>CM060949.1:202935942-203585942 GCA_030765055.1 Mantis religiosa | reverse complement strand
ATTAGATTCGCATTTTGTTATTAGAAATAGATATTTATATATTTTATTATTTGTAGACGATCAAGTTCTCATATCTAGATCAGAAAAAGGCCTACAAAGAGATTACATATATTAAATAACGCTGTCAATATAGTTTAACGATATCTATAAACAAAACTAAACCCTTAGCCTTCAAGGGATCCAATACCATAAGCACGAAAATATTATTAGAAGGAAAAGCCGTTGTACATGTCAACTGCTTGTAATATCTCCAATTTTAAAAATAAAGATATTTTATATAAAATCAACAAATTTAATGGTATATGTAGCAACATAAAGAGAAATTTAAAAGTACTAGAAAAGAGAAAGACTAAATTAAAGTTGTATAAAGTAATGGCAGTGCCTATATTATTATATGGTAGTGAATTTTGGACTTTCAAAAAAAAAAAAAAATGATTGGAACAGCGGAATTGAAGATTTTAAGAGATTTGACATGATATAATCTTCTAGATAAGCAAAGAAGTGAGGGTATTCCAAAAGATTTGATTATTTTTAAACTAACTGACATAGAAATAACTGGAAGGAATATGTCGGCAGAATGAATGATAGCCGCATTCCATAATTAGTGTTAGATTACAAACCTTTTGGTAGAAAAAATATTGTTAGACCAAGAAAAAGATGGATGCAACACTTTTAATTTAAAATTTATGAGACCGGAACGAGACTTGGTGGCTGAAGCCGTGAAAATTTCATAGAACCAATTTTCAGGAGACGACCATCTTGGCAAAATGCAACAGTTAATGGGAGCGGAGAGTTAAGGAAACTTTGGGGATTTCCTCTAAAAGGAGCACGCTTAATCGTGATGATAGATTTCAGTTCAGCTCCTCTTGGAAACCGGACTTAAAAAAAAAAATCCATCTAATTAAGAAGCACAGATCTATACAGCTTGATAATCATAGTTACGTAGCTACGTTTCTTTGACACAGTTTTCTATACTCACGCCCTCTCCTGATCTGGCATTTAATTTACTGAAAACAGTCTTTTGTTCAGTAATGCGAATTTTGATAGTGTTTTGTCTTTGTTTATAGTTGTGTTATATCCAGTATTTCATTTGTAGTCATAACATTTAATAAATATCCTGATGATGGGAGAGATGTACACTCCCGAAACGATGATATCTCATCATCTTTTCCCCTGGCTGGCTGCCCGAGAAGAAAGTGAGAGTTACAAGTTATTTACTAGATAAGCTTTCTCCACGAAGAACATTGCGTAAACACAGCCGAGTGCGCACTCACACAAATATAAAGTGGTTACAGAGGTCACGCCTCAAATATTCATACCTGTTTCCCGCCTCGGTCACGCTGTGGACCTGCCTGCTAGTGTTTGGATATCGATCTTCAGATATTTGTGCCGCGGAAGCACCTACAACGATTGCAATGTCGACTCCTGCGTATCGGGTTGTTGCTCTTTATTATCTATTATTCAACTGTTTAACGAGTAACCGCAAATTATAAGGTAAAACTGCACCATTATCCTTACCAAATAAAGTCTTTATTGAGTAAGAGAACTGTAAACCAAATATTTCTCATCATTTTCGACTTGTTTATCAACATATCATTCTGGAGCAAAAATTCGCATTTCCAAGATGTCGTTTCAATGAGTGTGCATATAACACTTTCTATTGGTCGTTATGTGATGATATTGAACGCATTTTCTAGTTCTCTAACCATTGTAAAAGAAAATGACTTCCCACTTGAGAAAAGTATGCTCAAAACACATCCAAACATATACGATATATCCGGAAATACGAGAGGACCAGAGAGGAATTTCTGTTTTATTTTCAGACACACGTGAACTCTTTGTGAATGCGTGTGTGTTTCCGTTAGGATGACTTTTATAAGAGGTGGGTCAAAAAGTAATGCCTCCTAATTTTTTTCTCTTTTAATTACTAAGAACATTGAATCCAATTTACATAGCGTGAAAACTACAACATTGACAATTAATTTGTCACTATTCAATATAATCCCCGTCCTGTTCCACAGATTTGGTCCACCTTTTAACTAGGACATGTATTCCAGTGTGGTAAAACACACGGTCTTGCTTCCTAAACCATTGACATACGGACGTTTTCTCAGCCTCCTCATCTTCAAAATGAACCCCACGATGAGCTTCCTTTAGTGGCACGAACAGATGGAAGTCTGATGGTACCAGGTCAGTGAGGTGAGACTTGCCATCCCAATTTCTCAATTGCTGCAGAGGTGTAACGACTGGTGTGTGGTCTTGCATTGTCATGCAAAAGAACATCCGCCATAGCTTTTGTTGGGCGAACTCGGCGAAGGCGTGCTTTCAGCCTTTGAGAGTATTGGACAGAATGTATTGTGCATCCCTGCTCCCAAAAATCAATCATAAGCACACCCTCTGCATCCCAAAACACTGTCGCCATAACTTTCCCTGCCGACCGCTGAGTTTTAAATTGTTTTTCTTTGGTGACGTTTTGTGATGCCATGCCATTGACTGCCTCTGTGAATCAAGTTCAAAAAAATAAATCTACGTTTCGTCTCCAGTAACAATTTTTTCCAGAAACTCCTCTCCCTCCAAATTGAAGCGCTGCAAGTGTTCGGAGGCTATTGTTTTCCTTGTTTCTTTGTTTCGGACGGTTAACATTCTTGGTACCCAACGTGAACAAAGTTTTGAGTAACCCAGTTGTTGAATAATCGTCATCACACTGCCTTTACTAAGGGGGGTAATGCGATACAATTCACCTGTTGTTACCCAGCGATCACACGAATGATGTCATCGACTCGCTGAATGTTGTATGGAGTCACTGCAGTCACCAGCCTGTCGCTTCGCTTTTCATCTGCCAATGGTGTTTGCCCTTCAGCTTCGTTACAGCGACGAACCCATCGTCTAACAGTGCTGACATCACCGTTGTATCACCATACACATGTTTTAGCCTTTCGTGAATGCGAATTGGCGTTTCACCTTCCGCAGTCAAAACTTCAATCACAGAACGCTGTCTCATACGAATGTCGATGTCAGCCGTTTTGCAAGAGGATGCAGTGCTGCCACCTTCTAACTTAGGAAGTTACTACTGCAGGGGATTGGAGAATGTTTGGGGAATTGCACCAAATTCAAAGTTTACATATAACTTACCTATTTAAGGGGGAAAAAATAGGAGGCATTACTTTTTGACCCACCCTCGTTATCTTCCGAGTGAAATTTCTTTTGCAAACAGTATATGAGTGTTCACATTAATGTAGTTATATATATATATATGAAGAGATATTTTAAGAAATTAAATTGGTTCATAAAAATATTAGTCTGCTATCCTAACACAGAAGGGTTACTTCAGTTCTTCACGTGAATATATTCTATAGTTAACCAGAACATTCTTCGTTTTATTAGGAGTTACCCATGAGTTATGTCGTGAGACTAGAAGGACTACTCTTTGTTAAGTATTTCACTACATTAGCTATTAACATTTAAGTGTGGGTTAATTCAATAATGTAGCATGATATATATGCCAGGTGCGTATGAGCGTATTATTCCTATCCACAATTCATTCTCTGTCGATTAACTCTTTCAGTACCAGTGTCCACGATCCAGGTCAAACTTTTTAATAATCCGCTGCTATTAGGAAATGCTATGCATTTGTGTGCATGTGTACATGATCAGCTATGCTTCATCATTATAATTTAATACTTTGTGCAGCCATCTGTGGGAGTGAGCCTAAATTAAATGAAAATGGAAGCAGCCATGTCGGCTGGTTGAAGCAATGCTCCTATGCTTATTTTAAATTTTTTATTATCTATTAGCATATGAATATTTGTAAATTGCTTGATTTTATGTAAAACACTATAGAGAAAAAGAAAATATAAACATTATTCGCTTTATGTCCTTGAAATACATATAAAACTTAGTATAAAGACAGTGTCCATGAGGCAGGACAATTGTATTGAGGGACCACATGGGCAGGCAATAACATAACCTCTATTTAGGCTTTATGCCTGCAATTAGTTGTTCCATTGTTATCTAAAGGTCTTTTTGATTTTGAGGAGGTTACTCTAGGCCTAATCCTACTTCAATGAGGGTCACAGATGAAGGTTTTGCTACTTTTGTCCTTGATCGGTTGCAAAATGGGAACTATCTGAACAGAAACAGACTCTGGCAGCTGGTACAGCACAATTAAACAGATTTTATAAACCTTCCCTTCCTTCAGACAAGGATATGATGAGAAAACCAAGAGGACACATGGAGGAAATAATTAGCCGTGATGATAATGTGACTGTAAAGTGTCTGGATAACATACCAGTAAACATGGCATATAATTTCATTGGAATTGGGGAAACAGATTTGGTAAAACGTTTGGATGGAAGTAAGAACGAGTATATACACATTCCCCGACTAGAAATAATTCGTCTATACAATGCCTCCATGGGGGAGTGTACAAAATGGATTTTCTAATAATCATCTATAGGACATTCATCAGATCCAGGAAGTGGACACTGCGCCTCATATTTCATGCTGTTGATTTATGCCATTGTGAGCAGCTCTCTTGAATACAGAATAGATGCCAAGAAGTGTAACATTCCGGAGAAGAATGTCCGAGATCTACTGCACTTCAGAGTAAGAGTTGCCAAAGGACTCTGTTTTTTTTTTTTTTTTTTTTTTTTTTTTGGTAAACCAGTCCCTGGAAAGAAACGTGGTCGTCCGTCCAATGAAGAAGAAGAGGAGGAACCCATACAGAAAACAACAATGAGGTATGAAAGAAGGCCAAGTAAGGACATCTGTTTAGATACCACAGACCATCTGCCTATTCATTCATGAAAAAAAGAAGTTGGAAGGTGCAAATATAAGAATTGCGAAGATAAATCACATTTCAGGTGTGAGAAATGCCAAATATATTTGTCTTAGCAAGGACAGAAAATGTTTCTGGGAGTTCCGTATCAAAAATAAGTTTGAAAACTTAAAATTGCACAATTATTCATTATAATCAGGATAAGTGTACATTTCCCTTTGTTACTGGTAGCTTCTGTAGTCATTTATCAGCATACATTAATAAAACACTGAGGTTTCGCTAGAGAAAACATTGTATTTGTACCTGAATACCTATTTCCAAAATCACTACCTTCCAATACTTTTGCCCACGGTTATGGACAATTTATAACTCAAAAACTAAATTTTAATGAAATTCCAAAAAATTCACAAGCTTTCTTTTACTATTTAGGAACATTACCTGAAAGTTTCATATTTTTCCTGCAGATATTACAGAGTTGGTACTGAAAGGGTTAAAGGCCCCCTTATGAAAACTTTGGCAACCCCTGTCGTAAACGATGCTCCCTCATAGCAGTATTAGAGTTTTTCAGGCGGAAAGATTTGACATGGGAGCACTCAGTTTATTGCACATTTGAGGCCAATTTTTTAGCCATTTAAATGCAAAATATGGGCTCCAGTATAGCGATGTGTATTCAAGAGGCCATCCTGGGAGATCTGAAGCCCTCCCCTGAATTTGGTTGTGCCTTCTTAAGTGCTTCATTGCATTACATGAGATCAAAAGTTTACAGAAGAAACAAGATGAAACAAATAATATAAATACATAAGCTGGATAAGAAAATTGTCGCATTATAGTCACACGAGAGGACAAACTTTCAGCTATTTTCTTCAAAAAGGAAGAAACTTATCATTACAATTTTTCCGAACACCCGAAGTATTTAAAGGGCTTCAAAGTTTAAGTTCATAGCTTTATGAAACCAAACATGCTACACATGTCTCGGAATTTTTAAATAATTGAAATGAAGTTCCAGAAATTTTAACATAATTTCCCGTAGTGGTGCATTGAAAGACTACGTTAACAAACCAGTTACTGGATTCATCCACTTTAATATTCTATATCTAAAGGATGTTAAAAAAAAGGTACGGCCAAACTTTCAGGAAACATTCCTCACACACAAAGAAAGAAAATATGTTATGTGGACATGTGACCGGAAACGCTAAATTTCCATGTTAGAGCTCATTTTAGTATTTCTCTTAAAATGTAAATTGAAATCATTCGTGCAGACAATTGTGAAAATACCCCATTGTGGTTCTTGCACGATGGAGGTCCTGCACATTTCAGTCGAAGTGTTCGTACGCTTCTCAACAACAGATTCGGTGACCAATAGATTGGTAGAGGCGGACCAATTCCATGGCCTCCACGCTCTCCTGACCTCAACCCTCTTGACTTTCATTTATGGGGGCATTTAAAAGCTCTTGTCTACACAACCCAGGTACCAAATGTAGAGACTCTTCGTGCTCGTATTGTGGACGGCTGTGATACAATACGCCATTCTCCAGGGCTGCATCAGCGCATCAGGGATTCCATGCGACGGAGGAGGGATGCATGTAACCTCGCTAACGGAGGAAATTTTGAACATTTCCTGTAATACAGTGTTTGAAGTCACGCTGGTACGTTCTGTTGTCGTGTGTTTCCATTCCATGATTAATGTGATTTGAAGAGAAGTAATAAAATGAGCTCTAACATGGAAATTAAGCGTTTCCGGACACATGTCCGCATAACATATTTTCTTTCTTTGTGGAGTGAGGAATGTTTCCTGAAAGTTTGGCCGTACCTTTTTGTAACACCCCGTATATATCATGAGCAGCCCACTTAACGTAACACATACATATTTATGTTCACAGATTGGAAATCCAGGATACCAAGGTGAACTGGGACAATTCACTTTAATTCTGCATGGAACCAAGGAACAGCCCGAACATTTAAAAAATGGGCCTCGACGCTACAACGAAAACTACAACAGAATGCACAGAAAGGTGAGATTTATCCTTTTTTAAACTAATTATTGGGTAAAGAGAGATCAAACTTCGGGTAAGGTGCCTTTAAGTAATGCGCAAGGGACAACACTAACGATGGAATAAAATGTTTTACATCACACCCATATAACTTTTAGAATACCATAATATTGTTTTTAATTGGAAAAGGATGTCCTGCCTGAACACGCGTGTATACATGTGTAGGAGGGTGGTCTGAAAGGTTTCCGACCTCAACATGAAGATGGCAGCACTCGTCAATAAACACTAGTGAATTTTGTTGTTCATCTGTTGACAGTTACTCACCGAAGTTTCAACTATTTTGGACGCTCAGTTGTTATGTAACATTCATTTGAGTGAGTTGATGTGAGCGCTTTTATGAAAATAGACAAAATCGAGAATAGAGCTGTCATTAAATATTGTGTTTTTTAAGGAAATGCGCCCATACAAATGAACGATGAGTTGGATTCTGTGTATGGGGACTCTGCACCATCATTTTCCACAGTGGACTTTTGGGCAGCTGAATTTAAACGTGGCCATAAGAGCTAAAGGAACGATGAACGTTCGGGAGGTCCAAAAACTGAACTACCGACGAAAACATCACCATAGTTCACCAAATGGTGCTAGACGACTGCCGAATTAAAGTAAGGAAGGTAGCAGAGGCTATGAAAATGTCTAAAGAACGTGTTTGTTACATATTAAATAAACATTTAGACATGAGAAAGCTGTCCGCGCGTTGGATGCCGCGCTTGCTTACGTTAGACCAAAAACGTGTTCGAATGAACATTTCCAACGCTCTGTCGGCACAGTTTAGGCACAATAAATCCGAGTTTTGGCACCGATTAATTACTGTAGATGAAACATGGGTACACCGTTATACACCCGAAACAGAAGTACAGTCCAAACATTGGACCACAAATGGGAAACCGGCTCCCAATAAAAAGAAGCCAGAATGCAGTTTTTCGGCTGGGAAAGTGAAGGCGACTGTTTTGGGATAGTCATGGAGTTATTTTAATCGATTATCTTAAAAAATGAAAGCCATTACAGGACAATACTACGCATTATTACTTGACTAGCCGAAGGGAGACCTTGCGGAAAAACGGCCACATTTGCAGAAAGAGAACAAACATCCTGTTTCACCAAGACAACGCACCGTATTACACCTCAGAGGTTACAAAGGCGAAAATCCACGAATTACGGTTTGAACTGCTTGACTCACCAGATCTAGCCCCAAGTGACTTCTTTTTGTTACCTCATCTGAAAACTGCGCTCGGAAGACAGAGATATTCGTCAAATGAAGAGGCAGTCACTTTCGTCAACAATTATTTTGCAGAGAAAAACGCCGAGTACTATTTGCACGGGTTACAGAGATGAGAACATCGCTGGGAGAAGTTTGTAGAGTTACAAGGAGGCTGTGTTGAAAAACGTCGAGTACTATTTGCACGGGTTACAGAGATGAGAACATCGCTGGGAGAAGTTTGTAGAGTTACAAGGAGGCTGTGTTGAAAAACGCCGAGTACTATTTGCACGGGTTACAGAGATGAGAACATCGCTGGGAGAAGTTTGTAGAGTTACAAGGAGGCTGTGTTGAAAAACGCCGAGTACTATTTGCACGGGTTACAGAGATGAGAACATCGCTGGGAGAAGTTTGTAGAGTTACAAGGAGGCTGTGTTGAAAAACGCCGAGTACTATTTGCACGGGTTACAGAGATGAGAACATCGCTGGGAGAAGTGTGTAGAGTTACAAGGAGACTATGTTGAAAAACGCCGAGTACTATTTGGACGGGTTACAGATATGGGAACATCGCTGGGAGAAGTTTGTAGAGTTACAAGGAGGCTGTTTTGAAAAACGCCGAGTACTATTTGCACGGGTTACAGAGATGGGAGCATCGCTGGGAGGAGTGTGTACAGTTAGTAGGAGACTATGTTGAAAAACCGCTCCAGGTGGTTTACGCGATTTGCTAGGTCTTCGACGTCTTCCACTATGGCGTTCAGGGACTTGGCGTTATTGTGGGCTTTCTCCTCTAAATCGTTAAGGCGCTCGTCCACTTGACCCATCTGCTTGCCCAGCTCCGCGACATCATCCCTTATACCGGTCAACTGCTCTCCAAACTTTGCGGCGAGGACCTCGTTTACCGCTTTAATTTCCGTGGTCAATTCGGTCTTCATTGCAGTCAGATTGTGATTTTTCGTTTCCAACTTTGCGGCCAGGCTGTTATTCGCCGCTTCTGTTTTCACAGCGCAGTTGTTATTTGCTGCTTTCTTTTTCCGTCATCTTCACCAAATACTTTCCCAATGTAGCCTCCATGTCGTCGCACTTCTGACACTAATTGTGACTTTGTGGGTTCATGAAATCAAAATTCCAGGTTACAAACACAAAAAAGTTGTACTTTATTTCCGTAAAAGTACGCTTCGTACACATACACAATACAAGGTCAACAAACACAGCTGCTTATCCGAACGCGTTCAATTACTGACTAACTCCTCTCTGGCGGGCGGGCTGCCTTTTTATAGATTACTAACACACCAGAAATTTCTCAAACAATCTAGACCCGGCTAGAACAAAGGCGAACTCTTGAAATTCGTCTCCTCCCGCCCACCATTTCGGCGAGCTTTTATCTCTGCACTGCACTGCCGTCTCTTTAATGTCGTTGCCCGCGCCGCCTCCAATCAACAATGGCCTGGCGACAATATTTTTTGGTTGAAAACACAGTGCTCAGGCACGCTTTCTCCGGAAACTCCTCCTCCTCCTCTTCCTCTTCCTCCTCCTCCTCCTCTTCCTCTTCCTCCTCCTCCTCCTCCTCCCGCCATCATCTTTTCTATCATTCACTTCGCCCTCACACTCTCAGTCTTCTCTTACTCTCACACAGGCACCGGGCTGATCACCAATTCTGGGTGCTTTATCTGATCAGTTCCTCAGTCCGACCTTAAAATTTAGAGGAACAAGAATTCTCTAACACGTCGATAAGTGGTACTACTACGGTTAAAATAAAGAAGTAGCCTCCTCACGATAACGCCTAGTCTAACAGGATATCCATCGCTTACGACTGCAACAAACCGACATTAATACAGGGAATCATTGGTAATAACAACCGAGTCCGAAACTATTATCCCAAATGAAACTTACTTATCTTTCAGCACAAAAGCCATTATTGCAGCTCGGACCTTTTAATCAGTATTATCGCACACAGTATAAATACTTACAGTCCTGAATGAGGTCCAAGAAGCTGCTAAAAGCTTAAATAAACGACAGTTTTTCATGAGTATAGGTAATAGTAGCAAGGTGATAAAATGTGCTTTCCCAAAGAGCGACATAGAATACGTGACAGCTGGCCGGGGGTGTTAGCTGCTGCAATACGTATGGTGATGCGAAGGCTAGGTTGGAAACGACGACACATTCTTATTTTTTTCCTCACTCTCCAAGTCTTTACTCTCTGTATTTTAGTTACTAATGATTTATTGTTGCTACTGTTTCTCTTGTGAGTCAAATACACAAGAATGACAATCCGATAATTAGGGATCAACAGAGATTAGCTCACTATGCAATTTGCCCACCGAGCTCACCACTCTAGGCAGGTAGAAGCAGCTCTTTCCCTTCAAAGGGAAACTGCGGGCTATTTGTGACCCTTATAACTTGTATCGTATCTGGTGTTGTAAACCATGTTACCATGTTGACTTTCGTTTTTAGGAGATATCTACGTCAGTATATCTATTAGTTTTTCTTTATTGCTTAAATCCTATTTTTTTATTTATCCAGATTTATTGAACCCTATTTTACATAGTGGTATATTAGGGTTAGAGTTGATAAATAAAAATATACAATTTTAACAAAAATATTTTAAATACTAGAACGAAGAAAATGTGTTTTAATCTGATGCATATTAATTTAAACTATTTCAGACGTTTAAACACTGAGTTTATAAACATCATGAAGTACTTATACTGTTGTGGCTTCATTAGCAAAGATGTGAGCGGAGCAAAAAAATTCAGTTCCTAGAGAGTCTAGCTTGAATATTAATTGTTGTCTTTCTCTCCAGAAAATGGGACAACAGAAAAGGAGATGAACCACAGTTTGCAATTCTTCACCACACATGCACTCGGGGCTGGTTGTTTAGTGAATGCGTGATAAGTATTCACCAAATTTACCATGTCCACTTAAAATTTGTGTCAAAACAAAATTTGGTACAAGAGTTTCACATTTTCCTCTGTCATATACACTAGGGAAAAATAATGTTTTTGTTAAACTTCCATTTGGAGTTGTTAGCCATTGTTGGTTCTATTCTTCAAGAATATGTTGATGTATTATTCTCCTTACAGTAGAAATAGGACATAAAGAGTATGTCACAGGAAGATTGGATTCTGCAGCCTTCTTAGCCAAGCAATCAGCTCTCTCGTTACCTAAAATTCCACTGTGTCCTTTAAGCCATCCCATGCAAATATGTCCTGGGTTCTGATTTCATGTGCTAATGAATTTAAATTGTATTTATCATTAATAGCAAGTAGAGCTGATTGTGAGTCACTGTTCCCATTAACAGTACACCATTTTATAGCTTCTTTAATTGCGAAGAGCTCCGACTAGAATACAGAACATTCAGGTGACAATTTAAACATGGAGATAGTTTCGTTTGGTTTTCATAAACATCAAAAGCACATCCTACTGCAGATATATTATCTTCAAATTGGTAACGCGAACCGTCTGTATATATGTAATAATCATGAAAATTACATATTTCCTTTAAACAGGTTACAAAACTTGATGGGTGTCCTGCTGTGGTAGGGATTTGTAGTTTTAAGTGAGACACATAAGAGGCACATTCACGTTCATGTCTTAAATTCGTAATAGTTGCTGTTGATAAACCAGTGAGAGCCAAAGGTTCGATGTTAGCTATAATCTGAGCTGCATCTGTGGAGATTGTACGATATCCTCGAATTATGCGAAGGATGAATCCCCTTTGAATTTGTGCAAGTTTTTTAACTGCCCATTTTTTATTAAGGACATCCTGGAATGCAGATACACCATACAAAATTAGGGGCATTACAGCACCTTGATATATAATTTTAAGAATACTAGAATTCAGACCCCAGGTGGGTCTTGTTGTTGTTGCGAGGGCACCAAGGAGCTTGCTGGCTCTTTCAGCAATATAATCAAAGTGTGATCGAAATCTTATATTTCCCTTTGCATTTATGAAAGATTTCAAACTGTGTTGAATGAAACGACAATAATAAAATATCCACTACGAATTATAAATTTATAACTATCCGCCAGTGGAAAACATGAATATTGTTAGATTTTGTAAACCCCTATAATGTTATGTAAAATGTTATTTCTATCATAATGTCACATTTTAAGCCCCAAGAGGTAAAAGAAAATGTAATAAATATTTTCAGCTAAACACGAGGTATTAGAACAAGACTTGCAGTGGCAGAGTGGTGAACCTGTGTAACACCATTAAGCCAAAGCTACGTTGAGAATGAGGGTTCATATACGAATAAGTATCAGCGGACCTCAGACCTCCACCTCAAATCTTTATACGCTTTTTACAACTTCATGCAGTGTTTTGAGATCATTTTGGTAGTTTTAACACAAATAAAAGAACTGCATCCGCCATTATATTTACTGTATGAGCTAAAAGCTGCCGTAATTTGTGACAGAAGCTAAAGCTATCTACTTAATTCTTAGTAATTTTGACAATGCTGTACAATGAAAAGACGTGTTGGCTGAAGTTTTAAATCCAATTGTTCGCACTGTGTAGATCTGCCATTTTGTGTTCCAATGTTGTTGTCAACTGATGCGTGGGATAGGTTGATCCTTCAGAGGGCGTGTTTAAAGGTGTGCGTGAATGTACGCTAATGAATTAAAGTTTGTAAAGTCGTGTAATATTACTACAGCTCTCTGTATTTGGGTATAATGTTTTTGGAATCAAGATACATGGTAAAATAAGACCTGAAGGTTTCCTGGCGACAAATACGCTCACTTTCTACTCAGGCAGCCAGCCAGGTGAAAAGATGATTAGATATCAACATTTCGGCATGTACATCTCTCCCATCGTCAGGATATTTATAAAATGTTACAACCTCAAAATGCAACAGTTACTGGCAGCGGAGAATTAAGGAGGCTTTGGCGATTTCCTCTGAAAGGAGCACGCTTCTCCTGCAAACCGGCCTTAAAAATTGAAATCCGTCGAATTAAGAAACAACGATCAATACAGCTCGATAATCAAGTTAAGTAGTCTGAAACAATTTTCAATACTGACGCCATCTCTAGACCTGACATTTGATTTACTGAAAACAGTATTTTGTTCAGTAATGCAAATGTTGATAGTGTTTTGTCTTTGTTTATAGTTGTGTTATATCCGGTCTTTCAAATTTTGTCACTGTTGTTTCATTTGTCACCTAATTATCGGAAGACACGGCCAGCTAGCAGCTGGTTGGGCGACAGGAGGCATTCAGATCACGCCTACACATTTATCTTGTAGCGTTCACTGAAGGGGGTGGTGAGGAAAGTGTCACTGGTCACTAGCCGCCTCTTTTCCCTCCCCCTGACGTCTGGAACAGTCGGGATATTTCATCTAACCCGGAACCTTCTTATATAAGCGACGCGCCGGGCTGGAGAAAAGTTCAGTTCTTGGCGAGCAGCCGTGAGGATTGCCGTGCTAGCGAACAGACTGGAAGACTGTGTACGTGTATAAGAGGAGTTGTACGTAATTGTGAGTGTGGAGTGGACCTCTGACATACGAAGTGGTGAATTGTAATTGTGTGTGCTACGTAATTCGATGTAATCGGCAAGTGTTTCAACTGCAATTCGGAGGAAGTAAAGAACATTTTGAGTTTGTTCAATTGGACTATTAATTTCACGAACCCACAAAGTCACAATATGTTACATAGACGTTTAATTACTGGTTGGTGCTGAAAATGTTGGACGATGCTGTAAATGATGGGAAGATCCCTTCAGAACTCAAACAAGGTGACCTTGACTGTTATTTGTTAGTTTATATTGTGACATACTATGGTTATGGTTACTAGGGGGAACAGCTAAGTTGGAGTTTAGGATGGTAGAGAGTAACAAACGCTTGGCTTAACAATAACAATATAGGTATAGTTAAGAATTTGTATCTAGTCACAATTTGCAATGATTGGTTTACAAATGGAGGGGCTTTGTAAGCTAAATAGTGACAACATTATCGTGATGAATTGAATATTAATTTGTAGAGCTTACCTTGGGAGATGTGTAGATGAGTGAAAGTGGGTAAGCGAGTGGTCGAGTCCAGGACGCCATGCAGAAGGTGTCGGCCGGAATCACGTGCCAAACAGAGAAGAGAGAACCCGAGTTCGCTCGCTCGCTAGTGCTGGCTGGCTGTATACAGCCAGAAGGTTTTTGCTGCGTGCCCACCCATTAAGGGTTTTACCGCAGGTAGGATTATTATTGAAAGATGTAGGATGAAGGTGATGTAGGTTTTTTATTGGGAGTTAAATTTTGAGGTTACCAAAGTACCTTCGGGTTGAAGGAGAGGATGCATTACTTAGCACCCATTTTTTTTTGTTTTAAATATTTTGTAATTTAGTTGGGGAGAAATTTAGGTGCCAAACAGCTTGGAAGAATTATGAGGAGCTCAGCTTTAGCTGCTGATAGGTTTAGCTCCTGGGTTATCTAGGGTGCCCGCATGCCATACGGGGGACCCGATGCAGTCTAGATCGGCGTCTAGTGGGGTCATAATTTCCCAGTGATCTGACAAGGGCGCTTCTGTGAGATGGTAAACTTGCGTATAATAGAACCCGAGTGGACCCTCGCGTCCAGTTATATAGTTTTAGACATTTCCGGAAGCGCTTTGCAACATGGCGACTGCAATGCCAAACATATCCTGCCATCGCCCTAATGTCGAATTGAAGCAGCCAATCAGCAGAGCTCATTTGCATTATTCCAGAACATCCCGTATGACATGAGTAGGAGCAAAGCTCCATGTTGCTCTGTGCAACTCTGCACGTACACCAGGGGAAGATGATGTCATAGTAATTTCCACGGGATTTGCCATAGGAAATACGAAACCGCACTGTTTCTATTATTTACGCAATTTTAACAAAGATTCTGTACTTTAATAAACTGTAAGATTGAATTTCTACTAAATCTCAAGAGTCTTGAATATACTATTCTCAAATTAATATAAATTTCAGCACTCGTCAATCACGCATGTGACAATATCATCCAATCTTAAGCCATATCAGACGATGAACGAAATTGGTGAAATGATGTTCAAATGGGCTTAGGTTCCATAGAGCTTAGACATAACGAAAAATTCAGGAAAAACCTTGTGCAGATCACTTACCGTGACCGAGATTCCAGCTCGAGACTCCTTGAACGTGAGGCAGACATGCAGAGGCGCGGAAAAATGTGTTAACCAACTCAACCCCGTGCAACACTAATTCTTGACAGAAACACAAATTCAGCAATCTCTAAGATTTAAATGTTGGGTTGTTGAATTTATCTTCTGCTTGTATTGAATAAAGACTTTTACTGAATTTATTCTCTCAGCCATTATTTCCACACCTCCTTGAAGAAGGAGAATCAATGATACAAGAATATGAAGTTCGTTACGACAACAGAAAACTCTCCCCTCATGCCCCGTGTAGAGAGGGCAAACGTTTTCAGTCAGCCTTTACCTGCTCATAAATCTGCCTCGCAATGCAATTTAATCAAACGATCCAACCAAATCAATATGCAAACAACCAGGCAACGAACACAAAATTTAAATTATTTCCATCATAATTAAAAAGTTAATATTCAAAGCAAAGGCATATAATACAAGTTCTCAGTTCCGCAAGACTGTTTCTAAAACGTTGGGGGGAGTGGAGGGTTTAGAGTGAAAGTAATTAAAATTTTCTCAAAATGCGGTGGTGTTTTCTACGAGTCTCGTCCATTTAAATGTTAAATAACAGCAGAGATAAACTGCATATTGTGTTAAAACTTTATTAATTATTATATCTTGACAAATACCTATTTCCTCAAACTACCTTTGTCTTCTTTCTTGATATATATTCTTAAGTGTATCTGTCAATTGTTTTGGAAATCCTTTGTTGAATAATTCTTACCGAACTCCAGTCCTATAACCTAATCGAAAGCTTTCCCTAAATCTACGGAGAATATCGTTTTTAAATGATATTCTCTTTTGTTTTCGATAATTGTGTTAACATAAAATATGTTATTTATGCACAGTCTTATTATTCTAAATCTCATATAGTTTTATATAATAACGATTCTGTAATTATATTCAGAATTTTATCGTTTTGTATAATACGCAACTGCTTATAAGAGACTTATACCCCTGCAATTATCACATTAGTTTCATTTGAACTATTTAATATATTAATTTAATACTAAGCTTGCTATTTATTTTAACGGTGCGATACAGAGGTTTTATTAAAATTCTCTTGCACTTAACACGAAACATGTTCAGAACTTTTAATTTTCTCACCATTGGCTGTAATAGTTTTCCTATATTTAAAATACTCTTCATGAAGAATAAGATATACACTGCCGTTTGTGATAATTGCAACATAAAGCAATAACTTCCTAATAACTCCAAACTTGGTGGAAGTGTAGAAGAGTGTGTGACTAGCAATAAGCCATAAGTGATTAGGTTTGCAGAGATGTGGTACACATAGGTCCGACAAGACCAGTGTTGCACCAGGAAAGCTCAGTGCAGAGCTGTCAAACATGAGTGCCAGAGAGCCGAATGGGGCAAAATGGCTTGTTCCAGGAAAGGGTTTGTCATACTTGATATTTTGACTCTTATGGGTCCTTCTGCTAATGCGTATCTGGAAGTAGTGGATAGATGAAGATCGTACGCAGCGAATAGCACGTATTTGACAAGGGAAAATGACCACAGCAAGGGATGTCTATATGGCTATAACGTACCACACAGCTTCATCCAGTTTGTCTTGACGCTGGAGTATTGCAACAATGTGAACTTGTCTGTATCAACAGATCGTCACCGCCTGCTGCAAGTTGGACTGGTTGCACGCATGTCATTATATCGGCATTCATTGTCCAGAAACCACAAGCTCCCCCAACGCAATGGGCACGCGAATTATGGTCAGTGACCAAATGTAGTCCTTTTTGGACGGGTTCCGCTTCAACGTGTCCTACAGTGATAGAGATGGCCTCATACGTGATCGGCAGTACCGAGGTGAACGCAATCTGAAAAGACTGCATTGTTGAGCGACATAGCGCACAAGGCGTTACGGTTTGGGACGCCATTAGTTACATCAACCGATCTTCTACGAATTTAGGGCACTTTGAGCAGCAACCCGTACCTAAAGGTAGTTGTAGAGGTACTTGGGTTGCCCAGGCATCTCCATAGGCCATATTTCAGCAGGACAATTCTCTGCCACATATTACAAGGAATGCACAAGCCTTCTACGAAGAGGAACGGGCACCATACTTCCCTGGCGTACATGTTGGCCATTGAGCATGTCTGGGATGTGGCATAAATGAATATATCCTAAAACCTTTCGTTCTAATAAAGTAAAACAAGAAACTGGTCCGCCCCTAATGCGTAACAATCCTCTATTAACCACCGAGAGGGTTAGCTCAAGCGGTTCCGTCTATGGCCCGCATTCGGGAGGCCCGAGTTCGATTCCTGTGCCCAAACTACTTAACCCATGGGTTTTCTCGGAGGTTTTCCCGGGTCGCTAGGGAAATGTTGTATAGGTTAATTACATCCCCCGAATTTCCTGTCCCTCCATTTTCATATCCATTATCATTTCATTTCATCTCTCATCTGGTGTTCTCTCTCAGGGTAGAAGTGTCGGCGGGTCTTTCGGCGGTGTATGGCAGGATGATATACTCTGAGGTAAATTACTTCTTCCTCCAGTAGGTCGGTTGCCACCCTCCACTCCTCTGCTGGGACCATTTCGGGTCGCCAGGCAGGGACCTTTGGGACTCGACTGCTAGGCGCGGGGGAGCGTGTTCGTTGTCCTCGCCTGTCGGGGGAAGTCTCTATCTAAGTAAACTGAAGGGAACATGCCCTCTGTACTGTCGTGGCTCCTTGGTTCGGCTGCCCTCTGTCTCCTTCGCTTCATCTTTCCTCCCGGGGGTGCCGGAACATAGGGACAATGGGCCCAGCATGGTGGCCTACGTACCGAATACACTCCGTAAGGAAATCCTAATCCTCCATTAGCCAGTGTCGCGGATTTGTGAGCTCGAATACCAACTGCGTGGAGAGATACCCTCAGGAACTTATTCGGAACCTTTTTGATTCAATGCCATCACGTACAGCAGCTGTAACTGCAACGCCTAGAGGTCACACCAAATATTGAATATTAGGGCTCAAAGATTTGAGAAGTTTATCATTTGTTACTTTTCATGTACTTACTCATGCGTCTTTTTTGTGCTGAGATTTTCACAAATGGTAGTGTATATAATTTTTTTGAAAACAGCTTCTGAAGGTCTCTTCCTTCTGAATAACTTTTACTTGGCTGGTAAACCGTAGGATACAGACAAGCTTTGCTAAATAAAAAATGTAAATCTTTTGTTTTTCTGTTAACTAATTTTGAAATATTTCGAGTTGTTAGTTAAAATATCCATTACATATACTTCTCTCAAAGGCAAATTTATTCATTTTTACCTCCTGGTCGTCTAAATTAAATGAGATTTCCACATAAGGACCAGTTATTAAGGGGACAGTGTACTCTGAGCAAGAACAAGTTTTGCATGATTTGACAAAATTTACAACACAGAAAAGGCTATTGAATGAAAATGAATAAATTGTTTCCTATATAATCACTATGAAAAGAGAACTATTTCGGTTTACCGACCCATCAGAGGAGGTGTCCCCGAAAACTCTGTCTTATCCCCTACACTCTTTAGCGTGTATGTGGCGGATCTCCCCACGGAGCTACACATCAACATAGCCCAATATGCAAATGACGTGCTACCATACAACACAGATAGAAACGCACGAAGAGCCTTCAACCCGAGCCTCATTCATGACTGGTGTAGGCTTTGGCGATTGTTTACCAACCCTAGAAAAGCCAAGCCATACCCTTCACTAAGCGTCACTTTCCCGCCAACCTCCCCACCTTTAACTATTCTGGCAGAAGGATAGAGTGGACAAACTCTCTAAAGTATCTAGGTGTAAAGCTGGACAAGGGCCTGACTTTTCGGGGTCACATCCAGGAGGTAGCTCATCGGGCATGCGGAGCTTCGGCTTCGTTATACCCCATGATGTGCTCAGGAATGCCGAAACCCCTTCAGTTGCGCCTTTTTCAGGCTTTAATTCTTCCAATCATGATCTATGCGTGTGATATCTGGGGCATGGCCGCAGGAACCAATCTGCAACAAATTCAGCGTGTACAAAATAGATGTCTTAGGGCCATCTATTCTGTCTGCTGGAGGTTTCCCGTGAGATACCTTCATGAAGCCTCATCTCTCCACTATGCGGAAGATGTCATTAGGCGCCGGGCCACTAAATTCTACGCGAGTTTGCCTGAACATCAGAGCGCCCTGGTTAGGTCTCTAGGGAATTATAGAACCTCCTAAAGACGCTACAAGCTCTACCGGCTTCCACGCATGGCATGCGGGCACACCCGGTAACAATAAAGTTCTTATTACAACCAAAAAATTATTACTGTTTGAATTTAATAAACTTTCTAAATTAAACTCTTCCTAAAATTATCACACCAGCGGTGCTCACATAGCGTTGCACCCGAGTTGGCTACCATAAGGAGCTACGGCTACCTCCCTTCTTTTCATATACCTAAACTTAAACCACCACCCTGCAAAACCCCACATATTGTAACGGGACCGCTGGAGCACCCTGTACCAGCTGCGAACGGAAGGCAGGGGGGAGGACCGCGTTAGCCACACCTCCTCCTTGTTTGTCTTGTAGTGGTGACAGGCTTGTGGTCAGGGGAAAACATGTCTGTGTCGCCTGTTTTCTCTACACCTGTTTCTCGATCTTTCTGTTACTAGAACAATCTTGTAAACACGAGAAGTCGGCGATATTCCCATATAAAGAGGGCCACAGACGGACAGAGTTGAGTTGGTTTTGGTTTAGTCAGTCGGTGAGTTGGTTTTGTCAGTGAGGAGACAGACGCAGTTCTTGGTGTAAGAGTTAGTCAGTGACGTGTGAATGTACGAAGAGATTGTGCAACGGAAGACTGTACGAACTGTGTATGAGTATCGGAGTTTATGTAATCGCGAGTACAAGTGAAGTTGTAACGGACGAACCGGTAAATTGTAATTGTGTGCAGTACGCAAATCTGTGTAATTGGCAAGTGTTAAACTGTAAGTCGGTGGAAATAAAGAACATTGTTGAGTGGTGTAATTGGACTTTTTATTCCACGAACCCACAAAGTCACAATATCCTGTTATTAAGTGGTTAAGTCCGTGTAGGACAGGTACACGAATGACACACATCGTGCTGACCCTCAGTCAGCCGCCAGCTGCTTGAATGAATGAGTGAACTATTTTGGTTTATGTTTCAAGTTTCTGACTGTTGAAAAAGATGTTTAAAAAACTCAGATTAATATAATTAAATTAAGAAAATATTCTCCAATAGCATACAAAACTTATGTACCTTTTATCTTGGGAAACAGATGAAAATAGGAATAGAAAAAATGCAGGCGTGTTTTGAATCTATTTAGCTACTCTGAAAAGCAGAACTCTTACGTATAATGAATTGGTGAAGTCTAAACAAAATAATTAGTAAATTAGAAAATGTGTACATTTTTAAGCAACTTCACAATAGGTTTTCACTTTGCACATAAGCTTAACAAGCACTGAGCTTTAAAGCTCCAGCGTTAGAAACTGCATATGTTTGTTTCTTTTTTGTCCCTTTATTCATCCACATGTTCCATTAAATTTTGTAAAATTACATCTTCTGGTTTGATTTGCTTCCAGATTGATTGTTCGTATTAACTTAAGTATTGAACTTATTGTGTTTTCAGATTCTGTTCACACATTCACTTTAGTCTTTTAGAATTAATTTACTTATTTATTCAGCACTTCCTAGATTGATCGTGTTGACATATTCACTAAAGTCCCTTAGATATTGTCCCACAAGCGCTGGTTTATGTACTGGCAGCTTCCCTCCTTTCTTGTTTATTTGCATCCTTAGTTTTCCCCTTTGCTCCTTCCATTTGTTGCAGCTATACAAGATGTGATCTGTGGTTTCGTCTCCTCTGTTGCAGGCGCATGTAGCATCATCAATTATGTTGAATCTCTTGTAATAGGCTTTAAGCCTTCCATGTCCTGTTAAAATGGTAGTGGGTTTTTGATATGTTAAGTCTTCGTTCTAATCGTTTTGCTACTGTGGGAAAATATTGTTTTGTCTCTTGTCCTTTTGAAGTACGTGCGTGCGTGCGTGTGTGTGTGTGATAAAGAAGTGTACAAAATTTCAGGCCTATGTGATTAGTAATTCATGAGAAGAAAGAACCTATGCACTAAAATGTTACACATTGTGAAAAAGTAGTTTGAAGTTTTGTGGTGTTCTGCCAGCAGACCAGGATCATAGTCATCATCAACCTCATATAGGTACTCCAACTGCTTCTCTACTTGCCTTCTTTTTACTCTAGCCTCTTTTGTTGAGGCTTGTGCTGTTCTTTGGACATGGTAGAGGCGTTGCTGGTCGATATGCTGAAAGCCCGCCTCAGTAGCGTAGATGGTAGCATGTGTGCGTGTGAGGTCCCGAAAACGAATCTCGGTCAGGGTGAGTTACCTGGATAACATTTTTTCCGGGATTTTCCCTTATCCTTACAGACGAATGTCGGGTAGCTCTAGGCTCCATGGACCCTGGACACATTTGAGCATCATTTCACCCATTTGAATGAAATGGGTGAAATGTCCGATTTGATTTAAAGTTGGAGGACGTAAAATTACAACAACAGATATGCTGAAGAGCTTTCTCTGTGTTGATACCTGTTTTCACTCCCATTTCACGTAAGCCATACACAAATGTTACATTTACATCATAGAACCTGTGTCTTGTAGTATCAGATGTCCTGGTGGAATTGCTTCTTTTACAGATTGTACATGAAAGAGTTATTTGTGAGCACAAGCCTAACCTATTACGAGTATTTATATTTTATTCTTTTTTTGGTAATTTTTTTATTGATCGATCAGCAGTGCAATGCTTTACAGATCAGAGTGAAAAGAAGGTAACAGTACAGTGAAAACAATAACACTCAGGGGTAGGCTAATAGGCCGCCCCCTAACTAATTTAAGTTAGAACTCCAATAATACTCTCTGAGAAATTATGTCAATATTGAAGATGTAAGACAGACATCAAGAACTAGAATCACTCGAATCAGATGTATCTCTTAGAAGCAGGTCCTGTGGTAGACTCCTCTTCAAGCGTGAGGGCTAGCGCGTGCGGACGCCGATGTTATAATGCACAGTTCCTGGAACTTCTTGCAGAGTGGAAAAGAAACGACGAGCGATCCTGCGAATGTAGTCGTGAAGAGGTAACAGTTCTAGTTCGTGATGGAGCTGCTGATTACGGATGAACCATGGAGCGTTGGTAGCGATGCGAATGAAGCGATTCTGTATGACCTGAAGACGACGCAGATGACATGTGTGTGCGGCCCCCCACACTTGGCAGGCATATGTAGTAAGCGGACGAACGAGTAATTTGTAGAGTAACAATGAAGACTGTATGTCGAGGCTGGAACTGCGATGCAACAGAGGTGAGAGTTTTGAAAGTCGCCCGGATGCCAGTGATATAAGACGATCGATATGAGCACGCCAGGTCAGTCGAGAGTCCAAAAACACTCCAAGGTGTTTAATGGGAGTTGTAGTGGGGAGCCAAGGGACATTGTTCCTGTAGAGACACAACGGAGTAAGCGGAGTATATCGGCGAACAGTGAAGATTTTAGCTTCGGTTTTCTGAAGGTTCAATGAGATCCGCCAAGTGCTGAACCAATGAGTTAGGCGATCTAAAGAGATTTGTACTACTTGTTGTGCGTGCTGGAGATTAACATGAGAATAATATAGTACTGTGTCATCAGCGTAAAGGGCTAAAGAAGTCGGAGCTAAGTCAGGAATATCATAAATGTAGATATTAAATAGAGTCGGGGCCAAGATAGAACCCTGTGTGACACCTGCGGTAATATTACGCGGGGATTAAAGCTTTCCACCAATGCGTACTGAAAAGCTGCGGTCGTAGAACCTTTTATTCTGTGTACAAGGAGCCCACACCCTTGAAATGTTTACATTGTGTGTTTTTGCTTATAAAGGAAGACAATAAATGTACACTAATAATAATATTACCGTTATTTATAGATGAATTTACGCCAAGGACAGTTTCTGGACATCCATTGTTTGTACTAGAAAACTTCTTTGTCGAAGAACTTACAACTTCACTGTTTTCACTATTGGCACATACTTCTTGTGAAACTTGAAGGTTATGGCAATTACTTTTCTCAGTAAATATGTATTGATTTCCACAAAACTTGCGTTTTTGTACACTGTTTTACTCCTAGGCGTATAGCTGTAATTAAATACCTAACAGAAGTAGTCACTGATGTCAGTAAAGTACAAATACTTGTTTTGTTTACTTTACAAAACAAACAAAGGCACACTAGGAAATATAAAAGCAAGCTGCAGGGCAGCCACAACATCTCAGGATGGAAAATAAAATTTACCACATACAATTCTTACACCAAAGACAAGAGAAACACGAATTTGGATGAAAGTAATCTATTTGGCGGCGTGGAAATATGGTATGTCTGAATTTATAGAAAAGCACGCTCACTTAAAACCCTTACAAAACTGATAATAATTGTACAAACAACATAAATGATATGTCATTTTGTTCAGGAAATTTCATAAAAATCTTTTAAGCCGAAAATTTTTATTTTTTTAGTATTTCAGAGTACAATGTCTCCTTAAAAGGTGTAATAAAGTCATACATGATAAAGGAATTTCTACAACTCTTAATATGAAGAAGAGGGAAAAATGAAATCTTGTCACAATACTTTATACAAGAATAAGTAGAGAAGGTAATGAGGGATTAACACAGTCAATTATTTTGGATTTGTGTTCAATGTATAAACTATATGCTAAAATAGTTGCAAAAAGAATAAGTGCAATAGCGGATGCACGGCTTCATGAGGCCCAAAACAGATTTGGAAAAGGAACATCATGCACGGATAGTATATTTATAATTCAACAACTAATTGAAAAACACAAAGAATTTCATGTTGACAAATTTAGGCTGTTTTTGACTATGTTAAAGTCATCGATTCGGTTTTAAGGGATAAACTTTGGATAGCGATGGAAAACTGTGGAACACCAGCCCATTTAATAGAGACTGTGCAAGGTATGTATAAAACACTGCAATAGCAATAATAAAGAATGGAAGGAAAACAGAAGCAGTGGACATAAATATAGGAGTACGACAAGGATGCCCTCTATCGCATATACCCTTTAATATTGATAATATGGTACAAGAACGGCAACCTGTGTACTCGCAGGATTCAACATTGTGCTGACCACCTCACCATCTGGTTCAAACGTTGGCGCCTACGCGTCCACCCACAGAAGAGCCACGCCATCACCTTCTCTCGAAGACGAATAGCGGATCCTCCACCAATTCGTCTAGCCGGTGAGGACGTCCATTGGAAAACTTAAGTTAAGTATCCTGGTGTTCTACTCGACATCAAATTGACGTGGAGAGACCACATTACATATGTGGCTAATATAGTTAGCAAAAGAATGGGAATGCTCTACCCTCTCTATAACCGACGATCGGTGATGTCTCTGCCTACAAAACTGCTCCTGTATAAGCAAGTACTCCGACCAGCCATCACATACGCCAGTGAAATATGGGAAGTAGCAGCCAAGTCTCACCTATACCGCCTTGAAATTCTACAATCCCGATTCCTCCGCATTGCCATAGACTCCCCTTGGTACCTCCCCAATCTAGTTATCCGACGAGACCTACGTATCCCCACAATAACAGACTACATCCATACCCTTTCACGTTCCTTCTATCAAAACCTCTCCCACAACTTCAACTCCCTAATCCGCTGAATAGGTGAGTACGACATCGATCCTGAAGAGCGCTACAAACGCCCGAGGCTGCTTCTAGGCACACATCAGATGACTTATATATAACTCCAACCTCATCTTCTGCCGCATATTATCCTTCCTTAAAAAACACTCCACTGCCAGAAGAGGGCCCAGCCCGGATCTGGCGTGAGACCAGGGGCGGTTCCTCATAAGGTTGCAGGTTTGCGCTACACCCACTGATTCTGAATATACAACAGGTGCATTTTGCACATTAAAGCTGTACTTGTTTGCATTGTTTTATATACAAACATGTTTCAATTACGCTTATCGTCTGTAGCTGCCCATGACCGCAGAAGTCGAAATAAACAGTGATTAGCTGTAGGAGCCGCAGGTTTGCAGCGAAGAGTTAACCTAAGATTTTGCCCAAATGTAGGCCCTCTGAGGGGTTTGCAGGAAGGTGAAGAGATGGGAGTGGCTTCTTATACATTGCTTAAATGGAGGTTTATAAACCTAGCTCCTCCTACTCTTAGCAACGGCTATAGCGTGACCTTCAGACTTAGTTTCTGTGTGCTCTGCTTTTCGAACACAGGGAGAATTTAATTAAATGCATAGAGGTTATTCAGAGGAGGGCTCTCTTAAACAACAACGCCACACTTGTTCAGGCTTCTGGGTTTATGGGCACTTTGAAAGATTATAATTTTGTATTCTGGCTGTCTTTCTTCTACAAGATCATACCCCATGTGAACATTTTATACAATCAGCTGCAGAAACGAGACTGCAATGCCACATTTGCCATCGCCCAACTAAACGCATTTGAAAGGGAATTGCAAAAGGTAAGAAATAGAGTGGATATCGAGGAACACGAAGAAACTGCAATTAAGAGGAGAAGAATAGAAGATCATGATGTGTAAAGAAGAGAAGCTCTTGAAGTATGTGACATTCTTAGAGAAGCAAAGGACAGATTTAGCTTCACGGAGCATCAGGTAGCCTCAACTTTGTTTCATCAAGAAAATTTCTAAGACACTTCCAGAGGATTCCCTTAGAGAAACAATAAGGTTCTATCCTTTTATCATTGGAACAAAAGTTCGTAGAGAACTTACTGTAATTTACAGTCGAGAGGAATTTCGTGGAATGTCCGGCGATTTGTGCTTGATGGACTTCAATAAGGAAAACAATTTATGTACTACATTCAGCGAATATGTCAAACTTTTCCGAGTACTGTTGACTATGCCAATGTCTACCGCTGAAGTAGAATGCTGTTTCTCAACCTTAAAAAGAATAAAAACTTTCTTTAGGAACACAATGTCACAGGACAGATTGTCAGCATTAGCAATGCTTTCAATTGAGAGAGATTTTGTTATGAAGATTAGCGATTTCAACGCAAAAGTTATCGATAGATTCGCCAAATCTAAGAAGAGTAGAGCAGAGAATCTGTATAAATAGGTGAGTCATTACTACTCTGTATTTTATTTTTCATTTGTGCACTACCAATAATTTAACCCACCAGTCGCCACTGCTTGAGACCGGAGGTCTGACATTCAGATCTTCAATGTCCAGTTGTGTGTACAAGAACGGCAGCAAAGTATAAAACAAAATTTACTGAAGAAAACATAATTTTGAATACAGTATTATTTGCTGATGATCAAGTGATAATATCCCACTCAGAAAATGACATACAAAGAGCAGTATATAGTTTAAACAACATAGCGGAAGCATATAACCTTTCAACCTCAGAACACAAAACTAAAGTAATGGCTTTTAGAGGAAAGAACAACATAAGAGCAAAAATAGTTATAAACAATAAAATAATAGAACATGTTAATATTTTTAACTATCTAGACTACACAGAAGCAGTAACAAATAACAAGGATATGGAGGTGAAATTAAACAGATACAATCAAATGTGTGGGACTATAATAAGAACGCTGAACAGGAAAACACGAAAGGTAACAAAGATGAAATTTTATAAGATAATGGCAGTCCTAACGTTAACATATGGTTCCGAAATATGGACATTGGCAAACAATGCAAACAGCTAGAATCGGCAGAGATGAGACTTTTGAGAAGCGTGGCAGGTTATAAAAGAATAGACCACGTAAGAAACGAAAAAATAAGAGAAGACCTTTGATATTTTTAATTTAAACAGTAAAATAATAAAGCACAAAAATGAATGGAGAAATCATACTTTAAGAATGGACGCGGAACGACTTCCAAGAAGAGTTTTAGATTATATGCCGTAGGGAAAGTGAGATGTGGGACGCCCAGCTCTACGCTGGAAGGATCAGTAGGCTCTGGAAGAGAACGGAACGGGTCACATGGCCCAATCCTTGAAGATGATGTTTTTTAACAAAATTTCTACATTTTCTATGATTTACGATTATAGATTTATTTTGACGCTGTCACAGGTATTTTTCTTAATCATAAACAATACTGACTTCATATTTGCACACGCCCACACAAGTATTGGTTAATAATGTTTGTCTATTGGAAGCCGGCAAAATGCCGGATTTTTTTAATCTGATTGAAAGCTTTTAATTACACGATTCGCTTTGTTTCTGTGTAGATATATTTTTGGCGCTTTAGCCGGCTCATCAAAGACCTAATTAACAGCAGGGGGATGATAAATGTGTATTACATTGTGGCGATTGCCTTTAACCATTAAATGAGCTGAGGAATAATGAATTTGGTTTAACAAGCTGCGGTCAGTTCACATTACAGGGTGGGAGAACACAACTGCAATGCGGGCTCCAAGTCATTCAGCTAATCTTTATTTTAAAAAAAGAATTAAAAATCGGTATATATTACACTCGCATGACTTCTCCACCCATTTTGTTCAAAGTATTCCTATAAAGTTTACTTCTATATGAGGCGGTCCTTGCCCGTTAGGAACTTGGTTGAGTCCTCCCAGCACTCAACACCTCATAAACTAGGAAAGGTGACGTGCGAGGGCTACGGATGCAGGAGGTTTGCTGTACAGGTCGGGGTTTTCCTCGGGGTTCACTCTGCGTGGACTCTCTTCTTTATTCCAGGATCTGGGATACATCCTGAATGGGTGTGATGTGATTAGCGAAAAAAACACTTTGACTCTTCCATGATCGATTTATTCACAATAGTAATCAGGTACCTCACTCGCCACCTGGAAGGTCGCTGTTTGCAGACTCGTGTGATGTGTTTAGAGTTCTTTACACGTGTTGCGTATTCGATGTCTTCTTACCGCACTTGTACAATGTATTTTTTATCTTGACAGGAATCCTGCGCTGTAGGGATGAGTAGCAACTGCGGTGGGGATAGTGCACCTTTCGCCACAATGCGTCACACGCGTAAGATTACGAGAGGGGAGGGCGGTGCATAAGGTGTCTAAAAACAAATTTCATTCTCGAAGCCAGTTTTGCAGCTCTTATAAACTAAGTTGTAATTCTTACTATGGTAGTAATCTTCACGCTTTTGTTGCATCTTAAATAGTACATAGGCATTTGTAACAAAACCCTGTTCTCCTCCAGCGGGCATGATAAACAACTGTCGGCCATTCAATATCGCTGCGGAGTCTCTGTAACGTATTTTACTCCAGGCATATGGTCCAGTATGTGCTTTATTTATATAAGCTTCATCCATATAAACTATATAAACTTCACTTCGATATCTCCGAATATTTCGTAAATACTTAAGCCTTTTTGCACGTATGGTGCGATGTTCGAGTAAAATTTGTCTGTCACGCTTATTGTGTTTTTTTTTTTCCTTTCAAATAATCATAGATTCAAAAGAACTCTTCTTAATGTTCAGACACTGTCTTGGAAGTCAGTAGAATTTTCAGCTTCATAAGCACTTTCTTTAAATTTAGTCTTTGTTTTTCTGTGCTTTAAAAATTATTCATAGTTCGCCTAACTACTTCTGAATTAAAACATCCAAATTAGATTTTGTGCATGTTCTTAATCTTTGTTTATTGTGCATAGAGAAGCACGTTGTTGCACTAGCATCAATGGCTTTTCTTACCTTAATAACTCTCCTAAACTGCTTTCAGACACAACTGTTGCCTCAGATACCCTTCCCCAGAATAGCTGACCCAGACCATTGTTCATTTTTTATATATATCTATGGATATTGGTTATTACTTCTCGTGTTTTTAAATGTAGCACTTTATTTCCTAATGTGCTGCTAGGAGGCGTCATTTATAAATGCTCTCTTGGAACCAGTAGAAAAACACATTTTGAAACAAGCTGTAGTGTTACCGAGTAGCTCTGCACGTGTTTAATTGCTCGCAGCTGGTACGCAACTGACCTGCCCTCCCCTCCAGTTGCAACCGTTCTGAGGTGGACTCGTCCAGATACCACTGTGCATCGCTCTGCACTTTTCAAGATAAAAAAATACATCTGTACATATAACGTCACTTCACTATGCCCCGACCGAGATAGAGTGTTTCTCTTATCAAACTCATGGATCCATGTGTTGAGTATGCGAGGTACTCTTGCCGCACTGGTATGTACAACGTGGTTTCACTATGCCCCGACCGAGAGAGAGTGTCCCAGATATCAAAATCACGAATCCATCATCTCCTGGAATTGCCCCTTTATCGTTACATTTTGAACTTTTGTGTGAATCACGTTTGTAAGTTCTAAACTGTAATTGGTTGGTTTCAATTTAGAGCTTTAACCATCGTACGAATTTTGTATGTGAGCATGACCGCACGTTGGTATAAAGTTTGCCACAGCGTCCGCTTATTTAATTCCGAAGCACGTACGGTGCTAAAGTTCAGGAATTCGGATAATCTACAATTCTATTGTATCGATCACGTAATTATTGGCGTGAAAGAGAGTACAGGGCGACAGACCGACCCTCCACATGGTTCGCAGGCATTGTTCCTGGGGTGAACTTTGTTATGAAGAAAGCGATCGACCTGTTGTTCAACCTTGAGGGACCTCATACTTCTGTTTCTCCGTTCATCTACATTTCTAGTCCATCAAACACTTAATATATACATACCCTATCTACTATGTGTTTTTCTGTAATAGCTGTGTATTTTCTTCCGGTGCAAAATAATCAGTACAAAATGTCTATTCTAACCTAATATTAATTTGATATAACATATATTAAGCGACTTTATGTTTATGACCAAGGGGAGCCGTTACATATATCTGCTTCGGTTTCATCAAATTAGCTATGTGATGGAGAAAAACACAACGAATAATGACGTTCATTTGAGAAAAATAAATATCATAAAATTTCTAACAAATAATAGAAAGAAATACCGAGCGAACCAAAAATATCCGAACCGGCTGTGCAGTATTTTGCCTGTCGGCACCCTCAGTACTCGTCGCCGAATAACGCTATCATAAAACGGGCGCAGATGAAACCATGCATTATTGTCACCTTATTAAAGGATTATCTTTATTATGTTTATTATTATTTTATCTAATTATTGATCTTTGCTTCTTAAATCGACGGATTTCCATTTTTAAGGCAAGTTTCCAAGAGAAGCTGAACTGAAATCAATACAGCTGGATAATCAAGTTAAGCAGTTAAGCAGTTACATTCCTTTCTATACTCACGCCATCTCCTGACCTGGCATTTAATTTACTGCAGTCTTTTGTTCAGTAATGCAAATTTTGATAGTCTTTTATCTTTGTTTATATTTATGTTATAAATAAACCTTCTGCAAAATATAGAGTCAAAAAGGGATGTAAGTGCAGAAACACTTAAAATGCTAGCTCTAGAAACAATTGAAACTCATTATCCACAAGACTCAAGGCTACACATATACACAGACGGCTCTCTATTTGACAAAGAAAGTAATGCTGGAGCAGGAATACATAGTAAAATATTTAATTTTTACATCTGTTTGGGCACACTAGCAACCCAGTATGATGGAGAATTAGAAGCAATCAACACTTCGCTGAAACAACTCTTTAACCATGTGAACTCTTTCTCTAAAGTAGTGATATAAGCGATTCTAAATCAGAACTTCAAGCCCTATCCTCACTGTACCCTTACAACAATAGAATACTTGAAATTTACAGTTCATTACGAATACCACAAAGTCTAAAAAAAGAAATACACTTCCAGTGGATTCCATTCCGATGTGGAATTACAGGCAATGAAATAGCAGATTCCTTGGCAAATAAAAGGAAGACAAAAAGAACAAAGCTGCCAACAAAAAACCTCATTCCACACATCAAAACTACATATAAACAATAGAATCAACTTATTCTGGAAAGAATGATGCAAAGAAAAAAGTACCAAATTCTACAAGGAAGTAAAATCCCATCCCAGACTACCCAAGAAGCAGTACTGTTAGTAGTGATAACCCTAGATTAAGCAAGTGGATTAACGATAATCCTGCCACCAGAGTGGATTAGAGCGCTAGTGTCGCTTTTAATCCGGTGGTGGATTAGCGAACTATGGCGCGAAAGTTTGAAAAAAATATGGCGGCAGGATTACGAACCCACTTGTTTAATCTAGGATTATCTTTTTTTTTTTTTTATTTTTATTAAGAATTCACATATACAGGATGCACTTATATTTTTAATGATAAGAATTAAATCTACTACTTCCAGGAAAGGACATTACACTTAACACAAGAATATTGTTGTTTGACGATAACATATAAGCTAAGAATACACAGGTTTTTACTGATAAAACGTAATCTTCTACTTACAGGAAAGTACACTTAACACAGGAATATTGCTGGAAAATGTTTTTAATTGTTTGTTGTTTGAGCACTTCATGTTAGGTTGTGTTTCACTCACTTTGAGCACAAAATATTAGTTTTTACAGGAAAATACAAAGATGACATTACACTTAACACAAGAATATTGCTGGAAAATGTTTTTAATTGTTTGTTGTTTGAGCACTTCATGTTAGGTTGTGTTTCACTCACTTTGAGCACAAAATATTAGTTTTTACAGGAAAATACAAAGATGACATTACACTTAACACAGGAATATTGCTGGGAAGTTGTTCTTTGAGCACTTAATGTTAGGTTGTATTGTTCACTCACTTTGAGCACAAAATATTATTTTAAAAATTGTGGTGACGGCGAGATGATTGTTGTCGTCATCACTGTCGCTGTTGTCGCTGTCGATGTGGAACACGATGTGATCCTGGATGGGTTTGGTGACGCAAGAGAGAATAAGATGACCAAAATTGGCACTGGCATCCATGGTGGGGACAGCGACGACGAACTCATTATTGAAACTTGTGCCGAAACACCCGTTCGCTGTTATGTTGACGTCGAGGTTAGGAAGTTTGTTCTGGCAAAGATACACTTCGAGCTGAGCATCGGATCCATGTTGCTCGTCTTTAGAAGCAAGGCACTTTACATGAATGGCGTGGGCGTCGTTGGAAGCAAGTTTGACGGTGACTTCCTTCTGTCCACCAAAGAAGGTAGTTTTGGAGGAGAGCAGTGAAACTTCGGAATACTTTCCGTGAGCAGAAAGTTGTGGAAGAAACAGGAATTTTAGGAGCAGGTTGTTTCCAATGTGGACGGGATCGGTTTGGCAGCTCATTTTGGTATAGGAGCGAAGGATACGGCGTAACGTTTGAAACCGCTTTTGAGTTGTTCTTCGCCTTTGTAGGTTAAGGTGAACTTGGCGGAGTTGAGTTCTTTGAGTAGTTCTGGAGAGGCGTTGCCGAACCTTGCTGGCAGAAAGACTTCTGTGTCGTTGTCGATTTTGACGACTGTTCTGGGTCCGTGCTTTGTGGAAAGTGTTCTGACGCCTTGTACTATGTAGGCTACGTTTTCTTGTAGGGCAGAAACGCTGAGAATGTCGGTGCTGTTGGAGAGTTCATCCAGTTGTCGAATGGCGTTCTCGGACATGCTTAGCTTTGACAGCGAAAGCAGTTCTTAACGAACGGAGCTGGACCGTCGACGTGAGTTGTTGAGGTGGGAAGGTTATGGTGGCGTACGCACCTGCGGTATGGAGCACAAACTTGCTGTGTGTGAATGGGCAGCTCGTTCCACACAACGTCGACGTCGGATGGAAGGTACCGAGAGAAGATGGCGCTCCCGTTTTCCAGCAGCACTTGGCGTTCACGAGGCAGGAGAACTTGGATGCGTTGTGCGTTTTCAATGTATTTCAGCAACACCGAGAAGCACCCGCAGGTCATGAAAGGCGTCTGGCGTTGTACTTGCGCAGAAACTCCTGGATTTGTTGATTGAGCTTGGAAAGGTCTTCGTAGAATCCAAGTTGACACTCGGTGCACAAGGGTACCAGACGACTGAGAACTTCACAGCTGCAGCACCGATGAAAACAGAAAGAGCAGTGGTACGGCTTGCAAGACTCGCCCGGCATTCCACGACGACGGCAGCACACAAACTGAGCAGCAAGAAGGAAGTTCAGCCTTTATAGATTAGGAGAAAGGACGGTTGAACAGGAAAATCCGGTGGACCGTTACAGGAAGAACAACATCCGTGGGAAAGTTTCCTTGCAGACACCGTTACATCCGGCGATTTGAACCGTGAGAAGGTTTCCTTGATTAATGGAAAACTTCGTGCTTTTGGTAACGAATAGTTCCAGGGGGATCTTCTTCTTCTTGTTGGAGAGGTCTGTTTATTTTAACGCTAAATATCCAGTCTCCATGTACGTGATCGGTGAGGATGTAAAACGGAGAATGTCCCAAATACACTGCGCAACACTTTCCATAGCAGGTGCGTTTGGCTATAAGCATTTTTGTCATTTTTTCCACCGGAATGTACTGATTCTCGTAGAAGATGATGTAGAGTCCTTTCTTTGGAATAAATTGAAACTGATGGTCTGTATTGTAGTCTGAACTTGGAAAAGGAGATGTTTGAAACTGAATGTCTTTAAAGTCGATGTTGGAAAAGACGTAATGAATTTTATTTTCACAGCTGTGGCATCTTACTGTGATTGTTTTTCCTTCGAAGCAATCGTCGATGAAGCGGAGTCCATAAGGCGCGTTTTTCTTTGGATGACCTTCAACCTCGTAATTTTTAAATACTTTGGTTCCTTGGCAGTACACAGAGATGAAATTTCTGTATCCCATGACGGAGCTTTTGTAAGTAACTTCAGGGGAGTTGCTGGACGAACTGTGGCAGCAGGAAATGCTCCATCTCTAGGTACGTTCTGAAGGTGGCGCTTCGTATGTACTTCGTAAATTGTGTAAAGTTCATGCTTTCGAAGGGGGAATTGGACGCATGCGTGTGCTTCAGGTACTTATAGTAAGCCACAATCTGATTCTTTACGTCATTTTCTTCTTTGGTCTGGTGAAACAGGATGTCGGTAACCAGGCGCTGCAGTCCCTCCAGTACTTTCCATTCTTGTTTGTTGAGCGACACGGAGCGGCCGTGCATGTTCTTTAGGACGACGCTGGCGTTGCCAAATAGGTTTCTAAAGATGAGGGTGAGGTTGTCGCTGAGCTGGTACTCCTTTAGATGGCACTGATTTATGGCGCTATGAATGATGCTTCTATTCTCGAAGAGTTTTTGCCACTCTGACGAACTGACGACTATGGCGTGTTGCTTTCCGCACTTGGCGATGGTGACAGCCAGTTGGTGAGGCGGTTGGGGTAGGAAACCCACGCACAGAAATTTGCTTTGTGCGCGGTTAAGGAAGTAGATGTGGGACAAGGGTCCCACGCCGGGTTGGGGTTCTTCGGCGATGCCTGGAGCAGGGTCGACCTGAAGATTCTTGTCGGCTTCGGTGGTTTCGGGCATGAGATCAAACTTGGTTTTCTTGGCAGGCGTTTCCATATTGCTGTAACATACAAAAATAAATCATGGAACGATAGGAAACCTGGGGAAGGGGATATACCTGCTCAAAAAAAAAACTTACCTGACGTCGTGCTGAGACATTGCTACGTACTGATGTTAGGTTGCTGTACCGCTCGTTTTATAGGAGACGGAGTGCGTTCTGAAAGAAGCAAAAGAAGTGTTGTAAACCGCAGCAAGTGTGACGTCATATTGAGAACTAATTTTTATGGTACACGTTTACTTACCCTAAGAGGTTGGCACGACTGATGTCGAGTTGAGCTTCGTGCTAGGCACACATGTTCGTAGGTGTTGAGAATAACGTTGTCGTTGCGCGCGTAATCGGTAATACTAAATTTTGAAAGAAACTTTTCCTTGGATAATCCCGAGCAGCGATGCGATAAGTAGTCGATGACGTAATGACCGCACGTGGTGCTGTTATGACCTTGCAGCCTTCTGACGTTGTGCGAGCAATGGGGTCCGCAGCTAGCGTTTAGAAACTTTAGAAAATGAGGTGTGAGCGGTGCTAGCCCATAACTGTCGAAATATTCTCCGTGACCACTTTGCGAGACAAATATGCAGACCCAGTGCTTACCTGGTAGGGAGATTGGGTCAGTGTTAGCGACCAAGGCGAATGGAAGTTTCCTATTGGTGCTTTCTGAGGGTAGGGTGTCGCAGGCGAAGACGCCCAAAAAGTGAGGGCCCGTGGAGGGACAGGTAGAGAGAAAGTGCTCTATTTGAAGCGAGTTCATGATATGAGGATGGATCGGTTAGCGTCGATTTCCAGGGTACGATGTATTTCCGCCAACACCAGAAGAACGACCGGTTCTGTCAGCTGTTTGGCAAAACCCACCCTTATAGACACGGAGCCGTGGCGCTGACCGGAGATGTAAGATTCGTTGGCGCTCATGTCGGCAGTGAGATCGAAAGCAAGGACGGTATAACCGACGGGGTAGGCCTGTCTGGAAATGGAATGTCCCTCGTCTCTGAAGTGAATGCCGAGACCGTCCTGAAGGGTTTGAAAGCAACGCATGAAGTGTCCGTCTTCAAAGTTTGGCTGAATGGGTTGAGAGGGAATGGGTTGGCCGTTGACATATAGCTGAAACATGTTCATGTTAAAATGTTGCAAATTGTAAGGGTTTTTGCCGAAATCGCCAGTATAGGATTTGTCTAGAACCATGGCGACGACCACTCTCCTTGGAATTTGACCCGTGAAGACGTCGCTGAAAGTCATTGCACTGGCCTCTTTGGGAATACTGAGGGCGTGGAAGCTGACGTCCTTGAGATGGTACTTGGCGTTGCTTTTTGCCAGCGCCGCCTGGTGGGCCAGTTTGATGGTTGGTGACGGTCTGACCACTTTTAGATGTAGAGTTGCCGACTGAATATCGGCGTACCCCTTGAAATTGGGTACTTCGGAGAACAAATAGAACTGGGGTGACGAAGGGGTGAGCTTGATGGTGACGCTAACGTTATTGAGCAAAAGATTGTTTTGTCTAAATAGAGCATTCGATAGCGGTCCCATTAATTGCACGACCTTACTGCCTTTGGTAAATCCATGCCGAAACAAGAAGCCGGCATTTGCCGCAAAAGTGTTCATGATGCCGGGGGTATCCTTCTTCCAGAGGGTGGATTGGAGCTTGGTGTTCATGGCATCTTCAGAATAATTGAGGAGGGTTTCGAGATACGTTCTATAGGGATATCCGGCTTGCGGCATGGAAACCATGACGCTATTGAGCGACACCTCAAGCTGTTGAAACAGTGAATTTAGGGCGTTATTGACGAACGTGACTAGCACGTCGTCCTTGAGCTCCTCTCCTTTTTCGCTAACGATACGAACAAATACCTCTAGAACGACGTAAGAAAGGTCGAGGTATTCGTCTGCATTTCCGGAATAATGAAAGGTAATCGGTGCATTTTTCATGATGGTGTTTTGAGGGTTTAGGGATATGAACCGAGACTCTTCGACGTTCATTTGAACCGGAAGGTCCTTGAAGAGGTCCAGTTCGGAGCTCATGTGGATCACGGTTTCGGCCATTACGAGAACACGTCCTGCACCTTTCGCCTCCTGCGTTTCAGCTTAGACTGTTTCGGCTTGGTAGGTTTGGGGCGTTTTATTGTCTTTAGTCGCCTGACGCCCGATCCTAGCATAGAATCGATTTTTTCGTCTGCCTTACGCTTCAGATTGGACCCAGCCTCCTTAAGTCTGCTTCTAAAAGCTTCCTTTGGGGTTGTTCCTCCGGCGGCCACGTCGGACAGCACGTGAGCGCCCACTTTGAGCGCCTCCTTTCCCACAGCCTTTGCGCCGCTTTTCAAGAAGGGTAGAACGGTTCTGAAGAGACTTCCTAGGGCAGAAAAGAGTCCGCTTCCGCGCTGATAGCGTCTACCGCGGTACAGAACGAAATCCCCGTGGTCTAAAGCACCGCCGGCTTGATTGAGGTAGTATTGAGTCACCGTGTGCACGTCCATTACCGTTTCTTTGGCCGGAAGGTGAGAACTATAGTGGAGGAAAAGCCGTCGACAAATGGTAGCAGATCGCCATAACCGTTCCTTAAATCTATGCTGACGGTCTTAAAGTCTTGTTGAACGAGTGGCACCCAATTCTGAGGAAAGAAGGTCTTTTCATCGGACATGTAAGTGTTGTTGCTTTTCTCGTATTCAACTGCAACGCTCTCAATCACTTGTGCAAATGTATCGCCCACCACTTGCGGTGCAACCAGATTGCAGTAGATGAACATTTCGTAAGGAAACCCCATATAGGGATCTACGGGGTGTTTTGCCTCCTTCTGTAAAACGATGTTGGTGTAGGGTTCAAAGCCCATCATCTTGGCCATGGCTGGGGACAACATCATGCTATGAACTCGATGGAGAGGTTCGGTGGGTGGTTGGTCGGGCTGCTCCGGTGGCGGAGTGGGTTTAGAACTGACCGCGGGATTGGGTTTAGCCGGTTGGGCGGTAGGTTTGGGTCTTTGGATGTTTGGTTTTCGGGTTGGGGGTTTCGTTCTGGCCGGCGCATCGCTCACCTCGCTGGGAACCACGGTCATCGGAACGCGCACCACGGTCTCCACGTATCCATCAAAGGTAGTGTCGGGAAGTTGCTGCGCATGCGTGACGGCTTCGTTGATGCTAACCGGTTTATTGCGCTCGAGGTACACAAAGAAGTTATCCACGTGCAAATGTTCCTGAATGACGGCGTTTACCCGGGTCACCAGATCTTTGGGATCGTGCACGATACCCGGCGGCATCTGCAAGCTAAATTTGGAATGCGTGGGTAGTTGAGTCATCGTGTACCTGGTACCGATGAGTTGCGCGTCGCCTGCGGTTACGTTGTAAAATTTAACCGGATACCTCACCTTTTGCAGAGCCACCTCCCACTCCCCTTGAAGCACTATTCGCTCGGGCAGTATGTTGGAAAATTTGGAAGTCGTGTTGTCGCTAAAGTGATCCATGGAAGCATTGCTCACGAGCGTGAGAGAGAATGGTTCGGTTTTGATCATATCGAAGCGATCGTCGAAGCCTGGACCCAAGAGTTAAACTTGGAAGGGTAACCCTTCCACTTTACCAAAAGTTGCTTGTTGCGCCCGCGGCCCCTGGTTTCCAAAATCTTGTCTATTTTGTAAGTTTGAGGGAGTTCCACCTTTTGCAGCTCTTCGGTGTAAAAGCTGCCGTCAATGTCCTCTCCGGCGAGATCCTTCAGTTTATATACCACCGGCTGACCGCGCACGACCTTGTCGATAACGAATATTTCGTCCGTCCAGTTCTGCTCGTACCCCTTGTCAAACTTCATTTTTTCTTTGGAAATGCGCACGTGGTCCCCGACGTCATACTTTGGTGCCCTTGTGCGGGGTACATGCCTATCTGCGTACAAGTTGCGGTACACCTGCGCGATATTGGTCTCGTTGACCTCCTTGGGCGCCATCTTAATGGATCTGTGATACGAACTGTTGTACGACTCGAGCAAGGCCGGAAGTACCTCCACGTATTTGTAAGTGTTTGCGTGCGTGAAATACTTCCACATCTTGGTCTTGAGAGTGCGATTGAAGCGCTCAACGACGCTGGCTTTTACATTGTTCTTTGTGGTGTAATGACGGACGCCGTGTTTCTTCAGAAAAGCCCTAAAGGTTTTGTTGGTGAACTCGGTTCCTTTGTCCGTCTGCAGAACCCTAGGAACGCGCTCCGAAAATATGGAGCGAAATGCTTGTGCTACCTCGGACCCAAGTTTGGATTTTAGAGGTACGGCCCAAGCGTACTTGGAGAAAACGTCGATGACGGTGAGAATGTAAGCATAGGGTTTGTTATGCTCTTTGACACTGTTCATGACGTTGAGGTCCGCCTCCCAGAGATCGTCCATATTGGTCACGTGATAATATCGCGTAGAAAAGCGCTTTCTGACGGGTTTGTGCAGCGTGTAACTGTCCTGGGTTCGAAGAAAAGCTTCAATGTGTCCCTTCGACTTGCCGGTAGCTTTTCGAAGTGCGTTTACCGATCCGAAGCCGGCTGGGTGTTCCGGATTTTCGTAAAAGCGCCTCAGCATCTTCCATTCCTTCATCGCTTACTTGTACAGAGGTTTCCACTGTTTTAAGCGAAGGTTATAGCTGGGTCTACTAGATTTCTTTCTGGGCGAGGAAGGAGAAGTCGGTCTTTTCTTCTTGAGTGGCGAGAAGGGGTTAACTTTTACGGTTTTAGGCTCTTGTTTTACCGACGCTTCGTGCAACAGTTCAACGTCATCGTCGTCGTCGTCGTTGTTATCGCGAAGATAAGGCTGTTTCACTTGTGTTACGAGATCGAGATAGTTGCTCAATTTATATTTCATTAAGCGCCACTTTTCGTCGGCAGACATCTTTTCGCGCTGGAGACTGTCGATGTCCTTGGCTAGTCTTGAAATGGTTTTATCTATGAGGTGAAGTTTGTCTACTGTTTTAGGTTGCGGAGCCACCACTATTTGCCTGGCGTACTTCATCCAGCAAACTTCGACACGAGCGCGCTGCCCAACGAAGCCAGGACCGGTAAGAGAAAAGCTGGTAGGAAGCCGCCTTTCTGTATCAAGATTTGCTTCTTTTTCTTCAGCGGAAGCCTCTTGTCGACTAACTTCCTCCAGCAAGTTTTGCGCCTTTTTAAACGATTAAGACACTTTGTGGGCAGCTGCACGTTACCCTTACAGACGTTGTACATGCACTCGGAAACGGCCTTGATCAGCTCGGGGCTTGCGTCCTTGAGCAACTTTTTCCGCGCAGCTGGCTTGGCCTTGGCCAAGGCCACTAAATTTCCGTGTTGTCTCGCTATCAGCGGACTGCTGAGCGTGGCAACGCTCGACCTTCCTCTAGGCATGTTTGAGCGCGAATGAACGCTTGTCAATTTTTTAATCCCATTAAAAACATTAACAATCGTTGGGCACGAAATATGAAAGAGTTTCACCCGGCAGCACGCCCGTTCGATACCTGTAACGATCCGGCGTGTACTGCGTGCAATCTAACACCAGATAACCGTGAGGATGCTCGGTAGCCTTTTGGAAAGCCTCCAATAGGAACCTAGAGTTCCTGGGTTCGATTTGCTGGCACAGCCTTTCTATTTGCATTTTGTCCCTGTTGTTCTTGAACGCCACGATGTAGTTTGAATTTAACGATATCGTTCTGAACTTGTTACCCTGAGGAAAGACGTTCTGCAGAATGTATATGACTCCGAAACGCTTGTGATGCGAGTCTCTGGTGAAGAAATTGGACACGGAGAGGCGGTCGCAGTCAAACATCATATCGTCCAGAATGACGAGGTGATCCTCCCCCACGTCCGATAGCTCCGGCACACCCGCATGCATCTCGCAGCGTATGGGCATGCGCCTTAATTTGGGCGAGTATTCGGGAGGGTGACACCACAGGACCCTTTTAGGAACTTTGTCGAACATCTCCTCCGCGTTGCAAATGAGCGCCTTTACAAAAGTGGATTTACCGCAGCGCGACGGCCCCGCAACGAGCATAGTGCTCGGAAAATTAAATTTCCTAATATCGTCCGGAGGTTGCGTCATGGGTGCCATATGTTCCGATAATGAGCACGCGGAAGGAAATGTCGTCACATTTATCGTTGTTTAAATGGCGCGCCGCCTCTTGTACCCGTAGGGCACGGAATCGAAGTTGTCCGTGAGCACTCTCTTATTGACAACCATTCTGAAAGTCTTGCTGGAAGGCTCCGTCACCACGGTCCACCCGGGTTTCCTTGCTATCTGCGTGCCCGACAGCACCACGGCCTTATCGTTGTCCCTTAGCACTACGTCGCGCATGACCTCCGCATTCACATGCCTAAGGTTGCCCGAATTGAGAGTGATGCCTTTAACCTTGCACACTTGGTGCGTGCCTTTCGGCCCCTTTATTTCCAGGCAGTAGCTCTTCGGTCCCGTGGAGGCAAACCTGGAAACGTAGGCACCATTGCCGAACTTTTCGAGCTCGTCGGTCATGTCCCCAAGGAACGCCCCCACGGACGGCGTCCAATCCCCGGGTACGCGGGTCGCGATGACGGAGTCCGTGTCGAAGTAGCACACCCGGCCGCCCAGTTTCCTCAGATAGGAGTACAACACGAGCCGAGCGTGCGCGGTCGTGTAGGCGGCAATGACGACGTTCGAGGTGGGGTTCGCTCTGGGGCTCTCCCCGCCGTACCTCCACACCACATACATGAGGTCGTCGGTAACGGGTAGGTAAGTCTGCACTTCGATTCCCGGGTCGTTTAATAGTTCCAGCATTCTCGAATACTCCTTGACCAGCTCGCAAGTGGACAGATTGTCCCGCTGTCCGTACTTTCCCCAGAAGGAATTAAGCATCAGTTTGGCGAGCTCTCGCCTTCCGGGATTGGGTTCGATGGCGTTCGGATCCAGTTGCACGCCCTCTCTTTCGAGGAATTGCCTCACGTACTGCTCTTTCTTGGCGGGGGTGTCGCAGTGGGAGGGAAAACCGCTAGCTTCCGTCTTGATTTTGAGAAATTGGTTCACGTAGTCCTCAAAGAGACCCTTCTGTCCGGAGACGGGGTCGTATCGCACCATCTGATACTCCCACATCTCGAACACTTTCACGAGGCGATAACCTTCTTCGAGTGCGACCTTAACTTCATCGATCACCCAAGTGCCCGTCAGACACCTTTGCTGCTCGTCGTGGAGGCAGTCTTCTTGGTTCTCCTCCTCCGCGCATGCGCGGCATAGTGGAAACATGAGTTTGCCGTTGACGCGCACAGGGAGTACGGGGTGATACAGTCCTTCCGCGGGGAGCACCGTGCACTTGATGAGGCCGCCCTGTACGTCCTTCAGATCGGGAAAGCGATCCAAGTGGATCTTCGGGTGCCCCACAGGGTATGCCTTCGTCTTATTCACCATCGGATACAGAGAGCAGATGTCGACATAGAACATTGTCAGGTCGCCCTTGGCCTCGCAGTAGGTCTTTGTACAATTGGTCCGGCCTCCAAAGAAGGCGTCTCTCGGGTTGAGAGGTTCGGGAATGGGAAAGGTCTTGACAAATTCTGCCAGTTCGGCGTCCCTCCGCGCCATGGCGTGGAAGTCGCATTCCCACATCTCTATGACGTCATAGCCCCCCTCCTTCAACAGCTGCGTGACCCTCTCTGTGCTTTCAAGTCTAGAGGCCATGGTCTCGTTTCCCGTGGAGTAAATGACGGCGTGTCGGTTCGGAAAACAACGCTTACACCCGTGAAAGAAACACCTGTGGAAGAGGTAGACAATATTGGCTTCCTGTCGATATCCGTCCACCTTGTGCCCCAAAAGCTTCACCTCTCTTCCTCGAACAGCACTCTGAATGATAACGTTCTCTTGGTTTTCCACCCACGATAACCAGACGCAAGCAATGCGCGAATGCTTATCGGCCAGACGGTAACCGCCCGGAGGTAGCAGAGCGATGGCGTTCTTGGGCATAAATCGTTTTCTGTATACGCACATGCACGCTTGCGCGATGGTCACGCATTCTCTAAAAGGATCGATGCCATTCTCTTCGAGGAATTCTCTTCGAAATTTTGCTACTCCTTGACTCAAGAGAAACACGTCCATCTTGCAGTACTTGATCATCTCCTCCTTCATTATAAACACGTACTGCGATGACGTCATCTCTTGATGCCACTTCTCGAAAGCCATTCGACCCTCAACGGACATGCCATCCGGGCAGAAGTACTTCTGCTCTGGCAAAGGCCCCACGTAGTCTTCGTTGGCTTTAGTGTTAAACAGATAAGGAAAATACCCTTTACATTCCTTTAACTGGAACGTCTTTGAAAAGCGAGACAGTGGCATGGGAATGAAGTTTAATGAGTCAAGAAAAGTAACGTTGCCAAACTTCATCTTGTATATCTTGTTCCCGTTCATAATAAGCTCGGGCGTCCATTTAAGTTCGCTCACCATATGACGTAATAGAAATTGCCCGTCATACGAGCGCATGTTGTGAGCCAAGATGATCACGTCACAACTTGCAAACGTAGGTTGAGTGATGTGAGCAAACAGCTGCGACACTGGTTTATCGTCAAACACCCATTCTTTCACGCCACACCGCGTGCAGTACGTCATCTTGTGCTGGTCGTCTATGCACAAGGGGCAAGCCTGGTACAGCACGCAAAGATTTGGAACGTGTTGAAACGTGTCCCGCTTTTCCAAATATGGAGTCTCTTGCGTGCATTCGAAATCAATGAACATAAACACAAAATCGCTTCGAGTGCTCTTAGGACAATACGGCTGTATGTAGCATTGATGGTTTGGGTCTGCGTGTATCTTGCAATGACTGCAAAATATTTCGCCGCACTGGTGGGCTGTCTTGCGGTGTCTTAAGTTCAATAATTTATTGCAAGAAAGACAGACCTTTTCCACATCGCACACAGACATGCCACTCGGGTAGAACGCGCCTTTTTTCTTGTGATTGTCAAAGCAAACCTGCCCCTTAAAATCGCGATGGCACTCATTACAGCGTACGTAATCGTAAGAGCTAACACGGCATACCTGGTGGCATTTCGCACATTTTTCGTCGCAGCGATGGTATTCCTTCTTATTCTTAGAAACAAAGCAGCATTCTCGGCAGTACCATTTACATTTTAAAGCTGCGTTCAAGTTTACTATAGCGTTACAATGTCCGTCGTGCAGCATAAGATCGATGTGTTTTTCACTCTGTTTTCTCGATTTATATAGCACGTTCTTTCCCGAATGGTCTGCAAAGACCGTGAAGGCATATTCCTTCAGCATTTCGTCTAAACGTTTCACGTCTTCTACAGTAAACCTGCCGTTGGTCTTTCCTAACACCTCGCATAGCTCTACAGCTCTCTGTTTCTGCAAGAACTCACTCCTTCGAATTGTGTTATAATTGATGTCACCATCCACTTTTGCCTTGCACACGACAACCGCCCTTGGAACGCACAACGTGTCCTTGTTGTTTGAAATTTCTACTATTCCCTTGTTCCTCCTACATTCCTCGCACGGTTTGAAGCACGAACCCGCAACCTCTCTGGTCCAAACGCAAGTAATTTTCAGAGGCCCTCCCATCAAAAATTCCGCGTTGCTTTGCATGACTCTCTCTATAGATTTAAGAACTGCCTCGGCATTCACTTGATCTGACCTTCGAACGCTCATATTAAATGCTTTGGAAGATTGTTTCGAATCCGATATGGATATCCCTAAGTACCCGGGTTCGTTCTTCAGAAGCTCTGTCTTAACAAACTTTACAAGCTCATCAAACATTGTAAGCACCCAGCTCCCAGGATCTGCTCCCAAAGGCATAGGCGTCACGGATATGTCTGTTTCGTTATACCCTGAATATAACTTTTTGGATTCCCTGCCCCTTTGCACCAAAACTGCAAACGTAGGCTGCAAGGTAGAATCGCCACTTACCTCATCCTGCTCTTCCACGTTCTCTAGTTTGATGTCCATGTTCGCGCAACGGCAACGTTCCCTTTTCTAAAATGCTAATGTTCTGCACGGCTACTTGTTTAACACCTTGTTTTTTCTTCTAAAGATAATGCAACTACCAAAGTCAATCACGCGCCCGCAAATTCAGTGCTATGGTTACATATACCGATCAATTAGTATGTCAGCAATAATCACTTTTACAGAAATATACGAATTTGTTTCAAAACGCAAAGCTATTATTTCGCTTCTCAAGTATTTCACAGCAAAAAATTAACTTCGGCAACAGCTTATCGCTCCTGAACTTTTATAGTGTGCTTATCGTTGCCACAACTTCCGTTTGTGAACTCTGTTAAAAGTCCAATTAAAAATCCCAGCGGGTTATCTCACCACGACTTCCCAAGTTGCAATCGGGTGCCTTTCGCCGCAGCTTCCGGTCTCGCCACTCGGGCGCCAGTTCATCCGGTTTCGATATGCAGTTAAATTCCCGACCGTCTACCACAAAACCACATTTAAAGATTTTCGTGCTAATTAAAGTTCCTTTCTCAGGCGATTTAACACTTCCGCGTGACTTTTCCAGAACTTTAATCGCGGCGGCCATACTGTAACGGAAGTCCCCACTCCTCGGTATTCAGTCCTTTTAAATTTCTAACTTGCAAATTCCACTCCCAGTCTTAGTTTCACCAGCTAACATGGAGCATCACCAAACTACATCGGTCAACGAGGTTGTTAGGGAAACTTTTTTTTTTTCGCCTTCTGGGCGTATAGTTATTGACCGTATCGTGCAACGTTCGGAGGTCCATTCTTCTAGTACATTCATATATTCTCTTCCGCCTTTTCTGCAAGCCTTCCGTTCCACGGCACCAAGCCAGTTTCCACAGCATTTTAGCGAACCTTCGACGCCGCCGTCATCTTTGGAGGTGCACCCTAATTCAAACCAGCCTTCTTTTGACACCTCGGCTTCGTCAACTTTGGAGGTAGACACTAGCCAAAACTCCAATCCTGAAGTCTTGGCGTCGTCATCATTCGAGGTGAACGTTCATGCAAACGAAACTTCAGTTTCCAACCCTCAAGTCTCGTCGTCGTCTCTGGAGGTGGAGCCTAATTCAGCCGCAACCGACAGTGGAGCAGTGTTGAATTCAAGCGAACTGAGCACACTGCTCATTTCGCGTTCACTACCTAGTGACAGTGGAGTAGTGCTTCACTTAAACCCAACACCGCCTACTCCGCCAAGATCAACATCTCCATACAGTGACAGTCACCCGGCAGCTGGAAGTGCTTCACCTGCTCCATCTGCGACCATCGTGCTGTCGTCGAGTAGTGACGTGTCTTCTTCTGGGTCTCTTGCGTCCTCATCACTGTCGTGGAATGGGTCACCATCTTCGGTAGTGCCGAGTTTGACGTCAACAAGTAAGGTCAGTCCTGCGTGCTACTCTGCAGCTTCCTGTTTCATTTCTTACTCCCCTTTACCACCATTCCGTCCCATCAAGACTTCCACACCCATTTCCCTGCACGAAATTCACCCTTCCACCTCTTCTTTTCCCACACATCTCAAAAGTCATTTTCCCAACTCAGTTTCGCCTACTGCATCCCATCTAGAGGTTCCATCTCCTCGTCAGCTGTTCACGCCTATAACCCCACAACAGACCGCTCCCTCCCCTTCAAAATCAGAGCACATTTCTTCGCGTTCACCTTCTTTTCAGTCTCTAATTCCTCTCCTCTCCTGTCGCCCTTACAGTTTTAACAGGCGCGGCACCAAAAGAAATCTGTTGGCGTCATTCAACACTACATCCCCACAAAATTTGCAATTGCAATACAGCAACGGATGGTGTGTTCACGCAGACTGCTTCCAAGACGACTTCGACGAGCAGTTTCTCAGCATAAATCTAGACGAAGACCTAGTCAGTGATCTGGCCATACCTCTTCTGATACCTGTATCTCCATCTATGCGCTTTGGGAATAAAAGACCTGCTACACAAAAACGTATAGCTGAGCTGGTGCCCCTGTCGCCACAACCAAAACGGAAGTACGCCCACGTGAAGAAACAGCGCCTTCTGTCTTAAATGTGTTTCATTCACCAAAAAAAAACTCCTAGTGTAGTGCGTAGTTTATTAGTTTTAGTGATTTTTTTTTGCTATTTCCAAAAGGTATGTACAATATTTTCTCTTACTTAAATTTTCTTTTAATGTAATATAAGTGCTTCAAACCTTAAAGACATGAGTTGTGATAACTGCACTTCATGCTCAGTGGCAGCAAAAAGCGTAAAAAACAAAGAATTGGTTAAAAAATTATACAAACCGTACACTGTCTGGCATGGACCTAAAGGCTTTAATGCATACTCTCCTACGTGTTTGGAATGCCAGGCACGGCGCTTTTGTGTGCTCAAAAATATATGCATTGAATACAAATATTTAGACAGAAAAAACATCTATTCTTGCACTCGCTGTTCAGGTTACATACCCTAATTTGTTTTAAAATGTAATCATAAAGCGTTTTATTTATCTAAAGTTTTGTTTTAGTGTATTTTGCATTTTATTCTCTTTTCTTTTTTCTAAGTATACATGCTTAAGTTATCTGCTTTTAAATATTTAAAATAGTATGTTTTCTCAATATATATATTAAACACTTTTTATTATTGTTTATTCAGTATAGTCATCCAATGTACAGACATTTAAATGAAAAAATAATACTTTTATTTTAATATATATTGAAAAACTTATTTTGTGTGTCCTTCATTTACCTTTATTCATTTTTTACCAAAGTAGGAATCCTCTCCTTTTCCTCATATTTTTATATCAGTCATAAAAAACAAAAAGATGTATTTAAAACTACCACAACTGTCGTAATAAGCTGTTTTTCGTTTATAATGTATTATGCATTTTTTTCAGCTACCTTCTCCTGTGTTCTACTTCGTCTCGTATCCCAACAGCTCTTCCTCCCCTCCCTCAGCTTCCGCTACCTCCTCCTCCTCCTCGGGAATCGCTTCTTCATCATAATTTCCTTCATAATTAGGAAATTCATCCACTCCACGCGTACATGCGCTCTCCAAGTTTGCAATCATCTGCTTTAATGCCTCAAAGTCATTGTTCAGTTTAGCCACATTTCCTTTTATTCTATTTACCAATTCCTGCTGCTTCGTCACGTTTTTCTTCTTATCTTCCAATTCTTGTTTAATTCTTTCCATCGTTTCCTTTATTCGTGCTGCCCTTCCTTCACACTCTTCCTTTTCCTTTTTCGCTGCATCCACCTCCCTTCTTTTTTCTCTCGTCTTATTATCGCATTCTTTTCTCATCTTTTGTTTAACTCCATTTATTTCTTTCTTACACCTCTCGGAAGCCGCTTTCCTTATACTGTTCACCGACACCCTACCCGCAGTCCCACCATTTCCTTCACATTCTGAATTTATTCTCAAATTACCCTCCGCAGACCACCTTGAGGCACGTTTTACCCTCCCGCTTAATTTTCTACCCCCACCTAAGTTTAACTGCCACTCTCCATTCCCGCATTCTCCAAATATGTAAACAAAATTATCAGAAAAGTAGGAATTCATCTCATTTACTACACTATATGCCATTACAAGCTCGCTTTCCTCCGGCGTTAGTTTCCAGTCTAATTCCAAACCCTCTGGTAAATCAACTGTGTCCGCCAATAAACTACAATCCACCATCTCCACCAAAATCGAACTGTTGTCACTTGTATACATGCGCACTGGCTTTTTATAAAATTTGCAACCTTCTTCCTTCCTTATCTTACCCTTTTCACAACCGCATTGCGAATTTACTACGTACCCCTCCGGACATTGAAGTTGTCCAAACTTTACACCCCCATACATCATCCCTCCACAATTCCGCCCGCTTTGACATCTAGTTATCGGTTTTAAACAATTATACACGTTCTTCAGTGTCCCCATATTAATAAAATCAGATCCAAACCTACATCCAGTACCCTTACGGTAAGCGCAGGTACAGTTAGACAACAATTCGTAGTCCTTATCGCATCTTGTCAAATTTTCCAAATGTCCCGTTTGGTCATTTAACATAAACCCACATCTCCCAAAACTAACGCAGCTATCCTCTGCGCCAGCTGTGACGCTTATTATCAACGCAATCGCTATCAAAATCATCTTTGAACATAATCGTTTCCACCTCTCCTTTTATATATTTTACTTCCCCATTCTTCTTTCCTCCAGCTTTTTCTAACCAATCAGAAATGCTTTTATTCCTACCAATCAAATCTCTACCTTTAACCTTTTCAACCAATCAAAAACATTCTTATTTTAACCAATCAAAACCTTACACGTCACTTCCCCCTTCCTTTTTTAATTACGTTCACGGCTCATTTTCATCCTTTTGCTCCTTGGACGTCAAACTGGTCACCGCTCTATTCCTTCTGCTAAACTCACGTGACATTTAATCACAAACCTATCCCAAAAAGACAATTGAATTTTAATCCATATTGTCACGTGACTTTTAGGATAACCCTAGATTAAGCAAGTGGATTAACGATAATCCTGCCACCATTTCAAACTTTCGCGCCATAGTTCGCTAATCCACCACCGGATTAAAAGCGACACTAGCGCTCTAATCCACTCTGGTGGCAGGATTATCGTTAATCCACTTGCTTAATCTAGGGTTATCACTACTACTGTTGCCATCTTCCGACCGACTACTGGCCACGACTGTTTGGCCGCTCATCTACACAGGATTAATATTTTTGAATCCCCGACCTGCACACTGTGTAGGCACCCGAACTCATTGAGGACGGAGATCATCTGCTCCAGTGTAGTGCCCTGACAAAAACAGATAGAGAACTGACAGCACAATTAGTCACACGTTATTGGGAGGCCAGAAGGAAAATGGAAATTCTCCAACTCCATGAGCATTAGCAACCAGCCAACCACATTTATGTTATATCCAGTGTTCCATTTGTGGTTATGACATTTAATAAATATCCTGATGATGGGAGCGATGCACACTCCCGAAACGTCGATATCTAATCGTCTTTTCCCCTGGCTTGCTTCCCGAAAACAACTTGAGCATATTCGTTGCTAGGAAAGCTTTAGGTCTTAGTTTTGTATGTCTGAATTTAAAGTGCAGCATGCTTACTTAAAACCCTTATACGTAAAACTGGTAATAACTTTACAAAGAAAATAAATTATATGTCATTTTGCTGAGGAAATTTCAGAGAATTGTTTAAGTCAAAAAACAAAACATGTGATTTTTTAGCATTTCAGATTACACTGTGCCCTTAAAGAAATGTTATGGGTTATAGACGTTATAGGTACTCATAGTCATTGCCCTGGCGTAATTTTATAATTCGGATGCTACCTTCAGACTTAGCTGCTTTAAAAATCTATTCCTAAGGCACACATTGTATTGTGTTGGAAGAAGAATAGCCATCATTTCGGGGCAGTCTATAGCAGTCAGTCCTCTTCAAGCATCACTCTGCAGTGCGCTTGAAAGGCTTGTGGTTACTATGGGGACCGTTGGAACATAATTAACATGTCGGAATATGACTCTCCCTGTTCAACAGATGCGGCGTTGGGGCTGCAACGCTTTAAACACAGCTAAAATGTATTCGAATTATTCCAGACTTATCAGTGTGACAACATAGCTAATATATTTTTATTATATTTCATTTGTTTTTATTTTATTTATAGAATTTTGCTTCTATTAAATATTTTCATTCTTTTTTCACCTTACCGTAGAGAAATAATGTGATTAAACTGAAAATTGCGACACCGAAACTGCACCACAGCTATACTTTTTGGAACATCATAAATAAAAGTAAAAATTTTTTAGAAAAACTGTTATGAGTCTGATAAGGGCAGATCTGTGACAAAAGCTGGATAAATACCAATCTTTGTATCACTTAACTTCAGCATCTTCCAAGGTTGCAATACCAACCACCGCCATATATATGTGACGTGGAAAAAATCCAAATATTGGTTTTTCAAAAGTAGTTTTATTATCACTGAATTATCACCTGTTTAATATATTTTCAATATATGAGGGTTGTTCAATAAATAATGATCATAACTTTCTACGGTCATAATTTTTCTCACTAAAATTCAGTCTTATTACATTCAGTTAGCTTAATGTGAAACAAACACGCCGTAGTAGTTTCATTGTTGGTACCCCTGGTTCCCGCCTGTGATGACCAGGTAAGTTCAGACATGTTCAGTATCGCCTACAGCTGCAATGGAGGTAACATGCTACAAACAATATGCGGCTTTGAAATTCTGCTTTCGTCTCAACAAATCTTCAGTTGAGGCCTATACAATGTTACAGGAGGCCTATAGAGAGTCTGTTCTTCCCTACAGCACAGCTCGAAAGTGGTTTAAAATGTTTAAAGAGGGTAGATAATTAATTTAAAATGAAGATGAATCCGGTGCTCCAGTTACTGCTCTTACGGAAGAAAACATCTACACTGCTGCTGCCGTTGTCACAGAGGATCGACGAATTACCTTAAGATCACTTTCTGAAATACTGAACATTTCATTGGGGCCACCCGCACGTCGGTGACAAACATTACACATGAGACGTGTTTGTGCGCGATGGGTTCCAAAACTGTTGATTCCCGAACAAAAGGACATTCGCATGCAGGTCTGCATGTAGTTAAAGTTGATGTTGCAAGAAGATCCGGAGTTTCTTTCAAACGTAATCAACTTGGCTACATTATTTTGATCCTGAGAGCAAACAGCAAATCTCAGTGTGGAAATCTCCTTCATCACCAGCCCCCCAAAAAGCAAAAGTGGTTGCTTCTGCTGGGAAACTTATGGTCGTCTCATCCTTTGATATTCATGGGATGATTTTTCAGCATGTTGTACTTGCACACACATCAGTAACTGGACAATACTACAGATATGTCTTGAAAACATTGCAAGTCCATATCAACCACAAAAGACCACACTTCCATGAAACAGGCTGGATGCTGCATCACGACAGTGCAATGTTGTTGCTGAATATCTTGCAATAATCAACGTGAAGTGCAACCCCCACCCTCCTTATAGTCCCGATTTAGCCCCATGTGACTTCTTTCTATTCCCTAACTTGAAGAAACGCCTTCGTGGGAGGCATTATCCATCATCAGAAGCACAGGTGAAGGCTGCGGAGGTGATTTTGAAGGATCTTTCAATAAATGTTTACCAGCATGTCTTTGAAGACTGGCAGAAACGCTGGGACAAGTGCATCGCATTCAGGGGAGACATTTGAGAAGGACCATCAAAATTATGAGGATGAGTAAAGGTATGTTGTCAAAAAAAAAAAAATTTATGATTATTCTTTATTGATCACCCCTCGTATGACGTCACAGTTTTCCGCTGTTTCTAACTGAGCTACCTGATTATGTGCCATATAAATATTCCATGTAACATATAGTAATCGCTGGTTCCAGCGAACATTTCAAGACGTGCAAAGGTCAGCTACCTAATCACTAATTTCTCTAGAAACGTCCTTTCAAGTCATCTTTATACTAAATAATTTTTGCGTTATGTGGCAAGCAATTAGGGAGAATACCTTACTAAACAAACATGTGTATCTACAACGGCAGTTCAATAAAGAATGATCACAATTCTTTTGTCAACGTACCTTTACTCGTCTTCATTATTTTGATGGTCCTTCTCAAAAAAGTGTACGCTAAATGCGATTCAGTTGTCCCAGCGTTTCTGTCAGTCTTCAAAGATATGCTGGAAACCATTTTTGAGAGATCCTTCAAAATCGCCTCAGCAGCCTTCACCACTGCTTCTGTTGATGGATAATGTCTCACACGAAGGCGTTTCTTCAAGTTAGGGAATAGAAAAGCGTCACATGGGGCTAAATCCGGACTATAGGGAGGGTGAGGCATGCACTTCACGTTGACTTTCACAAGATATTCATTAATAACATTCGCAATATGCGGCCGCGCATTATCCTGTTGCAGCAGAAAAATCCACGTTCAAGGAAATGTGGCCTTTTGCACCTGATATGGTCTTGAAATGTTTTCAGGACATCCCTGCAGTATTGTCCCGTCACTGATGTGTGTGCAGGTACAACATACTGACAAACCATTCCATGAATATCAAACAATGAGATAACCATAACTTTCCCAGGAGAAGCAACCAGTTTTGCATTATTGGGGGTTGTTCATGAAGGAGATTTCCACACTGAGCTTTGGTGTTTGCTCTCAGGATCAAAATGATGTAGCCAAGTTTCATCAGCAGTAATTACGTTTGAAGGAAACTCCGGATCCTCCTCTAACATCAACTTTAACTGAATGTTACCTACATTGCAGTGGTGGGCGATACTGAACATGTCTGAACTTGCCTGGTTCTCACAGGCGGGAACCAGTGAAAGTGCTATGGCTTGTTTGTTTCACATTAAGCTAGCAGAATATAATAAGATTGAATTTTATTGCGAAATATTATGATCGTAAAAATTATGATCATTCTTTATTGAACACTAGGTAGTTAATTCAGAATCCCACCTCAAATACAATTTTTGGATGGTGAAACATTTATCATATATTTCTCGTTATTTTTTCTAGTTCTCCAGCCCTTTTCTCAAATTCGAATGTACCATTCGTCTTTTTATCTCTTGGTTATGCAAATATAGAACACATCACATAGTGACCAGCTGTGCTCTTAAAAGTTCTGACTATCGCTTATACGAGGGCTAGTTAACAAAGACAGACTCATTTTTCCTGTAGCTTTCATGATAGTTTCGTGTCTTAAAAATAAATATTTGAAAAGAGCGGGTTTTTATGTATGTCGGTAGGCGGTAGCACTCTCGTATTGGTAGGTTGGTAGTAATGATCTATTTTGTAGACCCTAGGTTCATTTCGCATACCAGACTGTGGAGGTGACGTGAGAGGAGCACTACAGCGCAATCAAATTCTGTTTTCGTTTAAAAATACAGCCTCCGAAACCTATGAAAAGTTGAAGCAAGCATGCAGTGAAGAAGCACCACCTCGTGCAACAGTGTTTGCGTGGTTCAAGGACTTCAAAGAAGGCCGACTTGTCAGTGTTAAGCAAGGTGGGCTTGAGTTTCAGCTTCTGCTGTGACTGAAGTCAACATCAACACAACTCCTGTGATTGTCCGAGAGGATCGGCGTATAACTTCATGGCAGTGTGTTTACAATTATGCACCACCCTCTCTAATGACCCGAGTTTGTGCTTTTTTTTTTAATTTACGTCCTCCAACGTTAGGTCATATCGGACGATGAATGAAAATGGGTGAAATGATGCTCAAATGATTCCAGGGTCCATAGAGTTTAGAGTTACCTGACATTCGTCTTGCAGAATTATGGAAAACCCCTGAAAAACCTCATCCAGGTAACTCACTCTGACCGAGATTGGGACTCGGGGTCTCTTGAACGTGAGGAAGTCATGCTACCATCGACGCTACCGTAGATATCTACCGTAGATCTACCTTTGTGCTTGTTGCGTGCTACGTCTGTTGACTCCCGAACAAAAGGCTTTATGAATGGAGACAAGCCGGAAGGTGCTGCGTCTCCTTGCTGATGTAGGGAATGCATTTCTTTAAATCGATTGTCACCGGCAATGGGGTATGGCTGCTTCATTATAATCCTAAAGGAAAACAAGCCAGTACAGTGTGAAAATCGCCAGGTTCTCCAACACAAAAAAAGCGAAACGCTTTTCCATCTGCAGGGAAAGTGATGATCACCATTTTGACTGTAATGGAATGACTTACCAGCATGCAGTTCCCCCTCACACTACTGTTACAGCAGCATACCACACGTCAGTATTGGCTACACTGAGGAAGTACATTACAAAGAAACGACCAGAGCTTTCTCGGACTGGGTGGCGACTTCATCATGACAATACACGGCCTCACGTCACATACAGTTCCCCCTCACACCACTGTTACAGCAGCATACTACACGTCAGTATTGTCTACACTGAGGAAGCACATTACAAAGAAACGGCCAGAGCTTTCTCGGACTGGGTGACGACTTCATCATGACAATGCACGGCCTCACGTCACATGCAGTTCCCCCTCATACCACTGTTACAGCAGCATACTACACGTCAGTATTGGCTACACTGAGGAAGCACATTACAAAGAAACGACCAGAGCTTTCTCGGACTGGGTGGCGACTTCATCATGGCAATACACAGCCTCACGTCACATACAGTTCCCCCTCACACCACTGTTACAGCAGCATACTACACGTCAGTATTGGCTACACTGAGGAAGCACATTACAAAGAAACGGCCAGAGCTTTTTTGGACTGTATGGCGACTTCATCATAACAATGCACGGCCTCACGTCACATTCATTTCCCCCTAACACTTCTGCTACAGCAGCATACTACACGTCAGTATTGGCCACACTGTGGAATCACATTACAAAGAAACGAACAGAGCTTTCTCGGACTGGGTGGAGACTTCATCGTGACAATGCACGGCCTCACGTCACATGTAGTTCCCCCTCACACTACTGTTACAGCAGTATACTACACGTCAGTATTGGCTACACTGAGGACGCACATTGTAAAGAAACGACCAGAGCTTTCTCGGACTGGGTGAGGACTTCAGGATAACAATGCACGACCTCACGTCACATGCAGTTCCCCCTCACACTACTGTTACAGCAGCATACTACACGTCAGTATTGGCTACACTGAGGAAGTACATTACAAAGAAACGACCAGAGCTTTCTGGGACTGGGTGGCGACTTCATCATGATAATGCACGGCCTCTCGTCACATGCAGTTCCCCCTCACACTACTGTTACAGCAGCATACTACATGTCAGTATTGGCTACACTGAGGAAGCACATCGCAATGAAACGACCAGAGCTTTCTCGGACTGTATGGCAACTTCATCATAACAATGCACGGCCTCACGGCACATGTAGTTCCCCCTCACACTACTGTTACAGCAGCATACTACACGTCAGTATTGGCTACATTGAGGAGCCACATTACAAAGAAACGACCAGAGCTTTCTCGGACTGGGTGACGACTTCATCATGACAATGTACGGCCTCACGTCACATGCAGTTTCCCCTCACACTACTGTTACAGCAGCATACTACACGTCAGTATTAGCTAAACTGAGGAAGCACATTGCAAAGAAACGACCAGAACTTTCAGGAATGGCTGGCGACATCATCATGACAATGCACGGCCTTACGTCACAAATCAAGGCATGCAGTTTCTCACTTTATTCAACATTATCTGTGTACCACAAGCACCTTATAGTTCCGATATTTCACCCTGTGACTTTTTGTTCCCATCACAAAAGGTAAAGCATAGTGTTATTCCATTTAAGAACTCTGAAGCAGTGCTCAAGAAAAGTGAGACGATTCTCAAGGACCTGACAAAGAATGGTCTGCAACACCTTTCAAGAACTGGCGGAGACGCTATAAAAGCTACATTGAAGTATGAGGGAATTACTTTTAGAAAGATCATGTAAACATTGTATTGCAGTTATAAACATATGTGTACTGTACTCCCATATCCCTTGGTATATGAGACGGTGGATTTGTTGGTACGCCTGGGTGATTACCTGTGACTGTAGGTAATATCAACAGGCTAGCTTAGCTCCGGTGTCTCAGGATTAAGGCTCGTTCACAAGGCCTGTTTTGGTTCGGATTGTTTTGTCGGTAGATTCTCCTTCCATGTGTCGTATTACCGAAACCAGGACTATCTAAATGGGGAGGTAAGGATCTTATGTTAGTAAGTAGTAATGGAGAAAGTAGCAACTGAAGCCGAAACTGTAAAAGCACAAATTATTTAAAAGATACAATTTGGAAATCAGCTAATTTTAAAAAGGTACAGCTAGTGGTCGCTCAGTTGGCGTGACGACGCGATGTTTCGCGCTAAAATTTTAGGGGGTTAAGGGGAAGTAACGGCGTGATCGGAGATCACGAGGGAAAAGAAGTGGGACACCTGCGTCGGAACACTCGTGGAAGGAGGTTGGTCCAGTGGCATTTGGCCGTCAACCTGACCAGCATTGTGTTATATTGTGATAGTGAACCTACTCTGCGGCCGTAGCAAGGAAGACGTATCGGCAAACCTTTAATTCAATTTTGTTTGAATAAATCGCATTTCAAAGAGAGCTCTTTGCTAAATCCTACGCAAGATCCACGCGCAGCAGCTGAGGCCGAAATGGACGAGAAGCAGCAAGTCGCTTAGTAATAGCTTAAGAGAACGTGGAGTCGCTGCATTCCACCTTCTACAAATCGGCGACGATAAAACTAATACAGATATTACCAATGTACATCTGTTGTATTTCTTTGTTCACATTCAATTGACACGTGCATACTGTCGCCCTGGCGGTAGACTCGCGAAGCCGAAGCCGAAGCCGAAGCCGAAGCCGGTGGAGATTCGGAAAACTTCGGAACCACTTTGTGACCCACAAAGTCACAACTGGTGTCAGGAAGCGGGGCAACAACATCACTGAAGATTATGGCCATGGAATCAGCATTGGAAATGCTTTTGCAGAAGATGAACGAATTAACAGCGAAGTGGAAAGCGGCAAATAACAACTTGGCCGCGAAGATGAACGAGTTAACAACAAAAACAGAAGTGGCAAATAACAACCTGGCCGCAGAGTTGAAATAAATAAAGGCCAAATTGACCACAGAAGTGAAGGCAGCGAACGACAGTCTGGCCACGGAAATGAAGGAGGCGAACGAGGTCCTCGCCGCCAAATTTGAGGAACAGTTGGCCGGCGTGAGGGATAACGTGACGGAGTTGGGCAAACGGATGGGCCAAGTGGACGAGCAGGTCAAGGACCTGGCGAACCGCTTCAATGTCCTAGAGGAAAAGGCCGACAATAACGCCAAGTCCCTGAACGCCATGGTTGAAGACGTCGAAGACCTCGCGAACCGCGTAAACAACCTCGAGGGAAACGCCAACAGCACCGTCAAGTCTGTTGGGGGTGTGGACAGCCCGGACACCTGCGGAGAGACTGCCAACACAAGGAAGAGCAGCCGGAAGATCGAGTAAGGCCCATCGTGGAGAGGGGCACGTCGGCGCCATAACCACCATCCCCTCGAGTGACAATCCGCGCCGTCAGCCGGCGGATGGATGACAACCTCATCGCGGACGGCTGGGTTAGAGGAAAGCCGTGCCGCGTGCTGGTGGACACCGGGGCGGCCGTGACCATCATCAGACTTGACGCAGCGAAGGGTTTGCCGACGAGGAAGCCGAGCCGACCATACGAGCTTGTGACGTCATCGGGCGACACCATGCCTGTGGAGAAGGAGGCCCTGCTGGAGCTGAACTTGGGACGGAGTACCGTGCGTCTGTGGGTGTTCGTCGCGAAGGTGGCTGAGGAGGTGATCCTGGGACTGGATGCCCTCAGGAGCCATGAGGTGACGGTCGACGTCGGCAAGAAGGTCCTGCGGCTTAACAGAGAAGAGGTTATACTCCGTCAACCCGAAGAGCGCCTTGGAATTTGCAGGGTCGTCTTGGACGAAGACGTGGTCGTCCCCGCGAGGTGCGAAGTGATAGTGACGGCGCGACCAGAAGGCCAGACAGCAGGTGGGGTCCAGAGGCAGCAGGAGTACGACTTCACCTCGGAACATCGTAGAGGGAAGAGCCACGGTAACGCTGACGCCATGTCCCGAAGACCCTGTCCAGAAGGGTGCGGCCAATGCACAAGAGTGGAGGGGAAGGAGCGTGCCGCAGCAGTTCGAGTAGTTGTGGCAGTGCCTGCGGATGGCTGGGATAGCGCAGGCCTGAGGAGGGAGCAGCTGGCGGACGCAGACTTGGGGCCACTCTTGACGGATGTGGAGAACCTGTTGGATCACCTCCACGACATGCACGAGATGACGCGCCAGAACATCCAGAAGGCGAGCGACCACATGAAAACCCGATACGACCGCCAAGTCAACAGCCAAGGGTTCCAACAAGGTGACCTTGTCTGGTTATACCGCCCGACCCGGACCAAGGGACGCTGCCCGAAGCTTCAGCAGTCATTGCAAGGACCGTACCGTGTGGTGAAGAGGATTAACGACGTGGTCTACCGCATCCAGAAGGTGCCCCGAGGAAAGATGTTGGTGGTACACCTGGATCGCCTGGCCCGCTACGAAGGCGCTGTTCGGGACGACCAGCCTTGAGGAGGGAGCAGTGTCGCCCTGGCGGTAGACTCGCGAAGCCGAAGCCGGTGGAGATTCGGAAAACTTCAGAACCAATCGTTACCGGTAGCGACAGTCAGTTGAATGTAGTTGTTGGAAAAATAAACAGTTTAAATTTAGCTAGCAAACTGTAATGGCGACGAATGTATTTGCTAGGAAAATAAAGTGTAGTTTTTGTGTTTCGTAACCTCGTTTTATTATTTCACGAACCCACAAAGCCACAATACGTTGAAAATGTTCCTCGGTAATCATTCTGTTTACCGAATTACTTGATTCCAAAGACAACGTAGATCACTACAGACTCATCATTTAGACCACTGGAGTTCTCAGTCCGATGTAATTTTATTTGCTGACACACTATTTAATACGAGAGGTAGCAGAAGACAGTCATATATTCCTATATGCAGACCAAATGGTTATAATGTCGAGTAACACATGTGATTTACATCTGTTATGTGTTTCAAATGGGATTGTTTGTCCTTGAGCGCTACTGGATGACCAACCAATCGGAGTACTGCGGTGTTGTCGTATTGCATGCCCCCTAAGTGGTGTGTGACGAGCGCCAAACTAATCAGTCTCTAATAAATACCATTCGCGCAAGACAAAAATTCTATTTTGCAAAAGATGATCCATGAAGAAAGTAGAGAGTAGCATAACATAACCACAAAAATCCCAGATTTTTAGCTCAAATAGTTTTCCTGAAACATATAAATAAAGCACCGTTATATTATAACAATGCATCGCTACGTAAGTATTGTAATGGATATTATTATTTATATTCTCCGACTCCACTTGCACCTCCTCCTCCTCCTCCTCCTCCTCCTACTCCTCAATTTTCATCATCATCATTGTTATTATGAGTCTCCTTAATACACACAAAAAATTCATACGTTTTGGCTGATTACTTTTTTAAAAAAGTGTACCGGAACCTGAAAAACGTGAAACTGAGAAAAACAGCTTTATAGTTTATGTATTGATTACTGACTTCTCACATTAGTCAGAAAATTCCTGCTGCATAGTCTTGGCCCTCTCTATTCTCACTTGTTCTTTTTAAGTTGCTCTTCATTTGTCTTGCCTTCTTGCTCAGTTCTTCAGCCATTTTATCTACTTTCATGACTCGCAGCTCATCAATTTCGGTATATAACTACTATCAAGATTAGCACATGTATTGTGTCAACTGGACCTACTAACCTCAATATTACATGTGGTTTCATTGTCTATTTTATGTATATGTTCCCACACTTACTTTTCTGTGTTTAGTAAAACGTTTGCCTATACGGTTTCTATTTCGAAATGCTGGCCTAATCATATCATATATTTACCAATAACTAGTACAAAATATTATTCAGAACAAATAACTGTTCACATACGCAGCCACAGACAATAGAAAATCTAGCATCATTGGAGTTACAGTGGTACCAGCAGAATGCTTGTAAGATCCCTTACAAAACAAGACTTAGTTCAGAATTACAGAAGTTATGATCGATTTTCTGAAAGCTTACGAAAGAGGACGTGGTTAACATCCACTAATATAATTAGCAAATTAGGTATAAATATTGCTCCAATGAATTTTTAATTATATATTTGTAATCTAAAGGGATGACATAATAAAATGTAAAAATAAAAAGAAGGAATTTTAACCCCAAGTGCAGTACTCCGCACCTTAACGCTGGAGGACATATACTAAAGAAACATTTATTAATATTCAATCCAAGACTTCTCCCTTGTCCTGTTTATTCAATACACTGCAAAGGTTATCAGCAATTCAAAATAGTGCAGATCAGAATAACTAAGTAATCCAATGCGCTTTGAAATTTTAACCAATAGAAATCGTGCTGCAATCAATCAATGTCTTTTTTTGCGAAATTATACACACAATTGCTTACATTAACGCCAGAAAGTAGTGTTGAAACATCAAGATTATTGTAAAGAAAAGTGGAAGAACGTTGCAATGCAGGATTATGGTACTTATATAGTACTTATGTAACTATTCAAATAAACACATTCTATCTCTTTTCTTCCTAGACTGTATCTGTACCGTTTATTTTCAAAAAAGGCAAATAAAACTTGCGCTGCCATCTATCGTATATCTCTGCGCTAATGCAGCTCTGTCGGTTTCAATGGGAACCACAGGAAAGACATCTATCAACTTAGCTCTGTGTAGTGCAGAGAAGTAACAGCAAATTAAAAACCCTTTATGTTCTAAATATTTTCTAAAAACTGTTAAAAATAGAGAATGTTTTAATTGACATTTTATAGTCGCTTATTCTACGTCATTAGCAAAATGAGGAGCCAAAAATCTATCCTGCGCATTCACATGTCCTTCTTCTCAACATTGTAGAACACGTTTTTAAAAACACTTTCTTGTGTTTTCTTCATGTAAATTAATACTGATGCTTCTAAAACTTACCTTATTACATATTTCCTTGTGTATGAAAGAGCGATATGAAAGCAAAGAGATCTTATCTGGTAATAACGGATACATTCTCGTTACATCCCCAGGACTTTATAAAGGTATATAATAGTCCACAGCATCACTATTTCTCAACTATTCTACAAAATATTCTTAAAAATGTTCATTCGTTCATATTCTATTAGTATGATATGATATATTTGTATCGCCTATTCCAAAATTTTACAATTTACAGCTTTTGGCTACATGTACTTGTGTTTACCTTGTTGCTAGCTTGGCTTACATGACACCCTGGTCTTCTGTTCTGTCAGGTACCTCTTAACCTCCATGTTTCCTTGATTACTTAATTAGTCCCTTTATTCCCCCATCTTCCTTTCTTACATTTTTAATATTTCTGGCACATTTTTCTTTTACTTTCTGCAAGAACTCACCAATACTTCCTACCTTCTTTTCCTCCCTGCCCGTTAACATTTTTATAGCTATTATCCTCTTCTCTACTTTCTCCAATTTTTCCTCCCAAACCTTTTTTCTCCTTATTGCAACCTCCTCGCATTGTGTTACATAGTGTTCTATAGTTTATTTCCCCCCACACAATTCACAAATTCCCTATTCACTATCTCTTATCCCTCTTAGAAATATTATTCCTGTTCTCATCCAAGCTAACCCTTCTCTCTCTTGCCTATTGTAGTAATCTACATATGCTTCTCGTTCCCAATTTCTTTCTATTTGTTTGTAAAATTGCAATTATTTCATATTTTCTAGACCTGCCCATATTTCCTGTCTTTCTATGTCTTCTATTCTGCCTTTTACTAACCTACCCACATTGCATGTATTCCTTTCCTCTAATCTCCATATATCTCCCTTTCATATTTTTTTCCATAATTCCTCATATTTCTGCCCACCAACAATTTGAGTTCTCTAATTTCCTTGCTGTCTCATGTATAATTTCATAATTTCCCCTTCTTCTTTAATCAAACACCTATACAACAATTGTATTATTCTTTCCATTATTATTCCAATTCTTCTTGTCTTTCCTAATTCTACTAAAGCTACTTCCCTAGGTGCTGATCTTGGTTAGCCTGGTAGCTCTTTACAAAACCTTCTATAGTATTAGTCCATCGTTTTGTTTACCTCTGTGCCCCCCTCCCACATCTTCACTGCGTACAACATTTTGGATTCAACTAGTGCTTCGTACATTCTTTCTAAACATTTATAGTTTATATCTGCATATTCTTATTTCATTCATTGCCGTCATTCCTTTTGCTTCAATTTTTCTTCTGTGTGCTCTCCACTTTCTATTGTTAGTGAACCTTACTCCTAAGTATTCAAATTCATTGACCACTTCTACCCTTTGGCCATTTAGTACCCAATTTTCATTTTTTTTTTATGTTTAACTCCCTTCTGGAAGTCCATAAATTTCGACTTATTTATGTTTATTTTACTCCCCACTCCACAACATTTCTGGATATCATTTATTGCCTTCTACAATCCTACTCCCGTTATAGATCCTACCATTAAGTCATCCGCATATAGAAGTCCAGGAATTTCTTTGTTTCCAGCAGCAGCAGACCAGCAGAAGAGACGAGTCGTCCAGCTTTACCTGGACGGAGTGTTTGCTGCCCCGCACCTAGCCGCTTATTGCGTCTTTATCTGGGCAGTATAGAAGAGTCATTATTGTCTCAGGCGATTGTTTTTGACAGTGGACATATCTAGCCTTGGTGTGCGCAGTCGCCCCGTGTAGGGGGATGCGCCAATGCTGGTTGCGCTCTTCCGCCTGCCTGGGAGGCCTCTGAGCACAGTCCGCTAAACAGGCTAGAGGGAAAGAAACAGTGTTAATGTATTAAGTTTACCTAGCCCATTTCCGGGCTTAGGAAGTTGGAGTCAGGGGGAATGTAGCCCTGTTCAGTATTAGGTACCCAAGGCATCTCTGGGTAACCGGTAGCTTGCTCGCCGGCGAGGAACCCTATGGTCGTAACGGCCTAGGGTGTTCACCAGTATGTTTGGATGGGAGTCCAGCTTATCGTAGATGGTGCGGGATCTTTCTCGCACCACGTCCACGATATACGGGGCCCCAGAGTATGTGTGTAGGATGTGGGACAGGAATCTACGCCCGGTATCGTAGATCATGCGCAATGTCCTGTTCTGGACGTACTGGAGTCTGAGAATAGTGGTGGGAGCCGCTGATCCCCTGACTTCGCAGCCGTACAGAATCAGGGGCGGTATGATCGCCCGATATAGGCGTAGTTTAAGGTGAGTAGGCATGGTGGAATTTAGAATGGGGTATAGCTGTGTTAACGCTGCATGCCCTTGTCCGGCTTTGACCCGGACATGAGGTGCGTAGGTGAGACCGCGATCCAGGTGGACGCCAAGGTATTTGGCAGTGGGAACCCAAGGGATTTGCCTCTGCCTTAACCTCAGTGACCAATCTGGTCGCCTAGCTCGGACTTTAGCCAGGAGAAGTGCAGAGCTCTTCTCGGGGCTAATGGCCATCCTCCACTTCTCAATCCAACGGCCAATGGCTCGGAGTTGGCGCTGCAGCGGAGGATGACAATATCGTAGGTTTTTGTTACGTGCCATTATGAGGACGTCGTCAGCATATTGGCACGTAACAGTCTGTGGTTCTAGGGGTAAGTCAGACATGTAGGCCGCAAAGAGTATCGGGGACAGTACACTGCCCTCCGGGACTCCCGCGGCTATTGGTCTGATAGATGAAATCCGTCCTTCCACTCTCACCCTGAAAGTTCGGTTTCTGAGGAAGCTACTAATCAGGGCGAGATAGGGAGGAGGTACGTTGGCCTCCCTGAGTTTGTACAGTAGGCCTTGCTGCCAGGTTGTGGCAAAGGCTTTCTCTACGTCTAGCAGCACCGCAACTGTCTTGAGGTTTTCTTGGAAACCCAGGGCTGTCCTCTCGGACAGACGCAGTAGCTGTAGGGTCGTGGAGTGTCCAAGACGAAAACCAAACTGGTGATCGGGTAGGAGCTGCCTTTCCTCGAAGAGAGTTTGCTATTACCGGACAGTGGATATATTTACGTGCAAGGGAGTATGGGAATATAATAGACCTCAAGGGGATCGAGAAGGGCGTTCTGGGGTGAGATTTTATAAAGTGGGTTACTGCCAAAATAATCTTACCTGAAGTTTGTAGAAGTGAATAACGATATGTATTTTCCTGTCCCATAGTTTTAAAAGTCCTAAATACTCATTTTGAAAAGTCTACACAGGGCGCCACGCCCTCTATTAGCCATTTGTAACTGTGTTCTCTCCTTGTTTGTAACCTTATTGAAGAACACACCCTTATTAGGAAAGGAAGTCCTTCTTTTGTCTATCAATATTAATACGTGCATCTGATGTTAATTCTTCCATGCTTTGTTTAGTATGTTTTGAAGTACTAGTGCTGTTTTCAAGATGGGAAGAAGCAATAATTTTGTTGTAAGAAATCGTCATGGCTACCAGTATACACAGATTAAGTAATCCTGATTACATAATTAAAGAGTTACAACTCCTGAAATAGAAAAAGTGTAGTAACACATGACAATATATTGACTTTGTCAAACCTAACCTCAAACTTTGGTGATGAATCTGAAGTGAAAATTGCTTCTTCAAGGAAAAAATTGGTTTCTTCATTGCGTAATTTCAGTAATAACAATTTAACTAAAGTAAATAACGATGTTAGATCAAAAAGTTTTCGATTAGGAGATATAGAACATTTTTACAGTTAGATTTTGTGAAAATGAAAATAGTTATATCAGAGAACACCAAGAAACGTAATGGATTTTTAGCTACATTGTCACTCAGTTGCTGAAAGTGTAATAAAGAATATACATTTGAAACATTCTGAACTATTGAAAGTGGTACAGAAGTAAATGTAATGTTTACTTATGACTTGAGAAGTATTGACAAGGGAATTGAGACAGGTGAGACATTGGCTACTGTTCTCAGTTTACCAGCTACTTCTGACAAATTTAACAAAATAAGTAATAATATCATAGAGCAATTGACCATGGAATCTAGGAAGAATAGAAGGAGTGAAAAACAAAAGAGGAAGGATGCTGATGATACGAAAGCTGTTCAATAAAGAATGATCATAATTTTTTACGGTCACAATTTTTCGCACAAAAATTCAATTTTATTATATTCTGTTAGCTTAATGTGAAACAAACATGCCGTAGTAGTTTCATTTTTGGTACTCCTGGTTCCCGCCTGTGAGAACCAGGCTAATTCAAATACGTTCAGTATCGCTTACCGCTGCAATGGAAGTAACATGCAGTTAAAGTTGATGTTAGAGGAAGATCCGGAGTTTTGTTTTAAACGTAATCACTGCTGATGAAACTTGGCTACATCACTTTGATTATGAGAGCAAATAGCAAAGCTCAGTGTGGAAATCTCCATCACCAACTTCAGAAAAAGCAAAAGTGGTTGCTTCTGCTGGGAAAGTTATGGTCTTCTCATTCTTTGATATTCATGGAAGGGTTCATCAGCATGTTGTACCTGCACACACACGAGTAACTATACAATACTACAGGGATGTCCTAAAAACATTGCAAGTCCATATCAGGCGCAAAAGACCACAATTCCCTGAAGCAGGCTTGATGCTGTTGCGCGATAATGCGCGGCCGCATATTACCAATATTGTTGCTGAATATCTTGCAAAAATGAACGTAAAGTGCATTCTTCACCCTCCCTATAGTCCCGATTTAGCCCCATGTGACCTTTTTCTATTCCCTGACTTGAAGATACGCCTTCGTGGGAGGCATTATCCATCATCAGAAGCAGTGGTGAAGGCTGCGACGGGAACTTTGAAGGATCTCTCAAAAATGGTTCACAGCATGTCTTTGAAGACGGGTAGAAACGCTGGGACAAGTGCTTCGCATTCAGGGAAGACTATTTTGAGAAGGAGCATCAAAATTATGAGGATGAGTAAAGATACGTTTCAAAAGAAAAGTTGTGTTCATTATTTATTGAACAGCCCTTGTAAGTACAATTTGTACAAATGTGAGTACAGGAAGCGGTGATTTCAGCATCATAAAAGGTATGCAGTAACCTAAAATAAATAACATATAAAGATAAACCCTGAATAAATTTAAGTACGTCTGAGCTCTCTGCGTACGAAAACTTCTAAACATGCAAGAAAGTCTTTTATACATAAGGTGCGCTCTAAAAGAAGCAAGCCGGAGACATAATTACAGAAACCAGTACCTTTCTGTTAGAACTATTGGCCCTGGCTGTTGAGACTCTTGTACCACTGTGACACAAGGCGGTGAATGGCTGTCGCATAAAAGTATTGGGGATGCGATGTGAGCCAGTTCTGCAGGTAGAGCTGGACGTCGTCATCCGCGGTGAATCGCTTGCCCCTCAGGGCCTTCTTAAGGGGATCATAAATGGCGTAATCACAGGCAGATAAGTCTGGACTATATGGAGGGTGACCGAGAACCTCCGATTTGAATTTCTGTAGGAGTTCTGTGTCTGTATTGGCCGTATGAGGCTTTGCATTTACTTGGACCAGAATGATCCACGAGTGAGATTGCCTAATCGTTCTGATTTGATCACTTGGCGAAGATTGGTGAAGAATTGAGAGTAATGCTGGGAATTCACTGTTGTCCGTTTCTGCAGGTAGTATAATAGAAGGAGGCCCTCTTGGTCAAAGAAGAACGTCAGCATAACCTTTCCTGCGAAGGCGTGGATGTCCTTTACTTTTCTTTGGTGGTGAAACTGGAGGCTTCTACTGGAGACTATGTCGCTTTGATTCTGGTTTGAAGGAAGTGATGACACCATTACTCATCCCCAGCCACCACTCCTGACAGGAACTCATTCCCTTCCCTAACATGGCGCTGCAGATGACCAACACAGTGTGGTTGATGACCACCCATTGGGCACACACTTTGCGCAAGGGCAATCATCTCTTCATGACGGTGTGAACACTTCGATGCTCAATCCGAGTTCGGTGGCTATTGCTTTCACTGTCCCTCAGTGGTGCTGGTTAAAGAGTGCATCAACGAGCTGGACGATGTCATCGGTAACGCAGTGTGGTGTTCCAGACTGTGCATTATCGGCTAACGACATCCGTCCTCCCCTGAAGCTCTTGTGCCACCTCTTGACCCTTGCAAGGGACATGCAGTGTTCGCCGTACACTTGCGAAATTCGTCGATGAGTGTCCGTTTCCCTACTGCCTCCACTGTCAGAAAACGAAAAATACTTCGTTGCCCTTCTTTGATGCCTCAATTTCACTTTATTCAATACGGCTATTTAAGCGCAGAGGATCTAGCAAAATGTCCGAAGACGCTGGTCTCCTCCTACCTGGAAGTGATGGAAAACTTCGGGGCTCTTTGCATAGGGCAATACCTGGTTTCCTAAGAAGCCCCCCCCCCCCATCGACAACGTCAAGACGTTTGGAAATAGATACGCCACTTACGCCCGTCAACCCCGCAGGAAGACTACCGAATAACCTCGGTGGGGCCGCCTGGTGACCTAGCACACCTACTACTAGCTCTGCAGGCTGGTACCCGGGAATTATGAGGCAACCCCCTACTCCCTCCGGGCGGCCGTAGCCTGGCCGGAGGTACCCAATTTCCCAGGGGTGCCGGGAACACACTGCCCCCTCGAGTTTAACCCAATCCGAACAACTTACCGACGGTAGGGGATCGAATGTTCGGCCCGCGGTTCCTCTGGTAACACCAGAGGTACCACGAGTATAGTAGCCTCGTCCATTGCATCCCACGCGGCGTCAACGCTTTCCCTTCTGACCACGCCTCCTCACATGTAAGCAATTATAAGGGTTTTCCACCCTTAAACATATGGGTGGTCCTTCTTAATACGTTCAGCAAGTTAGAGCGCTGTTGCAATATTTTTCTTGTGTCCTCAGAAATTATCTTAGACTGTGCAAACGTGCTTCCTATGTGTGTTAATTAAGCTGACATTTATAGAAATAAATGAAATGTGTAGTGTTTAACGCCCGCTTTTACTACATACGGCACCGCAGGCGGTACATTTATAGAAGTTAGATAGTGTTTTACTTAGTATAGTTTTATAAATTTATAAGTGTTTAATAGTTATTGGCGTTTAGTACTTGCGTAATTTAATTAAGATGTGGAGGCCGTGGGTATCGAACCTAACATGGATATGCTAACATGGATTTACATTCATACTTTTAATATATACCTAACAGTATTTCTAAACTTTGTCGAGTTCTAAAGCGTTTATAACATATTTAATTATTATACGGAATGTACGTGATTATTTATTTAAATTGTGTTTAGCAGAAGGCCCCCCCTTGTAAAAACTTCGAAAATTTAAGAAGAGTAATAGAGTTTCCTTACTAGTTTATCTTTAATTTCTTGGTCCTTTTTTATTACTTTTGAAGTATTATTGCTTTGTTAAATCAATTGAAATTCACCACCTGTAGCTGCCATTGAATAAAGGAAAATGTTTTAAGATAAATCGGCTCACGATTGCAATAAACAAATCTGTAACGTGCAATCTTCTCTTATAAATTATTATTAACTACCAGAATATACAAAGCGCTTCTTTAATATGCAAGTAAATATCCCTCGCAAATTCATGCACACTGATGCAATTTAACCCTTTTAAAATTGTAATGATGTTTTACTAAACTTTCCTTAGATATTATGTTATTAATACTGTGACTTTGTGGGTTCGTGAAATGATAAAACGAGGTTATAAAACACAAAAACTACACTTTATTCTCCTAGCAAATACATTCGTCCATCACAATTTGCTAGCTAACCTCAAACTGTTTATTTTCTCTCACTCTACCCTCAACTGTCTGTCGCTACCGGTAACGATTGGTTCCGAAGTTTTCCGAATCTCCACCGGCTTCGGCTTCGGCTTCAGCTTCGCGAGTCTGCCGCCAGGGCGACAATACGCATTTAGTTCTTGTACGTAATAGAAGTACTAATACCATAACAGCATAGGTAATATATCTCTTTTCAGTTATGTTATAAAGAGATGTAACATTATGTATGTATTATTATAGGAAACATAAATAATTTAAAATTCATTTGAAAAGATCAATGACGATTTCTTACAGTGAATTCTGCTTTATTCGTTCGTTTGTTCGTATGTTCATTCATTCGTTTGTTCATTCATTCATTCGTTCGTTCGTTCGTTCGTTCGCTCGTCCGTCCGTCCATTCATTCATTCCTTTAACGTTATTTTAAACAACGACAACCCTGGGTATTCTCAGCTGTAAACACGTGCCTAACATTCTTCACCTCTGACCCCGGTTGGTGTTTCCTAAGATGTTTATTACATTGTGGTTAGGGGGAAGACGTTTTTCCCTACAAAGAGAGCAAAGCGGTTACAGTACTGTCGATCCGAACACATGTGGACGCGGAGTGATACCATACTTTATCCTCTCGTTTGACACAGGATAGACACTTGCCTGCAGTCCAGGGTCTAGAATGAATTAATCCACTCTCTGCCCATAGAATAGCAATGGTTTACACAAGTTCATTGATTCGTAACTGTGGAGTCCATATTGTGAATTCAAAGGAAGCAGTTAAGGAAGGTAGATACTTGCCATTTTCCAATCTGTGACCTTTCTCCGCTGACATGTATCACTCCGCGTGCAACTACCTTCCCCCTCACCCTAATTGGCTAATGCTTTCGTGCCGTAGGCCATAGGCGGTGCCTTCCCGTCACATTTAAACCTACAGTAAACATCATAATGAATGTCATAATAATTGCCAGGAAGATAGATAGAGGATTTTTTGTTGTAAGTAGCCAAGTTAATGCTTTATGGTCTGTGTAGATGGTGAATTTGTGTCCAAACAGATATACTCTGAATTTTTTAACTCCGAAAACAACACTTAGTAATTCCTTCTCAGTAGTAGTGTAGAAATAAGAATATGAAGACATGCAAAAATAATGAAATTTATAATAAAACTGAGCAAGTTGAAACTGAATGAATAAGGGGTGGAACTGAAACAAGTTTATAATGAAAGACCTTCGGCATTTTCCACTGGGAGTTTTTTATACCAGCACACATACCTTACAAAAATGCTTGTCTTTCAGTCATAAAAGTCGTGTCACGCCATACTTGTCGTGTGTTCTTCATTCTCCCAATTCTTTGCACGGCAGTATATTTTGCGATTTGTATCCCGGTACAGTCTGATTTTCCGTAAATAACGTCTTCGCCACACATCAATATCGCCCTTGGAGTGGTAAGATTTCCTGTTATCTCAATTTCATGTCACGATGTTCCTACGCATCTAACACTCACACCTGTAAGTTCAGAGCACAGCTGTTCGACATCTCTCACTGACAAAGACAGATTCTTCTCTGTGAGTGCACCACAATTCTTTTTTCGCCGCTTATAAAGGTTTTCCCTTGCGATGCTGCAGCAAAAAACTGCCGGTAGACTCTGCCATCATACATATAATAAGTACACGTGCAATAAATGATCAATAAAATAATTTAGCTCTCGCACTCGGCACAACACCCTTCGAATGGCGATATATGACTAATACAGTTCAAAACAAGGTCAGTGATGAAACTCATATAAACAAATATGTCATCACTACCGCTAAATCACGTGCTATCGTGCCATGTGCTTGAGAGCAAAGGAACCTCCTCTTTACTTCGTTTAAGAATTAACATGCATTTCTGATAAATCAACTCTGTTGCGTAATATATTTAATTGAAACAGTTACGAAAATATAAATTTGACAATTCTCTTCCAACATATAAAGATATATCACCATGTTAAACAATGAACTAATTTTTACCTCACAACAGTCTGTACTACAACAGCAGCCAATGAGAGGTGATTAGGTAACGTGACCGTTTAGAGATACGGGGCAAGCTTACGTGAAACAAGGATTGCGAAACAAAATGAGGTGCGCAATTCTGAAAAATGTAACATGGAGTAAATAAACTGTAGGAGAAAGCTCTTTTCTTCTTGAAAGAGTGAAAATATGACGAATATGACCATTTGCTTACTAAAATATATTCTATGAGAGAGAAATAGCCATATATGCAAAAATTTGATCTAGCAAATTACGTTAATTCATTTCGCTGTTTCATAAGAATCATTTAGTCTCTAATGCTGAAAATAATAGTTATATATCTAATGATTAATATCGTGATTATTGAGCGAGGAATGTTAACTGGTTTTCTGTATAATTTAGGATTAAAATATGTAAAAACAAGTAATAAAATTACTAAGGCTAAGTTTGAAGTATTAGGATGGGAGATAACGTAATAGATGACGTAATGTTGTTGCTAATTGATGGTAATTATAATACTAATTGAATAAAATATACGGATTGTACTTCAGTTGAAATTTTCAATCAATTTAAGAATGTTGAGGTTTTATTTATTCCAGGAAATCAAAAGTCCTTTCTTAAACAATATGAAACGACATTTAGATAAAGAAAATTCAAATGTGTTAGCTGGATGAGTGAAATTTCATTGTCTTTCTGGAACAAGTGCTAGAATGAAGAAATGGTACGCCACTGATGAGGTTATGGGGATTGGGATTACATGACGGTACGTAGGTCACCATGCTGGGCCCCATTGTTCCTATGCCCCAAATTGGGGCACCCCCGGGAGGAAGGAAGAGGCCAAGAAGACAAAGGGCGGTTGGCCCAAGGAGTCACGGCAGTACAGATGGCAGGGTCCCTACAGTTTACTTGGATAGAGACTTCCCCCGACAGGCCAGGACAACGAACACGTTCCCATACTGCGGGACGACGAGCCCAGCAGCCAAGCCCTAATGGTCCCAGGCAGGCGATCCAAGCCCCAAAGGTCCCTGGCTGCCGGTCACGAAAGGGTCCCAGCAGAGGAGCTGAGGCCGGCAACCGACCGACCGGAGGAGGAAGTAGTTTACCTCAGAGCATATCATCCTGTCATGCACCGCCGAGACTCCCGCCGACACTTCTACCCTGAAAGAGACCACCAGATGAGAGATGATATACAATGATAATGGAGATGAAATGGAGTGACAGGAAATTCGGGGGATATAGGTAACATACCCAGCATTCGCCTAGCGATCCGGATATACCCCCGAAAAACCGATGGGTCAGGTAGGTCAACCACGGGAATGTAACCGCGGCCTGCCGAAGGCAGGCCACAGACAAAATCGCCTGAGCAGTCCCGCTCGGTGATTGGGTTATAATAAGTATTTTAAAGCTAGGATTACATATATACATTACGTATTCCAAGTTAAATTAATAAAGCGTAGCTGCATTATATGCTGCTTTTTTAGCATATGACTAGGGAGCTACTCAGTTCACGTTTGTTTCGTTGCCTCCGGGTGCGTTTGGACTTTACATATCCGGAACTGCAAATAACTTCTTGCAAAATTGTGGCAGTTTCCGAGTAGGAATTATTACGACAGTTGAAAAATGGATACCAGTTTCCAGGCCCGAATGCAGTTTCGGCTTTCCTTTTTTCTGAGAACTTCAAGTTCGTTGTTAGCATGAACCCTCATAAAATGAGAGAGATATTCCAGTACATTCCCTGCAAAATCCCAGTGGAGCACGAACTTTCACATCAGCAACGCAAGTGGATGATGAATGAGCGGTGGAACACGGATGACTGTTGTCAGGTCAAAACAACATTTCCACAAATAGAAGTGCCACAGTTCTATTTCTATCTCTAGTATTACACAACAACTGTTCAATAAATAATGATCATAATTTTTTACAGCCATACTTTTTCGCACTAAAATTTAATCTTATTATATTCTGTTAGCTTAATGTGAAACAAACACGCTGCAGAAGTTTTATTGTTGTTACTCCTGGTTCCCGCCTGTGAGAACCAGGCAAGTTCAGACATGTTCAGTATCGCCTACCGATGCAATGGAGGTAACATGCAGTTAAAGTTGATGTTAGAGGAAGATCCGGAGTTTCGTTCAAACGTAATTACTGCTGATGAAACTTGGCTACATCATTTTGATCCTGAGAGCAAACAGCAAAGCTCAGTGTGGAAACCTCCTTCATCACCAACTCCCAAAACAGCAAAAGTAGTTGCTTCTTCTGGGAAAGTTATGCTCATCTCATTCTTTGATATTCATGGAATGTTTTATCAGCATTTTGTACCTGCACACACATCAGTAACTGGACAATACTACAGGAATATCCTGAAAACATTGCAAGTGCATGTCAGACGCAAAAGGCCACATTTCCGTGAAGCAGGCCGGATGCTCCACGATAATGCGAGGCCGCATATTGCCAATGTTGTTGCTGAATATCTTGCAAAAATCAACGTGAAGTGCATCCCTTACCCTCCCTATAGTCGGGATTTAGCCCCATGTTACGTTTTTCTATTCCCAAACTTGAAGAAACGCCTTCGTGGGAGGCATTATCCATCATCAGAAGCAGTGTTGAAGGCTGCGGAGGCGATTTTGAAGGATCTCTCAAAAATGGTTTCCAGCATCTCTTTGCAGACTGGCAGAAACGCTGGGACAAGTACATCGCATTCAGAGGAGATTATTTTAAGAATGACCATCAAAATTATGAAGATGAGTAAAGGTATGTTGTCAAAACAAATTGTGATCATTCTTTATTGAACAGCCCTCGTACTTGCAAGTACTCAGTTTGAACAAATATGAAAGAACTTTCTTTTGTAGTGTATTAATTCATGTTTCTCTACAACTCTTTTATTTAGATATCATTCCCATTAATTTGATGACAGTATACCAAATTAATTTGTGTATCTATGTGGGGCTATACCCAATAAAACATCACTGTTGGCGTTTTTTGAGCTTCCTCTATATTCTGATATATTTTATCATTATATATGGATACAACGTTTTAATTTTTGTTCTTTTCCCAAAATCAGTTGTAATAATTTACCAGCACATTGATGTTACAAAGGTTTATTCTTGTATACACTTCTATATACTTTTAGAAAGGCGTTTATTTAACGTTTCCTTGAAAATAAAATGAGAATATTGGGGGAGTAGCAATAGCAAACCAGTTTTAAGAGATGGTCACTATATGATGGCTTTTAAGTTTTGTTCTGCTTTTTTTGTGATTTACGTCCTCCAACGTTAAGTCATGTCGGACGATCAATGGAATGGGTGAAATGATGCTCAAATGGGCCCGGGGTACATAGAGCTTTGAGTTACCCAAGATTCGTCTAAGGGAAAACCCCGGAAAAACCTTATCCAGGTAACTCACCCTGACCGAGATTCGAACTCGGGACCTCTTGAACGTGAGGCAGATACGCTACCACCACGCTACCAAGGCGGGCTGGTTCTGCTTTGATGAGCATTAAAAGTGTAACTACTTCCCATGTTAGGGTTTTGTAAATTCACAGCAAAAGGACTCCTCTAGGAATGTACTTCCAATAAACCGTATTGATACCGAAATTAAAGGATTGCAATAAGTAAGCAACTGTGACGGACTTCAATGTAATCGTGTATCTTTGCTACAACACGTGCAGGGGCAGGTGGTTGAGTCGTGTAACAAAAGACACGGGAGAAACAGAATCCTCAGTGGGTAGCACTTGACTCTGGTTAAAAAGGTATTCTTCGGACCCTTAATAATGGCATGACCGAGACTAATAATCACTATGGACAAAATAGTCACAAAAGGAGTTGTAGGGTGTATAAAGGGCTTCAAGAAGTGAAAGCCACAGATACACGCAGCTCTGTGGGAAGACTCCGCGGCTGGCAGCCGATTAAGACGGTCCTCTTGTTCTGTCTTGGGCAAGGCAGACCAGAAGCAATGAGAAAAGATAACTGTCGGTTCATAGTTTCGCGAACCCGTATCTACGATCGCGCGGCTTGTTTACACAAAAGGAACTGATAGGCGGGCAGTGTGAAAACCAAGAGCCGGCAGACGAAGATAACATGCAGATAAAGTTCTGCCGAAACAAACAAACTGAGATAAATGGAAACTTCTAGCTACCTTTTGACAGATAGAGACTCTTCGGCTTCTGGTTTATTTTAGAACAATCTAGAAATTATCAGTGAAGTAGTTAAAGAGGCAACGACTCGCCAGGAGTCGAGTTGCAAGTTGTGTAACAAGAGTGTTGTAAGCAGTGGAAGTTGAGTAAGCTGTTTGTTATTGTCAGCGACCTTAGTGTTGTAGATTGTGATATGTGATGTGATTCTGCTGCCACGCAGTGTGTTTCTACGGAAATAAAGAACATTTAGAATTTCCGTAAATTGGACTTTTAATTCTACGAACCCACAAAGTCTTCTTCTTCTTCTTCTTCTTCTTCTTCTTCTTCTTCTTCTTCTTCTTCTTCTTCTTCTTCTTCTTCTTCTTCTTCTTCTTCTTCTTCTTCTTCTTCTTCTTCTTCTTCTTCTTCTTCTTCTTCTTCTTCTTCTTCTTCTTCTTCTTCTTCTTCTTCTTCTTCTTCTTCTTCTTCTTCTTCTTCTTCTTCTTCTTCTTCTTCTTCTTCTTCTTCTTCTTCTTCTTCTTCTTCTTCTTCTTCTTCTTCTTCTTCTTCTTCTTCTTCTTCTTCTTCTTCTTCTTCTTCTTCTTCTTCTTCTTCTTCTTCTTCTTCTTCTTCTTCTTCTTCTTCTTCTTCTTCTTCTTCTTCTTCTTCTTCTTCTTCTTCTTCTTCTTCTTCTTCTTCTTCTTCTTCTTCTTCTTCTTCTTCTTCTTCTTCTTCTTCTTCTTCTTCTTCTTCTTCTTCTTCTTCTTCTTCTTCTTCTTCTTCTTCTTCTTCTTCTTCTTCTTCTTCTTCTTCTTCACTTCATGGCATAGGCAATCAAGTGCCTGTTCCGCCTTCGAAGTCCTCCAGCCATCGTTTCCTGGGTCTACCCACCGATCTCCTGCCTTTAGGATGTTACTATAATATTTGTTTTCTAAGTCTATTATCTGGCATTCTTTCAACATGTTCCTTCCATTTTTGTTTGAGATCTTTTTACCTATCATTCATTCTAAAAATGTCCAGCTCTTCTCTTATATTTTCATTTCTTATTAAGTCCCTCTTCGTGCATCCTTTCACACTTCTCAAGAATTTCATTTCTGAAGCCTGTATTTTACTCTGTTGCTTTTTAGTTAACGTCCAAGTCTCACTTCCGTATGTCCGTATAGGTACAGCCATAACTTTGTACTACTTTAATTTTGTTTCTTTACGTATTTTGTTTCTAAATGTTCTATTTATTGTTCCACACAATCTTTGAAATTTGCATATTTTATTGTAGACATCATATTCCTTGTCATAACTAACATCAGTTCCCAAGTAGTTAAAATGGCTTACCTGTTCAACGCAAGGATATTTATAACTATTTTTGTTGTATTTGGCCCTTTCCCAATGAAAGCCGTTACCTTTGATTTTATAAAAGAAATTTTCATGTTATATTTCTTACAAAGTTCACTAAGTTTAAAAATAGATTTTTGCAGGGCAGACTCGCTATTTTTTATAATAACTAAGTCATCAGAAAACAATAAAATATTTAAAAAGTTGTTATTTGAAATTTTAAAACCTACATTCACTAACTGCTTCCATTTGCACACTAGGTCGTCAATATAAATACTAAAAAGTGTAGGTGATAAAGTACACCCTTGTCTGACACCCTGATTAGTAAGAATTTTTTAGAAATTTTACCATTGTTCCTCACATTTATTTTTGTTTGGAAGTAGAAGCATTGTATCATTTTTACTAATTGTTGTGGGCATCCTCCTTCTTCCAATATTTTCAACATTTTGTATCGGTTTACCCTATCGAAGGTTTTTTCAAAGTCAACAAACGCCATATGCGTTTCTTTATTAAACTCCCTATGTTTTTCAAATAGTTTTTAACAATAAAATGTTATCTACACAGGATCTGCCGCTTCTAAATCCACTTTGTTCTTCCGAGAGAAGACATTCAGCTACCTCTGCAACCTTATGTTTATTATTTTAGCAAATATTTTATAGGCCGTATCCAGTAAACATATTCCTCTGTAATTGCTACAGTCATTTCGTTTCCCTCTCTTAAAGATAGAGATGGTTTGCGCTATAAGCCAATCTTCTGGGATACATTGCTTCTTCCAGCACATATTATTGAAATGTAGCAATCGGAGCTTTAGCAATAACCCCCCATATTTAAATAACTCTGCGTTTAATCCATCTTGGCCCGTTGCTTTCCTATTTTTAGTTTTTAGGAGTGCTTCTTCTAATTCTTCAATTAAAATTAAATCTCCTTCATATGTGACATTGCCTTCTGCGTTTTCGTTATTTATCTCCGCATTTTCATCATACCATAAAGCTTTGTAATGTTCTAACCACTTAGACTCGGGTGTTATACTTATATATGCTGTATCGTTCTCATTTTGGTTAAAATGTTTCAGCAGTTTATATTGAAAAAGCTGTCTTCTGTAAGTCGTGTTCCACATCTCCTATGAATTTATTCCATGATGCATTGTTTAACTTCCTCACCAAACTCTTAGCCATATTTCGTTTTGCCTTATATGATTTTTAGTTCCTCGTATTTAATTGTAAGTAACTATGATAAGCTTTCTTTTTTTCCTCGACTGCCTTTGCAATTTCTTCATTCCACATTTTAGTCCCTTTCTTTTTTTTTCTTTTTACCTATTGCTTCTTTGGCAGCTTCTTCTATGCAGCCTTTTATATTCCTCCATTCCTCTTCAACGTCATCATTAGTTATTATTTCTTGTAATCGTTGAGATAAGCGGTTCTGATATAAGTATTTGATACTATCATCCTCTAATAAATATACTTTAAATACTTCTTCATTTACTTTCGAAAAATTATTCTTTTTCTTCCATCTAGTTAATAAAGCAATTTTAGCCACACTAAGTAATGGTCTGAGTATATTTCAGCAGCTCTATATACATGTACATCTTTTACTTGCTTGCTAATCTTTTTATTTGCTAAAACATAATCTATTATTCTTCTAGAACCTCTAGCACTCCAGGTATATTTGTTGGTATCTTTTTTCTGAAAAATGTATTTGTAATTTTTAAACCATTACTATTAGCAAACAATATAAGTAAGTCTCCATTATTGTTTTTACGTTGCTCTCCATATACTCCTAATATTTCTGGGATCATTAAGTCAAAATGCATAACGACTTAAGTATTATCGAATACTAAGTATTCTACATACGGTCACTCTAAACAGTGATATTGGTAACCCTTGGTCAGCAACTTCAAGTTGGATGTTCTGGTAAAAAGAAGCAGTCATTAAACCAGTTTGAAACGGGCATTCCAGTGTCAGAACTATCCTTACTCATACATACCCACGCATACCCTGAGAGTACCTCTTTACTCATACCCTGCACTACCCATCCTTTTATTGCTTCCGTATCCAGCAGTTGACGAGTTATGCAAAGTTAATTCTAAAATGAAAAGTTTCCTTTACTTATATAATTAAGCAACGAAGAAAATAAAACTTGTTGAAATTTGAAAGTGAAGAAAGCTGTCACATTCGATTAATGTTTCTATGTCCTCAGATATTAAGTAAAATCGGGCGATGTATGAAATGGTAAAATGATGCTCAGGTGAGCCCAGGGTCCATGGAACTTAAGAGTTCGAGTTTTCAACGTCCCTTGTTCTTTCCCGTTAAGGAAGGCCCTCGGGAATAGCCTTATCCATATAACTCACTCTGACCGAATCGAACCCCGGACCTCTTGAGCATAAGGCAGACTCTAGTACGTAGGCTATAGAGGTGGCGTAATTTATCAATGCATTCCTTTAGTAAACTATAGCCAACTCACAGTTTCAACAAGTTTCATTGTGGAAGATATCGGGAGTCGGCTCGTGGAAATGACAGCAAGTCTGACGGTACTTGCTCTAGACATGTCTGGAAACGTCTAGAGAACACATTAGCAGATGTAGTGGCCTCCTGTCAGATAATTTAAGGGGCGTTGTGTATGGCATAGGCGCTTTCTGGTGTCCACTGAATCACTGCTTACTTATAGGTATTCTCTTTACTCTGGCCATAATTCAAGGCTTTCGAAAGCTAACCCTGTACACCCTACGCCTATTTGTGCCCTTCTTTTACTTTTTCTAGCGAAACTAGATTATAATGCACCAATTTTTGCAACGAATGGACATGATAAACATATGCGTTGTAGTGACTCATACCACCTTAGTTTCCAAGACAATTGTTTGAAACAGGCGGCAGCGAAAATGAATTCCCAAGTCTCAGCTGTGGTTACATCAACGTGCATCAGTTTTTTTTTCAAAGAGATATTTTGAGTATAATCTACACACAACGTCAAAGTTAATCTTCCGCAGATTTTGAATCATTTTTCGGGTTTTTTGAGGCCTATCCTTCACGTCACCTGTCAAAAGCGTAGTGGCCTAACACAGCGCGCGTCCTAAGTGCAGGACTGCTGCAGGAGATATGCTATTTGTGCTTCCCTTGTCAAATCTATGCGTGTGGTGGGGACAGCTGCCCTGGGTTTCCAGGAACGCGCCTTCAGGGCAGTGATGTCTTTGGACGTCGAAGAGGCCTTCTCCGCGACATGGCATGCCGGTCTGATCTTCAAACTTATCCAACTGGTGTTACCTACACAGCTAATCAACATCCTACACAGCTTTCTCAGACACAAAACCTTTAAAGTCACAGTAGCGGGGAAAACATCTACACTGAGACCCGAGAGAGGTGGAGTCCCCAAAGGCTCTGTACTATTCCCCACAGTTTTCAGTGTATTCATGGCAGACCTTCCAACTCAACCACAGGCCGAAATGGCACAGTACGCTGACGACGTGTTGTTGTTCTGCAAATGCAAACACATACTCAGAGCCTTCAACCCTGTCCAGAGACACGTCCGTCTCACACAAGATTGGTGTAGGCGTTGGCGGTTGTCCGTAAATCCGGACAAAAGCCACGCCATTCTTTTTATAAAGCGCCTCACCCCCGCTGCCTGCCCCAACTTCCACTTTAGAGGCCGAACGATAGAGTGGACTAATACCATCAGGTACCTGGTCGCTCAACTTAACAGAGGACTAACTTTCCGCGGACACATCACGGAACTATCGGCACGGATACAGAGGGCTATTGCCTCTCTGTATCCTATGCTGGGTTCGGGCTCCATGCCAGTCCGCTTAAAGCTACATCGAGCGCTGATAATCCCACTCATGTTGTACGCCTGTGAAATCTGGGGCATGGCTGCAGATAGCTGGTTAGCATACCTTCAGCGTGCACAGAATAGAGGACACCGATCCATCGATTCTGTGGGCCGTTCTTTCCCCGTGAGGTTGCTTCACGAAGCTTCTGTTCTCCCATACGTGGAGGACGAAATTTGGCGCCGGGTGACAAAATTTTACACTCAAATCCCAGCTCACAGAAGCGCCCTGGTTTGGTCTCTATAAGATTACGACGCTACGAAATGCCGCTTCAGGCTTTACCGGGTACCCCGTATGGCATGTGGGCACTCGAGCTAACAAAGAAGTTAATCCATACAGCAGCATAAGCTAAATTACAAAATCTCCAAATGAGCTATTTGGCTACAAAATTTACCCCACTTTAGCAAAATAAAACACCAGGATGTAAACAAAAAAGCGGTTTGGCATCCTGTACAAAATTAAAGAGGAGCAAAAAGCTACCTCAATAAATTTCCTAAAAAAGACACATCATCCTGTAGCCATCTAAATTAACAATCTGCGGTCAGACCCAAAACCTGGGTGGGTACGCAGCAAAAACCTTCTGGCTGTTAACAGCCTGTCGGTATTCGACTTGGACTTGGACTTTGAAAAGAAGGTGAAATGCGGTTTCGAATAGTAACGTCTGTGGACGGAATACTAACGCAACGTTTGTGTACGTGTGTGTGCGTGTGTGTGTGTGTGTTTCTTATAAATGACTTAACATGTTCAGAATCTAGAAGTAAATATGTACAAATCTCCAATCATAGCACAGAGAATATAACAAGCACAGTCAAGAAAATATAGATCGGAAACGAACAATAGCTATTTACTTACATGCTTTGATATCCATATTTAAAAATTAAACACAATTTGGGTTCATATATTGCTTAATTAGTGAACAGCTCTACGTTATTTAAAATCATGTCCCATTTGATGTCAAACAAGTATTCGTCAGCAAACAGGATCCCAGGTATGGTGCCTCGCTGACACACACTCCTTCTCTTTCCTTATGCAGTTATGTATCATCCAGTACCAGTGACAGTTCCAGCTCTGTTTTCAAAGCCGTTGACTGCTATTTAAGTAATATGGGTCGAAAACCTCGTCACACTGCAAAGGAAGAGAGAGAAATCTCTATCAAGTTATTTAAAACACGAAATTCTTTTCAAGAAATTGGGGAAACCATTGGAAGACTTACCAGTGCAGCAGAAACTATTATATACAGGTTTGATTAAAACAAAACATATGAAAATCAGTCAAGAAGCGGCGGTCCTGCAGTTCTGTCCGAGATAGAGAAACGATTTATCTAAACAAGTAAAGAAAAATCCTAAAGTAGGTCCTCCAAAGCTTGCCCTTGCACTACAAACACACACAGGAAATCCCGTTTCAGCACAAACTATAAGAAACGTGTTTTATGAAGCTGAGTATGGAGACCAAACTGTCCCTAGAAAACCATACATCAGTAAAATCAACAGAAAAAAGCGAGTTGCTTCTGCAAAAGAACATAAATACGTTGGGTTTGATTTCTGAAAGGAGGTTGAGATAGGAGGGAGAGATAGTTATAAGGAAACATCATGGCACCTTTAAGAAATGTAACCACCTTGGGGACGAATTGTATCAGAAAATTCATTAACATGTTTCTGGTTTGACAACAGTATAGTGTGATCCATATAAAACTGAACCATTTGAATAGGCCTTAACTTTTGAAACAATAATAGGATACACGTACAATTTTGGGAGAATATAATTCACAATTGGGACATTACATTACACTATTTACATCTCAGAGAAAATGTTGGAGGTATCTTCCACCAGCATCTATACATGTTTGCACTCGTTGCACCATATTCTCTGAAGTTTTACGGAGAGTATCCTCGCCAATGTTACTTATTTCGGTTCGAATGGATTCATTCATAACACCAATTATCCGTAGCCTATTCTTGTACACTGTATGTTTAGATACTCCATAAGAAAATGTCCGGTGAGGTTAGTTCAGGGGATCTGGGAGGCCACAGACCCTTTGAGATTATTCGATTATCAAAGAAACTGGTTACAAGTTCCATGGTGTCATTAGATGTATGCCCCACTGCTCCATCTTCTTGTAAGTAAGGTTCTCTCAATTCGATGTCATCCACCTGCTCCACAACTGTGTTGAAGATATCCATATAAACCTCAGTGTCTACAGTCGTATCAAAGAAAATGGGACCAACGATCCTGGAAGCCGACACCATACCCTAAACTTTTCATCATGCAGTGAGGCTTCGTGGATCACTTGGTGCTTTACATTAGCCGAATACCTGTTGGTTTTTTTTTGTGTGTTTATATAGCCTGGCAGATGAAACCATGCCTCATCTGTAAATCACATTATGGAAGTGGAATAAGAGTACCCTGAAACCATCGACAGTAACGGATTCGTTTATAATAATCTGCTTCTTTCAGTTGTACCATATGCACTCTGTAAGATCGCAGCTCTTTGATATGTTCCATATGAATGCCCTGAGTCCTGGCTCAATCGAGGTAAGGATTTGTTTGGAGAATTCAGTAGCCTTCTGCGAACATCTGTAACAGATGACGGTCTATGGTTTCCACTCTCAGTTGTCTCCAGCTTTCTTACGAGCGATAAAATTGTTGCCTTTGTCGGAACATCGCGTACATTAAATTCTCTTCTAAATTCCCGTTGTGTTGTTACCAAGGAATTTGTCTTCCATTATGTTTTCAAAATGTAAACATGCTCTCGTAGTGAGTACTGCATGTTGCTGTCATGACTTCAAAATTAAGACTGTCAAGTGTTAGAAGTGATCAGTGTTGCCAATTCTCCCAAAGCCACTGAGAGCATTAAAACAAATTTCTACTTTCTGTGAGCTTTCAAAGGGAAATTATGGTCTATTGAAATGGTTCAGGTTTATTTGGATCGCACTGTATTACTAGAATACAGACATCAGTCATTAAATTTGTAAAAGCAATTAAACTGAAGAAACACAAAATGCAGTCAAAATCTCAGTAAATAATTAAAAATAGAATGAAATGTTTTATTATTTATAACCAGATATCTGAGCCCGTACACCTTTAAAGGTGGCGATTCCCGCAGTATATAACTACTGACGTCAGTCCCAGGGAAAACACGTGGGGATAGTAGCTTTAGTTTCATTACAACTACTGCTCCCCACACAGGTAGATATGTCTTCCAGGGAGTACAAGGTATTTGACATTGTGTTAATAGATTAACTATCACAATTATTTCACAATCTCAATTTTATAAATCAAAAGTTTTGGGTATTATCAACAGCCATTAAACAGCTTCAATAATGTAATTTCGAGTTGTCTAAAAGCAGATGAGGAACTGCCTGCAGAAGTTAACAATATAGACAATAAATGCAGCATCTACCAAATGAACAAAAGTTGAATTGTCCAGTATTCAACACAAAAATACTGGATTTTAGGTACTGCGTAATATAAGAAATAAACAAAGTCTCTGACAAACATATGAAATTGATTTGTACTACTCATATGCACCATTAACGTCATGTGACATTGAACGAACTTTCTCTCAATGTTTTTATATTGTTTCAGTGAGGAGCGCAGAAAATTCACATTTGAAAATTTATGAATGTACACAGTTGTTCACTGTAATTCCCTCAACGAAAGTAATGAGGAAGATGTCATGCTGTAACGTAGGCTACATTTTATATGTGTACCGAACCTTATACTCACACAAGCGCTTCCGTATAATTGTTGAGACGGACGTTTGTTGATGTCGCGCCCTGAACTTGTATAGCACCTGTGTGCGTACATTGATTGTTAAGGTGTACAGGATCCGATGTCTATTGATAATAATAGAAATCAAAGGGCAAAACATGTTTAAAGGATGAATAATAACAATACCCAAAAGGGTCATACGCCCGATTTCACTAACAGATGTTAAAATCGGCGTTAACAAATGTAACGTAACAATTGCAACAGCGCCAACACAACTGTTAAATTTCTTGCACTTCACCAACCTATTTTCTGAAAATGTTAACAAACACGAGCTAACGTCAAGAAACTTGTAAATATTACAGCTATAGAAGGATATGGCTGGGTCGTATTATTATCTGAACGTACTTCGTCGCGCTTTTTCCCCCCATTTTCTTCTGCACACAGACAAAATGGCGGATAAACAAAATGGCCAACAAAAGCGTGAACAAAATTTCTTATCGATGCAGAAAGAATTTTTAATTGAATTGGTGACGAAGTGTATGGATATCGTGGAAAATAGGACGACGGATGCGGTGAATGTAAAAGAGGAAGATGTCACGTGCGAAAAAATTGGAAACGAATTTAATACAAATGTATGTGTCAATACCAGAAGCACGGAGTATGTTCTTCAGTAGTACGTAGATTTGAAACGAAATACGAAGGACAGGTGATGAGTAGCTTGAACGTTTCAAGACGGTAGGTGGACAGTGTATTATCCACACAATTCAGTGAATTATAAAATAACAAAGGTATTAATACTGGAAGGAATGGCGAGATCAGCAGATTCCTTTCGATGCATGTTCTAACTCAGTATTATGTAAATTTAAAACGAGGAGCGAAGGACAAGTGACTTGCGCGTTTCAAGAAGGGAGGTGGACAGTTTATTATCCACATAATTCAATGAATAACAAAATCGCAAAGTTATTAATACTTGGAGCAAAGCCGAGATCGGCATTTACTTTTCGATGTATATTCTAACTCAGTATTACGTAAATTTAAAACGAGGAGTGAAGGACAAGTGACTTGAACGTTTCAAGACGGGAGGTGGACAATATGTTATCCACATAATTCAGTGAATTATAAAATCACAAAGTTATTAATACTTGAAGCAAAGGCGAGATCCGCATATTCCTTTCGATGCATGTTCTAACCTCTCTTGTACTTCCGCAATAACCTCCATAGCAACATGTTTCGACAGTCTATACCTATAGAAAATTTTCTTCTGATAGTTCCTCAAAATCATTTCTCCTCATAGGCCGTACTCTATTACGAATGTCATTTAGACGGTCTTATATATAGCAAATCGACATCAAGTGCATTGACGCCCACCATCTTGTCTATTTACAATTGTTAAGGACTTAACAACAAGAGATTAACACAAGTGTTAAGCTAACACTTGTTGGTGAAATTCAATTTTTGTCATAACAATTGTTAAACCCGTGTTAAGTCTTAACATGTGATGGTGAAATCGGTCAATAAGCTATAAATCCAAATGTGCAAGAAGCCACTAAAAATGAAGAACAGATGGGCTGTCCAAATTGGATCCACAATGGTTTGAAAAATGGAATGCCGTAAGGGAGTAGAAAGAAAAATAATTCATTGGAAATATACTTACTGAGGTCCGCGAATTAATACTTCTAAAATGGACTCGCATACGTGTGCGCCAGAAAGTGCGAGAAAGGAAGAGACAGATCAGAGCCACACTCCTGAAACCAAAGAAAAGGAAAAGAAAGTTACGCATCATATTTACTTTAAAACAGACCCGGTTTGAGTTGAGAGAAAACTGGAAAGATGAACTAGGGGGATGATGTACACCAAGCATAAACATAACAAGAGAGTGATCCATGTTCATGTCACGTTTTCATCTGCGTGAAAGTGGCACTAACTTATGAACAGATTTTTATGACACACTACCCTAAGTTCTAAAGGTAAATGTCCGTGGGTTCTGTTTACATTGTTCATAACCTCCAGATTTATGTGTAAGAGTTTAGAAAGTGTATATAAACTTGGTCCAATGGTGTACTGCAACATTTTGTGTGTTACAAGCAGTATACCTGCATGCAGATCAAACAGTGGCGGTTTCTACACTGTTATTTCCAACACATCACATGATCCAGACCATGCATTGCCTATCTCAACCTGCTTATATTAGTTACGTCTACAATCGCAATATATACGCTAAGTATGAGGACTGTTCAATAAAGAATGATCATAATTTTTTTACAGTCATAATTTTTCGCACTAAAATTCAAATGTAGTATACTCTGTTAGCTTAATATGAAACAAACACGCCGTAGTAGTTTCATTGTTGGTACTACTGGTTCTCGCCTGTGAGAACCAGGAAAGTTGAGACATGTTCAGTATCGCCTACCGCTGCAATGGATGTAACACGCGAGGAACAATACGCGGCTTTTAAATTAAATTCTGTATTCGTCTCAACAAATCTTCAGTTGAGGCTTATACGATGTTACAGGAGGCCTATGGAGAGTCAGTTCTTCCCTACAGCACAGCTTGAAGGTGTTTTAAAATTCTTAAAGAGGGGAGACAATCAATTTCAAAGGAAGGTGGACCCGGTGTTCCAGTTAGTGCTCTTAAGGAAGAAAACATCAACACTGCTGCTGCCATTGTGAGAGAGAATCGAAGAATTGCCTTAAGAACACTTTCTGAAATACTGAACATTTCATTGTGTGCCACCCACACGTTGGTGACAGAAACATTACACATGAGACGTGTTTGTGCGCAATGGGTTCCAAGACTGTTGATTCCGGAACAAAAGGACATTCGTAGGCAGGTCTGCATGCAGTTAAAGTTGATGTTAAGAGGAAGATCCGGAGTTTCTTCCAAACGTAATCACTGCTGATGAAACTTGGCTACATCATTTTGATCCTGAGAGCAAACAGCAAAGCTCAGTGTGGAAATCTCCTTCATCACCAACCCCCAAAAAGCAAGACTTGTTGCTTCTACTGGGAAAGTTATGGTCATCTAATTCTTTGATATTCATGGAATGGTTTATTAGCATGTTGTACCTGCATACACATCAGTAACTGGACAATACTACAGGAATGTCCTGCAAATATTGCAAGTACATATCAGGCGCAAAAGACCACATTTCCGTGAAGCAGGCTGGATGTTGCACCACGATAATGCGCGGCCGCATATTACCAATTTTGTTGCTGAATATCTTGCAAAATTCAACGTGAAGTGCATCCCTCACCCTCCCTATAGTCAGGAGTTAGCATCATGTGACTCTTTTCTATTCCCTAACTTGAAGAAACGCCTTTGTGGGTAGCGTTATACATAATCAGAAACAGTGGTGAAGGCTGCGGAGGCAATTATGAAGGATCTATCAAAAAATGGTTTCCAGCATGTCTTTGAGGACTAGCAGAAACGCTAGGACAAGTGCATCGCATTCAGGGGATACTATTTTGAGAAGGACTATGAAAATTATGAGGATGAGTAAAGGTACTGAACAGACCTCGTAAAATTCATGCAGTTACACCACCTTTTAACAGCTCTTTCATAGTTTTCATTTGTTTTCCTTTCTCGTGTTGTAGAATGATTGCAGAAGCACCCATTTTATCCTACTTGCATTATATAAGATGCATTTGTAATTAAATGTTTACTTTCTATTTTATCCTCAAGTTAAGCTCCACTTCTTTCCGTCCATTTATCATGTTTTTAATTCGGTAAGTAACAACATTTTGCTTGCGTTTTACCTTTTGCATGTCCTAACTCATGCACGCTTAAGTTGTTTTGTGTAAATTTTAGGATACTAGTAACACGCTTTGAGCTTTTGTGTTTGTCCGTTTGCCAGCTAATGAAGTTACGTCCTTGCATGTTTCAACTGTTTGTACAAAAAATAAAAAAGCAACGCACAACTCCAGCTGTAAAAACTCACTACACGGAAATAAACCTCCAGTTTAAAACCCGTGTAAATAAATTAGAGTACAGTTGGCAGGAGTGATCTAATTAGACTGACACAACATTTCTTTGGGTCGGTCAGTTGATGTGATATACATTTCTTGCCTAGTTTTCCTACGAAACTCCAAATAGTTGTTCTGAAAATAATAAAAAAGCAATAGAAAGATAAAGCTCATTAACTACGACCAATAAATTGAGCAGTTTGTCACATATTAGCAAAAAAGTTTGTGGGCATGTTCAGTCGTTCAATTATTTTACCTCTACATGATTGTATGCGGGTGAGTCATATGAAAACTTTAAATATTTTTAAATATTATTTATTGTGCAGAAGTAGTAAAAGGATGTATGAATTTTCAAAATAATCTCTCCCAAGTCCTATGGAAGTCCTCCAGCGCTTACAAACTGCATAGATTCCTTTAGAAAAAAAATATTTTGGCAGTTCGCACAAGCAATCATGCACCGCGTGGCGTACCTCTTCATCGGAACGGAACTTCTTTTCCCCCATTGCGTCTTGGAGTGGTCCAAACATATGGAGATCACTTGGGGCAAGTTCTGGTGAATATGGTGGATGAGGAAGACACTAAACTGGTTTGTGCAACTATTGTACGGGCAGTGTGGGGCCTTGCATAGTCATGTTGCAAAAGGAAAACTGCTGACAGCAATCCCCGTCCCTTTGATTCGATTGCAGGCCGCAGATGACATTTCAGGAGTTCTGTGTATGATGCACTGGTGACAGTGATCCCTCTAGGCATGTAATTCTCCAAAATGACGCACAACTCATTTTGCCTGACCTGGACGTGGAGCATCTTCCACTGAAGTCAGACCATTTGCGAACTTCCTACTCCATTCGTAGACTTGCTGCTGTGACAAACGTGCATCACCGTACTGAACCTTCATTCGTCGATGAATTTCAATAGGTTTCACACCTTCACTTCGCAAAAACCGAGTAACAGGACACTGTCCTTCCCTGGTGTAAGTCGCAAGTGCGGCGGCCATCTTTATACTGATACTGCGACGGTATGTGTGCATCTGCACTATGCTGCCACCTACAGGCCTTTCTGCACGCTGTTTGTAGCACGCTTACGAACTTAGAGTATAACGGCCCGAAAATTAAATTTGTTATTTCAAATGTAAGGTTTCCATATGACCCACCCTTGTAATTGTGTCCTTCGGGAATTAAACTCGCTTGTTATTTGCTGTTTCCCGTAGGGGAGGTGATCCGTCCCCTTCAGCTGCCCAGGTGCGGGCGCTGCGGATCCCTAGCACTCGTGGTACCTTTGACGTTACTAGAGGAACCTCGGGCCGAATATTCGAGCCCCTCCCTGATTGGGAGTTGTTCGGATTGGGTTGGACTCGGGGGCAGTGGTTCCCGATACCCGTGGGAGATCGGGTACGTCTCCGGACGGGGTTGAGGGAAGCCATTAATATTCACGCGTACTAGCCTGCATAGCTAGTAGAAGGTGTGCTGGATCACCAGGCGGCCCCACCGCGGTCATATAGGTAGCCTCCCCATTTTGGAGTTGGCGCGCGTAAGTGGCGTATCCACTTCCATCCCGTCTTGAGTCCACATGACCAGATGGGAGGTGCTTGTTAGTCTCTAGGTCTTGCCCTTTGGAAAGTCTCACGGATGCACCAGGTGTCCTTTTGGGACAGCTCGGTAAATCCCTGGTTGAACGAGGCCAGGGTGTTTGGACCTACGTTTCCGGGACTAATTGCAGTAGAACCGCTGCAGTTAATGTGTCGTTTGCTGCTCATCATATAACTCTGAGTTAACCTCTCCTGAAAATCCTGTGAAGGGAAGCTTTTCTATTGTTCGAGACATCTCTGGTACTATCAAAACAAAAACAGTTTAAAGAATCACTAAGTGCACACATATTAGGGAGTGTCCTAAAGTTTTAATTATCACCCTATATAAATGTGATAGAGAGCTTGTGTTGAACTTGTTAGTTCTTCTCTACGTAGTCAACATTCAGATTTACACATTTTTCCCAGCGTTTCTTGACCTTCCGAATGTCTTGATTGTAGAAGTCTGCAGAATTCGCTTTAAACCACTCTTCCACTTCATTAATGACGTCATTTGTGTTGTCAAATCGCTGACCACGCAACGGATTCTTCATTTCCAGGAACAAGAAAGAGTCACTTGGTGCGAGATCTGGCGAATAGGTCGTATGCTGTAAGGTCTCAAAGTCACATTCTCTTGTTTTGTCAACTGCGACTTGAGAAGGATGAGCTGGTGCATTGGCAGACAGAAGACGAACAACTTTGGAGAGCATACCGCGTCGTTTCTTAATCAGAGGTGCTCATAACTTGCCCAGAAGATTGCAGTAGTTTCTGCCAGTGATGGTTTGACCCTTGGCAAGATAATCTGTAAGGATGGCTCCACGACAGTCCCAGAAAACTGAAAGCATGACCTTTCCATCTAACTTTTGTACCTTTGCCTTTTGGGGAGGGGTCTGCAGAGTTCGCTGTAAGCCATTCTTCCACTGCATTAATGACGTCATTTGTGTTGTCAAGTTGGCGACCACGGAACAGATTCTTCATTTTCGGGAACAAGAAATGGTCACTTGGTGCGAGATCGGGCGAATAAGGTGCATGCTGTAAGGTCTCAAAGCCACATTCTCTTGTTTTGTCAACTACAACTTGAGATGAATGAGCTGGTGCATTGTCAGACAGAAGACGAACAACTTTGGAGAGCATGCCGCGTCGTTTCTTAATCAGAGGTGCTCATAACTTTCCCAGAAGATTGCAGTAGTTTCTGCCAGTGATGGTTTGACCCTTGGTAAGATAATCTGTAAGGATGGCTCCATGACAGTCCCAGAAAACTGAAAGCATGACCTTTCCATCTAACTTTTGTACCTTTGCCTTTTTGGGAGGGGGGAATCGGCATTTTTCCATTCCATGCTCATGGTTTTTGTCTCTTTATCATACTGATAGATCCAGGATTCATCCATGGTTACCAGAAGATCAAAAAGATTCTTCTTCATCCTGTTCCAACAGCATCAACATATGTCTTGAAAGGTCACGTCGTGCTTGCTTTTGGAAAGAGGTTAGCAAACGTAGAACCCACCGTGCAGACAACTTAGACATGTGTAGTTCGTCCTCATACTACCATAACTAAGATGTGTCTCATTCATGATCATTTGGATGGTTGCTCGTCTGTCTTCCAGTATTAAACACTCCACTTTCTTCACTGTGACAGCTGACAGTCTACCAGCTCTTGGCTAATCTGTCAGGGACATGTGTCCAGTTTGAAAATTCCTTTTCCACCTCACAATAGTGTCATACGATGGGCAATCATTTCCATAAACAGCCGTCAGCCCATCTTGGATTTCCCGGGCAGTTTTTCCCTTCAAATGCAGGAACTTGATCCACTACGAGCCGCAATTTTCTCCAACTTACAGCTTAGTCACTTTTGGCACTCACTGTAAAAGAACGAAAAGACTCAAATCACTGAAACTACCAAGATTATGTCTCGAGAGATCAGTGATGACACTGAAATATTTTCCTCACTCTAGCATGAAAACTACCGAGATTTCAAATAGTATATTTATGAACGTATGTTTCACTAATTTTCACTGTATATGACACCAGATCTTAGGCTCGTATACAACGAACAATGTAACATCTCATGCGGTTTTCAATGTGTTTTTAACAAACTGTTTAAGCGTTTATTTTAACTGTAAATATAAATTCTAAACACAAGTATAAGCGTTGCAAACAAAAATATGCAGTTTGATTAACAAGTTTGGGAACCAAGTTGGAGGCACATTGTTGCGATATGTTAGTCTTCTTTCTTTTTCAAAAATAATTATGAAGTTAAGAATAATATCCTCTCAATTTAGTGTATTAGCTGAAATTTCTCAGATAATAGCGGATGTAGAAAATTCATTCCAAATACTTGTATGCTCATGATTTTTTAGTGTTACTATGCAAATATGGAAGAAAATCGAAAAAGTAATTCTAAAGCATTTTCATATTCCAAAGGGATATCAACAGAAGTGTATTTTAAAATAAGTGTAAAATTATTTATAATTATCAGTAACATACGCCAAGAAAACCAAACGATACACGATGGTTTAAAGCGAACAAGTTATCTGTGAATCTAGACAAAACAAAAGTGGTCAAATTTATAATCTGTCGTACGTCACATACTCAAATAGAAATCGGGATTAATTATATATTATTAGAAGAAATTGACAGAATAAAATTTCTGGGCCTTCAAGTGGACAGATGTTTAGATTGGAAAGCTCACATAAATTATATCTTACCTAAACTCAGCTCTGCCTGTTACGCTATCGGAGAGCTGGTTAATGTGAGTTCTATTGACACACTTAAATTAGTATATTATGCATACTTTAACTCTATCATGGAATATGGAATATTATTTTGGGGCAACTCAGTAGAAAGTAAAAAAATATTTCTTATGCAAAAGAAGGTTATAAGAATCATTACTAACACCCACAACAGATGCTCCTGTAAAGATCTTTCTAGAAGGTTGAAGATATTAACGCTTCCTTGCATGTATATATTCTCGATCCTAAAATTCTTTGTATGCAATCGTGCCTTATTTGCAACAAATAATGTAATTCATAAAATAAACACTAGACAAAATATAATATCCATTATCCCAGTGCTAAACTTTCTTGCTTCCAGAAAGGTGTGTATTATGAAACTATCAAAATATTTGGCGCACTTCCTAATGTTCTTAAAGAAAAAGTTGATAATTTCGGTGCTTTTAAAAATGCTGTTAGAGAGCACCTTTGCTCAAAATATTTATATTCTGTACAAGGTTATCTGAATGACAAATTATCCTCATAATGCTTCTGTAGCTCTATAAGTAGTATCTAACTGTTCCAATAACAGATCATTACCAATAAATATTTTATGAAAGTTGAAAGTTTATTTTAAATGTATATGTATTTAATAAATAACAAGAATGGTATCCATTGCAAAAAGGTTGAGACGTACTGGCATAAGCCATGTGAAAGCTGATTTAAAAAGTGTTTCATTTTGAATCACATATAATTAACCCTGCTTTGTTTTACATATTGATGTTCATATTGCCTGTATGCTATAATATGTGTCTTATGTTAACTTTTGTACACACGCACGCACGCACGCACCCACGCACCCACCCACCCACCCACCCACCCACCCACACACACACATATTTATATGCTATTAAACTTTATACCTCTCTACATGTTCAATGTTTACAGCCTTTTCTGGCTACAAGTGAACCTACTGAACGCAAGTCAATCTAATCCAATCCAAAGACAAACCGCAGACAAATCAAACAATACACAGCTGGTCAATCACCTGAAATTGGAGAACAGGTGAGTAACACTTCAGTTAATGGAGGCAACAGGTCTAGCACAGGGAACCCTCCACACCATCATCCATGAAGATTTGATGATGAAAAAGGTGTGTACACAATGGGTACCGCATACCCTCACCAGCCCGCCTCGGTAGCGTAGATGGTAGCATGTTTGCCTCACGTTGAAGAGGTCCCGAGTTCGAATCTCGGTCAGGTTGAGTTACCTGGATAAGGTTTCTTCAGTGGTTTTTCCTCATCCTTCAAGATGCACATCAATAGCATAAAGTTTGTCATTAGTGGTGAATTTCTTACCGTGTTTGACCTGTTTCATCGTGTCGAATAGACCGTAGTCCCTAGGAGCCAAATCGGATGAATTTGGAGGAGTTGGCAGCACAATAAACTATAATGTAGGAATTCTGGCCATGATCTGGTGACTGGCAAATGGTTGTGCATTATCCATCAGTGGCGCCGGTATACCCCAAAGAATGGTTTACTACGCAAATACGGAAACTGCCAGAATGATGGAACAAGTGCACAGACATTGGCGAGGAATACGTGCATTGTTACCCGAATGACTTTCTTCAATAAGTGATTTCTGTAAACAAAAAATACATGTAGTGTGCGGCGGTTCTGCCCATTTGAACCTGATTGAGTGGTCCCTCGTTCACTCAACACCTCATAAGTAGCTGGATGGCGGTTTGGGATAAATGGCTGAGGGTACTTGTAGGAAAATGTGTTTTATTCAATGTAGCTCAGCATGAGTCTCTTATCAGTGATTTCAGGGGTAGGTAACGTAGGTCCTGACTATAGTTGGCGTGAACAGAAACACCTTGTCTTGTAGCGATGCAGATTTATTGTACTTTGTGTGTGTTTCGTGCTCGTCCCGGTCTGCTTCATCTGTAGTATGCAGTTTGCTACGTCGTCTCGCGTCTTGTCTTATATTGCACCCCTCCTTACATGCGCGTCACTTATATCCGTATGCCTTTAAGTCCGTAAGCGTTGTATGTCCATCACACATGCCAACCTGCCAGCGGGGGTTATGCGTCTATCACGCGTGCCGTTACGACAACGAATGTTATACGTGTATGACGCGTGCCGTTCTGACAACGAGTGTTTCTTCACGAAAACGGTCTACTTCAGCCATCTTACTGTTTTCCCCCACTTACTCTAATTTTGGAACTTTGCGAAGATCATGTGACTAATAATTTTTCTCTGATAGGTTATACAAAATTCGCGTGGGTTGGTTCATCGTACTGATTACTTATGCTACGGCACGGACGATAAGCGTCTGTCCAAATCTGTATCTTCATTGTGAAGGTCACGTCTGTTTTCGTTTCTATGGATTTTGAGCGGAAGTGCACTCCGCCAAAACGTCGCCATGGGCAATATTGAACAAAAGAATACAGGGTTGGGTTTCCGAGGCTACCAGAAGGTGAATGCCCCGTCTACATAGAGTTTTGAAATAACAAATGTCCTATACACTCTCTTTGTCTCCCATTTACTATTATTGTATTTTTATTACTTATTTACTGTTTATGATTACTAAAATCATGTGTATCTAATTTATATTGTTTTATGTCTCCTGTCGGTAGTTTTGTCTGATAAGGCCAATTTCAAGTGTCAATCATTTTAGAACGGCCCTAATAATAAATTCTAGGCAAAAGTGTCAGCTGTATGTATATTAATACTTTACAGTTTCTAAACGATTTATACCTTCTCTTTTTCGTCTTGATCAGCAGAAAAAACTGTTGTTTCAGATTAATGCCCTCTAAAATTGACTATGTGAAAGGGTAGAGCCAGACTGATAAATTCAATGCCATAGCCGGGATTTGAACCACGGATCTTCTAATCTCCATCCAGCCGCATTAAACCATTGAGCTACTATGGCCAACATGCCGATATGACATTAAATTCTCCAAATGACTCGTTTTTCCCGGTAAACCACTAGGAGTTCTCAAACACATGAGACAACAACCTTAATGGCGACTTACAACGTGTAACATTAACATTCCGTTAACATTTTTACTTTCCACTTCTCTACTTTCTCATATTTTCCGTTCCCAAATATTTTTTCTCCACATTGCAAGCTTCTCGCATTCTGTTGCATAGTGTTCTATGTCTTCTTTCCCCCCACACAATTCACAAATTCCCTTTTCCCTACCTCTTATCCCTCTTAGAAATATTATTCCTGTTCTCATCCAAGCTAACCCTTCTCTCTCTTGTCTATTGCAGTAATCTACATATGCTTCTCGTCCTCAATTTCTTTTAATTTGCTTGTATAATTGTAATGATTTCATATGCTCTAGACTTCCCCATATTTCCTGTCTTTCTACATCTTCTATTCTGCATTTTACTAATTTACCCACATCGCTTGTATTACATTCCTGTAATCTCCATATATCTCCCATTTCTATTTTTTCCATAATTCCTCCTACCTCTGCCCACCAACTATTTGAGCTCTCTAATCTTTTTTGCTCTCTCATGCATAATTTCATAATTTCATATTTCACCTTCTTCTTTGGCCAAACATCTATACCAAAATTTTATTCTTCTTTCCATTATTATTTAATTTCTTCTTGTCTTTCCTAATTCTACTAAAGCTATTTCCCTAGGTGCTGATCTTGGTAAGCCTAGTAGCTCTTTACAAAACCTTCTGTTGTTTTGGTTCACCGTTTTGTTTACCTCTGTGGCCCTCCTCCCAAGATATCCACTGTATACAACATTTTAGATGCAACTGGTGCTTCATCCATTCTTTTTAACCACTTGGTTGTCATTTCTAGTTTATATTTGCATATTCTTATCCCATTTATTGCCGTTTTCCTTTTGCTTCAATTTTTATCCTGTGTGCTCCTCACATTCCATTGTTATTGAACCTCACTCCAAAGTATTCAAATTCATTGACCACTTCTACCCTTTTGCCATTTAGCAGGGGCGGCTTCTCAATGGGGTAGCATGTTTGCGCTACAACCAAAATGCTGGGTCTCCCTTTAATGCAAGGGCATGTTCCATTTTGCATTCAGTTCGACCTTGTCTAGTGCAGTGGCCCGCGCTGTATTGTTTGTAGGTGCCAAGTAGTTCACTCTCAGTTGCAAACCACTGGTATGCAATGGGGAGGTATAGGGCAGGATGAACCTATGGTGTGCCGAGGCAAGTAGGGGGGAAGGGCGGGGCTTATGGCTGCATAAGGTTGGTTAACCTAGCAGCCAGAGAATAGTGAATGCCAAGCATTCTCCTTCTGTTTTCAGCGCCACCTATTATTCTCATATTAAATGTTCGCATCGGTCAAATATTACCACAAATTACTATTACCTACCAGAGCATAGCCACATGTTTTGTGCCGTGTTTTGTTAGCTGTGTCGTGCTTTGAGTAGTGAATAAGAGTGATTTATTTAAATACAAGTATACTGTCTTATATAAGGAGAAACAATAAATTCCATAAAGTGCCTATTAGCACATCCTTTTTAAAAATGAGCTTAGAAGAAAAAACCGAAAATAAACGACTTGGAAGTCTCACGCCAAATATAAACATCACATAGGTAGTCAAAACAAAAACAAGATATTGAACAGGAACTTTAACAACAATGTATGTGAGAAATATAATTTGATGTGTGCTTGTAATATTGAAAATAACCTGTTTTGCTTTCCTTGCGTTCTGTTTGGCGGTGAAGATCCGTGGTCAAAACATGGCGTGAATGCTTTGCAGCATCTTCATGATCGCGCTAAAAACACGTAACTTAAAAATTGCACATGAAAAACACAGTTTTCCTATGCTTGACAATGTAAATATAGCAAAGCAGATGGATAGTGCATATCAGAAAACAATTGAAGAACACAACCAGAAAGTGGCTCAAAATAGGTATGTTTTAAACATTATTGTTAAATGCATTAGGTTTTGTGGAACCTTTGAGTTAGCTCTACGAGAAAACGATGATTCAGCTACGTCAAGCAATCCTGGTACATTTCGAGGACTGATAAACTTCAGTGCAGAGCTAGACTGTGTTCTGAAAAACCTACCTGGAGAATGCTACAGTGTTTAAGGGGACCTCCAAGACGATCCAGAACGAAATCTTGCAATGTACACTTGAAGTCTGCCATGAAGAGATATCAAGTCCATTTTTAACTGCATAAATAGAAGAGTGTTATGGTCTAGAGTGTTTCTGAAATACGCATGTTGTGTTATACGCTGTGAATTACCGTTAACTTGTGTATACAGCTGTTTATAGTGGCAGCTAAAACAACCGTTTGTTACTTTAAAAAAATTAAATTGCATGGATAAATTTGTGAACCACCGATTTTCAGAGCCACCAGACGCCCCTGCCATTTAGTACCCACTTTTCATCTGTTTATGTGTTTTAGTTTATCTCCCTTCTTGAAGACCATAAGTTTCGACTTATTTATGTTTGTGGTTCCAATGTTACAGAGCTAGGATTATTTTTATAAGTATACTTTTCCATAAAAGCACGAAAATAGCGATTTTCTTTGTTTATGAAATGCTCTGATTGCCATGGTGCCCAAATCTAGGAAAGCTCAGACTGTTTGTGTGAAGTGAGATTACACATTATTGGATTAATTTCTTTTTCGTTCGCTATAACACGAGGTATAGTTTTTGTGCTTTGTAATGTTACAGTGACAGCTTATACGATATAATCCAGCACAGACTTCTCATACAAAATTATGCATCTTCACTTCGTTATCCTTCAGCGTTCTCGTCTCACTTGCACTCTCCACAACGACATTCACATACACGTAATAAATACCCTGTTGTTTACATGTGGCACGTGGAGGTCTGTATTCAGAAGGCACGGAACCTGTTCCCTCAGTCTGTTTTGGTGTATAATAACTTCTGCTACTTGTTTTGAATAACTTTGTTGCAGATGGCGCAAGAAACGGTGACTACCATAGATGAAATGGCAGAGCAAAACGATAATGCTGCACTGGACTGGAACGATATTGTGGGTGTTCCAATTGAGTTACAAAGATCTCATCTCAGGTATGACTTCCAACTTCCTAATAAACCTGCATATATATTCCTTATAAATAGTATTGTTCATGTATTGTTCATCTATTTAAAACGGAATATCACTAAGGAAAGCTGGTACAATTAAAGACATGCCCGGAAAAACGAGTTAACCCGCATTTTTTAAAAATGGAGAAAACGAGTGTTTTAAGAATGAGGCTGAAAGAAATTAACATTATTTTATTTTATTTCTGAGAATAAGAGTCTCAAGAATACAGTATATATTATCAGGGTTATCCTTAATAGAATCCAAAACATGACATCTAATAATAAAATTAAAATAATGAAAATAAAGTGGAAACCTTTGTCAGCTTTTACTTAAGTTTTATTCTATATAAATTTTACAATTTAGGTGAAACTAATAGGTGTGTCTTTTGGCATATTTATACATGGTACAGTTTGGATTATTCCACTTTTCAATAATTATATCATTTTGGAAACTAGGTACAAGCTTTTTAGCTGTAGTCAGGCTGATAACAAAATGCCTCATCAGTAATATTCTCAGAAGCTGTGGTCTCAGATTTAAGAGTTTTATAGTACTTATGATAAATTGGTGGTACATAATTCATTAGATCCTCTAAGTCCTTTAATTTTTCAGGATTTATAGGTCTTGGGCCATTATATTTTGGAGGAAATGTCACATAAGTAAGGGATGGCTTGCCAGATATTATTTTCCTTCGAATATTCTGGATAATGTAATGGTTATCCTGTTTATATGTTGTCATGAGTGCCACTAGATGACAGGCACAGAGCATGAACAGCTTAACCCGTTTTTGACATTATGTGAAAAGGATATCACGAAACGCAGGAACTTCACCTCTCTCAATTTAGCGTTATATGATTTGCTGGAGGATAGACCAACACAAGAAAAGCTAGCCCTCTGTTGCAGCAACAGAGGGCAGCACTTATTGCAATTTTTTATTTTTTTATTTTGAGGGTTAGCCCGTTCTTCCGGGCATGTCTTCAATTCAGTGCCAACTACCACAAATAAATTCATTTAGGTGGTAACGAAACCAAAATACACATGCCCGCTTCGGTAGCGTAGATGGTAGCGTGTTTGTCTCAAGATGAATAGGTCTCGAGTTCCAGTCTCGGTTTAGGTCAGTTATTTAGATAACATTCTTTTCTGGGGTTTAAACTTATCCTGGAAGGCGAATGTGAGCCCCATGAATGTAAAATGAGTTCTTAAAAAATTGTGTGTACCGATAGGAAAAGTTCAAGTTTTAACTCAAAAACAAAAAGTGCTAGAATACCGGAATTGGTATTCAACTTTATCTTCAAAAGGCGTTACACGAAGATTTTAAAGCAAATTGGCCCTCCATGGAATTGCTTTGCATTTAATTTTTTGCATTATTTAACTTTGTACAAGTATAGCTTTAATAAAGTACAGCACGTTCAAATGAAACTTGAAATCTTAAATCTTCTAGAGCTCTGTTCATTCTGAAGGAAACTTCAAGGAAAAGCCCAAATGTACCGTAAAGTAGATACAAAATTTATTCCAAATGAGATTTTCTGCGGCTTGAAGTATTTTCTGATATCTCTTATCTTTAATTTTTGGTCACCCTTGTAATTTTGTTAAATTGCTGTCGACTATCTATTGGGGTTCCTGTGTCATCCTTGCACATATAAAGCAATGTCCAATGAATGTGTTACCGTGAACGGTAAATTGAGGTCTGGACAGAAGTATTTACTACAATAGATGTATCGCCTGGTTTATATGGACTTAGTGGTTGCCGCAAGACGTGAACATTGTGATATATTACATCGTAAAATTGGTAATAGAATTTAGGAGGTATAATACCTCTATACTTATAGTTTCGATGATTACAAATTAACCGATGCTACCTAATCACATCTAATCAGGAAAATTTGAGAGGAAAGGCTGTAGTTCACTTACATATGTATTTTTTTATCTTTAAAAGTGCAGAGCGGTGTGCAGTGGTATCTGGACGAGTCCACCTCAGAACGGTTGCAACTGGAGGGGAGGCCAGGTCAGTTGCGAGCCAGTTGCGAGCAACTAAACACGTGCAGAGCTACTCGGTAACACTACAGCTTGTTTCAAAATGTGCTTGTCTCCTGGTTCCAAGAGATCATTTATAAATGACGCTTCCTAGCAGCACATTAGGAAATAAAGTGCTACATTTAAAATCACAAGAAGTAATAACCAATATCCATAGATTTATAAAACAGGAACAATGGTCTGGGTCAGCTATAAAAATCTGGGGAAGGATATCTGAGGCAACAGTTGTATCTGAAAGCAGTTTAGTGGAGTTATTAAGGAAAGAAAAGCCATTGGTGCTAGTGCAACAACGTCCTTCTCTATGCGCAGTAAACAAAGATTAAGAACATGCACAAAATCCAATCTGGATGTTTTAATTCAGAAGTAGTTAGGCGAACTATGAATAACTTTAAAGCACAGAAAAACAAAGACCACTTTGAAGAAAGTGCTTATGAAGCTAAAAATTCCACTGACTTTCAAGGTAGTGTCTGAACATTAAGAAGAGTTCTTTTAAAGCTAGGATTATTTGAAAAAAAAAAACACTAAGCGTGACAGACAAATTTTAATCGAACATCACACCATACGTGCAAAAAGGCTTAAGTATTTACGAAATATTCGGAGACATCGAAGTGAAGTTTATATAGTTTATATGGATGAAACTTATATAAATACAGCACATACTGGACCATATGTCTGGAGTAAAATACGTTACAGGGACTCTGCAGCGATATTGAAAGGCCGTCAGTTGTTTGTCATGCCTGCTGGAGGAGAACAGGGTTTTGTTCCAAATGCCTATGTACTATTTAAGATCCAACAAAAGCGTGGAGATTACTACCATAGTAAGAATTACAACTTAGTTTATAAGAGCTGCAAAACTGGCTTCGAGAATGAAATTTGATTTTAGACACCTTATGCATCGCCCTCCCCTCTCGAAATCTTACGCGTGTGACGCACTGTGGCGATAGGTGCACTATCCCCACAACAATTGCTACTCATCCCTACCGCGCAGGATTTCTGTCAAGATAAATTAATAGATCTGTACAAGACCCGAAGCGGATACATCAAAGATCAACTTATTTCAAACAGCAACAATGTCGGATGCACCGAACCTTGGTATGAATTCAGCTGCTTACAAATTAACCACAGTGGGTAGGAAATGTACTTCGGGTGCATAATGTGCACTCCTAGTAGAACAGGAAGAATGCGAGTTATATATATATATATATATATATATATATATATATATACTTGAAAACAACGGTCAGTACTACCTTGTTAATTGCAAAATACTCAAAGATACAGCTTCTAAAACAATAATCTATAAAATGAATCCTGAAAGAGGCAGAAAAATCATATTAGGGGTAATATAAGGGGAGAAGTGAGGTGCTGTTTTAGTTATTTTCGTGAAACAAATTTAATTTTGGTTTTTTACTTCAAAATATGCACCATAAGTTAATTTACACGTTTATTAAGTTTCATGCCCGTAGGACAAACCTAACACCTGCTCTGATCGCATGTTAGAACGCTCTGAGCTGGTTAAATGCCTCCTCGTGCATTGAATGGCACGCCCACTACTATATACCACAGGTCGAAATGGCACAGTACGCTGACGACGTGTTGTTGTTCTGCAAAAACAGACACATACTCAGAGTCTTCAACCCCATCCAGAGATACCTCCGTCTCACACAAGAGTGGTGTAGGCGTTGGCGGATGTCCGTAAATCCGGACAAAAGCCACGCCATTCTTTTTACAAAGCAGCACACCCGCTGACTGCCCCAACTTCCACTTTAAGGGCCGTAGGATAGAGTGGACTAATTCCATCAAGTACCTGGGCGTTCAACTTGATAGAGGCCTAACTTTCCGCGGACACATCAGGGAACTATCGGCACAGGTGCAGGGGGCTATTGCCTCTCTGTACCCAATGCTGGGTTCGCGCTCGGTGCCAGTCCGCTTAAAGCTACACCTCTTTCGAGCGCTGATAATCCCACTCATGTTGTACGCCTGTGAAATCTGGGGCATGGCTGCAGATAGCTGGATAGCATACCTTCAGCGTGCACAGAATAGAGGACTCCGATCCATGTATTCTGTGGGCCGTTCTTTTCCCGTGAGGTTGCTTCACGAAGCTTCTCTTCTCCCATAAGTGGAGGATGAAATTAGGCGCCGGGCGACAAAATTTTACGCTCAAATTCCAGCTCATAGAAGCGTCCTGGTTCGGTCTCTAGGAGATTACGACGCTACGAGACGCCGCTTCAGCTTTACGGCTTGCGGACACACGAGGTAACAAAGGAGTTAATCCATACAGCAGCATAAGCTAAATTTCAAATCTCCAAATGAGCTATTTGGCTACAAGAAATTTACCCCACTTTAGTAGTATAAAACACCAGGGTGTAAACAAAAAAGCGGTTTGGCATCCTGTACAAAATTAAAGTGGAGCAAAAAGCTACCTCAATAAATTTCCTCATCAAAAAATCCCACATCATCCTGTAACCATCTAAATCATCAACCTGCGGTCAGACCCAAAACCTGGGTGGGTACGCAGCAAAAACCTTCTGGCTGTTAACAGCCTGTCAGTTTTCGACTTGGACTTGGACCTGGAATGGCACGCCCACATGTTTAAATTCAGAGAACTTTTGAACGATTTTATTTTAAAATACGCGTTAAAATATGAATAAGCCTACGTTGCCTATTTTTAAAAGTTTTCATAGGAATCACCTAGATAGCAGTAATTTTTCCGGATGTTTTTTGTCGTTTCCTTGATACTTCCTCTGCAATGCTGCCAAATGTGTGTTTTATTATGCTATTATTAGGCTTTTTCCTCTCTGTATTCTATTTGTTATACTCAAGTGTTCTTTTGTCCGAAAAATTACACCGTAAGCTCTGACACAAGTTTATTTCAGTAAACCTACCTAGAAGAATGTGTTGTGAAATTAGAGGTTAAGGAACCTATATTCATTTATGTGGTACTGCATTATTTTACTGATTTAAAATGCCAGAGATAAAGGGTGGTAGAGCCGCTTTGTGAAAATTAATGAATAAGAGCAGAAGGGGGAAGAAAAATACTTAGTTGAAGTAAATCAGGAAGTAACTAAGGCTGTAGCACTCTAAAAGAAAAACATAAGCCTTTCTAAATTGGAGGTGCAATGCAGTACCTATATGCCGAGGAGGATGTAGGTGAGAGAAGGTATTGTGACTTTCTGGGTTCGTAAAATTAAAAGTCCAATTGCACAACCTCAAAATGTTCTTTATTTCAACCGAATTACAGTTGGAACAGTTGCCGATTACACAGAATTGCGTAATGCTTACAATTACAATTCGTCAGTTCGTCTGTCACAGGTCCACGCCACACTCCAGTTACGTACAACTCCTCTGATGCACGTACAAGTCTTCCGGTCCGTACACTCACCTGGCGCTCGTCACGGCTGTTCTCCAAGAACTGAACTGACTCCAGAGGTCCAGAGGTAGTCCTAGTCGGGCGGGGCTATCCCCGTCCGGGTGTCTTATGCCGCAGTACCTAGCCGCTTTGCGGCTTAACCTGCGAAATGAGCTAGTAGATCCATGTTCTGCTGGGGTGTTTGAAATTATTGAATGTTTGAAATTTTTGAATGTTTGAAATGGGTTGCCCCTCTTGTCGTGGGCAGCTGCACTTAATCGTTCTCCCTTTTTGGGAGACACGATTTAGTTTTTTGCTCCGTTTTGGCTACGGGTTGTGTAGCGCTTGGTCCTTCGGCGTAGAAATTGTTCCCAGAGATATCTGGGGTTTTCCTTGGGTTACCCAAGGGGTTCCAGGACGTCTCTCGGCAGTCTGAAGGACGGCAAGCGTCTTTGATCTCTCGGGTCATACCTTCCCAGGGAGTTCACTAAAGGGTTGGGGTGAATTTGGATTTTGTCTTACATTGATCGTGCCCTCTCGCGAATGACATCGACAATGTATGGGATCTGGGAGTGCTCATGTAGGATATGAGCCGGGAATCTCCAGCCACTCGCCAACAGCAGCCCCTTTTTATAGGAATATCGCTGTTTCTGGAAGTCTCGCTGTTCAGTGAATCGCCCCGAAGGTTCCAGACGGCAGGGGGAGGGGAAAGAGATAGCACAGTGATGTTCTTCCAGCCACCCCTCGTTACTGCTACAAGATAAATGGGTAGGCGTGGCGGAATGCTTCCCGTCTGCCCCTACTGCTGGCCAGTTGTATCGGGAGTTCCGACCTTCGGGTGACAATATATTTTGGCCAGTTGAAAGAACTTACAAAAGTTTTAGCATGCTCACATTGTTTACACAAACTCTGAACCGGAAGATGCTCACGCCTCTACTTTTGCTTCTCAATTAGAAGTGGAATGTGAAAATAGACTACTATTTCAGTAAATACATCTAACCCTTAAGACGCAAGCAGCTTTTAGGAGGGAAGAAGGTGAAGTTACACTGCTGGAGCATCTAATATAAAGAAATTAAATATTTTAATATAAACTGCCGACAAAACTTTAAAACTATTTTTGTGAAGTTCAGTTTCGTTGTTATTTTTCGATATTCAAAATCTATCTTCTCCCACAATATTACAGCTAGAGCTCTGAAAATTATGCATAATACACTTCAAAAGCTGTGCAATAAACAGCTATTTTGATGTTGGTCATAGTTTAATTTTAAAAATATAATTACTACAATTAAGCACTGGTTTTTATTTTTTTAAGTAACAATGCAGAACTGCGTAAGCTTTCACGGCCGGTGTCATAATATAAAAACTGATTATCCGGGCTTGTGGGCCGTGGTCTAGTTAGCAATCTCCTTCCAGACGTTTCGTCCGAAGCTGCGTCGAACATCTTCAGTGGCGTTGCCTTAACTCTCTCGTAGTCTCGGCGATGACCGACACGGAGCCAAGAGCCAAGAGCCAAGAGCAGGTGCGGGTCGCCCGGGTTCTCCCGGGCGGAGGGTTACACGCCACGGTACCTATCCGCTGTGCGGATTTACCCGTGCGGTAAAATAGAACTAAGTTGTTCGCAAGCTTGCGTGTCGTTGTGTTAGACGGCGCAGTGGGCCTCTGCAGATGCTTCTGGTGCCGGGGTATTCCCCTCGGGGAACAGTGCCCGTTCCACCCTGCTTTTGCGGTCGCTAGCGAGCCGACAAGCCGTGGTGGAACCAGTAGCGAGAGGCCAGATGGTAATTAGGTTACAGATGTTGGTTTTTCCAGGTCGTGCGCGCGCCCAGGGCACGACTGCAGGTGTTAATCTGCCAGCCGGGGCGAGGGCGCGTTTTGACCTGGTGGTGAATGTTAGGGGTAGGAGGAGAGGCAGAACCTACCACCCAAGGGCGTCCTTGGGTAGGCGATAGCTCCTCCGTCTCCTGGGGAGACGGTGGTCGTATTGACCGAGTGTGTTTACCAGCTGGTTTGGGTGGGGGGTGATCTTGGCATACAACGTGCGTGTACGTTCGCGAACGACGTCTACGACGTATGCTATGCCAGACTGGGTGTGCAGGAAGTGGGATGGGAACCTGCGGTCGGTACCGTAGATCATCCTTAAGGCCCTGTTCTGCACGGCTTGCAGCCTGCGAAGGGTGGTATGAGCCACCGAACCCCAGACCTCGCATCCGTACAGGATCAGAGGCGGGACGATCACACGGTATGTCCGCAGTTTGAGGCGGATGGGCATTGTCGATCTGAAAATCGGGTAGAGTTGCCTGAGTGCACCGTGGCCGAGGCCTGCCTTCGCCCTGACGTGTGGAGTGAAAGTGAGGCCGCGGTCCAGTTGGATTCCCAGGTATTTGGCGGTTCGAACCCAGGGGATTCTTCTCCGCCTTAACCGCAGGTCACCTTCTGGGCGCCAGCTACGGGTACACGGAGCCCTTTGGCTTCACGGTCTTTATACGTTTGGCGCGGGTGGGCGGAGCTAGTTCCTGGTTGCTCCGGTCTTGTGTTATTGGTTCGGCTGCTGCGGGGGGTGGGTGGTTGCTTTTATTGTCTATGCTTGATGTTGTAGTTGAGGCAGTTGGCGGCGAATGGTCCTGGATTTGTTGATGGTCCGGTTTCCTGCGTGCTTTTTGTAATGCTGGATGCCAGGCTTTATTTAGGCGTTTGGTTTCTTCCTTTCTATTGAAGTTGTTGTTATGTTTGAAGATCTCTATAGCTTCTCGACTTAAACGAGTGTAATAATGTACTGTGGAAGAAAGGACAGCTGTGTTAGAATACTGAATAATGTGTTCCCCTGGCGTTAGTAATGCGTGTTCTGCGATTGCAGACTTTTCGGTTTGTCCCAAACGGCAGCACCTCTTGTGTTCCGAAATGCGTGTGTTTACCGTGCGTTGATTGGTCCCTATATACACAGAGCCACCTGAGCAGGGAATTCGGTAAAGAGCCGCAGAAGATAGTGGTTCTTTACACAACATCAAGCATAGACAATAAAAGCAACCACCCACCCACCCCGCAGCAGCCGAACCAAAAACACAAGACCGGAGCAACCAGGAACTAGCTCCGCCCACCCGCGCCAAACGTATAAAGACCGTGAAGCCAAAGGGCTCCGTGTCAGTCATCGCCGAGACTACGAGAGAGTTAAGGCAACGCCAATGAAGATGTTTGACGCAGCTTCGGACGAAACGTCTGGAAGGTGATTCCTAACTAGACCACGGCCCGCAAGCTCGGATAAACAGTTTTTATATTAACAATGCAGAAATTCAGAAACCGATCCCTTAATTTTTTACTAAGGTATTAAGGAATTTAATTGTAGCAAAATGCCATCTATTGTATAATATTTGTCGAAGAAGATAGATTTTAATTTTAGGTAATAAAATTGTATATATTAATTCATATATCAATAATGCAGTAACACATTGGAATGAACACTAGTACACACATTTCTTTAGTTGCCAGTAATATCGTACTAAAATTTGTGGCTCTAACTTTAGTAGTTTTTCTTATCACTTTTAGGACTTCTGTCCTCCCTTAACAGACGGACGTAACGGGGGTAAAGTCTGTGCTTAAGAGAGAGCAGAGAAAAATAAAAAAACAAACATAAAAGAAAGATTAAATGCTCTGCCAACTGGATTTGTTAAATGGTTATAAAATTGAAACTAAGGAAAAGAGGAATTGTCAAGCAGAAATTTACAAAAATAAAACAGTAAAGCGCAACAAGTCTAAATACGTTTAGGAACATGCAACAGGTGTTAAAAGCTTGAAAAGGGAATTCAGAAAGGAAGAATGTAAGCAAACGTAATTAAAGGAGGCGGGTCTGAAATATAGGGGATAGTAGCAGGGGAGCAAAAGGAAAGGGAAATGTAAATCAAAGGTAAAATCAATGGTGAAGCAGAGTGCAATTAAAGCGAACAATGAATACACTATTGTGTGTTTCAAATAGGAAAGTGTTTGACCTTGACCACTGCTAGGTGAGCAACCAATCGGAATCCCGCGGTGTTAGAGTGCATTCCCGCTATGTGGTGTATGACCATATATTTAGATACAATTATAACAATGCATTGCGACGTCAGCACTGTAATGAATATCATTATTGGTTGGCATGTATGCGTGAACGTATATTTGAAATTACTCAGAACTGAAACGTAAAACATTTGACATAACGTGATAAAAGAAATATGTACTTTGAATAAGTCAAGGTGTTTGTTAAATTCAATGAGAGGAAATGATACACTTCTTGCTGGTCTGGCAGAACGTGTCAGGTCACATTATATCTTTGTTTATGAATGGTTCCTAATCTCTGTTTATTCTACAGAGTTCTAAGCAGTATTATTCAGTTACTCTTCTATGAAAAAGTGTATCAGCTGGATCAATGAGACACGATCCACATCCCCCCTTACTACTGCTAGAACAATCCAATTGAGTTAATATTGGCTCAAATTATGTTGAAAACAGAAATAATATTTTTAAACTGACTGGCGTTGAACGACTTATCCACCAACAAATTAACAAGAAACACGACAAGACTGGGAAAACTGCGTGAGACATCAGATAAACTACAAGAAGGCGACTTTTGGAAAGAAATAGCACGTAACGAGATTTTGGAACCTATCATCATAATTTTGCAGTACTCAGACGATGAGGACTATGACAATAACGAATTATCTCTTAAGGTAAGTAACATTCACAGCTATACGGATGTACCGCTGGTATTTTCATTGGATTAGAAAAATAAGTAATTCATAAACTACAATTAACTTTAAACTAAGTATTTAAACCATTTGCATAATATAGGAATATGTTGCAATTGTGATTTCAACAACTGCATTATTATAAAACTTGAAAAAATTCACTTTTTGGTCCCTTACTTCTGACGTCACGAATACTCGCAAGTGTACGAGAGAGAGGGAAATATAAAAAGAGTGGGGATAACGAGGTGGCAACGCTGAAGGCACTAACGCATCTGATTCGCTACAAACGAGAACACTTCCCATTTGAAACATATAAAAAAGAAAAAGTCAAGTCAAGCAAACTAGAATTTTTCTATTTTGCTGAAGCAGGGGCAACTGGGATCGAACTCCGGAATGTTTCGTAGCCGAAGACCAGAGATAGAGCGTGCTCCAGCCGACTCACAAATATGTCAAAGTTAAGGGCAGTGATTGGTTGCATGTTAACGCCAAGTGCTTGTATCTAACTTCATGAAGAGCCAAAGATGTAATCAAGAATCGTGAACAGCCAAAGATGATTATTACTTATTAAACCACTTTGACGCACTTTCAGACCAAACTGGTGTGGTTAAGGGCACTGGAAGGTTACTTTTACCCAGACAAGGCTAATTTTTACCAATATTAAAATTTAAATATATAAATAACTAAACATTATCACAAATTGAAATTCAGAATAATTAATGTATGACGATGTGTGCATTTAGCTACTGTATAATATTTAAATTATGTTCACATAGCTCCATGGAAAAGTGGCATAAATCACACTGTGTATCCTGAAAAAAATATTGCAGCCTATATTTCAGGCGCAATTTACTTGTAGGAATTTAAAGCTACATGCACCAATTTTTATCCTAAATAACCTAAGATACAGTTTTATAATATCAGATAAATGAAAATCACATATAGTTTATACTGTGCACATGAAAAATTAATTAGTTTTGAGTAAAAAAAAAAATATTATATTTTTAAGGATGAATATTTGTTTTCATCCAGTTTATAAATCAAATGAATATAAATGTTTGCCGAATGTGAACAAGGAACATTGACAAATACTACAAATTTTGTGTCAATATCTTTTATAGTTTTGGAGAAACATGCACCTAAATTATGAAAAACCAGGGTCTTAGGAAATCGCGATCAAATATTAAGCACCATTCTTTTAAAATTGTACATATTCCAAGAACATGCCTGCTTCATAATGTGACTTTGTGGGTTCGTGAAATTAAAATTCCAATTGCACAAACTCAAAATGTTCTTTATTTCCACCGGATTACAGTTGAAACACTTGCCGATCACATAGAATTACGTAGGGCACACAATTAAAATCCACCAGTTCGTCTGTACAGGTCCACTCCACACTCGCAATCACGTACAACCCCTCAGATACACGTACGCAGCCTTCCAGTCCGTTCTCTAGCACTGCTGTCGTCACGACTGATCGCCAAGAACTGAACTGACTCCAAGAGCCAAGAGAAAATGCAGGTCGCCCGGGTTCTCCCGGGCGGAGGGTTACACGCCAAGGTACCTATCCGCTGTGCGGATTTACCCGTGCGGTATGATAGATATATGTTTATGAGCAAGCTTGCATGTCCTTTAGTAATACGGCACATTTGGTCTCTAGTGATGCTTCTGGTACCGGGATATTCACCCTTAGGGGGGGACAGTGCCCGTTCCACCTTGCTTTGTGCGGTTTCTAGCGATCCGTCAAGCAGTGGTGGAGCCAGTAGCGAGAGACCGGATGGGAATTAAGGTGTTAAGGTCTAACAAGACCAGGTCATGCGCGCGCCCCAGGGCACGACTGCAGCTGTTAACCTGCCAGCCGCGGCCAAGACGTGAGGTGACCTGGCGGTGATTGTTAGGGGCAGGAGGAGAGGCAGATTCTACCGCCCAAGGACGTCCTTGGGTAGGTGATAGCTCCTCCGTCTCCTGGGGAGACGGTCGTCGTATTGACCAAGTGAATTCACCAGCTGGCTAGGGTAAGGAGTGATCTTGGCATACAACGTGCCTGTTCCTTCCCGCAGGACGTCTTCGACGTATGGTATGCCAGACTGGGTGTGCAGGAGGTGAGATGGAAACCTGCGGTCGGTAACGTAGATCATCCTTAAGGCTCTGTTCTGCACGGCTTGCAGCCTGCGGAGGGTGGTATGAACCACCGAACCCCAGACCTCGCATCCATACAGGATCAGAGGCGGGACGATCGCACGGTATGTCCGCAGTTTGAGGCGGATGGGCATTGTGGATCTGAAGATCGGATAGAGTTGCCTGAGTGCAGCGTGGCCGAGGCTGGCCTTTGCCCTGACATGTGGAGTGAAAGTGAGGTCACGGTCCAGTTGGATTCCCAGGTATTTGGCGGTTCGAACCCAGGGGATTCTTCTCCGCCGTAACCGCAGGTCTCCTTCTGGGCGCCAGCTACGGGTCTTAGCCAGCATGGGAGCGGAGCTCTTCTGCCGGCTAATGGTCATCCTCCACTTCTCACTCCACCTGCCGATGGCGTGAAGCTGACGCTGTAGAGGGGGGAAACAGTAGCGGACGTTCTTTTTCTGCGCCAGTATGAGGACGTCGTCGGCATACTGACACAAAACAGTGCGCGGTTCCGTGGGTAGGTCAGACATGTAGGCGGCGAAGAGTAGCGGGGACAGAACACTGCCTTCCGAGACTCCAGCCGCTATGGGTCTGACAGAGGATAGCTTCCCCTCGACCCGCACTCTGAAGGTGCGGTCCTTGAGGAAGCTGCTGAGTATTGCCAGGTAGGGAGGGGGGAGTTGTGCTTCGTCCACTGCATCCGTTATATACGCAGATCACTGTATCTGGAAGTTTCGTGGTTCAGAACATCATTCCCATTGTTCGAGACGTCGGGGGAAGGGGAAAGAGACGGACAGTGCCTAGTGACACTTTCCGAGCCATACCGTATGTTAGCGCTACAAGATAAATGAGTGGGCGTGGTCTTAATGCCTCCTGTCCCCTACCCAACTCTATTTTGTCGTGCCTTCCGATAATTGGGTGACAATATTCTCGCTCACTTCGGTTTCGCTCATCTTTTCTTTTCCTATTCTTACTTCTATCTCTACTTTCAAGAAACTAATATGTTCTTTTTGCCCCTGAGAGTCGACGTACATCTTTTTATAGAAATTCTGCCCTCATATTTTCACTAATCTTTATACCCATTTTTGTCTTTACTTTACAACTAGCATTGCACCCAGCATTATAACAAGTAACACTATCATATACACCAACTTTTAAAGTTTTTGGTGCAATATGCACAGCTTTTGGAATTCTTTCCCATATCAGATGATGAAACTTTTAATTTGGGCTTTGTTTTCGACCATGCAAGCACTTACATCTTGAGAAACTTTCCTAAATACTGGTTTAATTGCCAAAGGAACCTCTTCTGGAAGAGAGTGTTTATATATATTGTCACCCAATTATCGGGAAGCACAACAAACGACTGCTGAGGAAGGGATCAGAGGCCGCGCCACGCCCACCTCATTAGTCTCTGCACTAACTGAGGTGGATGACTAGGGAAATGTCACTTGTCGCTGGCCGCCTCTTTTCCCCCTCCCACTGTCATTTGGAACCTTCGCGTGGATTCACGGAAACCAGAGACTGTGATATTCCTATAAAAAGGATGGAAGGAAATATGAACATAGGAAGAGATCCAATTGAGGAAGCAACACCAGTAGTAGAAGAAGAGGAATAAGGAGATTTTGAAATTGAACATATTCATGAGTTGGGAGGAGAAGAGCTAATAAACCAACAAGGTGATATAGACTGAAATCGGATTGACTTGACAGCGATATATATAATTGAAGATAGAGACTATTTTGGAAACAAAAGAAAAAATAATTAGGATAGTTGTTAGGTTAGTTGACTGCAAAGTTTAGCAGTCACTTAGGTTATTGTTTCTGCAAACAATTAAAAGAGTTATTCTTATAATTAATAAATTTATAAATGAAAATAAGAAATAGTTAAAAGTTCCGATATAGATTCTAGGTATCGGAACATACGAAAGCAGAGTTTATTATTATTATTATTATTATTATTATTATTATTATTATTATTATTATTATTATTATTATTATTATTATTATTATTATTATTATTATTATTATTATTATTATTATTATTATTATTATTATTATTATTATTATTATTATTATTATTATTATTATTATTATTATTATTATTATTATTATTATTATTATTATTATTATTATTATTATTATTATTATTATTATTATTATTATTATTATTATTATTATTATTATTATTATTATTATTATTATTATTATTATTATTATTATTATTATTATTATTATTATTATTATTATTATTATTATTATTATTATTATTATTATTATTATTATTATTATTATTATTATTATTATTATTATTATTATTATTATTATTATTATTATTATTATTATTATTATTATTATTATTATTATTATTATTATTATTATTATTATTATTATTATTATTATTATTATTATTATTATTATTATTATTATTATTATTATTATTATTATTATTATTATTATTATTATTATTATTATTATTATTATTATTATTATTATTATTATTATTATTATTATTATTATTATTATTATTATTATTATTATTATTATTATTATTATTATTATTATTATTATTATTATTATTATTATTATTATTATTATTATTATTATTATTATTATTATTATTATTATTACTATTATTATTATTACTATTATTATTATTACTATTATTATTATTATTATTACTATTATTATTATTACTATTATTATTATTATTATTATTATTACTATTATTATTATTATTATTATTATTATTATTATTATTATTATTATTATTATTATTATTATTATTATTATTATTATTATTATTATTATTATTATTATTATTATTATTATTATTATTATTATTATTATTATTATTATTATTATTATTATTATTATTATTATTATTATTATTATTATTATTATTATTATTATTATTATTATTATTATTATTATTATTATTATTATTATTATTATTATTATTATTATTATTATAAAAAGGGCTGCAGTGAGTGAATCGAGTCAGTCAGTTCTTGGCGTAAGAGTGCAGTGCTAGTGTACGACGAGAAGACTGTGTGAGTGCATCAGAGGATTGTACGTAATTACGAGTGCAAGTGAAATTGTAACGGATGAACTGGTGTATCGTAATTGTGTGCATTACGTAATTCTGTGTAAATGGCAAGAGTTTAACTATAAGTCGGTGGAAATAAAGAACATTTTTGAGTGGTGTAATTGGACTTTTCATTTCACGAACCCACAAAGTCACAATATAAATAAATACATATATATATATATATATATATATATATATATATATATATATATATATATATATATAAATTTCTTTCCTAATTTGAGCTCTTTGAAAACCCCACCATGAATCTTCACCTTTAGGACACAGACCATGCTGCGGATTACTATGTGTATGTAATTTATGAAAATAAATGGCCCAAATAGCTTGTTTCATTTCTGCAATTGTTTTACCTGTATTTCCCCTAATTGATAGTCCATAATGCTGCTGTAGGAGGTCAATCTCACTGTCTGTTAGCCTTCCACGACCTGAAAGTGCTTTGCCATCTGCAAGAATCTGATTCGCTACAGGCGAGAACTCTTCTCATTTGAAACACATAATAAAGAAATAATAAAGCCAAGTAAAGTAGCTTTTGTCTATTTTTATGCTACAGCAGCTACTGGGATCGAACTCCGGAATGTGTCGTTGGCGAAAACCAGAACTAACGCGTGCTCTAGCCCACTAACAAATATGTAAATGCAGAATGCAGTAATTGGCTGTATGTTGACGCCAAGAGCTGGTATCTAAATTAGTGAAGAGTCAAAACATATCCAATGTATACTTATTACTTATTAAACCAATTTAAGGCAGTTACAGCAAAATTGATGTGATTAAACTAGGTATGCGGCAACGGATATGACAAGGGAAGTTTCGCTAATACAATAGATATTGTAATAGGTAGGACCAATGAACTGGGACACCCATTGAAACAACTGGATGACGTGCTCACATATATCATGGAAGTGACGTAAATGGACAGTGACATTAAGGGTACGGGGATATAATACATTGCATGTCACCCTTATGTCATTACCAGCTTTGCGGAGAGTTCTGCTTGATCAAGTGCAAGTACTCAGCTTGGTTCATTACATTATTTAATTTCACTACTTTTGGCGATTTGGAGACCTCTAATGGAACTCCAAATCAATACTGAAAAAGAATAAATAATCGTCCAATAGGTTAAAAATAATTGTAATTGCATTTGAAATTTTGTTAGATTTACTTAGATAGGTGAACAATACCGAATAAAGAATTATCGTTTGATAAAAACATAACAGTTCTAAAATGAAAATTAATAATGAAAATATTTACAAATATAAAATTTCCTATCGTGTACGAGAAATTCCCGCCGTAGCTTAGTACGCTGAAATAACCAAGGTGCAAAATGAATTGAAATGAGTGTGGTAAAATAGAACGGGAGGAAATCCGGGGAATGCAGTTCTACTTCCCTACTTCCCTTCACTTAATGATTCTGGGAATCGGAAAAGCAAGAACTGTATGAAGAAGGTCAAAGACGGAAATCAAACCCAACACTTCCCGAATGCAGGAAGCAGACGTTATCGCCTGAGCCATTCCAATTGTAATCGCTTGTAATCTACTGCATACGGCACCGCAGGCGGTGATAATGATACCTAGTGGCATGAGATGGCAGAGGAAACTGGAGATCTCTTGAAAAATCCACCCCAGTGCTCTATTGTCCATCACAAATCTCACTTTGCGGTCGTCTGGAATTGAACTCGGGGAGATTTTGAGAGAGTCTAAAAAAAAGATAAATTAATAAAAATGCTTTGCTAATCTAATATTAAAATCTTGTTATAATAATATTAAATTAGAATGGATAGAGTAATGATTAAAATAGCAGTTTATTTAAAGAATAAGCAGGGATTAATATAATTTAATATAGCATATATACTAGCATCCAGAAAGGAAGAGAAAATATTCTTGTAAAAATCTGTACATTTCAGAGAGACAGGAAGGGAGGACCGTTACCTTCTTTGTGCTAGTAAAAGTTCAATGTCTGAGAACTATAGAATATTCCCAGCCAGGAATGTGTTGGGACAGAGGGGCTTTCAAAATGCAATTCAGCATGAACGCTAAAGGGACTTACTTCGCTGATTTGATAACGATGTATACCGTTTTAGTTAATTGATGGAAATTGATCATTTCTCTACACTAGCCCTATATAGGCTAAGGTTTTTGATAGATAGAGTCAATATGAAAAATACAATGCCATGGCCGGGATTTGAACCACGGATCTCCTGGTTTCCGTCCAGTCGCTCTTAACCTTTGAGCTACCATGGCCAACGTGCCGTCCTGACATTAAATTCTCCATTTGACTCGTATATTTCCCCGGTAGACCACTAGGAGCTCTCGCATCCGAGATACATGGTTTGTGGCGACTTACTATCGTAAGTACTTAAGTCCCAGGCTTCATCATTTAACTCTTATTATTTTGGTTAATTGATAGAAATTAATCATTTCTCTACACCAGCGGTATATAGGCTAAGGTTTTTGATAGATAGAGTCAACATGAAAAATACAATGCCATGGCCGGGATTTGAACCACGGATCTCCTGGTTTCCGTCCATTCACTCTTTACCTTTGAGCTACCATGGTCAACGTGCCGTCCTGACATTAACTTCTCCATTTGACTCGTATATTTCCCCGGTAGACCACTAGGAGCTCTCGCATCCGAGATACATTGTTTGTGGCGATGTATACAGTTACAAACAACTCAGGGTAGGCGTTCCCCAACTAAGGGTGGGCTGAACATCAATGGTTTGAATGAGTTTTGCAAGCCAAAGCCAAAATTCGAAATAAATGAGAAACCAATAATAATGTAACATTTGAGAAGTTTGAGCTAGTTTGGTCATGTGATAAAGTTAGAGAGGGGGTCAGAATAAAGTTCAAACTGAATCGTGAAGTAAGAAAAATTTACTTAAAAGGTGATTCTACGACAGGAGGAAATGTAGGAAAGTTAAGAATAGTGCAAACAGCGTAAGTGGAAGCAGCATTAGAAATTTATTAGAGCAAAGTAGTCGCCGTATAAAGAAGAAATAGAAATCGCGTGGAAGTAACTTTAAACAAGTAATCCAGAGTTTCAAGTAAAATTGAATTTATGTTAGGAATTTTATTAACAGGTGGTCACCGATACAAGTCGATAAGCAAACTTAGTAGGAATTAAACCAAATAATTCTTCAACAAACAAAGTTTTATTAATACGACTGAGTAGCCAACAACCACCAAAATCCATTTCCTACAACCATTCACCTGAGGATAACAGAACTCATAGCTCCAATTAGAACGGCCACGCCGTGGCTCAGTGATTAGACCGCTTGGCTCTCACCAAGGCGGCCCGGGTTTGATCCCAGGTGACCGCAAATTGAGATTTGTGGTGGAAAACACGGCGTTGGGGCGGGTTTTCTCCGGGACCTCCGGTTTCCCCGCCATCTCATTCCACCGGTGCTCCATCTTCATTTCATGCATCATCAGTGTCACCGCCTGCGGTGCCGTATGTAGTAAAAGCGGGCGTTAAACACTACACACATTTCCATTTAGAACCTAATCAATTTAACACTGGTATGCGGGTTTGCCGCATCAGCCTTGACAGTAAAGAAATAGAGTTGGGTTACACATTAACTTATTAATTCTATGAGTTGATTCATTTCTGAAAAAAAATAATCATGAACATAACTGCGTCAAGCACTTTTCGTAAAATTGTCGTATATCTCCACACGCTGTTTGAATTTACGGGAATTTTCCGGTGTTCTTAGAGTTCCGAATGATTATTGTTCCATTCTAACATTATGTACACTACTTCCGGAAACAGCAAGGAGATTATAGTCGCGCTGTTGGAACGGTTACCATGGATTTACCTTTGTTGAAAAAAAAAATCTGATACACCTTCTCGCTTTATAATTTAGTACTATAACAAAGCGATATGTAACTACTCCTGAATTCAAAACCTCCTTTATACGGTTACGTTCGGATAACTCCCAGTATTTATTGCTTTTAACATCCATATTTACATTCTTTTTTCCAATAATTAAATAATGTGTTCCCAACAGGCAGGAACATTTAGGCGCGGTGAAAGCTTTTAAGAGATAAAACGGAGATTGGGGCGGGCGTAGAGGTAGCTTAAGGTTTAAAAAAGTCACTAAAATAAAAAGTGTGAAGGAAAAGCCAGGAAAAGGAGTTTTTAACGAGTTCATTCAGCACTTTTTATTAACATTTAATATTTATACCTACCTCTGAGCTTAAGATGAGTGTACATAAAATATTTAAAAATGCACAAGATGTGCGAGGGTTTGTGATATCGGATTGCGATGAACGAGTATATAAAATTATATTTGTTTATACATAGATATTTAGCGAAGCTTCCGCATGGAGCTGTATGAAAACATTTTCAGTCATTTCTGTTATTCATTTCTATTTCATCTTTGTTTTCTGGCATGCAGGATAGTATACTGCAGTATTTCAATTAATGATTATATATTAGTAGATATTTACTTTGCCTTTAGTGATGAGAATAAAAAAGGTCAAAGGGTGCATGATCGGGGCTATAAGGTGGACGTGGTCCACAGGTAATGCTGAATCGAGCCAGAAACTGCATGACTTGATTTGCGACGTGAGGTCGTGCATTGTCTAGATGAAGTCGCCACCCAGTCCGAGAAAGCTCTGGTCGTTTCTTTATAATGTGCTTCCTCAGTGTAGCCAATACTGACGTGTAGTATGATGCTGTAACAGTAGTGTGAGGGGGAGCTGCATGTGACGTGAGGCCGTACATTGTCATGATGAAGTCGCCACCCAGTCCGAGAAAGCTCCGGCCGTTTCTTTGGAATGTGCTTCCTCAGTGTAGCCAATACTGACGTGTAGTATGCTGCTGTAACAGTAGTGTGAGGGGGAACTGCATGTGGCGTGAGGCCGTGCATTGTCATAATGAAGTCGTCACCCAGTCCGAGAAAGCTCTGGTCGTTTCTTTGCAATGTGCTTCCTCAGTGTAGCCAATACTGACGTGTAGTATGCTGCTGTAACAGTAGTGTGAGGGGGAACTGCATGTGGCGTGAGGTCGTGCATCGTCATGATGAAGTCGTCACCCAGTCCGAGAAACCTCTCACTCTGAGAAAACTCTGGTCGTTTCTTTGCAATGTGCTTCCTCAGTGTAGTCAATACTGACGTGTAGTATGCTGCTGTTACAGTAGTGTGCGGGGAAACTGCATGTGACGTGAGGCCGTACATTGTCATGATGAAGTCGTCACCCAGTCCGAGAAAGCTCTGGTCGTTTCTTTGCAATGTGCTTCCTCAGTGTAGCCAATACTGACGTGTATTATGCTGCTGTAACAGTAGTGTGAGGGGGAACTGCATGTGACGTGAGGCCGTACATTGTCATGATGAAGTCGTCACCCAGTCCGAAAAAGCTCTGGTCGTTTCTTTGCAATGTGCTTCCTCAATGTAGTCAATACTGACGTGTAGTATGCTGATGTAACAGTAGTGTGAGGGGGAACTGCATGTGACGTGAGGCCCTGCATTGTCATGATGAAGTCGTCATCCAGTCCGAAAAAGCTCTGGTCGTTTCTTTGTAATGTAGTTCCTCAGTGTAGCCAATACTGACGTGTATTATGTTGCTGTAACAGTAGTGTGAGGGGGAACTGCATGTGACGTGAGGCCGTACATTGTCATGATGAAGTCGTCATCCAGTCCGAAAAAGCTCTGGTCGTTTCTTTGTAATGTGCTTCCTCAGTGTAGTCAATACTGACGTGTAGTATGCTGCTGTAACAGTAGTGTGAGGGGGAACTGCATGTGACGTGAGGCCCTGCATTGTCATGATGAAGTCGTCATCCAGTCCGAATAAGCTCTGGTCGTTTCTTTGTAATGTGCTTCCTCAGTGTAGTCAATACTGACGTGTATTATGCTGCTGTAACAGTAGTGTGAGGGGGAACTGCATGTGACGTGAGGCCGTACATTGTCATGATGAAGTCGTCATCCAGTCCGAAAAAGCTCTGGTCGTTTCTTTGTAATGTAGTTCCTCAGTGTAGTCAATACTGACGTGTAGTATGCTGCTGTAACAGTAGTGTGAGGGGGAACTGCATGTGACGTGAGGCCCTGCATTGTCATGATGAAGTCGTCATCCAGTCCGAAAAAGCTCTGGTCGTTTCTTTGTAATGTAGTTCCTCAGTGTAGCCAATACTGACGTGTAGTATGCTGCTGTAACAGTAGTGTGAGGGGGAACTGCATGTGACGTGAGGTCGTGTATTGTCATGATGAAGTCACCACCCAGTCCGAGAAAGCTCTGATCTTTTCCCTGTAATGTGCTTCCTCAGTGTAGCCAATACTGACGTGTAGTATGCTGCTGTAACAGTAGTGTGAGGGGGAACTGCATCTGACGTGAAGCCGTGTATTGTGATGATGAAGTCTTCACCCAGTCCGAGAAAGCTCTGGTCTTTTCTTTGTAATGTGCTTCCTCAATGTAGCCAATACTAACGTGTAGTATGCTGCTGTAACAGTATTGTGAGGGGAGCTGCATGCTGGTAAATCATTCCATTACATTCAAAAACTGATCACCATCACTTTCCCTGCAGATGGAACAACCTTTACCTCTTTTTGTGTTGGAGAACCTGGTGATTTCCACACTGTACTGGCTTCTTTTCCTTCAGCATCATAATATGTAGCCATTACGTATCACCGGTAATGATGGAAGCTTAGGGGTATTCGATTCGACAACTCTGAAGGACCTGAAAAAGTATGATCTGCAGCACGTGTTCAAGGACTGGCACAGACGCTTTAAAAAGTACATTGAAATAGGAGGGGACTGCTTTGACAAAGATCATGTAAACATTGAATTACACTAATAGACATCTGTGAAATTAATCAGTCTGTTTTTGTTGATCACCTCTCTTAATAATGAAGATAAACATCATCTTGCAAGATTTAAAAGTGCAATCATTGGCTGGGTGACTAGCCCTACCAATACAATGAGGGGTATATTTTGAGAGGAGCGCCTAGGTTTTGATTCGGTTCCTGAAGAAGTCCATGAGCTTGGATTGGCCGGAAGCTCGACATTTTTAAGATTGACAATGAAAGTGAAGATTTTTTAGACCAAATTGTTACTGGTGACGAAACATGGGTGGCCTTCGTCACACCAGAATCGAAACAACAATCCATCGAATGACGACATTCATCAACACCCACAAAAGTGAAGTTTAAGCAAACAATTTCTGCCCGGAAAATCATGTGCACAGTTTTTGGGACAGTAAGGAGTATTGCTGGTGGAGTTTCTGCCTCGTAATGAGACAGTCAATGCAGCGTCTGATTGTGACAATTTGAACAATCTGCGCCGTGCAATCCAGAACAAAAGACGTGGCAAGTTAAGTAAGGGTATCGTTTTGTTGCATGACAATGCCCGTCCATTTGTGGCTAATCGAACCAAAGATATCAAATCTTTTCATTGGGAAACTCTAGATCCTCCATATAGCCCTGATATGGCGCCCAGCGACCACCATTTGGTCCTGCACTTGAAGAAACATCTGGGCGGTCGGCGTCTTCAAGACGATAATGAAGTCAAAACAGTTGTGATACAGTAGTTAACACGTCAGGTGGCAGAATTTTATGAGGAGGGTATTCAAAAAGTGGTGCCACGTTATGACAAGTGTCTCAATATTCACGGAAATTATGTAGAAAAGTAGATTAAGGTACAGGCTTTCATGTAAAAGTAAAATTATTGCGATATCTATGTACGTCTTTTTTAATTTCAGAACGGTACTGACTTAAAAGACATACCTCGTAGTTGCTGAGAATAAATAAGTAGTGCAGCTTTAAATAAAGCATTTTTTGTGATTACTTGCATAGATAATTAGCCTCTTTATTTCACAAATATATGTTAAAGATGCATTGTTTGTGTTCATAACTTATACATTTTAATTATTTTCAGAATTCAGTTTGCTCTCATATCTCTGATGATAAGAATTCTCAATTTGAAAGGACTCCTCGTGTTTTCCAACATAGAGGAAATCCCATCTCAGAACTAAATGACAGAAAATTCTAAATGAGATTTCGACAATCAAAGCATGTAATCGAAATACTGAAGCATAGGCTACATGGTCAGTTAAAGACAGAATCCAATATTTATGATTCTGCTCACATTACGGTGCTATGCAACTGGAAGCTTCCAGATGGTGATTGGGAATATATTTAATATAAATAAAGGGACTGCGTTTAGAACAATACACAAAGTTACAAGGGAGATTGCAGCTTTAAGATCTCATTTCATCAGGATACCTATGGAAAAGGTTGAAGTAAGAAGGGTTATGCGAGATTTAAAGTTAGCTGAACACATCTTTTGTTTGAACTTCCATTTTTTGTTTATCTTTTCCAACTCACAGTATTGTAAACAGGCGAAAATGAAAACTATGTACATTGTTCATATAAAGATAAAGTAAAGCAAATAATTAATTTTTGATAAATATTGTTTCAATATGGAGTAAATTCTTATACTCTTTATTCAAAATAACATTAATTCTAGGTCAAATAACCATAAAGCGAAAGATATTTAGCACTTGTTATGTCTAGATTGGCTACTCTGTGCACTTGAATTAAATAGAGTCGATTAAGTCCGATAATTCTCGAATCCTTTCGATACAACACGAAAGTTGCGACATGCTTGGCGTTGTTGCCACATTTCTTTTCATGATCTTGGATCAGTACTAAACTGCCTTCATCTCATCTAAGATCAGCATTTTACAACCCACGTAGGTTCACAAACTTAGCTGAATTTTGATCTTCGATTATAAATGAACTACAGTTAGCGACTTTAATGAAAACGGGCCTTAGAATCTCAAAGCACGTTACAGGCCATTCAGAAAATTCAAGACAAGTCTCCAATTTGTTTTGTAAATATAAAAATCAGAGAGAATTTTATTCGATTTTTGTAATTTTTTTAAAAAAAAGTTTCCAATAGTTTTCCACTTCCCTGAAATGAAGGGATTTTCGTGAAAACGAGTTGATACTGTGCTGTTCTCCAATTCTTAACCCTTCAAAAATAACGTATGCTAAAAGAAAAAGAATAAATAGCGAACACATTGATTTTATTTTATATACTTACTGTATTTTATTTTGAACTTGAGACAATATATATAATTTGCGCAAAATGGTAAACATATATTTCAATTCAGGAATTAGAAATTTAATGAAGTTATATCCATATTAAGATATGGATATATTTTCCGTTTCATCCACATATGACACCGTAAAACATGTAGTGTTTGTAACCTGTTTTAAGGAAATATGTAATTTTCATGATTACTACATATATACAGACGGTTCGCGTTACCAGTTTAAAGATAATATATCTCCAGTAGGATGTGCTTTTGTTGTTTACGAAAACCAAACGGAACTAACTCACTCTATGTTTAAATTGTCACCTGAATGTTCTGTATTCCAGTAGGAGCTCATAGCAATTAAAGAAGCTATAAAATGGTGTACTGTTAATGGGAACAGTGATTCACAATCAGCTTTACTCGCTATTAATGATAAATACAATTTAAATTCATTAGCACATGAAATCAGAACCTTGCTTCAAAACCACCCAGGACATATTTCCATGGAATGGCTTAAAGGACACAGTGGAATTTTAGGTAACGAGAGAGCTGATTGCTGCAGAATCCAATCTACCTGTGACACTCCTTATGTCCTATTTCTACTGTAAGGAGAATAATACATCAACATATTCTTGAAGAATGGAACCAACAATGGCTAACAACTCCAAATGGAAGTTTAACAAAAACATTATTTTTCCCTAGTGTATATGACAGAGGAAAATGTGAAACTCTTGTACCAAATTTTGTTTTGACGCAATTTTTAAGTGTACATGGTAAATTTGGTGAATACTCACTCTTTCACTTAACATCCAATCCCGAGTGCATGTGTGGTGAAGAATTTCAAACTGTGGTTCATCTCCTTTTCTGTTGTCCCATTTTTTGGAGAGAAAGACAAGAATTAATATTCAAGCTAGACTCTCTAGGAACTGAATTTTCTGCTCCGCTCACATCTTTGCTAATGAAGCCGCAACAGTATATGTACTTCATGATGTTTATAAACTCAGTATTTAAACGTCTGAAATAGTTTAAATTAATATGCATCAGATTAAAACATCATTTCTTCCTTTTAGTGTTTAAAATATTTTTGTTAAAATTGCATATTTTTATGCATCAACTATAACCCTAATATACCACTGTGTAAAATAGGGTTTAATAAATCTGGATAGTAATAAAAAACAGTGGAGTGGAGTGTGCTATTTCGAACCTAATGAACCCGATTTGGACTAGAAAGACATTAAAACTTTTACCATTGAACTAACGAAAATGAATTTTCTGAATCGGAATATTCCTTGTAACCATAAATAACCTTCACCGAACACAACACTCTCTGCCTCTTTTCTCTGTAGTGTCAGGAGGCACCTGCTGTCACTGTATGTAAGACAATGGCAAACTGTAAATCTCTTCAAGCAGATTAAATGGAACCACAAGGACTTGCCCTTTACAATCTCACTCTTGCATAAAAGAGATAGAGGAACCTCTCGTCACTTTAAAGACCTTTCTTATCAGATCTAACTTGAGATGAACTTATGACCTTAGTTTGTCTTGGGATCAGATTGTCGCCAAACCCTCATCTTGCTATATCTTTGTACGTAATTAAGCTTAACCAAACTAGTTCGAAATTTCTTTCTTTCTTTCCTCCTTTCCTTCTTTCCTTCCTCCTTTCCTCCTTCCCTTCCTTCTTTCCTCCTCCTATCCTTCTTTCCTCCTTTCCTCCCTTCTTTCCTCCTCCTTTCCTCCTTTCCTTCCTTCTTTCCTCCTTTCCTTCCTTCTTTCCTCTTCCTTTCCTTCCTTATTTCCTCCCCCTTTCCTTCCTTCTTTCCTCCCCCTTTCCTCCACATTTCCTTCTTTTCTCCTCCTTTCCTCATTTCCTCCTCCTTTCCTTCCTTCTTTCCTCCTCCTTTCCTCCTTTCCTTCCTTCTTTCCTCTTCCTTTCCTTCCATATTTCCTCCCCCTTTCCTTCCTTCTTTCCTCCCCCTTTCCTCCACATTTCCTTCTTTTCTCCTCCTTTCCTCATTTCTTCCTCCTTTCCTTCCTTCTTTTCTCCTCCTTTCCTGCCTTCCTTCCTCCTTTCCTCCTTCCTCCTTTCCTTCCTTCCTCCTTTCCTTCCTTCCTCCTTTCCTCCTTCCTCCTTTTCTTCCTTACCTCCATCTTCCTTCCCTTCTCCTTCCTCCTTCCTTTCCTTCCTTGTTTCCTCCTTTCCTTCCTTTCCTCCCTCCCATCTCTCCCTCCTTTCCTTTCTTTCTTTCCCTCTTTTTCTTTTTCTTCTAGCTAGCCCACCTTAAAGCAGCCTACCGGAATCAAATGTGAACTAAAATGAGACGGGGAAAAGTACATTTGGAGGATGTAATCAGATGTTCCTCCCACTATTGGCATTATTCCAAGTTAAACCCTTTAATAAGCCAATCATGCAGTTTTAGAAATGGACGACTGGTTTACCGGTAAAAGTACATAGAATTGAACTTCCATATTATCTGATCAGAGTAATTGAAATTTTTATCTCACAGCGCCAATTTTTAGTGCGAATAGACAGTTATAAATCCGATCTTCGACCAGTAGCAGCAGGAGTTCCACAAGGATCAATTCTGGCACCACTATTATTCAATACATTCATGAACGACCTTCCAAATACAAATCCCATATCCAGAGCTATGTATGCCGATGACACCGTTATTTTCTATTCGCATCCAGACTGAAGTCCTGCAATCAACAGGCTACACACATCGTTATCTAAGTGATTCAAAATGTGGCGAGTAGTATTAAATACTAATAAAACGGAAAGGAAAATATTCTCCTGAAGATCTTATCAAAATCCACCCTTACTGGATCTGCAGGGAAAACGACTAACATGGAAGCCTCCAGAAGCACCAGTCAATTATTTAGGTGCAATGTTTGACACTAAATTAACTGTAATTATATATCTTAAATTTCCACAATAGCCATTTCTAGCTGTATCCATTGCTAAAGAAGAAATCACAGCTTGGTCTGGAGTGCTCAATATTGATCTACAAGTCTCTTATACGCCCCATAATTTCTTACGCGGCTCCTGTATAGGGTGGACATTCATCGACTTCAGGTTATACATAACAAATTTCTCCACAGTATTGCAAAGGCTCCATGGTTCATTGGAAATAATCAGCTCCATCAGGAACTTGGTATTCTTCCCATACATCTGTACTTCAAATTGATATAAAAGACATTCTTCGTTACATTATCCGAAGTACCAGGCGCCGTAACGTATGACGTTGGACGATGAAACTTCGAAAGGACCAGATTGAAAAGAAAAGTACCTCAAGACATCCTACTCACTGATTCAGAAGATAGCGACTTTTCTCACTAATTTAAAGTATATCCTCTATTTTTCTCATAACACCACTGATCACAATCTAGCCTCGCGTATCTAACCTCTCTTTTCAATTGTTATCAATTGTATTTAATGTTATTGTGTGTGTTAGTTATCCTGTTATATACCTTGTCTTTTACTATCTTTCATTTAAATGTGTTCTTAATTGTTTTCTGTTTGTTTATATTATAACTTTATCACATATTGTGCGAGTGGGTACCCAAAAGAAACTGGATTATTGTTATAAAAACGTTATTGATGAACCTTTTTACAAAATTACGCCAGTCACCTTCAACATACTCTCCATTACATGCGATGCCTCCCTGCCTCATCTAAACCACGTTAGTGAGAGAATATCTGGAAGAGGAATAAGAAGCTAGTCAAGGACACTTCTGACATTTTTTTTCTGAGATATAAATTGTGTAATGTAATCTCGCACTTGTGTATTATATTATTCCAAATTTGCACGTGTGTTCTGTTATTTGTTCAAAAGTTATATCGTATTGAAATGGTTCAGATTTATATGGATCACACTTATCGAGCGAAGAAACAGGCGAGATGGACAAATTTGGCTTTTGAATCAAAGTAGCAAGTTTTAACTCATAACACGTGCTACTTATTGATTTTAAAGTGCTATATAGATGTAATATTAACTTTAGCTAATTTATTTAAGTTGATAAGTCACGGATTAGCTCTGGAAGAACCATCTGCCCCAGTGATAAACAAGGAAGGGTTATAGCGACAGACGTTACATCGAGGTAAAGGACACAAAAACACACGATCTTCCAAAAACATCCCAGAAGATTCAAAATCCACACACCAAAGTTATAAAAGACACACAAAATATTAAATTGCATTTTATCGAACTTCTTAAATCCAAGCAGAAGCAACTACATATAATGTATCAAAATAAAGCACCTCCCAAGTACACCATTGAGTTTCGCTATCCGGATTGTTCCTTTCATTTGCAGTGCTGACACGTTAGTAGGTCAGTTTTTCTATTAGCTTATTAATTATATTGCTTATGTCGGTGCACTCAAAGTGGCATTTATACATGAAGCTTAAGTACAAGGAGATGTTTAATTAATTTCGAGTCTAGGACAAAAAATGATGGACGATATTAGTTGCTTGGTGTACTTAGGGCAGAGAGCAACCACTAATACTTCGCCTTATGCTGACTTTAACCGTTGATGCATGTTGGAACGGATTTGAGTTTCTAGTACACTTAGCTGTTGGATGCAACCCATTGTAATTAAGGCAACGGGGTAGTAGAAATCCCCTACTCCTGGAGCTTTAATATCAATTCTCCCAGTCTGCTAGCTTTAGCAACTTTTCCCATTTAATGGCTTTAACTCGTTGGTCGAGAAAAGAAACAGCTCTAAGTTCATTTTTCACCGGATAAAAGTGTGTTACATTCATTTAACTCTTTACTCCTTTTACTGTTCCTAAAAACACGAGGACTGATTAACAAAGACAGGCTGATTTTTTCACAGCAGTCTATTACTGTAGTTCAGTGTTTACATGGTATTTTTAAAGTAGTAGTGCACTTTTTATAGCGTCTCTGTCAGTCCTTGAACATGTGCTGCAGACCATTCTTTGTCAGGTCCTTGAGAATCACCTCACTTTTCTTGACCACAATTTCAGAGTTCTCAAATCCAATACCCCTAAGCTTTGCCTTTAGTGATGGGAATAAAAATAAGCCATATGGTGCAAGATCGGGGCTATAAGGAGGATGTGGTACACCGACAATGTTGAATCGAGCCAGGAACTGCATGACTTGATTTGGAACGTGAGGCCGTACATTGTCATGATCAAGTCGCCACCCAGTTCGAGAAATCTCTGGTCATTTCTTTGCAATGTGCTTCCCCGGTGTAGCCAATACTGACGTGTAGTATGCTGCTGTAACAGTAGTTTGAGGGGGAACTGCATGCAACGTTAGGCCGTACATTGTCATGATGAAGTCGTCACCCAGTCCGAGAAAGCTCTGGTCGTTTCTTTGTAATGTTCTTCCTCAGTGTAGCCAATACTGACGTGTAGTATGCTGCTGTAACAGTAGTGTGAGGGGGAACTGCATGTGACGTGAGGCCGTGCATTGTCATGATGAAGTCGTCATCCAGTCCAAGAAAGCTCTGCTCGTTTCTTTGTAATGTGCTTCCTCAGTGTAGCCAATACTGACGTGTAGTATGCTGCTGTAACAGTAGTCTGAGGGGGAACTGCATGTGACGTGAGGCGTACATTGTCATGATGAAGTCGTCATCCAGTCCAAGAAAGCTCTGCTCGTTTCTTTGTAATGTGCTTCCTCAGTGTAGCCAATACTGACGTGTAGTATGCTGCTGTAACAGTAGTGTGAGGAGGAACTGCATGTGACGTGAGGCCGTGTATTGTCATGATGAAGTCGTCACCCAGTCTGAGAAAGCTCTGGTCGTTTCTTTCTAATGTGCTTCCTCAGTGTAGCCAATACTGACGTGTAGTATGCTGCTGTAACAGTAGTGTGAGGGGGAACTGCATGTGACATGAGGCCGTACATTGTCATGATGAAGTCGTCACCCAGTCCGAGAAAGCTCTGGTCCTTTCTTTGCAATGTGCTTCCTCAGTGTAGCCAATACTGACGTGTAGTATGCTGCCGTAACAGTAGTGTGAGTGGGAACTGCATGTGACGTGATGCCGTACATTATCATGATGAAGTCGTCACCCAGTCCGAGAAAGCTCTGGTCGTTTCTTTGTAATGTGCTTCCTCAGTGTAGTCAATACTGACGTGTAGTATGCTGCTGTAACAGTAGTGTGAGGGGGAACTGCATGTGACCTGATGCCGTACATTGTCATGATGAAGTCATCATCCAGTCCAAGAAAGCTCTGGTCGTTTCTTTGCAGTGTGCTTCCTCAGTGTAGCCAATACTGACGTGTAGTATGCTGCCGTAACAGTAGTGTGAGTGGGAACTGCATGTGACCTGATGCCGTACATTGTCATGATGAAGTCATCATCCAGTCCAAGAAAGCTCTGGTCGTTTCTTTGCAATGTGCTTCCTCAGTGTAGCCAATACTGACGTGTAGTATGCTGCTGTAATAGTAGTGTGAGGGGGAACTGCATGTGACCTGATGCCGTACATTGTCATGATGAAGTCATCATCCAGTCCAAGAAAGCTCTGGTCGTTTCTTTGCAATGTGCTTCCTCAGTGTAGCCAATACTGACGTGTAGTATGCTGCCGTAACAGTAGTGTGAGGGGGAACTGCATGTGACCTGATGCCGTACATTGTCATGATGAAGTCATCATCCAGTCCAAGAAAGCTCTGGTCGTTTCTTTGCAATGTGCTTCCTCAGTGTAGCCAATACTGACGTGTAGTATGCTGCTGTAATAGTAGTGTGAGGGGTAACTACATATGACGTGAGGCCGTACATTGTCATGATGAAGTCATCACCCAGTCCGAGAAAGTTCTGGTCCTTTTGTTTTCTTTTCGTTCGCCTAGTCTTCATTGTCTGTATTTTAATTACTAATTCATGTATTGTTGCTATTGGTTCTCTTGTGAGGCAAAGACACACAATTGCAATACGATAGTGAGGGATCTACAGTGAGTGGCTCACCATATAAGTTGCGCCAAGCTCGCTCTACCGGCAGTTAGATGGCTCTTGCCCTTCAAAGGGAAAATACGAGCTATCTTTCTCTTTATTTTCAATTAGGGATCCTGTCTAACTTTCTGAGCCTTATTATCTTTACTGTAATTGGTGTTGTAAATCATTGGCTCTCATCTGTTTAGGAGGATGTCCAGAATATTAATGCAACAGTTTTTGTTTCGTGCTTTTAAGTGTTATGTTTCATTTTAATATGTGAAATGCTTCAAACTTGGTTGAATGGCTCAACCACAAAACCGACCATAGTAAAATAACTACTACGCATTATAAATTTATAGCTATTTGGCGATTAATTTGTTTTGTAAACATCTATAATGTTATAAAATGTTATTTGTATCATATCAAATATAGGACCCAACAGGTAAAACAAAGAGTAACAACATTTTTGAGCTGAACACGAAGGATTTGAACCCAACCCTAAGTGGCAAAGCAGTGAGGTAAGCTGTATTATACCACTGGGCCAACTCTAGTTTTCAACCACAGACTTCAATACGAATAGGTAATCGCAGACCTCATGCTCCACCTGGAATCTTTACACGGTTTTTAAGAGTTCATACAATGTTTCGGGTTGATTTGATAGTTTTAACACAAATAAGTAAACTGCATCCGCCATTATAATTACTGTATGAACTAAAGACTGATGTAATTTGTGACAGAAGTAAAAACAATTTATCTAATTTTTCGCAGTTTTGATACTGCTGACCAATGAAAACACGTGTTGGTGGAAGATTTAAATCCGATTGGTCTCACTGTGTAGATCTTCCATTTTGTGGTTCGATGTTATTGTCAACTGATGCTTGTGATAGGTTGTTCCTAGGAAGGAAGGAAGTAAGGGAGGGAGGGAGTAAGGAAGGAAGAAAGGGAAGGAAGAGAAGGAAGGGAAGGAGGGAGGGAAGGAGTGAGGGAGAGAAGGAGGGAGGGAGGGAAGGAGGGGGGAAAGGAGGGAGGGAGCGAAGGAGGGAGGGAAGGAGGGAGGGAGAAGGGAGGGCAGGGTCGGGGAGGATGGTGGGGAGCAGGGAGAGAGGGGAGGAGGGAGGTAAGAAGGGAGAGAAGTAAGGAGGAAGGGAAGGAGGAAGGGAAGGAGGAAGGGAGGGAAGGAGGAAGGAAGGTAGGAAAGAAGGGAGGAAAGAAGGGAGGAAGGGGGAAGGACGAGAGGGAGGGAGGAAGGGAGGGAGGAAGGAAGTGAATAGGTATAAAAAGGAATTAGAAAATGTGAGAGAGAAATAAATACAGAAAAAAACGAGGGGAGAGTGAAATAAAAAGAAATAAACATGAAACGTAGAAACGAATGAAGAAAGAAGCAAAGGAGGAACTAAAGAAATAATGAGAAAGGAGGTAAAGAGTAAAATAAAAAAATAAGGAAAGGAGAGATAAAGGAAGAAAGAGAAATATAAAACAAAAGTAATGAAAGGAATTTTAGTAATGAACGATTTACAATATCATAACTCCGCATCAAATTCCCACACTACGTTGCCAAATTTGAAACTTGTCATTCGTGGCAAACCAATTTTCCACGCGCTGACTTGATAAACTCTAAACATTTCACTCTTTTATCACATAGAGTTCGTAACAGTGCATTACTAAGCATCAGGAAAGCCTAGAATTAATGGTTTTCATGACACATGGTTTCAATAAAATTAATTTCCTTATTTATGTACACTTCCATACTAATTGCCTTTTCCTCAACTCTTAGATTCCCTGAGGAACGTCTGGTTCTCGCATTATGCATTCATTCTAATACGTGTAAATTGTTTATTGTAATTAAGTATTTTAGTACTGTTTCTCTATATAATTACTAAGCTATGACCGATAATTTTGCTATAAATTTAGCACCAGATTTTCTCATTTTTAATTGAAATTATGAAGGACAATTTCTTTGAAGAGCATTCAAATATTTAGATGTTCATTCCAAAGCATAATCAGTAAGATGTACAGCTCCCGTGTTACACATGGTATGTTCACATTCACGCTGAGAACGCATTATGCAAACAGGCTATTTGTTGTTGGAAACAATATAGCTCTATTGTGAATGTAAACTGTCCATTAATCAAAGGACGCTGATTAACGCTTAGCCATCAGGATACATTACGGTTTATAGCCCGATATCTTCACGATTACTGCCCATAGTTGATTGCTTTTGTAATTCTAAAGAAACGTTTTCGGCTGCAGTTTTGTTTCTTTGAGAAACAAAGTTTGGGAGATCAAGTTTATAAAATGAAGCGGTTATATATTTTTAGCAAGGGAAATATTCATAAAACCATATAATGACGTAAAATTACCATCAATAATTAGTTTTACATATTACCGCTGCTTTATAAATTAACTACTTATAAAAGAAGATAGTTAAGAATAGAATCTGTTTTGTAACCTCCCATTTTCTCTGCTCAGTCTTGTACAAAGCAGTTGGCTTATTCTTCTTAATAAATAACAATTCTCACTTTTCATTAGAACACTTTCAAAAATTTCAAAGTCGATAGCTATTTGATTTCTTTGAAAACCTGTCTTCTTTGTATGTATACGAAAAAAGAATCTCCAGTGTCGATACCTAAAAAGAACTAGAACATGTGAACAAAAGAAAAAGGTTATATCTAAAACAGCTAATGCTACCAGAATGTGTTTGACAAATTTTATGCCTTAACCCGCTGTATCTTTTATTTATTTCTATCTCTAACGGTTTACCGATTACACAAATATCCTCCCTAAAATTTAAGATAGGCATTTTATTTATTTCTAAAGTAGCTTAATTATGTACCATGTTAATCAGAAATTATCATGCCTTTTCATGAGAACATTAAAACCGTTGAAATATGTCCAATGATTCGAAAGATTTTCTTCAAAGCTTTCTCTCAAATCCTTCGAAGGTCCTAAAATTAAATACTAAGTTTCGCGTTAAATGGACTCTTGGTTTTCCAGTCATAACCCCTCTTCGCTTATGAGGTTCCTTTTTGTTTGTTATATCCCGCAAGAATGACGTCATAATTGTACTAGTGAGTCTATCTTGAAATCATAGTGCCCTCTACGGAGAAGAAGCGGTAATATTTGCGCAACAGTAAGCAAATTACAGCGCTCTTAGGGTGGCTACTCTGTAACTAATACAACCAGCTTCCCCTGGATATGAACACAAAGCACCGCGTCTTCACGGTTGAATGTTACTTTGTACTGGCATTAAAACTGGCGCGACATATAAATATAATTTAAACCGCTGTATCGAGGAGTTAATGCAACGCTGTCTGGCATTCAGACCAGTCCCTCGGAGCGTAATGTTGTCAAGTGTCCAGGTAACGTCAAATTGACATTCTTTTGTTTGTAACATAAACGCCTTACGTTTTATCAGTATACACTATAAACTTTTTCCCTTTCTCACTCTTAATTAAAGTGTCTACTAATGTTGGTATCCTTATGTCTTTTAAAACCAATAGGTACATCAAACATGTACAAGATACAGCATCAGTTAGACACTGGACGCTATAACATGACTGGTCCCAATCTAGAAGTAATAAATAATGTTATGACAGAAAGGCCTCAAGCATACCTTCTCGTAGTACAGACAGTGTTTAAGGGGAAGAGAGAAAAGAAATATAAGAAAATGGACACATAAGACTATGTACTAGAGATATTTTCTTGTTTAGACTTGGATAAAAGCTTTGTACATATTGTAACACTAATTTATTTTTCATTCCTAGAACATGTTCTGTTAATTTTCTGGTTTGTAATGAAAATGCATAGAGGAAACTGAGTGATAGAAAAGAATTGAGATCAAATTGAAATATTTCTATTTTATGTGACAGGTTTACAATATGCGTATACGTCTACTATGCCAGAGAAACAGATGTTCATTGTGAAATAAGTGTACATTGACTTATCAGTTCGTATATTCTTCATGGTATACTTTTATGGCTGCACAATTAGCATTGCAGTGCATTGTATAGCAGTATATAGATTTGTATAAGCAGTTATCGTATCTACGCACCAGGCGAAATTGCGTACCTTTATAGTACGCGGATAGACCCATCTCTCAAATAGTATATTCACCTGCCGGTAGAGGGAGACCTCAAAGATGCTGACAGCACATCAAATACGATCGCAAGCCACTAGGGGAATCATGTAAGCTCGCTCCATCGGCGATGCCATTGATGACGTCAAAGTTTGTGCGGTAAAATCAAGAATAACAATGAACACCGTATATATTGTCACCCAGGCACGACCAACTGAGGGCTGAGTGAGGGCCGCGAAACATACGTCACGCCTACCCATTTATCTTGTAGCGCCAACTGAAGGGATCGCAGGCCACTGTGCCGTCTCTTTCCCCTCCCCCTGAGTTCTCGAACATCCAGGATATTTCATCTAACCCGAAACCTTCTAGATAGGTCAGTTGGTCTTATATAAGCGACGCACCGGGCCGGAGAAGAGTTCAGTTGTTGGCGAGCAGCTGCGAGGAGCGCCGTGTGAGAAAACGGACTGGAAGACGGTGTACGTGTATCAGAGGAGTTGTACGTGATTGTCAGCGTGCAGTGGACCTGTGACAGACGAACTGACGAATTGTAATTGTGTGCATTACGTAATTCTGTGTAATCGGCAAGTATTCTAACTGTAATTCGGTGAAAATAAAGAACATTTTGAGTTTGTGCAATTGGACTTTTAATTTCACAAACCCACAAAGTTACAATATTTATTACCCTAATCCTCATCTCTCTCTCTCTCTCTCTCTCTCTCTCTCTCTCTCTCTCTCTCTCTCTCTCTCTCTCTCTCTCTCACACACACACACACACACACACACACAAACACACACACACACACACACACAAACACACACATTTTGACATTTGGCATTTCGTTGAATGCCAAATTCTAGTTTTTGTTTAGAACGCCACATTGCCTGTACCTAAAATGTAAGAACAGTAGGTAATCCTCAAATTAATTTTGTATAGAGGATACATTTGCGTCTCAAAGGAATACATCTGCTAACTGACTATTTATTATACTGCAAATATAAACAAAGATTTCTCCTAAGGACTTCACATCAGTTACATGACAGTTAACTTTGGTAATGAATTGTGTACACCCGCTCTTTACACGCGCCCGTGTAGTTTTAGGTTGTTGATCCAACATTTGGACACTACTGACATGATATACGTCTTAATTGGCACAGTTTAGCTAGTTCAATAGCAGTTTGAGAACATTAATGTGTCTGAGAAAAACATTCCATTCATTTAAAAACTCTTTGCCATTGCCATGGTAATGTAACTACCATTTTGTAAGAACAATGATAATATAATGATACAATTAATAGAGATGATGTAACAATAATAATACTAGCAAGAATCATATCTTAAGACCCACAAGTAAGAACGTTGAAATTCGAATAAGATAAGATAAATACGAGTGTTTTATTTACTACTTACTATGTACGAGGCATGTTTTTTAAGTCAGTACCGTTTTGCGATTCCGCCGCCGCAGTGCTACGGTCGGCGTTCCGCGCATGTGCGCTGGTTACCTACATCTCTTGTCTACGCACTGACGCCATTACAGTCTGATTCTTCCTTGTATACATTGGTTACTGAGTGTTTAAGATGCCTCCGACTATTGTAAGTCCCGCCGATTGTGAGGTATAGGCTCTTATACGATTTCTTAGTGCTAAAGGCGTAAAGCCGATCGATATTCATCGTGAGATCTGTGAAGTTTACGGACAAAACATTGTGAGTAATGGAACGGTAAGGAAATGGGTGAGAGCATTTAAAGATGGCCGCACAAATGTGCATGATGAAGAACGGAGTGGGCGTCCTTCGGTCGTTACTGAAGATTTGGTGCAGAAAGTGGACGAAAAGGTGCGAGAAAACAGACGCTTTACAATTTCATCATTGTGCGACTATTTTTCTCAATATTCGCGTAGTGTTTTGTATCGCATTTTGACTGAGAACTTGAAGTACCGGAAATTGTGTTCACGTTGGGTTCCGAAAATGTTGACGGATTTGCACAAAACCCAACGTTTATACAGTGCATTGACTTTCCTTGAGCGGTACCACAATGAAGGTGAAGATTTTTTAGACCGAATTGTTACTGGTGACGAAACATGGGTGGCCTACGTCACACCAGAATCGAAACAACAATCCATGGAATGGCGACATTCATCATCATCAACAAAACTGAAGTTTAAGCAAACAATTTCTGCCCGGAAAATCATGTGCACAGTTTTTGGGACAGAAAAGGAGTATTGCTAGTGGAGTTTCTGCCTCGTAATGAGACAATCAATGCAGCGTCTTATTGTGAGACATTGAACAATCTGCGCCTTGCAATCCAGAACAAAAGACGTGGAAAGTTGAGTAAGGGTATCGTTTTGCTGCCTGACAATGCCCGTCCACATGTGGCTAATCGGACCAAAGATCTCTTCAAATCTTCTCAATAGGGAACTCTAGATCATCTTCCATACAGTCCAGATCTGGCGCCCAGCGACTACCATTTGTTCCTGCAGTTGAAGAAACATCTGGGCGGTCAGTGTCTTCAAGACGATAACGAAGTCAAAACAGTTGTGATACAGTGGTTAACACGTCAGGCGGCAGAATTTTATGAGGAGGGTATTCAAAAACTGGTGCCACGTTATGACAAGTGCCTCAATATTCACGGAAATTATGTAGAAAAGTAGATTAAGGTACAGGCTGTCATGTAAAAATAAAATTATTGCGATATATATGCACGTCTTTTTTAATTCTAAAATGGTACTGACTTAAAAAAAAAACATGCTCCTGTATGAGCTATTATAAAGTTGTTATTTCTTACAGTATTTAACCCAATGCTATGATAGCAGCAACTTCAGATTTCGCTTCAATACTATTCTCTAAACTTTATGTTGCTTTATAAATGTAATCAATTTCTCAAATGCCTTTCCTTCTACTAAATGGAACGTCTATGTCCTAGTAAAGTACGTTATCTGAAAGTTATGCAATCGAAAAGAATATCAATGACAAGAAGTTCATTGAAACACAAACAAGCACAAACAAATGCATATTATTAATTAGAGCAATTTGAGATATTGTAAGCTATATTTATCCTATGAAACTGCAAACAATAAAAATCAATATTAAATCAGAACTAGTCCTTGTAGATGCTTGAAATTATGCATTTGTTCATTATACTCTCACATAGTGCGATGCATATAAACCTGAAAAATTTCAATAGGCCATAATTTACCTTTGAAAACTGGTAGAAGGTAGAAATTTGTTTTAATAATCTCAGCGGCTCTGGGAGAGTTGTCAACACTGACAACTGTTGACAGTTGACACTCTTAAATACGTCATTTTTTTATCTGACTGTAGACACTGAAGTCCATATGGGTATCTTCAATACATTTGTGGAGCAGCTGGATGATATCGAATTCAGAGAAGGTTATTTCCAGCAAGATGGAGCAACGTGCCATACATCTAATGACATCATGGAAGTAGTAACCAGTTTCTTTGATAATCGAATAATCTCAAAAGGTCTATGGCCCCCCATATTCCCTGACCTAACCTCTACGGATTTTTTCTTGTGGGAGTATCTAAAATATAGACTGTACAAGAATAGGCCACGGACAATTGATGTTCTCATGGAATCTATTCAAACCCAAATAAGTAACATTGGCGAGGATACTCTTCGTAAAACTTCATAGAAAGAAAATAGAGTGTTGTAAGTAGCTGTCAGTGATATTGGTTATGAAAAACAAACTTCGAACTGGAAAGCAGTCACTCATAGAATACCCCCAGGTTCCCTGTTAGGGTCTTTGTTATTTCTGATTTATATAAATGACCTCTCACTTTACATAAAGGACATTGCAGGTACAGTTCTTTTCGCTGATGACACTAGTGTCCTGGTGACCAGTACAAATTTTAAACGATTGTATAATTAAAATGAATTATGTTTTGAAATGTATGTCATGCTAGTTTAAAGCGAACAAGTTATCTGTGAATCTAGACAAAACAAAAGTGGTCAAATTTATAACCTTTCGTACGTCACGTACGCAAATAGAAATCGGTATTAATGATATGTTATTAGAAGAAATTGACAGCATAAAATTTCTGGGCCTTCAAGTGGACAGATGTTTGGATTGGAAAGCTCACATAAATTATATCTTACCTAAACTCAGCTCTGCCTGTTATGCTATCCGAGAGCTGTTTAATGTGAGTTCTATTGACACATTTAAATTAGTATATTATTGTGACTTTGTGGGTTCGTGAAATGAAAAGTCCAATTTCACCACTCAAAAATGTTCTTTATTTCCACCGACTTACAGTTTAACACTTGCCAATTACACAGAATTACGTGCTGCACACAATTACAATTCACCAGTTCGTCCGTTACAATTTCACTTGCACTAGTAATTACGGACAATACTCCGATGCACGTACACAGTCTTCTCGTTCTTTAACACGGCGCTCGTTCGCTAGCACGTCAAACCCTGACTGACTCACTCCTAATTGAAGTCCCTTTTATAGGAATATCCTGCTATTCTAGAAGTCTCTGGTTTTCCGCAAATTACCCGAACGTTCCATAGGAGAGGAGAAGGGGAGAGAAACTTCGAGGGACAGGTGACATTTCCCTCAGTTAGTGACAGAGACCGATGAGTGGGCGTGGCCCAGTGCCTAGGGTCCCTCCCAACTGTCGCCTGTCCGTCCCTTCCCTAATTGGGTGACATTATGCATACTTTAACTCTATTATGGAATGTGGAATATTATTTTGGGGCAACTGAGTAGAAAGTGAAAAAATATTTCTTATGCAAAACAAGGTTATAAGAATCATTAATAACAACCACAACAGATGCTCCTGTAAAGATCTTTTTAGAAGATTGTAGATATTAACGCTTCCTTGCATGTATATATTCTCGATCCTAAAATTCTTTGTATGCAATCGTGCCTTATTTGCAACAAATAATGTAATTCACAAAATAAACACTAGACAAAAGTATAATATCCATTATCCCAGTGCTAAACTTTCTTGCTTCCAGAAAGGTGTGTATTATGAAACTATCAAAATATTTCGCGCACTTCCTAATGTTCTTAAAGAAAAAGTTGATAATTTCGGTGCTTTTAAAAAAGCTGTTAGAGAGTACCTTTGCTCAAAATCTTTTTATTCTGTACAAGATTATCTGAATGACAAATTATCCTGATAATTCTTCTGTAGCTCTGTAAGTAGTATCTAATTGTTCCAATGACAAAGCATTACTTATAAATATTTGAGGCAAGTTGAAAATTTATTTGTAATGTATATGTATTTAATAAATAACAAGAATGGTATCCATTGCAAAAATGTTGAGACGTGCTGGCATAAGCCAAGTGAAAACTGGTTTAAAAAGTGTTTCATTTTGCTTTGTTTTCCATATTGTTATTCATATTGCCTGTATACTACAATATGTGTCTTATGTTAACTTTTGTACATATATATGCTATTAAACTTTATGCCTCTGGATATGTTCAATGTTCAGAGCCTTTTCTGGCTACAAGTGAACCTACTGAACGCAAATCAATCTAATCTAATCTAGAACATGGTGAGACGAGTACAAACATGTATAGATGCTGGTGGAGGACACTTCCAACATTTTCTCTGACATGTAAATAGTGTAATGTAATCTCCCTGTTGTGTATTATATTCTTGCTAAGTTATACGTGTGTCCTATTATTGGTTCAGATGTTATGCCCTATTGAAATGGTTCAGCTGTATATGAATCACACTGTACTTTGATATGTATTTCGGCACCAGCTATGCATAAACCTTACCATTATAGTGCTATTATTGTTACAAAAAGTGTTATCTGTCGTTCCATTTTCTCTTTGTTTCAGTAAATCGAAGCTGCGAGAGTGGATTTTGAAGCTTCTGGGCCTAGGAGATTACTAGAGGCAGGTGATGTACATCCGGAGGGATCACGGAAATAGAATACCAGACAGCTAATGTAAAACAGGAGAGTAGCAACAAACTATCACATATCGCTTCAAAACATATATTTTGTTGTAATAAATATGTAAATAAGTAACATCGTGTATAAATACGAAATATGTAATAAAGTCTTAGTTAACACAATTTCGTAATATAAGTTTTATTTTAATACTTTCTTTGTAATATTTTATCCTGTGTTAAATAACTGATAACCTATTCTCACATATGAATGTGTTGAAAGTAACTGCATAGCACTACTGAGTCTATATGCTATATATTTTATAACCCTTGTTACCTGGTATTTTAAGGGCAGAGAATTTGATAGTAAAGAAACAGCAACGAGTAAATGAAAGAACATGCACTGCATGAGGAAGTAGAACAGCCTGATATAGTAGAAATCAAGAAGACAATCAAAGCATACAAGAACAATAAAGGTGCAGGAGAAGACGGAATAGAGCGGGAATTACTGAAATATAGAGAAGATTATACCGACGGAAGCAAGATAAACGGAAAAGTCGGAGCAGCAGCAGTAATTTTCCAAAATGGGGAAGAGGTTAAAAAGCTCAAGTATAAACTCGGTGAGTGCTGCCGCCAATAACCAAGCAGAAAAGATAGCAATTCTAGAGGGACTTCGAGCAATAGCCGATAACAGCTTAGAGCTTACAAGTGGGAAATAAATTAGGCGTAGTGAACACGGACAGCCAGATTACAGTAGACCTTCTTAAGGACAGTCAAATCCGAAGCAAAATACACTCCTGGAAATTGAAATAAGAACACCGTGAATTCATTGTCCCAGGAAGGGGAAACTTTATTGACACATTCCTGGGGTCAGATACATCACATGATCACACTGACAGAACCATAGGCACATAAACACAGACAACAGAGCATGCACAATGTCGGCACTAGTACCGTGTATATCCACCTTTCGCAGCAATGCAGGCTGCTATTCTCCCATGGAGACGATCGTAGAGATGCTGGATGTAGTCCTGTGGAACGGCTTGCCATGCCATTTCCAGCTGGCGCCTCAGTTGGACCACCGTTCGTGCTGGACGTGCAGACCGCGTGAGACGACGTCTCATCCAGTCCCAAACATGCTCAATGGGGGACAGATCCGGAGATCTTGCTGGCCAGGGTAGTTGACTTACATCTTCTAGAGCACGTTGGGTGGCACGGGATACATGCGGACGTGCATTGTCCTGTTGGAACAGCAAGTTCCCTTGCCGGTCTAGGAATGGTAGAACGATGGGTTCGATGACGGTTTGGATGTACCGTGCACTGTTCAGTGTCCCCTCGACGATCACCAGAGGTGTACGGCCAGTGTAGGAGATCGCTCCCCACACCATGATGCCGGGTGCTGGCCCTGTGTGCCTCGGTCGTATGCAGTCCTGACACTGGCGCTCACCTGCACGGCGCCAAACATGCATACGACCATCATTGGCACCAAGGCAGAAGCGACTCTCATCGCTGAAGACGACAGGTCTCCATTCGTCCCTCCATTCACGCCTGTCGCGACAGCACTGGAGGCGGGCTGCACGATGTTAGGTTTGAGCGGAAGACGACCTAACGGTGCGCGGGACCGTAGCCCAGCTTCATGGAGACGGTTGCGAATGGTCCTCGCCGATACCCAAGGAGCAACAGTGTCCCTAATTTGCTGGGAAGTGGCGGTGTGGTCCCCTACGGCACTGCGTAGTATCCGACGGTCTTGGCGTACATCTGTGCGTCGCTGCGGTTCAGTCCCAGGTTGACGGGCACGTGCACCTTCCGCCGACCACTGGCGACAACATCGATGTACTGTGGAGACCTCATGCCCCACGTGTTGAGCAATTCGGCGGTACGTCCACTCGGCCTACCGCATGCCCACTATACGCCCTCGCTCAAAGTCCGTCAACTGCACATACGGTTCACGTCCACGCTGTCGCGGCATGCTACCAGTGTTAAAGACTGCGATGGAGCTCCGTATGCCGCGGTAAAACTGGCTGACACTGGCGGCGGTGCCCAAACGCTACGCAGCTAGCGCCATTCGACGGCCAACACCGCGGCTCCTGGTGTGTCCGCTGTGCCGTGCCTGTGATCATTGCTTGTACAGCCCTCTCGCAGTTTCTGGAGCAAGTATGGTGGGTCTGACACACCGGCGTCAATGTGTTCTTATTTCCATTTCCAGGAGTGTAATAGAGGAAATAAAGGTCAAGATTAAGCATATGCAGGACAACGGCTGGACCATCCACATAAAATGGGTAAAGGCACACGCGGGACTACGCGGGAACGAAATAGCAGACCAGACGGCAAAGGAGGCTGCACAGGAAGACAACGGGGAGATTATCTACAGCGACATACTTAGGGCACACATAATCAAGGAGGCAGAAGAGAATGGACTGCGACGGTGGCAAGACCAATGGGAGAACACAACAAAAGGAAGAATCAGCAAAAAGTTCTTCCCTTCTGTGCAAGAACGACTAAAAATGAGAATCTCACTCAACGGACAGACTACCGCCATCCTAACTGGACATGGGAAGACAAGGGAGTACTACAACAGATTCAAAATATCGGAAAGTGCAATGTGCAAATGTGAACTACAAAACCAAACAGTGGATCATTTAATATACAACTTTCCTCTTCTGAACAGTGAAAGACTAGAACTCAAACAAAACATTAGACTGAGGGGTGGACAGTGGCCGGCAACAGACAGTGATCTAATCAAGCACTACCAAAAACAATTTTTAAAATTCATAAACAAAATAGACTTTGAAAAAATGTAAAAGCATAACCAAAAAATTGTATCATATAATGAGAACTTGTAGCACTTGTAAAAATTGTAATTACTACAACTCGTTGTAATAAGTTTAAGGAATGCATGTAGTGTTAAGATGTAACGGAGCATGCAGTGTAATAAACGAATTAAAAAAATGGAGGAGAAGAACTGGACAAGACTGTCTGTGAATTAAAGAAATATGAACAAAGGAAGAAAGGCCTAATTATTGGAGTGTGGGAATAATCTGTCCAATATATAAAAAAGGAGACAAGGCAGAGTGTGAAATTACCGTGACACTGTACTACTAGTTGGAGCTTATAAAGTTTTTGGCAAGATACTTGCCATACGACTGGAGCGATGGTTTGAAAAGATACTTGGGGATTACCAAACAGGATTTAGGAACCAACGCTCTATATTACACCAGAATTTTATATTATGACAAATACTGGAAAACTATTATCAATATTACAGACAGCTTCACCAGCTGTATGTAGATTTTAAACAAGCGAATGACAGCCTGGATAGAGGTCAAATTTATCAGATAGTGAGAGAGTTCGGAATACCACAGAAACTGGTGAGATCGACAAGAATGGCTTTGGATTTGACAAGGTGTAGGGTTAGAATGCAACAAGATTTGTCAGGTATGTTTACCATGTCGAGGGTTTGAGATAAGGAGATGTGCTATCCACACTACTGTTTAATTTAGCACTGGTAAAAGTAATCCGACAATTACCCATAAACCCAGGATGAACCATACTTTCCAGATCAGTACAAATGGTGGCATATGCTGACGATGTGGCAATTCTCACAAGGAATATAAGAACTCTTGAGGCAAGTTATGTAATGTTGGAAGAGAAAGCACAAGATCTAGGGTTGGTAGTGAACGTTAGTAAAACAAAATATATGAAGATGGGAGGTAATGGAGATGCAAGAAGAAGAGAACCTACAGTTAAATTACATGAGAAAGAATATCAAAGAGTGGAAACATTTAAATACCTGGGATCTATAATAACAGTAGATAATAAAACATCAGTGGAACTTCAAAAAAGAATAGCAAGTGGTAGCAGATGTTTCTATGTTCTAGACGTTCTCGGGCTTCGAGCCAGGTAAGCAGATGTTGTGACACCGACGTTTCGGGAGCGTGCATCTCTCCCATCATCAGGATGTTGAATGACTTAGGCAGACCAGCAGCAGACCAGCAGAAGAATTGAGTCGTCCAGGTTTACCTGGACGGAGTGTTTGCTGCCCAGCACCTAGCCGCTTATTGCGTCTTTATCTGGGCAGTATAATAGAGTCGTCTTTGTCTCAGGCGGTTGTTTTCGGCAGTGGTATGTCTAGCCTTATGCGCACTGTTGCCCCGTGGGGGGTTATACACCCAGTGCTAGCTGCGCTCTTCCGCCTGCCTGGGAGGCATCTGAGCACAGTTCGCTTAACAGGCTAGAGGGAAAGGAACAATATTTAGGTATTAGACTTACCAAGCCCATTTCTGGGCTTGGGGGGTTGAAGTCAGGGGAATGTGGCCCTGTTCAGTTCTGGTTACACAAACCATCTTTTGGCAACTGGTAGCTCGGTCGACGGCGAGGAGCCCTGTGGTCGTAACGGCCAAGGGTGTTCACCAGGATGTTGGGATGGGAGTCTAGCTCTCTCCCGCACCACGTCCACGAGGTACGGGACTCCGGAGTAGGTGTGAAGGATGTGGGACGGGAATGTACGTCCGGTATCGTAGATCATGCGCAGTGCCCTGTTCTGGACGCGCTCTAGTCTGCGAATAGTGGTGGGAGCCGCTGATCCCCAGACTTCGCAGCCGTACAGAATCAGGGGCGGTATAATCGCCCGATACAGACGTAGTTTGAGGTGCGTTGGCATGGTGGATTTAAGCACTGGGTGCAACTGCGTTAGTGCTGCATGCCCTTGTCCGGCTTTGACCCGGACGTGAGGTGCGTAGGTGAGACCGCGATCGAGGTGGACGCCAAGGTATTTGGCAGTGGGACGCCAAGGGATTTGCCTCTGCCTCAACCTCAGCGACCAATCCGGTCACCCAGCTCTGACCTTAGCCAGGAGAAGAGCAGAGCTCTTCTCGGGGATAATGGCCATCCTCCACTTCTCACTCCAACAGTCACTCGGAGCTGGCGCTGCAGCGGGGGATGACAATATCTTAGGTTTTTGTTACGTGCCAATATGAGGACGTCGTCGGCATATTGGCACGTAACAGTCTGTGGTTCTAAGGGGAAGTCAGACATGTAGGCCGTAAAGAGTAACGGAGACAGTACACTGCCTTCCGGCGGTTCAATAAAGAATAATCATCATTTTTACTGTCATAATTTTTCGCACTAAAATTCAATCTATTATATTCTGTTAGCTTAATGTGAAACAAACACGCAGTAGTACTTTCATTGTTGGTACTCCTGGTTCCCGCCTGTGAGAACCAGGTAAGTTCAGACATGTTCAGTATCGCCTACCGCTGCAATGGAGGTAACCCACGAGGAACAATATGTGGCTTTGAAATTCTTCTTTCATCTCAACGAATCTTCAGTTGAGGCCTATACAATGTTACAGGAGGTCTATGGATTATCTTTTCTTCCCTACAGTACAGCTCGAACGTGGTTTAAAATGTTTAAAGAGGGGAGACAATCAATTTCAAAGGAAGGTGGACGCGGTGCTCCAGTTACTGCTCTTACGGAAGAAAGCATCAACAATGCTGCTGCCATTGTGAGAGAGGATCGACGAATTACCTTAAGATTACTTTCTGAAATACTGAACATTTCATTGGGTGCCCTCCACACGTTGGTGACAGAAACATTACACATGAGACGTGTTTGTGCGCGATGGGTTCCAAGAGTGTTGATTCCCGAAAAGATGGACATTCCCATGCAGGCCTACATGCATTTAAAATTTATGTTAGAGGGACATCCGGAGTTTCTTTCAAACGTAATCACTGCTGATGAAACTTGGCTACATCATTTTGATCCTTAGAGCAAACAGCGAAGCTCAGTGTGGAAATCTCCTCCATCACCAACCCCCAAAAAGCAAAAGTGGTTGCTTCTGCTGGGAAAGTTATGGTCATCTCATTCTTTGATATTCATGGAATGGTTTATCAGCATGTTTTACCTGCACACACATCAGTAACTGGACAATACTACAAGGATGTCCTGAAAACATTGCAACTCCATATCAGGCGCAAAAGACCACATTTCCGTGAAGCAGGCTGGATGCAGCACCACGATAATGCGCGGCCGCATATTGCCAGTGTTGTTGCTGAATATGTTGCAAAAATCAACTTGAAGTTCATCCCACACCCTTCCTATAGTCCGGATTTAGCCCCATGTGACATTTTTCGATTCCCTAACTTGAAGAAACGCCTTCGTGGGAGTCATTATCTATCATGAGAAGCAGTGGTGAATGCTGCGGAGATGATTTTGAAGGATCTCTCAAAAATGGTTTCCAGCATGTCTTTGAAGACTGGCAGAAACGCTGGGACAAGTGCATCGCATTCAGGGGAGACTATTTGGAGAAGGACCATCAAAATTATGAGGATGAGTAGAGATACGTTGTTAAAAAGAATGTGATCATTCTTTATTGAACAGCCCTCGTAGCTTGGAACTGCAACCCTATCATATTCTCCAGAACATTTCTTGTTATAAATTTTAATGGGGGTGAAAATATCTGTGAGGATTAGAAGTAAGAACAATTGCTAATAATTTTATTGCATGACAAATGATATTGGCAGTTACGTGTACTTCCTCAGTGACAGCAACTCTGTACTCCTTAGCATTATCTATTGCATACGCCCCACACTTTGCGTGTTAAATCTTAACTTCTCAGTCACAAATTTTCAAGAATTTGTATGGTTTTACGAAAATTTATTTTATGTCTTTTATTCCGCTTTAAAAGCTTCGTATACCAAAACAGTTATTTGTTTAAATAATTGAAATGAGACACCTTGAAGTCTACCTGTTTTTCAGCGATTTCTGTAGTTTTGTCAGAATATTAAATGTATATTTTTCATTAAAATATCCTAACCATAGCAGGGCGCCGGGGTAGCGCGGTGGTTTCGTTCGCGGCTCCCGTTCTAAGGGTCCCGAGTTCGATTCCCGGCTCTGGGGTTGGCGATTTTAAGTCGGCCCTATCCACGCCTTCACCTCTGTCTAGCACACGTGAAGTATCCCCTATGCCCAACGTGGTTCGGAGTCCACGGTAAAAACTGTAGGTCCTCTCACCTCACCGCCATCTTCACTATCACCCTATCATCGGAGGTAATGGACACCGCCCTCTGGGTGCCTCCACCTGAGAAATGGGTCCGGTCATCACTTGGTGGGGTGAGGTTACCCCGAAGGCCAAGGTTGCCATGTGGGGAGTGTTAGTAACTAACTAACTCCTAACCATAGCATTTTAATCAAAATCGCTACACCATTCTGAGAAAGCCAAAGGGTTCGAAAATTTTTCCATTAAAAGAAAGGTTTAGGAAAGAGGAATTTTCTTGAAACAAAATTATAGGCAGTTCTAAGCTACAATTAAGGTTTCAGTTCATTGTCGTATTATTTTTTCTACATAAAGGGAAGTCTGGGGCGTAAAAATTTCCCATTTTTAATTTAATATTTGTCTGATCAGCAGTACTGCTAGACAAGCCATTGATAAATTACGTAACTATTGCATACAAATTAACAACTGAGGAATTACTGTCCTCCAACACATATAATAGGTGATACATTTATAATATAAACATAAAACAATCAAGAACACATTTAAATGAAAGATAATAAAATACAAAGTATATAACAGGATAACTAACACACACAATAACATTAAGTAAGATGGATAACAATTGAAAAGTGAGGTTAGATATGCGAGGCTAGCTTACGATCAGTGGTGTTATGAGAACAATTGACGATATACCTTGAATTATTGAGAAAAGTCGCTATCTTCTGAATCAGTGAGTAGGATGTCTTGAGGCAGTTTCGAAATTTCGTCGTCCAATGTCATAGGTTACAGCGCCTGGTACTTCGGATAATCTAACGAAGAATGTCTTTGATATCAACTTGAAGTACAGATGTATGGGAAGAATACCAAGTTCCTGATGGAGTTGATTATTTCTAATGAACCATTGAGCCTTTATAATACTGCGGAGAAATTTGTTTTGTATAAGCTGAAGTCGATGAATGTTTACCCCATACAGGAGCAGCGTAAGAAATTATGGGACGTATAAGAGACTTGTAGATCAATATTGAGCACTGCAGAGCAAGCTATGATTTCCTCTGTAGCAATGGATACAACAAGAAATGGCTATTGTGGAAATGTAAGATATATGAGAATCCCAGGTTAATTTAGTGTCAAGCATTACGCCTAAATATTTGACTGGTGTTTGTTTCTGTAGGCTTCCATGTCAATTGTTTTCCCTGCAAATCCAGTGCGGCTGAATTATGATAAGATCTTAAGGAGAATATTTTTCGTTTGTTTTATTAGTATTTAATACTACTCGCCACATTTTGAACCACTTAGACAACATATTTAATGATATTTATAGCCTGTTGATTGGGGTACTTAAGTCTGGATACGAATAGAAAGTAACGGTGTCATCGGCATACATAGCTGTGGATATGGGAGTTGTATTTGGATGGTCGTGCATGAATATATTGAATAAGTGGTGCCAGAATTGATGCTTGTGGAACTTCTGCTTCTATTGGTTGAAAATTTCCCTGAAAATGATTTAATAGTAATGATTATCCAATTATGAGCTGTTTAAAGTTTGAATCCCCCCATTTTCAAATTACTTTATAGAACCTTTTAATGTAACAGGTTATTTGGAAGTTGTTTAGCTGAGTCGAAAGTCGATTGTAAAAAGTTTACGAAACATGTAAACGTGAAAAAAAGAGTTAATAAAAAACGTTTTAAAATCTTTGTTAATATTCGCATTTTTATTTATTGAAATAAATTTTGGTACAGTTTCGGCAAAGGTATGAAAAATATGTAGTTAAATCAGCAGTTCCCTTAAGAGCAAAGTCGCCATATATGATAATTTTAATACGTTCTGTACAAACCCGAACAGTTACTTGTTTTTGGTTCGACATTATCTGGAAATGACGACACATCTCAGCAAGCATTCCACTGTCAGTCACTTACAAATTGCACAGCAGCTGTCCACTAATGCAAAAATGGGAATTGTAAAACAGCTTTCCCAGCTTTGAAAACGGGCGAAACTCGTTATAGGCTACTGAAAGCATAAATCAAAAGGTTTTAAATATAAATTTTTACGGTCTAACAAGCTAAATGCACTGCTGCCAGCGAGGAAGTTAGTTTCAGAAAACTTCGGAATGTGCAAAGTCTCTTTGGTTGTTAGTTAACAATGGAACTGGCATGAGTAAGCACGCATTCCTCAAAGGCTTCGTTTGGTACATACCAACTTTTGCTGTGCCTAAGCGCACACATAAAGACGGGGTTACAAGATGCCCTTTAGGTTAAGTGATACATTGTGTCTCTGGCTGTAAGAACACTTCAATTCCCTACGGCTATAGATGGGAAGGGTTATCCAGGGAAGGCACTTTACACGTCAAAAACGTCTGTGTACTCCATAGCCAGATGCTGCTCTCCTAATCCTTGTTTCACACAAGCTTGCCCCGCACCTCTTAACGGTCACGTGACCTTATCACATCTCATTGGCTGCTGTTGCTTTTGTGCGGTAAAAATTAGTTCGTTATTTAACATGGTGATATATCTTTATATGTTGGAAGAGAATTGTCAAATTTATATTTTCGTAACGGTTTTAATTAAATATATTACGCAACAGAGTTGATTTATCTGAAATGCATGTTAATTCTTAAACGAAGTAAAGAGGAGGTTCCTTTGCTCTCAAGCACATGGCACAATATCACGTGATTTAGCGGTAGTGATGACATATTTGTTTATATGACTTGTATCACTGACTTTGTTTTGAACTGGATAAGTCATATATCGCCATTCGACGGTGTGTTGTGTCGAGTGCGAGAGCTAAATTATTTTATTGATCGTTTATTGCGTGTGTACTTATTATGTGTATAATGGCAGAGTCTACCGCCAGTTTTTGCTGAAGCATCGCAAGGCGGCGAAAGAAGAATTGTGGTGCATGTGTTTAATGCACTCACAGAGAAAAATCCGTCTTTGTCAGTGAGAGAAGTCGAACAGCTGTGCTCTGAACTTACAAGTGTGAGTGTTAGGTCCGTAGGAACATCGCGACATGAAATTGAGACAACAGGAAAACTTACCACTCCAGGGGCGATATTGCTGTGTTGCGAAGGCGTTATTTAAGGACAATCAGATTGTACCGGGATATAAATCGCTAAATATGCTACCTTGACGAGACTTCGGTGAATGAAGGACACACGACAAGTATGGCGTGACACGACTTTTAAGACTGAAAGACAACAATTTTTGCAAGGTATGTGTGCTGGTTTAAAAAAAAAAAAAAAAAACAGTGGAAAAGGCCGAAGGCCTTTCATTATAAACTTGTTCCAGTTTCATTGCTCATTCATTCAGTTTCAACTTGCTCAGTTTTGTTATAAACTTCATTATCTTTGCATGCCTTCATATTCTTATTTGTATGATTTTATCTATCTTCCTGTCAATTATTATGACTTTACTGCAGGTTTAAATGTAACGGGAAGGCACCGCCTATGGCCTATGGCGCGAAAGCATTAGCCAGTTAGGATGAGGGGAAAGGTAGTTGCACGCGGAGTTATACATATCAGCGGGGCAAGGTTATATGAAACAGAATAGAAGTATCTGACAGCTGCCCATTCTATAATGCGAATGCAATTGAAAGTAATTCTATCTAACTTATATTAAGTTTTTCACTAAAAATACATAAGAAAGAGAGAATTCCTAGTAATTAACTTGTATTTATCAGTGTAATGGTTTTGATTGTGATAAAGTTTATATTGGAAAGACAAAACGTAATTTAGAAACCAGAACGAAAGAATAGTTTCGTAACATTAAGTAGATATAAAGAAACTGAGAAATCGGCCGTAGCACTAGGTAACACGATTTTTGTACCCGAAACAAAATAGGCTAATTCTTATGCAAAATGACTCGCTGATTCCAAAAATGCCTCTTAAAATGCTGTTTCTCGTACCGTTTTTGAGATATTCTTATTCTTTTATATAAAATTACAGAAATGAGGTATGATACCAACTCATATTGACTTAATTTGAAATAATAGCCATTGACTCTTCCAAATACAGCTTAAAGGCAGTGTTGCTTCATAATGGCAATTTACTACCTTCAATACCTTTATTTCATGCCATAGGAATGAAGGAGACATACGATTCCATGTCCATAATTTTAGATGCTATTAGTTATCAAAATCATGGCTGGGAAATGTGTAGTGACCTCAAGGTAGTTGCATTGCTAACGGAACTGCAGGGAGGTTTCACAAAATATTGCTGTTTTTTTGTGCTTATGGGACAGTAGGGCAACTGACAAGCATTTTATAGTGAAAGAATGGGGGAAAATGGATACTATACCTCATGGAGCAAGCAATGTTAAGTATGTGCCTCTAGTAGACCCAAACAAAGTTCTTCACCCCCCCCACTTCACATAAAGCTCGGCTTAATGAAGAATTTTGTTAAAGGTTTGGACAAAAGTGAAAGTGCATTTGAGTATTTAAGAAGTATCTTTCCCAAAATAAGTGAATCTAAATTGAAGGAAGGTATATTTGTCGGTCCTCAAATAAGACTACTTCTTAAAGACAGTGTTTTTGAATCAAAGCTTAAACGTGTTGAACTGGCAGCATGGAAATCATTTAAATCAGTGGTGGAAGGCTTCCTGAGCAATAACAAAGAAGAAAATTATGAAACTTTAGTCTCAGAACTATTAAGGAGCTACAAAGAAATGGGTTGCCGTATGTCACTTAAAATCCACTTTGTGCACTCTCACCTTGATAGTTTCCCTACAAACCTAGAAGCTGTAGTAAGTGATGAGCAAGGTGACCGTTTTCACCAGGACATTTCTGAGATGGAAAGACGTTACCAGGGTATCACTGGGGTTCAGCCATGTTCGGAGTTGGTTCCTCATGCGGGAGAGTCAATACAAAAAAAAAAAAAAAAAAAAAAAAAAAAAAAAATCAACAGTGAAACACTTCTGAGATAAGAAGGTATTGGTATTGGTTTTCATTATTATCTTGTGTTTATTTATTTTAATAATTATTATTATTTTCAATGTTATTTGGCAAAAAACTACCAATTATTTTCAATTAATCAAATATGAGTTATCACATAGCATTTCTGTAAGTTTTCATAAAAAGCTATGAATACCTAAAGAACGTTACGTGATACAGCATTTTGAGGGACATTTTAGGAATTATCAGATCAGTTTACATAATAATTTGCCTATTTTGTTTCGGGTGTATAAAAATACTTCTTTTATGTTCCCCAGTGAAGTTTTGGTCATTTAACCACGAAATAAATCCAGGAGTTAAATTATTAAAACTATTACATTGGTTCGATAAGATTTAATGGTTTGGGAAAAGATATTTATTTTAAAAAACAAACATCTCGTAATGAATTTTGAAATACCGGTAGTCGATTCTGTTTTTAAATTTGTTTTATTTTCAGATTTTTGTAGTACTAACAAAAACATATCAATATCTAGCTTTTGTAACTATGGCGACAGCTTTGTTTCCGGCTGAGAATGTCATTTCTTATAATATAGGGGAAGCTTTAAGTTACAAATTGTTTTATTTGTATAAACTCAGTGGAATTCTTTGGGTATTGTATGTATGTATGTATGTATGTATGTATGTATGTATGTATGTATGTATGTATGTATGTATGTATGTATGTATGTATGTATGTATGTATGTATGTATGTATGTATGTATGTATGTATGTATGTATGTATGTATGTATGTATGTATGTATGTATGTATGTATGTATGTATGTATGTATGTATGTATGTATGTATGTATGTATGTATGTATGTATGTATGTATGTATGTATGTATGTATGTATGTATGTATGTATGTATGTATGTATGTATGTATGTATGTATGTATGTATGTATGTATGTATGTATGTATGTATGTATGTATGTATGTATGTATGTATGTATGTATGTATGTATGTATGTATGTATGTATGTATGTATGTATGTATGTATGTATGTATGTATGTATGTATGTATGTATGTATGTATGTATGTATGTATGTATGTATGTATGTATGTATGTATGTATGTATGTATGTATGTATGTATGTATGTATGTATTTATTAACTGCAATTGGGTACTACCCGGTGGCAGACTTAAGAATACAGATCAAATTACATATACCAGATTTACAACAATAATACAGTAAACAATACAAACATGATATTATTTTACTTTAGTCACTTAAAACGTATCTAATTACTTCTCTATTTACATATTATATACCATTATAATTCAAAAGTTAAACTATAAACCATTTAGATTTTTTCTAAATTTCTTCAACGACAGGGGACAGCCCTGAAAGACTGCTACAGGCAATTCATTCCATTCTTCAATGGTTCTATTAACAAAAGAAAATTTTCCTACGTCGGTTCTGTATCTTCTACCCTTAATTTTATACCTATGATCGTTTCGTCCATAATAATCCGGATTATCTAACCTTACATTAACGTCCACCCATGCCTTTACACCAGCATTAGCTTTGAATAACGCTACCAACCTATGTTTTTTACGCCTAATTCTTAATTCCTCCCATTTAGTCTCATCTCCTTTTATAGGCCCAAAATACTTGCCTCTTTTTATGCATTTTATTGCCCTCTTCTGTATTTTTTCTAATGGATCGATTTGGTTAGCTCTATACGGGTCCCAGCATGCTACTCCATATTCCATAACCGGCCGCACCAAGGCCTTGTAGGCAATTTCCCTGGACCTAGCGCTCCCCTTTTTCAATATTCTCATTACGAAATGTAATGTCTTCCACGCGTTCTAATGCCTTCCACGCATTCCACGCATGTAAATGGGGTATTGACAATGGCTCCCCTTTCACTAGTCGATTGGAGTTTATTTAGAAACTAAGCTTTGTACAGTTAATATCGTCACTTTGGAAGGGATATGTTATATTCTACAGAGCATTAATGAGGTTTCGATTGCTCCCGTGTCACGTGATACCTCCCCAGAGTAAAGAGGAAAGTGCGGTGGGTAGCTACAGGCTTTACGCAGAATTCCAGATGAAGCTCGTTACGAAATGGGTCGGTGAAAGGGACGGGGTTGTTGCCAGGGAGACAGACTCAGGTGAAGGACTTCTCTCATTCAAATCGCTACCAAACAAACTAGCCATCCGTTCAATTAAATTGTTTCACTCCAGGGCTCTGCTATGAAAACTCAGATTACATTTATCACAATTAAATGTAGCAGACCAAACGAAAATTCTTGTTTTTGCATTTCTTATGTCCCAGAGGTTATTTCTGAGTAAGAAAGTACTTCATTTGTTACGTTAGATTATACTATGCATCACTACGAAACAATGTAGCTTCAGCATAAAATGTGGGCTGAATGTACGACAGCTGTTCAATAAATAACGACCATAATTTTTTACGGTCATAATTTTTCGCACTAAAATTCAATCTTATTATATTCTGTTGGCTTAATGTGAAACAACAACGGTACAGTAGTTTCATTGTTGGTACTCCTGGTTCCCGCCTGTGAGAACCAGACAAGTTCAGACATCTCAGAAACTATTTGTAGTTGGTTGCAATAGTAAACAACCTTACACACAGACAAGTCAACATACCCATCGAAAAGAAAGAATATTTCAAAGAACCAAAAACAATACTACACATAGCAGAAGAAAATGGATACAACTAAAGTTTGGTGTTGGAGAAAATTAGAAAAGCTAAACTAAAGAAAACCATTAAGGAAGCAACCACATTTACAAAAGAAAAATAAAACAACAGCATATTCAGTTCATGCACATATCACCCAAAACTATTTAATAAATTTTAAAAGATCTTCAAGAAACAAAATATCACCTTGGCAACTACTAATAGACACTCAGTTTCAAAATTGCTAAATTCAAAAACAAAAGATGAAATCGCATCAGTTAACAGATCCGGAATATACCAGATAAGTTGTAAGAATTGTGAAAAATACTACATAGGTCAAACTAAAAGAAATCTAAAAACCAGAGTCAAAGAGCACTTTAGAAACATCAGATTGAAACAAGAAGATAAGTCAGCATGGCATTTCATTTTTGGAATGAAAATCATGACAGTGATCCAAATCCAAAATTACTAAAAGGAGTCGTAAACCAGACTAAATTGACAACATGGGAGAACATATTCATATGGAAAAAATAAGGATCGCGTAATGAACTTTGAAATCCCACCAGTAGATAATTTGACAAAGAAGTTCATAGTTCCACCACCAGAGAGAGAGAGAGAGCAGACAACAACAGATGCCAGTTGGAAAGAGATAGAAAATGGAGGCAAATGCCTTTTGCACTAGTCTCTCAATAATATAAACAAATAAGTGACGAGTATCAATAAACCAACTACAAATAGTTTGAGATTATTTTTGACGTCACTGTTACTAAATTACTCCAAACACATAAGTTCAGACATGTTCAGTATCGCCTACCGCTGCAATGGAGGTTACACGCGAAGAACAATATGCAGCTTTGAAATTCTGCTTTCATCTCAACAGATCTTCAGTTGAGGCCTATACACTGTTGCATACGGAGAGTCTGTTCTTCCCTACAGTACAGCTCGAAAGTGGTTTAAAATGTTTAAAGAAGGAAGACCATTAATTTCAAAGGAAGGTGGACCCGGTGCTCCAGTTACTGCTCTTACGGAATGAAACATCAACACTGCTGCTGCCATTGTGAGAGGGGATCGACGAATTACTTTAAGATCACTTTCTAAAATACTGGACATTTCATTGGCAGCCACCCACACGTTGGTGACAGAAACATTACACATGAGACGTGTTTGTGCACGATGGGTTCCAAGACTGTTCATTCCTGAACAAAAGGACAGTCACATGCAGGTCTGCATGCAGTTAAAGTTGATGTAAGAGGAAGATCCGGAGTTTCTTTCAAACGTAATCACTGCTGATGAAACTTGGCTACATCATTTTGATCCTGAGAGCAAATAGTAAAGCTCACTGTGGAAATCTCCTTCATCACCAACCCCTCAAAAAGCAAAGGTGGTTGCTTCTGCTGGGAAACTTATGGTCATCTCATTCTTTGATATTCATAGAGTGGTTTATCAGCATGTTGTACCTGCACACACATCAGTAATTGGACAATACTACAGGCATATTCTGAAAACGTTGCAAGTCCATATTAGGCGCAAAAGATCACATTTCCGTGAAGCAGGCTGGATGTTGCACCACGATAATGCTCGGCCGCCTATTGCCAATGTTGTTGCTGAATATCTTACAAAAATCAACGTGAAGTCCATCCCTCAGACTCCGTATAGTCCGCATTTAGCTCTATGTGACCTTTTTCTATTCCCTAAATTGAAGAAACTACTACGTGGGAGGCATTATCCATCATCAGAAGCAGTGATGAAGGCTGCGGAGGCGATTATAAAGGATGTCTCAAAAAATGGTTTCCAGCATGTCTTTGAGGACTGGCAGAAACGCTGACACAAGTGCATCGCATTCAGGGGAGACTATTTTGAGAGGAACTATGAAAATTATAAGGATGAGTAAAGGTGCGTGAAAGAAATCTGATCATTCTTTACTGGAGAGCCCTCGTACTCTCGGAAGTGGCCGAACAGAAGTTATGCTTAAGACAGGGGTACAAAGTGAGTCCTATTCTATTTAATTTATTTATAGATTAAATTATTGGGAGGGTTATGGAAATCAATGCCCATTGCTCCTATAATAATGAACAAAGAGATGCCTGGTTTATTGTACGCGGATGGTCTAGCGGTAGGAGCAATTTCTCTAATAGGTCTACAAAAATCAATTGAGGCAATTCATAGGTTTTGCGCTGACTGGGGATTAAGAATAAACAGCAAAAATTAAAAATAAAGATATTTAAAAGAGGATCGATACTGAAGAAAGGAGAGGAGTGGTTTATAGGAGATCAAAATGTGGAAGTGGTAGAGGAGTATGACTATTTAGGTGTAAGGATGTGTAGCAGTGGAGGATGGGCCGTACCAGCCAGAAAAGTGATAGCTAATGGCAGGGTGGCAATTTCAGGGGTATGAATATGTAAACATAAACTGGGGATTTCAGTTAGATGGTTAGAAAGAATATATGAAGAGGTCGCTGAAGCCAGAACAATATATTCAGTGGCACATCAGTGATAGTTACACAATTAGACCAGGTGTACAGATTGTTTTGTAAAGAACTACTAGGGCTGCCAAAACCGGCACCAAGAGAAGTGACATTACTAGAGTTGGGTAATACAAAAAGGAGGGGAATAATAATAGAGAGAATACTGAAATTCTGGTATAAGTGATTAAAGGGCAGAAAGGGGAATTATTGAATCTGTGTAAGAAATAAAAGAAGATAATTAAGAACACAAACAGTTGATGGTCGTAATTGGAATGAATGATATCGAAGATAGACATGGTAGATTTATGCAGAGCAGAGGAGATAAATTATAGCGATTTTTGGTAGGAAGTGAGTACAATACATAAATAGGCAGGAGATATAGGAAAGTATAGAAGAAAAGAAATCTTTGAAATTTTATAAAGAATTAAATACAGAATGGGGTAGGGAAAAATATATAGATCAATGTGACAAAAATGTAAGAGAAGGCATAGCATGGATGAGAGTAGGAATAATATATCTAAAAGAGTTGAGAAGTAATGAGGTAGGGATATATGAATTTTGTGGAGATGAAGAGAGCACTGTTCATTACCTGATAGAATGTAAGGAGTTAAAAAATTGCAGGGGAAAAATATGGGATAAGAAATGGGACAGTGTAAGAAAAGAGGTAGTGACATTACGGTATGTTAACGGGTATGGGCGAAAACAAAAATAGATGTATAGGAGAATTCTTATGTAAGTTGATGCCGTATTTATCAGCCGTATGATTGAATACGATTTTAACAATGAATAAAATGATAATTAAATTATAATGAGGAAGTAAGGTGAAAGAATTTAAGATAATGAATATTACAGATGGATAAGTTCATGAAACGAAGCAACAGCATTTAAATTCAATTACTAGAATGCGAATAAGTATTTTAACCCAGAGCTATATAATAAAGTTGCTGGTCTATATGGATGAAAATGTTCCTTCGAAAGGCTGTGGTCACGGGATGGGTCGCTACCTGGGTCATTAGTAGACCGGTCCAAACCTGGCCCAAACCAGTATTTCGGGGAAATGTCCGCGTGGTTGTAGCTCGCTAACTAGAGTTTTTCAGAGAAATCCAGCTGGAGGCGAGGCTATATCTTTTTTGGTAAGGAATATTAGTTTTTAGCGTCGGTCTTCTGGTCTGAGACGTGATACCGTGTAGACGTGTTTTGCCTGCCGGGGACACAAACGTCGGATTGCGCCGAGAAGTACAATCAGTAATGAGAATCTTATTAAGTGAACAAGATCTCCCAGCAGTGAATTAAGCGGCGAAGTATACTTTCAAAACGGTGTTAGTAATTTATTCCATCGTGATAGATTTCAGCAATTCAGTATAGTTTTAACGTGATAGTGGAAATCTAGAGTAATTCGATCTGAACGCGGCGGCAACTCCTGGTGAACTGTAAGCACGAAACGAACTGAATAGTAAAGCTGATAGTATGAACTGTGTTGTTTTTATTTCGTCAACCTATCTCACGCATACCCTGTAGATAGCGTGGTCTCAGCTCTAATGACTAGCCAGGGCAAAGAATAGTCCACTCATAGAGCAATCTACTAGGCGACCAGACCACCGGGATCCAGGCTGCTAAGGTCACATCCAGAGTGGCTGATACCCGAGACAGAGTATCAGCAGACGCAGAGGGGGAGGTAAAAGGCCACAAAGTTAAGAGAAAAGTGGATTAGGATAAAAGAAGCAAAGGTCATGAAGAAATGACAAGCCAGGGGACGTGAGTCAGCGAATACATCTTCGGTCAGTAATTTCATGTATTTGTACATGTTTGATGTTAAAGTCATTTTAGTAAAATTGTAAAGGACACTGTAAAACTAAATATCAAATAACTGATGTACCAAACTGTATACCTATATTTTTTGTACCTACAGAATGCGAGTAAGTAATATATAGCACCCTAAAATATAAATAAAGATTTAACTGGAGACAAAGTTTAAGGCTGTCTCTGCCTCTCCCTCCCCTCTCTCCCTCTCTCTCCCTCTCTCTCCTTCTCCCTCTCTATCCCTCTTCACCCTCTCTCCCTCCCTCTCCCTCCCTCTCTCTCCCCTCCATCTCCCCTCTGCCCCTCCCTTCCACTCTCCACATATGCCCCTCCCTCCCCCTCTCCCTCAACCTCTATCCGCCTCTCTCCCCCCTCACTCTCTTTCTCTCTCACCCCCTCTCTCGCTCAGTGGTTAGACCGCTTGGTTCTCACCCAGGCGGCCCGGGTTCGATTCCAGGCGAGCGCAAAGTGAGATTTGTTGTGGACAACATGGCGCTAGGGCGGGTTTTCTCCGGGACCTCCGGTTTCCCCCGCCATCTCATTCCACCGGTGCTCCATCTTCATCTCATGTATCATCAGTGTCACCACCTGCGGTGCCGTATGTAGTAAAAGCGGACGTTAAACACTACACATTTCATTTTCCCCTCTCTCCCCTCTCTCTCCCTCTCTCTATATGTATATATAAACTCGAGGGTATCCACCACGGCAATCCTCATAGAGTGAAGACTGACCCCTCCCTCTGATGACCAGGGAGTTACCGAGCTGTCCCAAAGGGTGCCCGCCGCATCCGTGGGGCTTTCCATAGTACAAGACCTAGAGACTAACAAGTCCCTCGCATCTAATCCTCTGGACTCAAGACGGGATGGAAGTGGATACGCCACTTACATGCACCAACCCCAAAGGGGAAAGCTACCGATTAACTTCGATGGGGCCACCTGGTGATTTAGCAAACCTTTTACTACCTGTGCAGGCTAGTACGTGGGAATAAATGGCTTTCCTCAACCCCGTCCGAAACCGTCCCCGATCTCCCACGGGTATCGGGAACCACTGTCTCCTCGAGTCCAACCCAATCCGAATAACCCCCAATCAATGAGGGGCTCGAATGTTCGAGCCCGAAGTTTCTCAAGTAACGTCAGAGGTATCACGAGTGCTAGGGGTCCGCAGCGCCCGCACCACGGCTGCTGAAGGGGACGTATCCCTTTCACTACGGTGCTCCTCTATAGTAAACGAAATTATAAAACGTTTGTGTGTGTGAAAAGAGAATAATCCTAATCAAGAGCTGCCGCAAGGATCGGTGTGTGGGCCTTAGGTCTTGAGCTGATTCTGTGCAAGCTCGAGGCACTGGTAGACCTTCTTGCACATGCGGCATATGCAGACGACATTATGCTACTCTTCACTGGAACCAACAGAAACGACTTAGAGAGGAAGGCTATAAACACCCTGACCTTCCTGCAAGAGGAGTGCATGAAAGTCAAACTGACAATATCCGCCAGAATGTCGCAATATATTCTTTTAAAGGGAAAGCTTAATCGCGACCCTTGCCTTAAACTTGGTGCCGCCCGGATTCAAAGAGCAAGATCCGTCAACTACCTTTGTGTAATGCTACAAGAAGGGATACTGTTCAAGACGCACATTGACTAACCATTCCTAGCCATCGTTCTATATAACAGCAGCCTACTTAGCTCAATCGTCGGGCATGCTGCCAGTGCCTGAGCACACAGGCTGCACCTGAAACCGGGCAGCAGGGCACTACGTAAGCTTCAACGGAGAATACTAATAATGATGACAGAAACATTTGCTACGATGCCAACTGACGCTCTCTTCGTCGTGCTAGGGCGAAGAGATTCGCCAAAGAGCTGCATGCTACTGTCTACGGACAAATAACAACACTCGTGCAGCACAATTAGCCGGCGGCGTGGTCAGCGATGAGTTAGAAATTAAGGAAGTTCTTGGCGCTGAATGGCAACAAGAATGAGACGCGAGCACAACTGGCAGGCGTACATACGACATGCTACCCAACATCGAGTAACGCCTTAAAATGAAATATCTAGCAGCATCCAGAGGACTAATCCACTACATGACTGGCCATGGCCCCTACTCCAACTGTCTTCACAGATTCAACCTGAAGGTCTCAGAAAACTGCCGAGGTGGATCGATTGAAGCACCCGAACATGCTCTATGGGAATGCCCACTCACTATACGCCATAGGACTACAGCGATATCATATGTACAGGACCATACATATCAGGAGCAGACGACTCTGGGTTTGGATTAACAAAGCAGCTAACACCTTCTCAATAAAGGCGAGAGAAGAGTACATCGGCGGAAGACACCCTTAGAAACTACTCCTGACCAAGAAAATTACTGGAGACGATATTAACACATTATCAGTTAGGTTAAGATAGTCTTATGTCACTGGCCTCCGGGTGACTTTCAAAACTCTCACCTCTGTTGCATCGCCGTTTCTACCTCGGCCTACAGTCTTCATTGTTACTCTACAGATCACTCGTTCGTCCGCTTATTACATATGCCTGCCAAGTGTGGGGGGCCGCACACACATGTGGTCTGCAGGTCATACGGAATCGCTTCATGCGCATCGCTACCAACGCTCCATGGTTCATCCGTAATCAGCAGCTCCATCACGAACTAGGACTGTTACCTCTTCACGACTACATTCGCAGGATCGCTCGTCGTTTCTTTTCCACGCTGCAAGAAGTTCCAGGTGCTGTGCATTATAACATCGCCAGACCTCACGCTTGAAGAGAAGACTACCACAGGACCTGCTTCTAAGTGATACATCTGATTGGAGTGATTCTAGTGCTTGATGTCTGTCTTACATCTTCAATATTGACATAATTTCTCAGAGAGTATTATTGGAGTTCTAACTTAATGTAGTTAGGGGGCGGCCTGTTAGCCTACCCCTGAGTGTTATTGTTCTTATTGTGCTGTTACCTTCTTTACACTCTGATCTGTAAAGCACTGTACTGCTGATCGATCAATAAAAATTAGAAAAGAAAGTTGAGATAGAATTAGACCACAAGGATTAGATAATATTGCAAATGTAAGCTAAGATATGTAAATAATATACAGCTAGAATTTTAAGTACTCCTAGGGTACCAAACAAAAATAACTGATCAATGTCAAAAATGTACAAAACCTTAATAAAGAGTGGAACTAAGTCTGGTTTTTAAAATAGGCACCAGACTACCAAAATTAAGGAGGCCGAGGTCTTGCTGCAGAGCAGGACCTCGACTTTTTTTTTTAAATCCAAAAACAGAAAATTCTATTATACTGCTGCGTGTATAGGCTGAGCAAGATTTGGAAATTTCTGTAATCATTTATTTTCGATGCCTTGAGTCTGGGCACAGCTGTGTGTAAACGTTGTAAGATTAAGCGTAAATTCTGCTGACTGGCAAAACATGTACTTTGGACTGGTGAATCATACATCCTGCTGGCTTAGGGAAATAATTCACAGGTGGTCTGTAACAGGCCTCAACTTGTTCTCCATGTTTTAAACAATGAATAACACATCCTGCTGATCAAGGGAAATAATACTTAGTTCGTCAGTAACAGGTTTAAACATGTTCTCAATTATGTAAACAATGATTGCACAATATGGTGCAAATTAATAGTTAGCGTGGGAATCGCTGAATTGACTTTTTGGTACGACCCCTATTTAAGCTTGGTTGAGTTAGCCCCCGGGGGAGAGACTTCAGAGATTTGAGAGGGGACTTGCTGAAGGTCTCTGAAGAATCAACAAGAGTTTATTTCAAAGTGCTACTACGAGTATGATAGCCAGCAGGGCGTACCAGATCGTACACCTTTTGACAGTCACACAAGGTTTACGCCATACAAACAACATATCGCTAAGGGTAAAGTTGCATTATGTTATTATGTATTTAAATGTTACCAAAGCATCCCTGACATCATCCAGATCCAGCGAGTGCCCTGTAGAAATCCTAGGCATCTTTGAAATATAGTTATTCAGTTCAGTTTGACTTAGATATTTCTTTCACTCTACCCTTTCAGTAGCTACACCCCCAGTTGCAGATTAGGTTTGTAAGTCTTTCACCCCCCTTACAACACTGGTCCACAACAATACACAAATGCTTTATTTCACTGCATTCCCAAATTGGAGACATAAGGTTTCTCAAGAAACTTCTCCACCTAAATTACACTTTATATGAAGAACTTTTTTAAATCTTTCTGCGACTTTTAATTCAAATAGCGTAATAAAATGCACCACGTCAAATAAAAACATATCTTAAATATTCTGTTGCTCCACATTACATGAGGCCCGGAGTAGAGTACTCCGAAGGTGTGAACAGAACACAAGGTGTAAACATTTCCTCTCCTTACCTACTAAAACACACACATAAAAGTGGTAACCTATTTCAGAAACTTAAAATACCCCGGGACTTAGATAGTTCCGCCTTTAAATCGCCTTGCAGCATGTAATCTCAAACATTGATTTCGGATTCCCTTTCCCATGTAGTCTGCCCAGAGAATGCAAGTTAGCTGGGGAATTTAATATCGTGCCGGCATGTTGCCATGGCGATCTAGAATGGCCACACGTAGGATGCAAGATCCTTGGTTCAAATCTCTGCTAGGAAACTAAAATTTAAGTTGTGATTCCAACTTTCAAATGTTTCGGAGACACGGTTTCACAATTCAGGAGCTATACGTGCGACTCGTATAAAACAAAACATAATAAAATTGTAGATAAACTTACAAAAAGTACATGCGCATATCAAAATACAAAAACAAAATAGAAAGAAATATAAATCTGAACTGCAAAAAGTTCTCTTCGGCAAATTCTAAAATCTAACCTTGAAAACAATCTAAAAATCTTCTCCACTACTTTATTGTCATCCGTTAGCATTTCTACAAAGCTGGCCGGCAGCTGCAGAGACGTCCTAAGGTCTGCTAGGCAAAAACACTCTAGCAGCACGTGTCGGACAGATAAAGCATCGCGTTCATCTGCTAGCATTTCTGCCAAGCTGGCCGGCAGCTGCAGAGACGTCCTAAGTTGTGCTAGGTAAAAGCACTCTAGCAGCACGTGTCGGACAGATAACACTTTGTTGTCATCTGCTAGCATTTCTACAAAGCTGGCCGGCAGCTGCAGAGACGTCCTAAGTTGTGCTAGGTAAAAACACTCTAGCAGCACGTGTCGTACAGATAACACTTTGTTGTCATCTGCTAGCATTTCTACAAAGCTGGCCGGCAGCTGCAGAGACGTCCTAAGGTGTGCTAGGTAAAAACACTCTAGCAGCACGTGTCGTACAGATAACGCTTTGTTGTCATCTGCTAGCATTTCTACAAAGCTGGCCGGCAGCTGCAGAGACGTCCTAAGGTATGCTAGGTAAAAACACTCTAGCAGCACGTGTCGTACAGATAACGCTTTGTTGTCATCTGCTAGCATTTCTACAAAGCTGGCCGGCAGCTGCAGAGACGTCCTAAGGTATGCTAGGTAAAAGCACTCTAGCAGCACGTGTCGTACAGATAACGCTTTGTTGTCATCTGCTAGCATTTCTGCAAAGCTGGCCGGCAGCTGCAGAGACGTCCTAAGGTGTGCTAGGTAAAAACACTCTAGCAGCACGTGTCGTACAGATAACGCTTTGTTGTCATCTGCTAGCATTTCTACAAAGCTGGCCGGCAGCTGCAGAGACGTCCTAAGGTGTGCTAGGTAAAAACACTCTAGCAGCACGTGTCGTACAGATAACACTTTGTTATCATCTGCTAGCATTTCTACAAAGCTGGCCAGCAGCTGTAGAGACGTCCTAAGGTGTGCTAGGTAAAAGCACTCTAGCAGCACGTGTCGGACAGATAACACTTTGTTGTCATCTGCTAGCATTTCTACAAAGCTGTCCGGCAGCTGCAGAGACGTCCTAAGGTGTGCTAGGTAAAACACTCTAGCAGCACGTGTCGTACAGATAACACTTTGTTATCATCTGCTAGCATTTCTACAAAGCTGGCCGGCAGCTGCAGAGACGTCCTAAGGTGTGCTAGGTAAAAGCACTCTAGCAGCACGTGTCGTACAGATAACACTTTGTTGTCATCTGCTAGCATTTCTACAAAGCTGGCCAGCAGCTGTAGAGACGTCCTAAGGTGTGCTAGGTAAAAACACTCTAGCAGCACGTGTCGTACAGATAACACTTTGTTATCATCTGCTAGCATTTCTACAAAGCTGGCCGGCAGCTGCAGAGACGTCCTAAGGTGTGCTAGGTAAAAGCACTCTAGCAGCACGTGTCGTACAGATAACACTTTGTTGTCATCTGCTAGCATTTCTACAAAGCTGGCCAGCAGCTGCAGAGACGTCGTAAGGTGTGCTAGGTAAAAACACTCTAGCAGCACGTGTCGGACAGATAACACTTTGTTGTCATCTGCTAGCATTTCTGCAAAGCTGTCCGGTAGCTGCAGAGACGTCCTAAGTTGTGCTAGGTAAAAGCACTCTAGCAGCACGTGTCGGACAGATAACACTTTGTTGTCATCTGCTAGCATTTCTACAAAGCTGTGCGGCAGCTGCAGAGACGTCCTAAGTTGTGCTAGGTAAAAACACTCTAGCAGCACGTGTCGTACAGATAACACTTTGTTGTCATCCGCTAGCATTTCTACAAAGCTGGCCAGCAACTGTAGAGACGTCCTAAGTTGTGCTAGGTAAAACACTCTAGCAGCGCGTGTCATACAGATAACACTTTGTTGTCGTCCGCTAGCATTTCTACAAAGCTGGCCAGCAGCTGTAGAGACGTCCTAAGTTGTGCTAGGTAAAACACTCTAGCAGCACGTGTCGGACAGATAACACTTTGTTGTCATCCGCTAGCATTTCTACAAAGCTGGCCGGCAGCTGCAGAGACGTCCTAAGTTGTGCTAGGTAAAAGCACTCTAGCAGCACGTGTCGTACAGATAACACTTTGTTGTCATCCGCTAGCATTTCTACAAAGCTGGCCAGCAGCTGTAGAGACGTCCTTAGTTGTGCTAGGTAAAACACTCTAGCAGCACGTGTCGGACAGATAACACTTTGTTGTCATCCGCTAGCATTTCTACAAAGCTGGCCGGCAGCTGCAGAGACGTCCTAAGTTGTGCTAGGTAAAAGCACTCTAGCAGCACGTGTCGTACAGATAACACTTTGTTGTCATCCGCTAGCATTTCTACAAAGCTGGCCAGCAGCTGGAGAGACGTCCTTAGTTGTGCTAGGTAAAACACTCTAGCTGCACGTGTCGTACAGATAACACTTTGTTGTCATCTGCTAGCATTTCTACAAAGCTGGCCAGCAGCTGCAGAGACGTCGTAAGGTATGCTAGGTAAAAACACCCTAGCAGCACGTGTCGTACAGATAACACTTTGTTGTCATCTGCTAGCATTTCTACAAAGCTGGCCAGCAGCTGTAGAGACGTCGTAAGGTGTGCTAGGTAAAAACACTCTAGCAGCACGTGTCGTACAGATAACACTTTGTTGTCATCTGCTAGCATTTCTACAAAGCTGGCCGGCAGCTGCAGAGACGTCCTAAGTTGTGCTAGGTAAAAGCACTCTAGCAGCACGTGTCGGACAGATAACACTTTGTTGTCATCTGCTAGCATTTCTACAAAGCTGTCCGGCAGCTGCAGAGACGTCCTAAGTTGTGCTGGGTAAAAGCACTCTAGCAGCACGTGTCGTACAGATAACACTTTGTTGTCATCTGCTAGCATTTCTACAAAGCTGTCCGGCAGCTGCAGAGACGTCCTAAGTTGTGCTAGGTAAAAGCACTCTAGCAGCACGTGTCGTACAGATAACACTTTGTTGTCATCTGCTAGCATTTCTACAAAGCTGGCCAGCAGCTGCAGAGACGTCCTAAGTTGTGCTAGGTAAAAACACTCTAGCAGCACGTGTCGTACAGATAACACTTTGTTGTCATCTGCTAGCATTTCTGCAAAGCTGGCCGGCAGCTGCAGAGACGTCGTAAGGTGTGCTAGGTATAACACTCTAGTAGCACGAGTCGGACAGATAACGCTTCGTTGTCATCTGCTAGCATTTCTACAAAGCTGTCCGGCAGCTGTAGAGACGTCCTAAGGTGTGCTAGGTAAAAGCACTCTAGCAGCACGTGTCGGACAGATAACACTTTGTTGTCATCTGCTAGCATTTCTACAAAGCTGGCCGGTAGCTGTAGAGACGTCCTAAGTTGTGCTAGGTAAAAACACTCTAGCAGCACGTGTCGGACAGTTAACACTTTGTTGTCATCTGCTAGCATTTCTACAAAGCTGGCCGGTAGCTGTAGAGACGTCCTAAGTTGTGCTAGGTAAAAACACTCTAGCAGCACGTGTCGGACAGTTAACACTTTGTTGTCATCCGCTAGCACTTCTACAAAGCTGGCCGGTAGCTGCAGAGACGTCCTAAGTTGTGCTAGGTAAAAACACTCTAGCAGCACGTGTCGTACAGATAACACTTTGTTGTCATCCGCTACCATTTCTACAAAGCTGGCCAGCAGCTGTAGAGACGTCCTAAGGTGTGCTAGGTAAAAACACTCTAGCAGCACGTGTCGGACAGATAACACTTTGTTGTCATCCGCTAGCATTTCTACAAAGCTGGCCGGCAGCTGTAGAGACGTCCTAAGGTGTGCTAGGTAAAAACACTCTAGCACGTGTCGGACAGATAACACTTTGTTGTCATCCGCTAGCATTTCTACAAAGCTGGCCGGCAGCTGTAGAGACGTCCTAAGGTGTGCTAGGTAAAAACACTCTAGCAGCACGTGTCGGACAGATAACACTTTGTTGTCATCTGCTACCATTTCTACAAAGCTGGCCAGCAGCTGTAGAGACGTCCTAAGGTGTGCTAGGTAAAGCACTCTAGCAGCACGTGTCGTACAGATAACACTTTGTTGTCATCTGCTAGCATTTCTGCAAAGCTGGCCGGCAGCTGCAGAGACGTCCTAAGGTGTGCTAGGTAAAAACACTCTAGCAGCACGTGTCGGACAGATAACACTTTGTTGTCATCTGCTAGCATTTCTGCAAAGCTGGCCGGCAGCTGCAGAGACGTCCTAAGGTGTGCTAGGTAAAACACTCTAGCAGCACGTGTCGGACAGATAACACTTTGTTGTCATCTGCTAGCATTTCTGCAAAGCTGGCCGGCAGCTGCAGAGACGTCGTAAGGTGTGCTAGGTAAAACACTCTAGCAGCACGTGTCGGACAGATAACGCTTTGTTATCATCCGCTAGCATTTCTGCAAAGCTGGCCGGCAGCTGCAGAGACGTCCTAAGTTGTGCTAGGTAAAAAAACTCTAGCAGCACGTGTCGTACACTTAACACTTTGTTGTCATCTGCTAGCATTTCTACAAAGCTGGCCGGCAGCTGCAGAGACGTCCTAAGTTGTGCTAGGTAAAAGCACTCTAGCAGCACGTGTCGTACAGATAACACTTTGTTGTCATCTGCTAGCATTTCTACAAAGCTGGCCAGCAGTTGCAGAGACGTCCTAAGTTGTGCTAGGTAAAAGCACTCTAGCAGCACGTGTCGTACAGGTAACACTTTGTTGTCATCTGCTAGCATTTCTACAAAGCTGGCCAGCAGCTGCAGAGACGTCGTAAGGTGTGCTAGGTAAAAACATTCTAGCAGCACGTGTCGGACAGATAACACTTTGTTGTCGTCCGCTAGCATTTCTACAAAGCTGGCCAGCAGTTGCAGAGACGTCCTAAGTTGTGCTAGGTAAAAGCACTCTAGCAGCACGTGTTGGACAGATAAAACTTTGTTGTCATCCGCTAGCATTTCTACAAAGCTGGCCGGTAGCTGCAGAGACGTCCTAAGGTGTGCTAGGTAAAAGCATTCTAGCAGCACGTGTTGGACAGATAACACTTTGTTGTCATCCGCTAGCATTTCTACAAAGCTGGCCGGTAGCTGCAGAGACGTCCTAAGTTGTGCTAGGTAAAAGCACTCTAGCAGCACGTGTTGGACAGATAACACTTTGTTGTCATACGCTAGCATTTGTACAAAGCTGGCCGGTAGCTGCAGAGACGTCCTAAGTTGTGCTAGGTAAAAGCACTCTAGCAGCACGTGTCGTACAGATAACACTTTGTTGTCATCCGCTAGCATTTCTACAAAGCTGGCCGGCAGCTGCAGAGACGTCCTAAGGTGTGCTAGGTAAAAGCACTCTAGCAGCACGTGTCGTACAGATAACGCTTTGTTGTCATCCGCTAGCATTTCTACAAAGCTGGCCGGCAGCTGCAGAGACGTCCTAAGGTGTGCTAGGTAAAAGCACTCTAGCAGCACGTGTCGTACAGATAACACTTTGTTGTCATCCGCTAGCATTTCTACAAAGCTGGCCGGCAGCTGCAGAGACGTCCTAAGGTGTGCTAGGTAAAAGCACTCTAGCAGCACGTGTCGTACAGGTAACACTTTGTTGTCGTCCGCTAGCATTTCTACAAAGCTGGCCAGCAGTTGCAGAGGCGTCCTAAGTTGTGCTAGGTAAAAGCACTCTAGCAGCATGTGTCGTACAGATAACACTTTGTTGTCATCCGCTAGCATTTCTACAAAGCTGGCAGGCAGCTGCAGAGGCGTCCTAAGTTGTGCTAGGTAAAAACACTCTAGCAGCACGTGTCGTACAGATAACACTTTGTTGTCATCCGCTAGCATTTCTACAAAGCTGGCCGGCAGCTGCAGAGACGTCCTAAGGTGTGCTAGGTAAAAGCACTCTAGCAGCACGTGTAGGACAGATAACACTTTGTTGTCATCTGCTAGCATTTCTACAAAGCTGGCCGGCAGCTGCAGAGACGTCCTAAGTTGTGCTAGGTAAAAACACTCTAGCAGCACGTGTCGGACAGATAACACTTTGTTGTCATCTGCTAGCATTTCTGCAAAGCTGGCCGGCAGCTGCAGAGACGTCCTAAGTTGTGCTAGGTAAAAGCACTCTAGCAGCACGTGTCGTACAGATAACACTTTGTTGTCATCCGCTAGCATTTCTAAAAAGCTGGCCGGCAGCGGCAGAGACGTCCTAAGTTGTGCTAGGTAAAAACACTCTAGCAGCACGTGTCGGACAGATAACACTTTGTTGTCATCTGCTAGCATTTCTGCAAAGCTGGCCGGCAGCTGCAAAGACGTCCTAAGTTGTGCTAGGTAAAAGCACTCTAGCAGCACGTGTCGTACAGATAACACTTTGTTGTCATCCGCTAGCATTTCTACAAAGCTGGCCGGCAGCTGCAGAGACGTCCTAAGTTGTGCTAGGTAAAAACACTCTAGCAGCACGTGTCGGACAGATAACACTTTGTTGTCATCTGCTAGCATTTCTGCAAAGCTGGCCGGCAGCTGCAGAGACGTCCTAAGTTGTGCTAGGTAAAAGCACTCTAGCAGCACGTGTCGTACAGATAACACTTTGTTGTCATCCGCTAGCATTTCTACAAAGCTGGCCGGTAGCTGTAGAGACGTCCTAAGTTGTGCTAGGTAAAAACACTCTAGCAGCACGTGTCGGACAGTTAACACTTTGTTGTCATCCGCTAGCACTTCTACAAAGCTGGCCGGTAGCTGCAGAGACGTCCTAAGTTGTGCTAGGTAAAAGCACTCTAGCAGCACGTGTCGTACAGATAACACTTTGGTGTCATCTGCTAGCATTTCTACAAAGCTGGCCGGCAGCGGCAGAGACGTCCTAAGTTGTGCTAGGTAAAAACACTCTAGCAGCACCTGTAGGACAGATAACGCTTTGTTGTCATCCGCTAGCATTTCTACAAAGCTGGCCGGCAGCGGCAGAGACGTCCTAAGTTGTGCTAGGTAAAAACACTCTAGCAGCACGTGTAGGACAGATAACGCTTTGTTGTCATCTGCTAGTATTTCTACAAAGCTGGCCGGCAGCTGCAGAGACGTCCTAAGTTGTGCTAGGTAAAAACACTCTAGCAGCACGTGTCGTACAGATAACACTTTGTTGTCATCCGCTAGCATTTCTACAAAGCTGGCCAGCAACTGTAGAGACGTCCTAAGTTGTGCTAGGTAAAACACTCTAGCAGCGCGTGTCATACAGATAACACTTTGTTGTCGTCCGCTAGCATTTCTACAAAGCTGGCCAGCAGCTGTAGAGACGTCCTAAGTTGTGCTAGGTAAAACACTCTAGCAGCACGTGTCGGACAGATAACACTTTGTTGTCATCCGCTAGCATTTCTACAAAGCTGGCCGGCAGCTGCAGAGACGTCCTAAGTTGTGCTAGGTAAAAGCACTCTAGCAGCACGTGTCGTACAGATAACACTTTGTTGTCATCCGCTAGCATTTCTACAAAGCTGGCCAGCAGCTGTAGAGACGTCCTTAGTTGTGCTAGGTAAAACACTCTAGCAGCACGTGTCGGACAGATAACACTTTGTTGTCATCCGCTAGCATTTCTACAAAGCTGGCCGGCAGCTGCAGAGACGTCCTAAGTTGTGCTAGGTAAAAGCACTCTAGCAGCACGTGTCGTACAGATAACACTTTGTTGTCATCCGCTAGCATTTCTACAAAGCTGGCCAGCAGCTGTAGAGACGTCCTTAGTTGTGCTAGGTAAAACACTCTAGCAGCACGTGTCGTACAGATAACACTTTGTTGTCATCTGCTAGCATTTCTACAAAGCTGGCCAGCAGCTGCAGAGACGTCGTAAGGTATGCTAGGTAAAAACACCCTAGCAGCACGTGTCGTACAGATAACACTTTGTTGTCATCTGCTAGCATTTCTACAAAGCTGGCCAGCAGCTGTAGAGACGTCGTAAGGTGTGCTAGGTAAAAACACTCTAGCAGCACGTGTCGTACAGATAACACTTTGTTGTCATCTGCTAGCATTTCTACAAAGCTGGCCGGCAGCTGCAGAGACGTCCTAAGTTGTGCTAGGTAAAAGCACTCTAGCAGCACGTGTCGGACAGATAACACTTTGTTGTCATCTGCTAGCATTTCTACAAAGCTGTCCGGCAGCTGCAGAGACGTCCTAAGTTGTGCTAGGTAAAAGCACTCTAGCAGCACGTGTCGTACAGATAACACTTTGTTGTCATCTGCTAGCATTTCTACAAAGCTGTCCGGCAGCTGCAGAGACGTCCTAAGTTGTGCTAGGTAAAAGCACTCTAGCAGCACGTGTCGTACAGATAACACTTTGTTGTCATCTGCTAGCATTTCTACAAAGCTGGCCAGCAGCTGCAGAGACGTCCTAAGTTGTGCTAGGTAAAAACACTCTAGCAGCACGTGTCGTACAGATAACACTTTGTTGTCATCTGCTAGCATTTCTGCAAAGCTGGCCGGCAGCTGCAGAGACGTCGTAAGGTGTGCTAGGTATAACACTCTAGTAGCACGAGTCGGACAGATAACGCTTCGTTGTCATCTGCTAGCATTTCTACAAAGCTGTCCGGCAGCTGTAGAGACGTCCTAAGGTGTGCTAGGTAAAAGCACTCTAGCAGCACGTGTCGGACAGATAACACTTTGTTGTCATCTGCTAGCATTTCTACAAAGCTGGCCGGTAGCTGTAGAGACGTCCTAAGTTGTGCTAGGTAAAAACACACTAGCAGCACGTGTCGGACAGTTAACACTTTGTTGTCATCCGCTAGCATTTCTACAAAGCTGGCCGGTAGCTGTAGAGACGTCCTAAGGTGTGCTAGGTAAAAGCACTCTAGCAGCACGTGTCGGACAGATAACACTTTGTTGTCATCTGCTAGCATTTCTACAAAGCTGGCCGGTAGCTGTAGAGACGTCCTAAGGTGTGCTAGGTAAAAACACTCTAGCAGCACGTGTCGGACAGATAACACTTTGTTGTCGTCCGCTAGCATTTCTACAAAGCTGGCCGGCAGCTGCAGAGACGTCCTAAGTTGTGCTAGGTAAAAGCACTCTAGCAGCACGTGTCGTACAGATAACACTTTGTTGTCATCCGCTAGCATTTCTACAAAGCTGGCCAGCAGCTGTAGAGACGTCCTTAGTTGTGCTAGGTAAAACACTCTAGCAGCACGTGTCGGACAGATAACACTTTGTTGTCATCCGCTAGCATTTCTACAAAGCTGGCCGGCAGCTGCAGAGACGTCCTAAGTTGTGCTAGGTAAAAGCACTCTAGCAGCACGTGTCGCACAGATAACACTTTGTTGTCATCCGCTAGCATTTCTACAAAGCTGGCCGGCAGCTGCAGAGACGTCCTAAGGTGTGCTAGGTAAAACACTCTAGCAGCACGTGTCGTACAGATAACACTTTGTTGTCATCTGCTAGCATTTCTACAAAGCTGGCCAGCAGCTGCAGAGACGTCGTAAGGTATGCTAGGTAAAAACACCCTAGCAGCACGTGTCGTACAGATAACACTTTGTTGTCATCTGCTAGCATTTCTACAAAGCTGGCCAGCAGCTGTAGAGACGTCGTAAGGTGTGCTAGGTAAAAACACTCTAGCAGCACGTGTCGTACAGATAACACTTTGTTGTCATCTGCTAGCATTTCTACAAAGCTGGCCGGCAGCTGCAGAGACGTCCTAAGTTGTGCTAGGTAAAAGCACTCTAGCAGCACGTGTCGGACAGATAACACTTTGTTGTCATCTGCTAGCATTTCTACAAAGCTGTCCGGCAGCTGCAGAGACGTCCTAAGTTGTGCTAGGTAAAAGCACTCTAGCAGCACGTGTCGTACAGATAACACTTTGTTGTCATCTGCTAGCATTTCTACAAAGCTGTCCGGCAGCTGCAGAGACGTCCTAAGTTGTGCTAGGTAAAAGCACTCTAGCAGCACGTGTCGTACAGATAACACTTTGTTGTCATCTGCTAGCATTTCTACAAAGCTGGCCAGCAGCTGCAGAGACGTCCTAAGTTGTGCTAGGTAAAAACACTCTAGCAGCACGTGTCGTACAGATAACACTTTGTTGTCATCTGCTAGCATTTCTGCAAAGCTGGCCGGCAGCTGCAGAGACGTCGTAAGGTGTGCTAGGTATAACACTCTAGTAGCACGAGTCGGACAGATAACGCTTCGTTGTCATCTGCTAGCATTTCTACAAAGCTGTCCGGAAGCTGTAGAGACGTCCTAAGGTGTGCTAGGTAAAAGCACTGTAGCAGCACGTGTCGGACAGATAACACTTTGTTGTCATCTGCTAGCATTTCTACAAAGCTGGCCGGTAGCTGTAGAGACGTCCTAAGTTGTGCTAGGTAAAAACACACTAGCAGCACGTGTCGGACAGTTAACACTTTGTTGTCATCCGCTAGCATTTCTACAAAGCTGGCCGGTAGCTGTAGAGACGTCCTAAGGTGTGCTAGGTAAAAGCACTCTAGCAGCACGTGTCGGACAGATAACACTTTGTTGTCATCTGCTAGCATTTCTACAAAGCTGGCCGGTAGCTGTAGAGACGTCCTAAGGTGTGCTAGGTAAAAACACTCTAGCAGCACGTGTCGGACAGATAACACTTTGTTGTCATCCGCTAGCATTTCTACAAAGCTGGCCGGTAGCTGTAGAGACGTCCTAAGTTGTGCTAGGTAAAAACACTCTAGCAGCACGTGTCGGACAGTTAACACTTTGTTGTCATCTGCTAGTATTTCTACAAAGCTGGCCGGTAGCTGTAGAGACGTCCTAAGTTGTGCTAGGTAAAAACACTCTAGCAGCACGTGTCGGACAGTTAACACTTTGTTGTCATCCGCTAGCACTTCTACAAAGCTGGCCGGTAGCTGCAGAGACGTCCTAAGTTGTGCTAGGTAAAAACACTCTAGCAGCACGTGTCGTACAGATAACACTTTGTTGTCATCCGCTACCATTTCTACAAAGCTGGCCAGCAGCTGTAGAGACGTCCTAAGGTGTGCTAGGTAAAAACACTCTAGCAGCACGTGTCGGACAGATAACACTTTGTTGTCATCCGCTAGCATTTCTACAAAGCTGGCCGGCAGATGTAGAGACGTCCTAAGGTGTGCTAGGTAAAAACACTCTAGCAGCACGTGTCGGACAGATAACACTTTGTTGTCATCCGCTAGCATTTCTACAAAGCTGGCCGGCAGCTGTAGAGACGTCCTAAGGTGTGCTAGGTAAAAACACTCTAGCAGCACGTGTCGGACAGATAACACTTTGTTGTCATCTGCTACCATTTCTACAAAGCTGGCCAGCAGCTGTAGAGACGTCCTAAGGTGTGCTAGGTAAAGCACTCTAGCAGCACGTGTCGTACAGATAACACTTTGTTGTCATCTGCTAGCATTTCTGCAAAGCTGGCCGGCAGCTGCAGAGACGTCCTAAGGTGTGCTAGGTAAAAACACTCTAGCAGCACGTGTCGGACAGATAACACTTTGTTGTCATCTGCTAGCATTTCTGCAAAGCTGGCCGGCAGCTGCAGAGACGTCCTAAGGTGTGCTAGGTAAAACACTCTAGCAGCACGTGTCGGACAGATAACACTTTGTTGTCATCTGCTAGCATTTCTGCAAAGCTGGCCGGCAGCTGCAGAGACGTCGTAAGGTGTGCTAGGTAAAACACTCTAGCAGCACGTGTCGGACAGATAACGCTTTGTTATCATCCGCTAGCATTTCTGCAAAGCTGGCCGGCAGCTGCAGAGACGTCCTAAGTTGTGCTAGGTAAAAAAACTCTAGCAGCACGTGTCGTACACTTAACACTTTGTTGTCATCTGCTAGCATTTCTACAAAGCTGGCCGGCAGCTGCAGAGACGTCCTAAGTTGTGCTAGGTAAAAGCACTCTAGCAGCACGTGTCGTACAGATAACACTTTGTTGTCATCTGCTAGCATTTCTACAAAGCTGGCCAGCAGTTGCAGAGACGTCCTAAGTTGTGCTAGGTAAAAGCACTCTAGCAGCACGTGTCGTACAGGTAACACTTTGTTGTCATCTGCTAGCATTTCTACAAAGCTGGCCAGCAGCTGCAGAGACGTCGTAAGGTGTGCTAGGTAAAAACATTCTAGCAGCACGTGTCGGACAGATAACACTTTGTTGTCGTCCGCTAGCATTTCTACAAAGCTGGCCAGCAGTTGCAGAGACGTCCTAAGTTGTGCTAGGTAAAAGCACTCTAGCAGCACGTGTTGGACAGATAACACTTTGTTGTCATCCGCTAGCATTTCTACAAAGCTGGCCGGTAGCTGCAGAGACGTCCTAAGGTGTGCTAGGTAAAAGCACTCTAGCAGCACGTGTTGGACAGATAACACTTTGTTGTCATCCGCTAGCATTTCTACAAAGCTGGCCGGTAGCTGCAGAGACGTCCTAAGTTGTGCTAGGTAAAAGCACTCTAGCAGCACGTGTTGGACAGATAACACTTTGTTGTCATACGCTAGCATTTCTACAAAGCTGGCCGGCAGCTGCAGAGACGTCCTAAGTTGTGCTAGGTAAAAGCACTCTAGCAGCACGTGTCGTACAGATAACACTTTGTTGTCATCCGCTAGCATTTCTACAAAGCTGGCCAGCAGCTGTAGAGACGTCCTTAGTTGTGCTAGGTAAAACACTCTAGCAGCACGTGTCGGACAGATAACACTTTGTTGTCATCCGCTAGCATTTCTACAAAGCTGGCCGGCAGCTGCAGAGACGTCCTAAGTTGTGCTAGGTAAAAGCACTCTAGCAGCACGTGTCGTACAGATAACACTTTGTTGTCATCCGCTAGCATTTCTACAAAGCTGGCCAGCAGCTGTAGAGATGTCCTTAGTTGTGCTAGGTAAAACACTCTAGCTGCACGTGTCGTACAGATAACACTTTGTTGTCATCTGCTAGCATTTCTACAAAGCTGGCCAGCAGCTGCAGAGACGTCGTAAGGTATGCTAGGTAAAAACACCCTAGCAGCACGTGTCGTACAGATAACACTTTGTTGTCATCTGCTAGCATTTCTACAAAGCTGGCCAGCAGCTGTAGAGACGTCGTAAGGTGTGCTAGGTAAAAACACTCTAGCAGCACGTGTCGTACAGATAACACTTTGTTGTCATCTGCTAGCATTTCTACAAAGCTGGCCGGCAGCTGCAGAGACGTCCTAAGTTGTGCTAGGTAAAAGCACTCTAGCAGCACGTGTCGGACAGATAACACTTTGTTGTCATCTGCTAGCATTTCTACAAAGCTGTCCGGCAGCTGCAGAGACGTCCTAAGTTGTGCTGGGTAAAAGCACTCTAGCAGCACGTGTCGTACAGATAACACTTTGTTGTCATCTGCTAGCATTTCTACAAAGCTGTCCGGCAGCTGCAGAGACGTCCTAAGTTGTGCTAGGTAAAAGCACTCTAGCAGCACGTGTCGTACAGATAACACTTTGTTGTCATCTGCTAGCATTTCTACAAAGCTGGCCAGCAGCTGCAGAGACGTCCTAAGTTGTGCTAGGTAAAAACACTCTAGCAGCACGTGTCGTACAGATAACACTTTGTTGTCATCTGCTAGCATTTCTGCAAAGCTGGCCGGCAGCTGCAGAGACGTCGTAAGGTGTGCTAGGTATAACACTCTAGTAGCACGAGTCGGACAGATAACGCTTCGTTGTCATCTGCTAGCATTTCTACAAAGCTGTCCGGCAGCTGTAGAGACGTCCTAAGGTGTGCTAGGTAAAAGCACTCTAGCAGCACGTGTCGGACAGATAACACTTTGTTGTCATCTGCTAGCATTTCTACAAAGCTGGCCGGTAGCTGTAGAGACGTCCTAAGTTGTGCTAGGTAAAAACACTCTAGCAGCACGTGTCGGACAGTTAACACTTTGTTGTCATCTGCTAGCATTTCTACAAAGCTGGCCGGTAGCTGTAGAGACGTCCTAAGTTGTGCTAGGTAAAAACACTCTAGCAGCACGTGTCGGACAGTTAACACTTTGTTGTCATCCGCTAGCACTTCTACAAAGCTGGCCGGTAGCTGCAGAGACGTCCTAAGTTGTGCTAGGTAAAAACACTCTAGCAGCACGTGTCGTACAGATAACACTTTGTTGTCATCCGCTACCATTTCTACAAAGCTGGCCAGCAGCTGTAGAGACGTCCTAAGGTGTGCTAGGTAAAAACACTCTAGCAGCACGTGTCGGACAGATAACACTTTGTTGTCATCCGCTAGCATTTCTACAAAGCTGGCCGGCAGCTGTAGAGACGTCCTACGGTGTGCTAGGTAAAAACACTCTAGCAGCACGTGTCGGACAGATAACACTTTGTTGTCATCCGCTAGCATTTCTACAAAGCTGGCCGGCAGCTGTAGAGACGTCCTAAGGTGTGCTAGGTAAAAACACTCTAGCAGCACGTGTCGGACAGATAACACTTTGTTGTCATCTGCTACCATTTCTACAAAGCTGGCCAGCAGCTGTAGAGACGTCCTAAGGTGTGCTAGGTAAAGCACTCTAGCAGCACGTGTCGTACAGATAACACTTTGTTGTCATCTGCTAGCATTTCTGCAAAGCTGGCCGGCAGCTGCAGAGACGTCCTAAGGTGTGCTAGGTAAAAACACTCTAGCAGCACGTGTCGGACAGATAACACTTTGTTGTCATCTGCTAGCATTTCTGCAAAGCTGGCCGGCAGCTGCAGAGACGTCCTAAGGTGTGCTAGGTAAAACACTCTAGCAGCACGTGTCGGACAGATAACACTTTGTTGTCATCTGCTAGCATTTCTGCAAAGCTGGCCGGCAGCTGCAGAGACGTCGTAAGGTGTGCTAGGTAAAACACTCTAGCAGCACGTGTCGGACAGATAACGCTTTGTTATCATCCGCTAGCATTTCTGCAAAGCTGGCCGGCAGCTGCAGAGACGTCCTAAGTTGTGCTAGGTAAAAAAACTCTAGCAGCACGTGTCGTACACTTAACACTTTGTTGTCATCTGCTAGCATTTCTACAAAGCTGGCCGGCAGCTGCAGAGACGTCCTAAGTTGTGCTAGGTAAAAGCACTCTAGCAGCACGTGTCGTACAGATAACACTTTGTTGTCATCTGCTAGCATTTCTACAAAGCTGGCCAGCAGTTGCAGAGACGTCCTAAGTTGTGCTAGGTAAAAGCACTCTAGCAGCACGTGTCGTACAGGTAACACTTTGTTGTCATCTGCTAGCATTTCTACAAAGCTGGCCAGCAGCTGCAGAGACGTCGTAAGGTGTGCTAGGTAAAAACATTCTAGCAGCACGTGTCGGACAGATAACACTTTGTTGTCGTCCGCTAGCATTTCTACAAAGCTGGCCAGCAGTTGCAGAGACGTCCTAAGTTGTGCTAGGTAAAAGCACTCTAGCAGCACGTGTTGGACAGATAACACTTTGTTGTCATCCGCTAGCATTTCTACAAAGCTGGCCGGTAGCTGCAGAGACGTCCTAAGGTGTGCTAGGTAAAAGCATTCTAGCAGCACGTGTTGGACAGATAACACTTTGTTGTCATCCGCTAGCATTTCTACAAAGCTGGCCGGTAGCTGCAGAGACGTCCTAAGTTGTGCTAGGTAAAAGCACTCTAGCAGCACGTGTTGGACAGATAACACTTTGTTGTCATACGCTAGCATTTGTACAAAGCTGGCCGGTAGCTGCAGAGACGTCCTAAGTTGTGCTAGGTAAAAGCACTCTAGCAGCACGTGTCGTACAGATAACACTTTGTTGTCATCCGCTAGCATTTCTACAAAGCTGGCCGGCAGCTGCAGAGACGTCCTAAGGTGTGCTAGGTAAAAGCACTCTAGCAGCACGTGTCGTACAGATAACGCTTTGTTGTCATCCGCTAGCATTTCTACAAAGCTGGCCGGCAGCTGCAGAGACGTCCTAAGGTGTGCTAGGTAAAAGCACTCTAGCAGCACGTGTCGTACAGATAACACTTTGTTGTCATCCGCTAGCATTTCTACAAAGCTGGCCGGCAGCTGCAGAGACGTCCTAAGGTGTGCTAGGTAAAAGCACTCTAGCAGCACGTGTCGTACAGGTAACACTTTGTTGTCGTCCGCTAGCATTTCTACAAAGCTGGCCAGCAGTTGCAGAGGCGTCCTAAGTTGTGCTAGGTAAAAGCACTCTAGCAGCATGTGTCGTACAGATAACACTTTGTTGTCATCCGCTAGCATTTCTACAAAGCTGGCAGGCAGCTGCAGAGGCGTCCTAAGTTGTGCTAGGTAAAAACACTCTAGCAGCACGTGTCGTACAGATAACACTTTGTTGTCATCCGCTAGCATTTCTACAAAGCTGGCCGGCAGCTGCAGAGACGTCCTAAGGTGTGCTAGGTAAAAGCACTCTAGCAGCACGTGTAGGACAGATAACACTTTGTTGTCATCTGCTAGCATTTCTACAAAGCTGGCCGGCAGCTGCAGAGACGTCCTAAGTTGTGCTAGGTAAAAACACTCTAGCAGCACGTGTCGGACAGATAACACTTTGTTGTCATCTGCTAGCATTTCTGCAAAGCTGGCCGGCAGCTGCAGAGACGTCCTAAGTTGTGCTAGGTAAAAGCACTCTAGCAGCACGTGTCGTACAGATAACACTTTGTTGTCATCCGCTAGCATTTCTAAAAAGCTGGCCGGCAGCGGCAGAGACGTCCTAAGTTGTGCTAGGTAAAAACACTCTAGCAGCACGTGTCGGACAGATAACACTTTGTTGTCATCTGCTAGCATTTCTGCAAAGCTGGCCGGCAGCTGCAAAGACGTCCTAAGTTGTGCTAGGTAAAAGCACTCTAGCAGCACGTGTCGTACAGATAACACTTTGTTGTCATCCGCTAGCATTTCTACAAAGCTGGCCGGCAGCTGCAGAGACGTCCTAAGTTGTGCTAGGTAAAAACACTCTAGCAGCACGTGTCGGACAGATAACACTTTGTTGTCATCTGCTAGCATTTCTGCAAAGCTGGCCGGCAGCTGCAGAGACGTCCTAAGTTGTGCTAGGTAAAAGCACTCTAGCAGCACGTGTCGTACAGATAACACTTTGTTGTCATCCGCTAGCATTTCTACAAAGCTGGCCGGTAGCTGTAGAGACGTCCTAAGTTGTGCTAGGTAAAAAAACTCTAGCAGCACGTGTCGGACAGTTAACACTTTGTTGTCATCCGCTAGCACTTCTACAAAGCTGGCCGGTAGCTGCAGAGACGTCCTAAGTTGTGCTAGGTAAAAGCACTCTAGCAGCACGTGTCGTACAGATAACACTTTGGTGTCATCTGCTAGCATTTCTACAAAGCTGGCCGGCAGCGGCAGAGACGTCCTAAGTTGTGCTAGGTAAAAACACTCTAGCAGCACGTGTAGGACAGATAACGCTTTGTTGTCATCCGCTAGCATTTCTACAAAGCTGGCCGGCAGCGGCAGAGACGTCCTAAGTTGTGCTAGGTAAAAACACTCTAGCAGCACGTGTAGGACAGATAACGCTTTGTTGTCATCTGCTAGTATTTCTACAAAGCTGGCCGGCAGCTGCAGAGACGTCCTAAGTTGTGCTAGGTAAAAACACTCTAGCAGCACGTGTCGTACAGATAACACTTTGTTGTCATCCGCTAGCATTTCTACAAAGCTGGCCAGCAACTGTAGAGACGTCCTAAGTTGTGCTAGGTAAAACACTCTAGCAGCGCGTGTCATACAGATAACACTTTGTTGTCGTCCGCTAGCATTTCTACAAAGCTGGCCAGCAGCTGTAGAGACGTCCTAAGTTGTGCTAGGTAAAACACTCTAGCAGCACGTGTCGGACAGATAACACTTTGTTGTCATCCGCTAGCATTTCTACAAAGCTGGCCGGCAGCTGCAGAGACGTCCTAAGTTGTGCTAGGTAAAAGCACTCTAGCAGCACGTGTCGTACAGATAACACTTTGTTGTCATCCGCTAGCATTTCTACAAAGCTGGCCAGCAGCTGTAGAGACGTCCTTAGTTGTGCTAGGTAAAACACTCTAGCAGCACGTGTCGGCCAGATAACACTTTGTTGTCATCCGCTAGCATTTCTACAAAGCTGGCCGGCAGCTGCAGAGACGTCCTAAGTTGTGCTAGGTAAAAGCACTCTAGCAGCACGTGTCGTACAGATAACACTTTGTTGTCATCCGCTAGCATTTCTACAAAGCTGGCCAGCAGCTGTAGAGACGTCCTTAGTTGTGCTAGGTAAAACACTCTAGCAGCACGTGTCGTACAGATAACACTTTGTTGTCATCTGCTAGCATTTCTACAAAGCTGGCCAGCAGCTGCAGAGACGTCGTAAGGTATGCTAGGTAAAAACACCCTAGCAGCACGTGTCGTACAGATAACACTTTGTTGTCATCTGCTAGCATTTCTACAAAGCTGGCCAGCAGCTGTAGAGACGTCGTAAGGTGTGCTAGGTAAAAACACTCTAGCAGCACGTGTCGTACAGATAACACTTTGTTGTCATCTGCTAGCATTTCTACAAAGCTGGCCGGCAGCTGCAGAGACGTCCTAAGTTGTGCTAGGTAAAAGCACTCTAGCAGCACGTGTCGGACAGATAACACTTTGTTGTCATCTGCTAGCATTTCTACAAAGCTGTCCGGCAGCTGCAGAGACGTCCTAAGTTGTGCTAGGTAAAAGCACTCTAGCAGCACGTGTCGTACAGATAACACTTTGTTGTCATCTGCTAGCATTTCTACAAAGCTGTCCGGCAGCTGCAGAGACGTCCTAAGTTGTGCTAGGTAAAAGCACTCTAGCAGCACGTGTCGTACAGATAACACTTTGTTGTCATCTGCTAGCATTTCTACAAAGCTGGCCAGCAGCTGCAGAGACGTCCTAAGTTGTGCTAGGTAAAAACACTCTAGCAGCACGTGTCGTACAGATAACACTTTGTTGTCATCTGCTAGCATTTCTGCAAAGCTGGCCGGCAGCTGCAGAGACGTCGTAAGGTGTGCTAGGTATAACACTCTAGTAGCACGAGTCGGACAGATAACGCTTCGTTGTCATCTGCTAGCATTTCTACAAAGCTGTCCGGCAGCTGTAGAGACGTCCTAAGGTGTGCTAGGTAAAAGCACTCTAGCAGCACGTGTCGGACAGATAACACTTTGTTGTCATCTGCTAGCATTTCTACAAAGCTGGCCGGTAGCTGTAGAGACGTCCTAAGTTGTGCTAGGTAAAAACACACTAGCAGCACGTGTCGGACAGTTAACACTTTGTTGTCATCCGCTAGCATTTCTACAAAGCTGGCCGGTAGCTGTAGAGACGTCCTAAGGTGTGCTAGGTAAAAGCACTCTAGCAGCACGTGTCGGACAGATAACACTTTGTTGTCATCTGCTAGCATTTCTACAAAGCTGGCCGGTAGCTGTAGAGACGTCCTAAGGTGTGCTAGGTAAAAACACTCTAGCAGCACGTGTCGGACAGATAACACTTTGTTGTCGTCCGCTAGCATTTCTACAAAGCTGGCCGGCAGCTGCAGAGACGTCCTAAGTTGTGCTAGGTAAAAGCACTCTAGCAGCACGTGTCGTACAGATAACACTTTGTTGTCATCCGCTAGCATTTCTACAAAGCTGGCCAGCAGCTGTAGAGACGTCCTTAGTTGTGCTAGGTAAAACACTCTAGCAGCACGTGTCGGACAGATAACACTTTGTTGTCATCCGCTAGCATTTCTACAAAGCTGGCCGGCAGCTGCAGAGACGTCCTAAGTTGTGCTAGGTAAAAGCACTCTAGCAGCACGTGTCGTACAGATAACACTTTGTTGTCATCCGCTAGCATTTCTACAAAGCTGGCCGGCAGCTGCAGAGACGTCCTAAGGTGTGCTAGGTAAAACACTCTAGCAGCACGTGTCGTACAGATAACACTTTGTTGTCATCTGCTAGCATTTCTACAAAGCTGGCCAGCAGCTGCAGAGACGTCGTAAGGTATGCTAGGTAAAAACACCCTAGCAGCACGTGTCGTACAGATAACACTTTGTTGTCATCTGCTAGCATTTCTACAAAGCTGGCCAGCAGCTGTAGAGACGTCGTAAGGTGTGCTAGGTAAAAACACTCTAGCAGCACGTGTCGTACAGATAACACTTTGTTGTCATCTGCTAGCATTTCTACAAAGCTGGCCGGCAGCTGCAGAGACGTCCTAAGTTGTGCTAGGTAAAAGCACTCTAGCAGCACGTGTCGGACAGATAACACTTTGTTGTCATCTGCTAGCATTTCTACAAAGCTGTCCGGCAGCTGCAGAGACGTCCTAAGTTGTGCTAGGTAAAAGCACTCTAGCAGCACGTGTCGTACAGATAACACTTTGTTGTCATCTGCTAGCATTTCTACAAAGCTGTCCGGCAGCTGCAGAGACGTCCTAAGTTGTGCTAGGTAAAAGCACTCTAGCAGCACGTGTCGTACAGATAACACTTTGTTGTCATCTGCTAGCATTTCTACAAAGCTGGCCAGCAGCTGCAGAGACGTCCTAAGTTGTGCTAGGTAAAAACACTCTAGCAGCACGTGTCGTACAGATAACACTTTGTTGTCATCTGCTAGCATTTCTGCAAAGCTGGCCGGCAGCTGCAGAGACGTCGTAAGGTGTGCTAGGTATAACACTCTAGTAGCACGAGTCGGACAGATAACGCTTCGTTGTCATCTGCTAGCATTTCTACAAAGCTGTCCGGAAGCTGTAGAGACGTCCTAAGGTGTGCTAGGTAAAAGCACTCTAGCAGCACGTGTCGGACAGATAACACTTTGTTGTCATCTGCTAGCATTTCTACAAAGCTGGCCGGTAGCTGTAGAGACGTCCTAAGTTGTGCTAGGTAAAAACACACTAGCAGCACGTGTCGGACAGTTAACACTTTGTTGTCATCCGCTAGCATTTCTACAAAGCTGGCCGGTAGCTGTAGAGACGTCCTAAGGTGTGCTAGGTAAAAGCACTCTAGCAGCACGTGTCGGACAGATAACACTTTGTTGTCATCTGCTAGCATTTCTACAAAGCTGGCCGGTAGCTGTAGAGACGTCCTAAGGTGTGCTAGGTAAAAACACTCTAGCAGCACGTGTCGGACAGATAACACTTTGTTGTCATCCGCTAGCATTTCTACAAAGCTGGCCGGTAGCTGTAGAGACGTCCTAAGTTGTGCTAGGTAAAAACACTCTAGCAGCACGTGTCGGACAGTTAACACTTTGTTGTCATCTGCTAGTATTTCTACAAAGCTGGCCGGTAGCTGTAGAGACGTCCTAAGTTGTGCTAGGTAAAAACACTCTAGCAGCACGTGTCGGACAGTTAACACTTTGTTGTCATCCGCTAGCACTTCTACAAAGCTGGCCGGTAGCTGCAGAGACGTCCTAAGTTGTGCTAGGTAAAAACACTCTAGCAGCACGTGTCGTACAGATAACACTTTGTTGTCATCCGCTACCATTTCTACAAAGCTGGCCAGCAGCTGTAGAGACGTCCTAAGGTGTGCTAGGTAAAAACACTCTAGCAGCACGTGTCGGACAGATAACACTTTGTTGTCATCCGCTAGCATTTCTACAAAGCTGGCCGGCAGCTGTAGAGACGTCCTAAGGTGTGCTAGGTAAAAACACTCTAGCAGCACGTGTCGGACAGATAACACTTTGTTGTCATCCGCTAGCATTTCTACAAAGCTGGCCGGCAGCTGTAGAGACGTCCTAAGGTGTGCTAGGTAAAAACACTCTAGCAGCACGTGTCGGACAGATAACACTTTGTTGTCATCTGCTACCATTTCTACAAAGCTGGCCAGCAGCTGTAGAGACGTCCTAAGGTGTGCTAGGTAAAGCACTCTAGCAGCACGTGTCGTACAGATAACACTTTGTTGTCATCTGCTAGCATTTCTGCAAAGCTGGCCGGCAGCTGCAGAGACGTCCTAAGGTGTGCTAGGTAAAAACACTCTAGCAGCACGTGTCGGACAGATAACACTTTGTTGTCATCTGCTAGCATTTCTGCAAAGCTGGCCGGCAGCTGCAGAGACGTCCTAAGGTGTGCTAGGTAAAACACTCTAGCAGCACGTGTCGGACAGATAACACTTTGTTGTCATCTGCTAGCATTTCTGCAAAGCTGGCCGGCAGCTGCAGAGACGTCGTAAGGTGTGCTAGGTAAAACACTCTAGCAGCACGTGTCGGACAGATAACGCTTTGTTATCATCCGCTAGCATTTCTGCAAAGCTGGCCGGCAGCTGCAGAGACGTCCTAAGTTGTGCTAGGTAAAAAAACTCTAGCAGCACGTGTCGTACACTTAACACTTTGTTGTCATCTGCTAGCATTTCTACAAAGCTGGCCGGCAGCTGCAGAGACGTCCTAAGTTGTGCTAGGTAAAAGCACTCTAGCAGCACGTGTTGGACAGATAACACTTTGTTGTCATCCGCTAGCATTTCTACAAAGCTGGCCGGTAGCTGCAGAGACGTCCTAAGGTGTGCTAGGTAAAAGCACTCTAGCAGCACGTGTTGGACAGATAACACTTTGTTGTCATCCGCTAGCATTTCTACAAAGCTGGCCGGTAGCTGCAGAGACGTCCTAAGTTGTGCTAGGTAAAAGCACTCTAGCAGCACGTGTTGGACAGATAACACTTTGTTGTCATACGCTAGCATTTGTACAAAGCTGGCCGGTAGCTGCAGAGACGTCCTAAGTTGTGCTAGGTAAAAGCACTCTAGCAGCACGTGTCGTACAGATAACACTTTGTTGTCATCCGCTAGCATTTCTACAAAGCTGGCCGGCAGCTGCAGAGACGTCCTAAGGTGTGCTAGGTAAAAGCACTCTAGCAGCACGTGTCGTACAGATAACGCTTTGTTGTCATCCGCTAGCATTTCTACAAAGCTGGCCGGCAGCTGCAGAGACGTCCTAAGGTGTGCTAGGTAAAAGCACTCTAGCAGCACGTGTCGTACAGATAACACTTTGTTGTCATCCGCTAGCATTTCTACAAAGCTGGCCGGCAGCTGCAGAGACGTCCTAAGGTTTGCTAGGTAAAAGCACTCTAGCAGCACGTGTCGTACAGGTAACACTTTGTTGTCGTCCGCTAGCATTTCTACAAAGCTGGCCAGCAGTTGCAGAGGCGTCCTAAGTTGTGCTAGGTAAAAGCACTCTAGCAGCATGTGTCGTACAGATAACACTTTGTTGTCATCCGCTAGCATTTCTACAAAGCTGGCAGGCAGCTGCAGAGGCGTCCTAAGTTGTGCTAGGTAAAAACACTCTAGCAGCACGTGTCGTACAGATAACACTTTGTTGTCATCCGCTAGCATTTCTACAAAGCTGGCCGGCAGCTGCAGAGACGTCCTAAGGTGTGCTACGTAAAAGCACTCTAGCAGCACGTGTAGGACAGATAACACTTTGTTGTCATCTGCTAGCATTTCTACAAAGCTGGCCGGCAGCTGCAGAGACGTCCTAAGTTGTGCTAGGTAAAAACACTCTAGCAGTACGTGTCGGACAGATAACACTTTGTTGTCATCTGCTAGCATTTCTGCAAAGCTGGCCGGCAGCTGCAGAGACGTCCTAAGTTGTGCTAGGTAAAAGCACTCTAGCAGCACGTGTCGTACAGATAACACTTTGTTGTCATCCGCTAGCATTTCTACAAAGCTGGCCGGCAGCGGCAGAGACGTCCTAAGTTGTGCTAGGTAAAAACACTCTAGCAGCACGTGTCGGACAGATAACACTTTGTTGTCATCTGCTAGCATTTATGCAAAGCTGGCCGGCAGCTGCAAAGACGTCCTAAGTTGTGCTAGGTAAAAGCACTCTAGCAGCACGTGTCGTACAGATAACACTTTGTTGTCATCCGCTAGCATTTCTACAAAGCTGGCCGGCAGCTGCAGAGACGTCCTAAGTTGTGCTAGGTAAAAACACTCTAGCAGCACGTGTCGGACAGATAACACTTTGTTGTCATCTGCTAGCATTTCTGCAAAGCTGGCCGGCAGCTGCAGAGACGTCCTAAGTTGTGCTAGGTAAAAGCACTCTAGCAGCACGTGTCGTACAGATAACACTTTGGTGTCATCTGCTAGCATTTCTACAAAGCTGGCCGGCAGCGGCAGAGACGTCCTAAGTTGTGCTAGGTAAAAACACTCTAGCAGCACGTGTAGGACAGATAACGCTATGTTGTCATCCGCTAGCATTTCTACAAAGCTGGCCGGCAGCGGCAGAGACGTCCTAAGTTGTGCTAGGTAAAAACACTCTAGCAGCACGTGTAGGACAGATAACGCTTTGTTGTCATCTGCTAGTATTTCTACAAAGCTGGCCGGCAGCTGCAGAGACGTCCTAAGTTGTGCTAGGTAAAAACACTCTAGCAGCACGTGTCGTACAGATAACACTTTGTTGTCATCCGCTAGCATTTCTACAAAGCTGGCCAGCAACTGTAGAGACGTCCTAAGTTGTGCTAGGTAAAACACTCTAGCAGCGCGTGTCATACAGATAACACTTTGTTGTCGTCCGCTAGCATTTCTACAAAGCTGGCCAGCAGCTGTAGAGACGTCCTAAGTTGTGGTAGGTAAAACACTCTAGCAGCACGTGTCGGACAGATAACACTTTGTTGTCATCCGCTAGCATTTCTACAAAGCTGGCCGGCAGCTGCAGAGACGTCCTAAGTTGTGCTAGGTAAAAGCACTCTAGCAGCACGTGTCGTACAGATAACACTTTGTTGTCATCCGCTAGCATTTCTACAAAGCTGGCCAGCAGCTGTAGAGACGTCCTTAGTTGTGCTAGGTAAAACACTCTAGCAGCACGTGTCGGACAGATAACACTTTGTTGTCATCCGCTAGCATTTCTACAAAGCTGGCCGGCAGCTGCAGAGACGTCCTAAGTTGTGCTAGGTAAAAGCACTCTAGCAGCACGTGTCGTACAGATAACACTTTGTTGTCATCTGCTAGCATTTCTACAAAGCTGGCCAGCAGCTGCAGAGACGTCCTAAGTTGTGCTAGGTAAAAACACTCTAGCAGCACGTGTCGTACAGATAACACTTTGTTGTCATCTGCTAGCATTTCTGCAAAGCTGGCCGGCAGCTGCAGAGACGTCGTAAGGTGTGCTAGGTATAACACTCTAGTAGCACGAGTCGGACAGATAACGCTTCGTTGTCATCTGCTAGCATTTCTACAAAGCTGTCCGGCAGCTGTAGAGACGTCCTAAGGTGTGCTAGGTAAAAGCACTCTAGCAGCACGTGTCGGACAGATAACACTTTGTTGTCATCTGCTAGCATTTCTACAAAGCTGGCCGGTAGCTGTAGAGACGTCCTAAGTTGTGCTAGGTAAAAACACACTAGCAGCACGTGTCGGACAGTTAACACTTTATTGTCATCCGCTAGCATTTCTACAAAGCTGGCCGGTAGCTGTAGAGACGTCCTAAGGTGTGCTAGGTAAAAGCACTCTAGCAGCACGTGTCGGACAGATAACACTTTGTTGTCATCTGCTAGCATTTCTACAAAGCTGGCCGGTAGCTGTAGAGACGTCCTAAGGTGTGCTAGGTAAAAACACTCTAGCAGCACGTGTCGGACAGATAACACTTTGTTGTCATCCGCTAGCATTTCTACAAAGCTGGCCGGTAGCTGTAGAGACGTCCTAAGTTGTGCTAGGTAAAAACACTCTAGCAGCACGTGTCGGACAGTTAACACTTTGTTGTCATCTGCTAGTATTTCTACAAAGCTGGCCGGTAGCTGTAGAGACGTCCTAAGTTGTGCTAGGTAAAAACACTCTAGCAGCACGTGTCGGACAGTTAACACTTTGTTGTCATCCGCTAGCACTTCTACAAAGCTGGCCGGTAGCTGCAGAGACGTCCTAAGTTGTGCTAGGTAAAAACACTCTAGCAGCACGTGTCGTACAGATAACACTTTGTTGTCATCCGCTACCATTTCTACAAAGCTGGCCAGCAGCTGTAGAGACGTCCTAAGGTGTGCTAGGTAAAAACACTCTAGCAGCACGTGTCGGACAGATAACACTTTGTTGTCATCCGCTAGCATTTCTACAAAGCTGGCCGGCAGCTGTAGAGACGTCCTAAGGTGTGCTAGGTAAAAACACTCTAGCAGCACGTGTCGGACAGATAACACTTTGTTGTCATCCGCTAGCATTTCTACAAAGCTGGCCGGCAGCTGTAGAGACGTCCTAAGGTGTGCTAGGTAAAAACACTCTAGCAGCACGTGTCGGACAGATAACACTTTGTTGTCATCTGCTACCATTTCTACAAAGCTGGCCAGCAGCTGTAGAGACGTCCTAAGGTGTGCTAGGTAAAGCACTCCTGCAGCACGTGTCGTACAGATAACACTTTGCTGTCATCTGCTAGCATTTCTGCAAAGCTGGCCGGCAGCTGCAGAGACGTCCTAAGGTGTGCTAGGTAAAAACACTCTAGCAGCACGTGTCGGACAGATAACACTTTGTTGTCATCTGCTAGCATTTCTGCAAAGCTGGCCGGCAGCTGCAGAGACGTCCTAAGGTGTGCTAGGTAAAACACTCTAGCAGCACGTGTCGGACAGATAACACTTTGTTGTCATCTGCTAGCATTTCTGCAAAGCTGGCCGGCAGCTGCAGAGACGTCGTAAGGTGTGCTAGGTAAAACACTCTAGCAGCACGTGTCGGACAGATAACGCTTTGTTATCATCCGCTAGCATTTCTGCAAAGCTGGCCGGCAGCTGCAGAGACGTCCTAAGTTGTGCTAGGTAAAAAAACTCTAGCAGCACGTGTCGTACACTTAACACTTTGTTGTCATCTGCTAGCATTTCTACAAAGCTGGCCGGCAGCTGCAGAGACGTCCTAAGTTGTGCTAGGTAAAAGCACTCTAGCAGCACGTGTCGTACAGATAACACTTTGTTGTCATCTGCTAGCATTTCTACAAAGCTGGCCAGCAGTTGCAGAGACGTCCTAAGTTGTGCTAGGTAAAAGCACTCTAGCAGCACGTGTCGTACAGGTAACACTTTGTTGTCATCTGCTAGCATTTCTACAAAGCTGGCCAGCAGCTGCAGAGACGTCGTAAGGTGTGCTAGGTAAAAACATTCTAGCAGCACGTGTCGGACAGATAACACTTTGTTGTCGTCCGCTAGCATTTCTACAAAGCTGGCCAGCAGTTGCAGAGACGTCCTAAGTTGTGCTAGGTAAAAGCACTCTAGCAGCACGTGTTGGACAGATAACACTTTGTTGTCATCCGCTAGCATTTCTACAAAGCTGGCCGGTAGCTGCAGAGACGTCCTAAGGTGTGCTAGGTAAAAGCACTCTAGCAGCACGTGTTGGACAGATAACACTTTGTTGTCATCCGCTAGCATTTCTACAAAGCTGGCCGGTAGCTGCAGAGACGTCCTAAGTTGTGCTAGGTAAAAGCACTCTAGCAGCACGTGTTGGACAGATAACACTTTGTTGTCATACGCTAGCATTTGTACAAAGCTGGCCGGTAGCTGCAGAGACGTCCTAAGTTGTGCTAGGTAAAAGCACTCTAGCAGCACGTGTCGTACAGATAACACTTTGTTGTCATCCGCTAGCATTTCTACAAAGCTGGCCGGCAGCTGCAGAGACGTCCTAAGGTGTGCTAGGTAAAAGCACTCTAGCAGCACGTGTCGTACAGATAACGCTTTGTTGTCATCCGCTAGCATTTCTACAAAGCTGGCCGGCAGCTGCAGAGACGTCCTAAGGTGTGCTAGGTAAAAGCACTCTAGCAGCACGTGTCGTACAGATAACACTTTGTTGTCATCCGCTAGCATTTCTACAAAGCTGGCCGGCAGCTGCAGAGACGTCCTAAGGTGTGCTAGGTAAAAGCACTCTAGCAGCACGTGTCGTACAGGTAACACTTTGTTGTCGTCCGCTAGCATTTCTACAAAGCTGGCCAGCAGTTGCAGAGGCGTCCTAAGTTGTGCTAGGTAAAAGCACTCTAGCAGCATGTGTCGTACAGATAACACTTTGTTGTCATCCGCTAGCATTTCTACAAAGCTGGCAGGCAGCTGCAGAGGCGTCCTAAGTTGTGCTAGGTAAAAACACTCTAGCAGCACGTGTCGTACAGATAACACTTTGTTGTCATCCGCTAGCATTTCTACAAAGCTGGCCGGCAGCTGCAGAGACGTCCTAAGGTGTGCTAGGTAAAAGCACTCTAGCAGCACGTGTAGGACAGATAACACTTTGTTGTCATCTGCTAGCATTTCTACAAAGCTGGCCGGCAGCTGCAGAGACGTCCTAAGTTGTGCTAGGTAAAAACACTCTAGCAGCACGTGTCGGACAGATAACACTTTGTTGTCATCTGCTAGCATTTCTGCAAAGCTGGCCGGCAGCTGCAGAGACGTCCTAAGTTGTGCTAGGTAAAAGCACTCTAGCAGCACGTGTCGTACAGATAACACTTTGTTGTCATCCGCTAGCATTTCTACAAAGCTGGCCGGCAGCGGCAGAGACGTCCTAAGTTGTGCTAGGTAAAAACACTCTAGCAGCACGTGTCGGACAGATAACACTTTGTTGTCATCTGCTAGCATTTCTGCAAAGCTGGCCGGCAGCTGCAAAGACGTCCTAAGTTGTGCTAGGTAAAAGCACTCTAGCAGCACGTGTCGTACAGATAACACTTTGTAGTCATCCGCTAGCATTTCTACAAAGCTGGCCGGCAGCTGCAGAGACGTCCTAAGTTGTGCTAGGTAAAAACACTCTAGCAGCACGTGTCGGACAGATAACACTTTGTTGTCATCTGCTAGCATTTCTGCAAAGCTGGCCGGCAGCTGCAGAGACGTCCTAAGTTGTGCTAGGTAAAAGCACTCTAGCAGCACGTGTCGTACAGATAACACTTTGTTGTCATCCGCTAGCATTTCTACAAAGCTGGCCGGCAGCTGCAGAGACGTCCTAAGTTGTGCTAGGTAAAAACACTCTAGCAGCACGTGTCGGACAGATAACACTTTGTTGTCATCTGCTAGCATTTCTGCAAAGCTGGCCGGCAGCTGCAGAGACGTCCTAAGTTGTGCTAGGTAAAAGCACTCTAGCAGCACGTGTCGTACAGATAACACTTTGGTGTCATCTGCTAGCATTTCTACAAAGCTGGCCGGCAGCGGCAGAGACGTCCTAAGTTGTGCTAGGTAAAAACACTCTAGCAGCACGTGTAGGACAGATAACGCTATGTTGTCATCCGCTAGCATTTCTACAAAGCTGGCCGGCAGCGGCAGAGACGTCCTAAGTTGTGCTAGGTAAAAACACTCTAGCAGCACGTGTAGGACAGATAACGCTTTGTTGTCATCTGCTAGTATTTCTACAAAGCTGGCCGGCAGCTGCAGAGACGTCCTAAGTTGTGCTAGGTAAAAACACTCTAGCAGCACGTGTCGTACAGATAACACTTTGTTGTCATCCGCTAGCATTTCTACAAAGCTGGCCAGCAACTGTAGAGACGTCCTAAGTTGTGCTAGGTAAAACACTCTAGCAGCGCGTGTCATACAGATAACACTTTGTTGTCGTCCGCTAGCATTTCTACAAAGCTGGCCAGCAGCTGTAGAGACGTCCTAAGTTGTGCTAGGTAAAACACTCTAGCAGCACGTGTCGGACAGATAACACTTTGTTGTCATCCGCTAGCATTTCTACAAAGCTGGCCGGCAGCTGCAGAGACGTCCTAAGTTGTGCTAGGTAAAAGCACTCTAGCAGCACGTGTCGTACAGATAACACTTTGTTGTCATCCGCTAGCATTTCTACAAAGCTGGCCAGCAGCTGTAGAGACGTCCTTAGTTGTGCTAGGTAAAACACTCTAGCAGCACGTGTCGGACAGATAACACTTTGTTGTCATCCGCTAGCATTTCTACAAAGCTGGCCGGCAGCTGCAGAGACGTCCTAAATTGTGCTAGGTAAAAGCACTCTAGCAGCACGTGTCGTACAGATAACACTTTGTTGTCATCCGCTAGCATTTCTACAAAGCTGGCCAGCAGCTGTAGAGACGTCCTTAGTTGTGCTAGGTAAAACACTCTAGCAGCACGTGTCGTACAGATAACACTTTGTTGTCATCTGCTAGCATTTCTACAAAGCTGGCCAGCAGCTGCAGAGACGTCGTAAGGTATGCTAGGTAAAAACACCCTAGCAGCACGTGTCGTACAGATAACACTTTGTTGTCATCTGCTAGCATTTCTACAAAGCGGGCCAGCAGCTGTAGAGACGTCGTAAGGTGTGCTAGGTAAAAACACTCTAGCAGCACGTGTCGTACAGATAACACTCTGTTGTCATCTGCTAGCATTTCTACAAAGCTGGCCGGCAGCTGCAGAGACGTCCTAAGTTGTGCTAGGTAAAAGCACTCTAGCAGCACGTGTCGGACAGATAACACTTTGTTGTCATCTGCTAGCATTTCTACAAAGCTGTCCGGCAGCTGCAGAGACGTCCTAAGTTGTGCTAGGTAAAAGCACTCTAGCAGCACGTGTCGTACAGATAACACTTTGTTGTCATCTGCTAGCATTTCTACAAAGCTGTCCGGCAGCTGCAGAGACGTCCTAAGTTGTGCTAGGTAAAAGCACTCTAGCAGCACGTGTCGTACAGATAACACTTTGTTGTCATCTGCTAGCATTTCTACAAAGCTGGCCAGCAGCTGCAGAGACGTCCTAAGTTGTGCTAGGTAAAAACACTCTAGCAGCACGTGTCGTACAGATAACACTTTGTTGTCATCTGCTAGCATTTCTGCAAAGCTGGCCGGCAGCTGCAGAGACGTCGTAAGGTGTGCTAGGTATAACACTCTAGTAGCACGAGTCGGACAGATAACGCTTCGTTGTCATCTGCTAGCATTTCTACAAAGCTGTCCGGCAGCTGTAGAGACGTCCTAAGGTGTGCTAGGTAAAAGCACTCTAGCAGCACGTGTCGGACAGATAACACTTTGTTGTCATCTGCTAGCATTTCTACAAAGCTGGCCGGTAGCTGTAGAGACGTCCTAAGTTGTGCTAGGTAAAAGCACACTAGCAGCACGTGTCGGACAGTTAACACTTTGTTGTCATCCGCTAGCATTTCTACAAAGCTGGCCGGTAGCTGTAGAGACGTCCTAAGGTGTGCTAGGTAAAAGCACTCTAGCAGCACGTGTCGGACAGATAACACTTTGTTGTCATCTGCTAGCATTTCTACAAAGCTGGCCGGTAGCTGTAGAGACGTCCTAAGGTGTGCTAGGTAAAAACACTCTAGCAGCACGTGTCGGACAGATAACACTTTGTTGTCATCCGCTAGCATTTCTACAAAGCTGGCCGGTAGCTGTAGAGACGTCCTAAGTTGTGCTAGGTAAAAACACTCTAGCAGCACGTGTCGGACAGTTAACACTTTGTTGTCATCTGCTAGCATTTCTACAAAGCTGGCCGGTAGCTGTAGAGACGTCCTAAGTTGTGCTAGGTAAAAACACTCTAGCAGCACATGTCGGACAGTTAACACTTTGTTGTCATCCGCTAGCACTTCTACAAAGCTGGCCGGTAGCTGCAGAGACGTCCTAAGTTGTGCTAGGTAAAAACACTCTAGCAGCACGTGTCGTACAGATAACACTTTGTTGTCATCCGCTACCATTTCTACAAAGCTGGCCAGCAGCTGTAGAGACGTCCTAAGGTGTGCTAGGTAAAAACACTCTAGCAGCACGTGTCGGACAGATAACACTTTGTTGTCATCCGCTAGCATTTCTACAAAGCTGGCCGGCAGCTGTAGAGACGTCCTAAGGTGTGCTAGGTAAAAACACTCTAGCAGCACGTGTCGGACAGATAACACTTTGTTGTCATCCGCTAGCATTTCTACAAAGCTGGCCGGCAGCTGTAGAGACGTCCTAAGGTGTGCTAGGTAAAAACACTCTAGCAGCACGTGTCGGACAGATAACACTTTGTTGTCATCTGCTACCATTTCTACAAAGCTGGCCAGCAGCTGTAGAGACGTCCTAAGGTGTGCTAGGTAAAGCACTCTAGCAGCACGTGTCGTACAGATAACACTTTGTTGTCATCTGCTAGCATTTCTGCAAAGCTGGCCGGCAGCTGCAGAGACGTCCTAAGGTGTGCTAGGTAAAAACACTCTAGCAGCACGTGTCGGACAGATAACACTTTGTTGTCATCTGCTAGCATTTCTGCAAAGCTGGCCGGCAGCTGCAGAGACGTCCTAAGGTGTGCTAGGTAAAACACTCTAGCAGCACGTGTCGGACAGATAACACTTTGTTGTCATCTGCTAGCATTTCTGCAAAGCTGGCCGGCAGCTGCAGAGACGTCGTAAGGTGTGCTAGGTAAAACACTCTAGCAGCACGTGTCGGACAGATAACGCTTTGTTATCATCCGCTAGCATTTCTGCAAAGCTGGCCGGCAGCTGCAGAGACGTCCTAAGTTGTGCTAGGTAAAAAAACTCTAGCAGCACGTGTCGTACACTTAACACTTTGTTGTCATCTGCTAGCATTTCTACAAAGCTGGCCGGCAGCTGCAGAGACGTCCTAAGTTGTGCTAGGTAAAAGCACTCTAGCAGCACGTGTCGTACAGATAACACTTTGTTGTCATCTGCTAGCATTTCTACAAAGCTGGCCAGCAGTTGCAGAGACGTCCTAAGTTGTGCTAGGTAAAAGCACTCTAGCAGCACGTGTCGTACAGGTAACACTTTGTTGTCATCTGCTAGCATTTCTACAAAGCTGGCCAGCAGCTGCAGAGACGTCGTAAGGTGTGCTAGGTAAAAACATTCTAGCAGCACGTGTCGGACAGATAACACTTTGTTGTCGTCCGCTAGCATTTCTACAAAGCTGGCCAGCAGTTGCAGAGACGTCCTAAGTTGTGCTAGGTAAAAGCACTCTAGCAGCACGTGTTGGACAGATAACACTTTGTTGTCATCCGCTAGCATTTCTACAAAGCTGGCCGGTAGCTGCAGAGACGTCCTAAGGTGTGCTAGGTAAAAGCACTCTAGCAGCACGTGTTGGACAGATAACACTTTGTTGTCATCCGCTAGCATTTCTACAAAGCTGGCCGGTAGCTGCAGAGACGTCCTAAGTTGTGCTAGGTAAAAGCACTCTAGCAGCACGTGTTGGACAGATAACACTTTGTTGTCATACGCTAGCATTTGTACAAAGCTGGCCGGTAGCTGCAGAGACGTCCTAAGTTGTGCTAGGTAAAAGCACTCTAGCAGCACGTGTCGTACAGATAACACTTTGTTGTCATCCGCTAGCATTTCTACAAAGCTGGCCGGCAGCTGCAGAGACGTCCTATGGTGTGCTAGGTAAAAGCACTCTAGCAGCACGTGTCGTACAGATAACGCTTTGTTGTCATCCGCTAGCATTTCTGCAAAGCTGGCCGGCAGCTGCAGAGACGTCCTAAGGTGTGCTAGGTAAAAGCACTCTAGCAGCACGTGTCGTACAGATAACACTTTGTTGTCATCCGCTAGCATTTCTACAAAGCTGGCCGGCAGCTGCAGAGACGTCCTAAGGTGTGCTAGGTAAAAGCACTCTAGCAGCACGTGTCGTACAGGTAACACTTTGTTGTCGTCCGCTAGCATTTCTACAAAGCTGGCCAGCAGTTGCAGAGGCGTCCTAAGTTGTGCTAGGTAAAAGCACTCTAGCAGCATGTGTCGTACAGATAACACTTTGTTGTCATCCGCTAGCATTTCTACAAAGCTGGCAGGCAGCTGCAGAGGCGTCCTAAGTTGTGCTAGGTAAAAACACTCTAGCAGCACGTGTCGTACAGATAACACTTTGTTGTCATCCGCTAGCATTTCTACAAAGCTGGCCGGCAGCTGCAGAGACGTCCTAAGGTGTGCTAGGTAAAAGCACTCTAGCAGCACGTGTAGGACAGATAACACTTTGTTGTCATCTGCTAGCATTTCTACAAAGCTGGCCGGCAGCTGCAGAGACGTCCTAAGTTGTGCTAGGTAAAAACACTCTAGCAGCACGTGTCGGACAGATAACACTTTGTTGTCATCTGCTAGCATTTCTGCAAAGCTGGCCGGCAGCTGCAGAGACGTCCTAAGTTGTGCTAGGGAAAAGCACTCTAGCAGCACGTGTCGTACAGATAACACTTTGTTGTCATCCGCTAGCATTTCTACAAAGCTGGCCGGCAGCGGCAGAGACGTCCTAAGTTGTGCTAGGTAAAAACACTCTAGCAGCACGTGTCGGACAGATAACACTTTGTTGTCATCTGCTAGCATTTCTGCAAAGCTGGCCGGCAGCTGCAAAGACGTCCTAAGTTGTGCTAGGTAAAAGCACTCTAGCAGCACGTGTCGTACAGATAACACTTTGTTGTCATCCGCTAGCATTTCTACAAAGCTGGCCGGCAGCTGCAGAGACGTCCTAAGTTGTGCTAGGTAAAAACACTCTAGCAGCACGTGTCGGACAGATAACACTTTGTTGTCATCTGCTAGCATTTCTGCAAAGCTGGCCGGCAGCTGCAGAGACGTCCTAAGTTGTGCTAGGTAAAAGCACTCTAGCAGCACGTGTCGTACAGATAACACTTTGTTGTCATCCGCTAGCATTTCTACAAAGCTGGCCGGCAGCTGCAGAGACGTCCTAAGTTGTGCTAGGTAAAAACACTCTAGCAGCACGTGTCGGACAGATAACACTTTGTTGTCATCTGCTAGCATTTCTGCAAAGCTGGCCGGCAGCTGCAGAGACGTCCTAAGTTGTGCTAGGTAAAAGCACTCTAGCAGCACGTGTCGTACAGATAACACTTTGGTGTCATCTGCTAGCATTTCTACAAAGCTGGCCGGCAGCGGCAGAGACGTCCTAAGTTGTGCTAGGTAAAAACACTCTAGCAGCACGTGTAGGACAGATAACGCTTTGTTGTCATCCGCTAGCATTTCTACAAAGCTGGCCGGCAGCGGCAGAGACGTCCTAAGTTGTGCTAGGTAAAAACACTCTAGCAGCACGTGTAGGACAGATAACGCTTTGTTGTCATCTGCTAGTATTTCTACAAAGCTGGCCGGCAGCCGCAGAGACGTCCTAAGGTGTGATAGGTAAAAACACTCTAGCAGCACGTGTCGGACAGATAACGCTTTGTTGTCATCCGCTAGCATTTCTGCAAAGCTGGCCGGCAGCTGCAGAGACGTCCTAAGTTGTGCTAGGTAAAACACTCTAGCAGCACGTGTCGTACAGATAACACTTTGTTGTCGTCCGCTAGCATTTCTACAAAGCTGGCCGGCAGCGGCAGAGACGTCCTAAGTTGTGCTAGGTAAAAACACTCTAGCAGCACGTGTCGTACAGATAACACTTTGTTGTCATCTGCTAGCATTTCTACAAAGCTGTCCGGCAGCCGCAGAGACGTCCTAAGGTGTGCTAGGTAAAAACACTCTAGCAGCACGTGTAGGACAGTTAACACTTTGTTGTCATCCGCTAGCATTTCTACAAAGCTGGCCGGCAGCGGCAGAGACGTCCTAAGTTGTGCTAGGTAAAATCACTCTAGCAGCACGTGTAGGACAGTTAACACTTTGTTGTCATCCGCTAGCATTTCTACAAAGCTGTCCGGCAGCCGCAGAGACGTCCTAAGGTGTGCTAGGTAAAAACACTCTAGCAGCACGTGTAGGACAGTTAACACTTTGTTGTCATCCGCTAGCATTTCTACAAAGCTGGCCGGCAGCGGCAGAGACGTCCTAAGTTGTGCTAGGTAAAAACACTCTAGCAGCACGTGTAGGACAGATAAAGCTTTGTTGTCATCTGCTAGTATTTCTACAAAGCTGACCGGCAGCCGCAGAGACGTCCTAAGGTGTGCTAGGTAAAAGTACTCTAGCAGCACGTGTCGGACAGATAACACTTTGTTGTCATCTGCTAGCATTTCTGCAAAGCTGGCCGGCAGCTGCAGAGACGTCCTAAGGTGTGCTAGGTAAAAGCACTCTAGCAGCACGTGTCGGACAGATAACACTTTGTTGTCATCTGCTAGCATTTCTGCAAAGCTGGCCGGCAGCTGCAGAGACGTCCTAAGGTGTGCTAGGTAAAAGCACTCTAGCAGCACGTGTAGGACAGATAACACTTTGTTGTCATCTGCTAGCATTTCTACAAAGCTGGCCGGCAGCTGCAGAGACGTCCTAAGGTGTGCTAGGTAAAAACACTCTAGCAGCACGTGTCGGACAGATAACGCTTTGTTGTCATCCGCTAGCATTTCTGCAAAGCTGGCCGGCAGCTGCAGAGACGTCCTAAGTTGTGCTAGGTAAAAGCACTCTAGCAGCACGTGTCGGACAGATAACACTTTGTTGTCATCTGCTAGCATTTCTACAAAGCTGGCCGGCAGCTGCAGAGACGTCCTAAGTTGTGCTAGGTAAAAACACTCTAGCAGCACGTGCCGGACAGTTAACACTTTGTTGTCACCCGCTAGCATTTCTACAAAGCTGGCCAGCAGCTGCAGAGACGTCGTAATGTGTGCTAGGTAAAACACTCTAGCAGCACGTGTCGTACAGATAACACTTTGTTGTCATCTGCTAGCATTTCTGCAAAGCTGGCCGGCAGCGGCAGAGACGTCCTAAGTTGTGCTAGGTGAAAGCACTCTAGCAGCACGTGTCGTACAGATAACACTTTGTTGTCATCCGCTAGCATTTCTACAAAGCTGGCCAGCAGCTGCAGAGACGTCCTAAGTTGTGCTAGGTGAAAGCACTCTAGCAGCACGTGTCGGACAGATAACACTTTGTTGTCATCCGCTAGCATTTCTACAAAGCTGGCCGGCAGCTGCAGAGACGTCCTAAGTTGTGCTAGGTGAAAGCACTCTAGCAGCACGTGTCGTACAGATAACACTTTGTTGTCATCCGCTAGCATTTCTACAAAGCTGGCCAGCAGCTGCAGAGACGTCCTAAGGTGTGCTAGGTAAAAAAAACTCTAGCAGCACGTGACCTACAGATAACACTTTGTTGTCATCTGCTAGCATTTCTGCAAAGCTGGCCGGCAGCTGCAGAGACGTCCTAAGGTGTGCTAGGTAAAAACACTCTAGCAGCACGTGTCGGACAGATAACGCTTTGTTGTCATCTGCTAGCATTTCTACAAAGCTGGCCGGCAGCTGCAGAGACGTCCTAAGGTGTGCTAGGTAAAAACACTCTAGCAGCACGTGTCGGACAGATAACACTTTGTTGTCATCCGCTAGCATTTCTACAAAGCTGGCCAGCAGCTGCCGAGACGTCCTAAGGTGTGCTAGGTAAAAAAAACTCTAGCAGCACGTGTCGGACAGATAACACTTTGTTGTCATCTGCTAGCATTTCTGCAAAGCTGGCCGGCAGCTGCAGAGACGTCCTAAGGTGTGCTAGGTAAAAACACTCTAGCAGCACGTGTCGGACAGATATCGCTTTGTTGTCATCTGCTAGCATTTCTGCAAAGCTGGCCGGTAGCTGCAGAGACGTCCTAAGGTGTGCTAGGTAAAAACACTCTAGCAGCACGTGTCGTACAGATAACACTTTGTTGTCATCCGCTAGCATTTCTACAAAGCTGGCCGGCAGCTGCAGAGACGTCCTATGGTGTGCTAGGTAAAAGCACTCTAGCAGCACGTGTAGGACAGATAACACTTTGTTGTCATCTGCTAGCATTTCTACAAAGCTGGCCGGCAGCTGCAGAGACGTCCTAAGTTGTGCTAGGTAAAAACACTCTAGCAGCACGTGTCGGACAGATAACACTTTGTTGTCATCTGCTAGCATTTCTGCAAAGCTGGCCGGCAGCTGCAGAGACGTCCTAAGTTGTGCTAGGTAAAAGCACTCTAGCAGCACGTGTCGTACAGATAACACTTTGTTGTCATCCGCTAGCATTTCTACAAAGCTGGCCGGCAGCTGCAGAGACGTCCTAAGTTGTGCTAGGTAAAAACACTCTAGCAGCACGTGTCGGACAGATAACACTTTGTTGTCATCTGCTAGCATTTCTGCAAAGCTGGCCGGCAGCTGCAGAGACATCCTAAGTTGTGCTAGGTAAAAGCACTCTAGCAGCACGTGTCGTACAGATAACACTTTGGTGTCATCTGCTAGCATTTCTACAAAGCTGGCCGGCAGCGGCAGAGACGTCCTAAGTTGTGCTAGGTAAAAATACTCTAGCAGCACGTGTAGGACAGATAACGCTTTGTTGTCATCCGCTAGCATTTCTACAAAGCTGGCCGGCAGCGGCAGAGACGTCCTAAGTTGTGCTAGGTAAAAACACTCTAGCAGCACGTGTAGGACAGATAACGCTTTGTTGTCATCTGCTAGTATTTCTACAAAGCTGGCCGGCAGCCGCAGAGACGTCCTAAGGTGTGATAGGTAAAAACACTCTAGCAGCACGTGTCGGACAGATAACGCTTTGTTGTCATCCGCTAGCATTTCTGCAAAGCTGGCCGGCAGCTGCAGAGACGTCCTAAGTTGTGCTAGGTGAAACACTCTTGCAGCACGTGTCGTACAGATAACACTTTGTTGTCGTCCGCTAGCATTTCTACAAAGCTGGCCGGCAGCGGCAGAGACGTCCTAAGTTGTGCTAGGTAAAAACACTCTAGCAGCACGTGTCGTACAGATAACACTTTGTTGTCATCTGCTAGCATTTCTACAAAGCTGTCCGGCAGCCGCAGAGACGTCCTAAGGTGTGCTAGGTAAAAACACTCTAGCAGCACGTGTAGGACAGTTAACACTTTGTTGTCATCCGCTAGCATTTCTACTAAGCTGGCCGGCAGCGGCAGAGACGTCCTAAGTTGTGCTAGGTAAAAACACTCTAGCAGCACGTGTAGGACAGTTAACACTTTGTTGTCATCCGCTAGCATTTCTACAAAGCTGTCCGGCAGCCGCAGAGACGTCCTAAGGTGTGCTAGGTAAAAACACTCTAGCAGCACGTGTAGGACAGTTAACACTTTGTTGTCATCCGCTAGCATTTCTACAAAGCTGGCCGGCAGCGGCAGAGACGTCCTAAGTTGTGCTAGGTAAAAACACTCTAGCAGCACGTGTAGGACAGATAAAGCTTTGTTGTCATCTGCTAGTATTTCTACAAAGCTGGCCGGCAGCCGCAGAGACGTCCTAAGGTGTGCTAGGTAAAAGCACTCTAGCAGCACGTGTCGGACAGATAACACTTTGTTGTCATCTGCTAGCATTTCTGCAAAGCTGGCCGGCAGCTGCAGAGACGTCCCAAGGTGTGCTAGGTAAAAGCACTCTAGCAGCACGTGTCGGACAGATAACACTTTGTTGTCATCTGCTAGCATTTCTGCAAAGCTGGCCGGCAGCTGCAGAGACGTCCTAAGGTGTGCTAGGTAAAAGCACTCTAGCAGCACGTGTCGGACAGATAACACTTTGTTGTCATCTGCTAGCATTTCTACAAAGCTGGCCGGCAGCTGCAGAGACGTCCTAAGGTGTGCTAGGTAAAAACACTCTAGCAGCACGTGTCGGACAGATAACGCTTTGTTGTCAACCGCTAGCATTTCTGCAAAGCTGGCCGGCAGCTGCAGAGACGTCCTAAGTTGTGCTAGGTAAAAGCACTCTAGCAGCACGTGTCGGACAGATAACACTTTGTTGTCATCTGCTAGCATTTCTACAAAGCTGGCCGGCAGCTGCAGAGACGTCCTAAGTTGTGCTAGGTAAAAACACTCTAGCAGCACGTGTCGGACAGTTAACACTTTGTTGTCACCCGCTAGCATTTCTACAAAGCTGGCCAGCAGCTGCAGAGACGTCGTAATGTGTGCTAGGTAAAACACTCTAGCAGCACGTGTCGTACAGATAACACTTTGTTGTCATCTGCTAGCATTTCTGCAAAGCTGGCCGGCAGCGGCAGAGACGTCCTAAGTTGTGCTAGGTGAAAGCACTCTAGCAGCACGTGTCGTACAGATAACACTTTGTTGTCATCCGCTAGCATTTCTACAAAGCTGGCCAGCAGCTGCAGAGACGTCCTAAGTTGTGCTAGGTGAAAGCACTCTAGCAGCACGTGTCGGACAGATAACACTTTGTTGTCATCCGCTAGCATTTCTACAAAGCTGGCCGGCAGCTGCAGAGACGTCCTAAGTTGTGCTAGGTGAAAGCACTCTAGCAGCACGTGTCGGACAGATAACACTTTGTTGTCATCCGCTAGCATTTCTACAAAGCTGGCCAGCAGCTGCAGAGACGTCCTAAGGTGTGCTAGGTAAAAAAAACTCTAGCAGCACGTGACGGACAGATAACACTTTGTTGTCATCTGCTAGCATTTCTGCAAAGCTGGCCGGCAGCTGCAGAGACGTCCTAAGGTGTGCTAGGTAAAAACACTCTAGCAGCACGTGTCGGACAGATAACGCTTTGTTGTCATCTGCTAGCATTTCTACAAAGCTGGCCGGCAGCTGCAGAGACGTCCTAAGGTGTGCTAGGTAAAAACACTCTAGCAGCACGTGTCGGACAGATAACACTTTGTTGTCATCCGCTAGCATTTCTACAAAGCTGGCCAGCAGCTGCCGAGACGTCCTAAGGTGTGCTAGGTAAAAAAAACTCTAGCAGCACGTGTCGGACAGATAACACTTTGTTGTCATCTGCTAGCATTTCTGCAAAGCTGGCCGGCAGCTGCAGAGACGTCCTAAGGTGTGCTAGGTAAAAACACTCTAGCAGCACGTGTCGGACAGATAACGCTTTGTTGTCATCTGCTAGCATTCTGCAAAGCTGGCCGGTAGCTGCAGAGACGTCCTAAGGTGTGCTAGGTAAAAACACTCTAGCAGCACATGTCGGACAGATAACGCTTTGTTGTCATCTGCTAGCATTTCTACAAAGCTGTCCGGCAGCTGCAGAGACGTCCTAAGTTGTGCTAGGTAAAAGCACTCTAGCAGCACGTGTCGGACAGATAACACTTTGTTGTCATCCGCTAGCATTTCTACAAAGCTGTCCGGCAGCTGCAGAGACGTCCTAAGTTGTGCTAGGTAAAAGCACTCTAGTAGCACGTGTCAGACAGATAACACTTTGTTGTCATCCGCTAGCATTTCTGCAAAGCTGGCCAGCAGCTGCAGAGACGTCCTAAGGTGTGCTAGGTAAAAACACTCTAGCTGCACGTGTCGGACAGATAACGCTTTGTTGTCATCCGCTAGCATTTCTACAAAGCTGTCCGGCAGCTGCAGAGAGGTCCTAAGTTGTGCTAGGTAAAAGCACTCTAGCAGCACGTGTCGGACAGATAACACTTTGTTGTCATCCGCTAGCATTTCTACAAAGCTGTCCGGCAGCTGCAGAGACGTCCTAAGTTGTGCTAGGTAAAAGCACTCTAGTAGCACGTGTCAGACAGATAACACTTTGTTGTCATCCGCTAGCATTTCTGCAAAGCTGGCCAGCAGCTGCAGAGACGTCCTAAGTTGTGCTAGGTAAAAACACTCTAGCTGCACGTGTCGGACAGATAACGCTTTGTTGTCATCCGCTAGTATTTCTACAAAGCTGGCCAGCAGCTGTAGAGACGTCCTAAGTTATGCTAGGTAAAAGCACTCTAGCAGCACGTGTCGTACAGATAACACTTTGTTGTCATCTGCAAGCATTTCTGCAAAGCTGGCCGGTAGTTGCAGAGACGTCCTAAGTTGTGCTAGGTAAAAACACTCAAGCAGCACGTATCGGACAGATAACACTTTGTTGTCATCTGCTAGCATTTCTACAAAGCTGTCCGGCAGCTGCAGAGACGTCGTAAGTTGTGCTAGGTAAAAACACTCTAGCAGCACGTGTCGTACAGATAACACTTTGTTGTCATCCGCTAGCATTTCTACAAAGCTGGCCGGCAGCTGCAGAGACGTCCTAAGGTGTGCTAGGTAAAAGCACTCTAGTAGCACGTGTCGTACAGATAACAGTTTGTTGTCATCCGCTAGCATTTCTACAAAGCTGGCCGGCAGCTGCAGAGACGTCCTAAGTTGTGCTAGGTAAAAGCACTCTAGCAGCACGTGTCGTACAGATAACACTTTGTTGTCATCTGCTAGCATTTCTACAAAGCTGGCCAGCAGCTGCAGAGACGTCGTAAGGTGTGCTAGGTAAAAACACTCTAGCAGCACGTGTCGTACAGATAACACTTTGTTGTCATCTGCTAGCATTTCTACAAAGCTGGCCAGCAGCTGTAGAGACGTCGTAAGGTGTGCTAGGTAAAAACACTCTAGCAGCACGTGTCGTACAGATAACACTTTGTTGTCATCTGCTAGCATTTCTACAAAGCTGGCCAGCAGCTGCAGAGACGTCGTAAGGTGTGCTAGGTAAAAGCACTCTAGCAGCACGTGTCGTACAGATAACACTTTGTTGTCGTCCGCTAGCATTTCTACAAAGCTGGCCGGCAGCGGCAGAGACGTCCTATGTTGTGCTAGGTAAAAACACTCTAGCAGCACGTGTCGTACAGATAACACTTTGTTGTCATCTGCTAGCATTTCTACAAAGCTGTCCGGCAGCCGCAGAGACGTCCTAAGGTGTGCTAGGTAAAAACACTCTAGCAGCACGTGTAGGACAGTTAACACTTTGTTGTCATCCGCTAGCATTTCTACAAAGCTTGCCGGCAGCGGCAGAGACGTCCTAAGTTGTGCTAGGTAAAAACACTCTAGCAGCACGTGTAGGACAGTTAACACTTTGTTGTCATCCGCTAGCATTTCTACAAAGCTGTCCGGCAGCCGCAGAGACGTCCTAAATTGTGCTAGGTAAAAACACTCTAGCAGCACGTGTAGGACAGTTAACACTTTGTTGTCATCCGCTAGCATTTCTACAAAGCTGGCCGGCAGCGGCAGAGACGTCCTAAGTTGTGCTAGGTAAAAACACTCTAGCAGCACGTGTAGGACAGATAAAGCTTTGTTGTCATCTGCTAGTATTTCTACAAAGCTGGCCGGCAGCCGCAGAGACGTCCTAAGGTGTGCTAGGTAAAAGCACTCTAGCAGCACGTGTCGGACAGATAACACTTTGTTGTCATCTGCTAGCATTTCTGCAAAGCTGGCCGGCAGCTGCAGAGACGTCCTAAGGTGTGCTAGGTAAAAACACTCTAGCAGCACGTGTCGGACAGATAACGCTTTGTTGTCATCCGCTAGCATTTCTGCAAAGCTGGCCGGCAGCTGCAGAGACGTCCTAAGTTGTGCTAGGTAAAAGCACTCTAGCAGCACGTGTCGGACAGATAACACTTTGCTGTCATCTGCTAGCATTTCTACAAAGCTGGCCGGCAGCTGCAGAGACGTCCTAAGTTGTGCTAGGTAAAAACACTCTAGCAGCACGTGTCGGACAGTTAACACTTTGTTGTCACCCGCTAGCATTTCTACAAAGCTGGCCAGCAGCTGCAGAGACGTCGTAATGTGTGCTAGGTAAAACACTCTAGCAGCACGTGTCGTACAGATAACACTTTGTTGTCATCTGCTAGCATTTCTGCAAAGCTGGCCGGCAGCGGCAGAGACGTCCTAAGTTGTGCTAGGTGAAAGCACTCTAGCAGCACGTGTCGTACAGATAACACTTTGTTGTCATCCGCTAGCATTTCTACAAAGCTGGCCAGCAGCTGCAGAGACGTCCTAAGTTGTGCTAGGTGAAAGCACTCTAGCAGCACGTGTCGGACAGATAACACTTTGTTGTCATCCGCTAGCATTTCTACAAAGCTGGCCGGCAGCTGCAGAGACGTCCTAAGTTGTGCTAGGTGAAAGCACTCTAGCAGCACGTGTCGTACAGATAACACTTTGTTGTCATCCGCTAGCATTTCTACAAAGCTGGCCAGCAGCTGCAGAGACGTCCTAAGGTGTGCTAGGTAAAAAAAACTCTAGCAGCACGTGACGGACAGATAACACTTTGTTGTCATCTGCTAGCATTTCTGCAAAGCTGGCCGGCAGCTGCAGAGACGTCCTAAGGTGTGCTAGGTAAAAACACTCTAGCAGCACGTGTCGGACAGATAACGCTTTGTTGTCATCTGCTAGCATTTCTACAAAGCTGGCCGGCAGCTGCAGAGACGTCCTAAGGTGTGCTAGGTAAAAACACTCTAGCAGCACGTGTCGGACAGATAACACTTTGTTGTCATCCGCTAGCATTTCTACAAAGCTGGCCAGCAGCTGCAGAGACGTCCTAAGGTGTGCTAGGTAAAAAAAACTCTAGCAGCACGTGTCGGACAGATAACACTTTGTTGTCATCTGCTAGCATTTCTGCAAAGCTGGCCGGCAGCTGCAGAGACGTCCTAAGGTGTGCTAGGTAAAAACACTCTAGCAGCACGTGTCGGACAGATAACGCTTTGTTGTCATCTGCTAGCATTTCTGCAAAGCTGGCCGGTAGCTGCAGAGACGTCCTAAGGTGTGCTAGGTAAAAACACTCTAGCAGCACATGTCGGAAAGTTAACGCTTTGTTGTCATCTGCTAGCATTTCTACAAAGCTGTCCGGCAGCTGCAGAGACGTCCTAAGTTGTGCTAGGTAAAAGCACTCTAGCAGCACGTGTCGGACAGATAACACTTTGTTGTCATCCGCTAGCATTTCTACAAAGCTGTCCGGCAGCTGCAGAGACGTCCTAAGTTGTGCTAGGTAAAAGCACTCTAGTAGCACGTGTCAGACAGATAACACTTTGTTGTCATCCGCTAGCATTTCTGCAAAGCTGGCCAGCAGCTGCAGAGACGTCCTAAGGTGTGCTAGGTAAAAACACTCTAGCTGCACGTGTCGGACAGATAACGCTTTGTTGTCATCCGCTAGCATTTCTACAAAGCTGTCCGGCAGCTGCAGAGACGTCCTAAGTTGTGCTAGGTAAAAGTACTCTAGCAGCACGTGTCGGACAGATAACACTTTGTTGTCATCCGCTAGCATTTCTACAAAGCTGTCCGGCAGCTGCAGAGACGTCCTAAGTTGTGCTAGGTAAAAGCACTCTAGTAGCACGTGTCAGACAGATAACACTTTGTTGTCATCCGCTAGCATTTCTGCAAAGCTGGCCAGCAGCTGCAGAGACGTCCTAAGTTGTGCTAGGTAAAAACACTCTAGCTGCACGTGTCGGACAGATAACGCTTTGTTGTCATCCGCTAGTACTTCTACAAAGCTGGCCAGCAGCTGTAGAGACGTCCTAAGTTATGCTAGGTAAAAGCACTCTAGCAGCACGTGTCGTACAGATAACACTTTGTTGTCATCTGCTAGCATTTCTGCAAAGCTGGCCGGTAGTTGCAGAGACGTCCTAAGTTGTGCTAGGTAAAAGCACTCAAGCAGCACGTATCGGACAGATAACACTTTGTTGTCATCTGCTAGCATTTCTACAAAGCTGGCCGGCAGCTGCAGAGACGTCCTAAGTTGTGCTAGGTAAAAACACTCTAGCAGCACGTGTCGGACAGATAACGCTTTGTTGTCATCCGCTAGCATTTCTACAAAGCTGGTCGGCAGCTGCAGAGACGTCCTAAGTTGTGCTAGGTAAAAGCACTCTAGCAGCACGTGTCGGACAGATAACGCTTTGTTGTCATCCGCTAGCATTTCTACAAAGCTGGTCGGCAGCTGCAGAGACGTCCTAAGTTGTGCTAGGTAAAAGCACTCTAGCAGCACGTGTCGGACAGATAACGCTTTGTTGTCATCCGCTAGCATTTCTACAAAGCTGTCCGGCAGCTGCAGAGACGTCCTAAGTTGTGCTAGGTAAAAGCACTCTAGCAGCACGTGTCGGACAGATAACGCTTTGTTGTCATCCGCTAGCATTTCTACAAAGCTGGCCGGCAGCTGCAGAGACGTCCTAAGTTGTGCTAGGTAAAAACACTCTAGCAGCACGTGTCGGACAGATAACGCTTTGTTGTCATCCGCTAGCATTTCTACATAGCTGGCCGGCAGCTACAGAGACGTCCTAAGGTGTGCTAGGTAAAAACACTCTAGCAGCACGTGTCGTACAGATAACACTTTGTTGTCATCCGCTAGCATTTCTACAAAGCTGTCCGGCAGCTGCAGAGACGTCCTAAGTTGTGCTAGGTAAAAACACTCTAGCAGCACGTGTCGTACAGATAACACTTTGTTGTCATCCGCTAGCATTTCTACAAAGCTGGCCGGCAGCTGCAGAGACGTCCTAAGGTGTGCTAGGTAAAAGCACTCTAGTAGCACGTGTCGTACAGATAACACTTTGTTGTCATCCGCTAGCATTTCTTCAAAGCTGTCCGGCAGCTGCAGAGACGTCCTAAGTTGTGCTAGGTAAAAACACTCTAGCAGCACGTGTCGGACAGGTAACACTTTGTTGTCATCTGCTAGCATTTCTACAAAGCTGTCCGGCAGCTGCAGAGACGTCCTAAGTTGTGCTAGGTAAAAGCACTCTAGCAGCACGTGTAGGACAGATAACACTTTGTTGTCATCCGCTAGCATTTCTACAAAGCTGGCCGGCAGCTGCAGAGACGTCCTAAGTTGTGCTAGGTAAAAACACTCTAGCAGCACGTGTCGTACAGATAACACTTTGTTGTCATCCGCTAGCATTTCTACAAAGCTGGCCAGCAGCTGTAGAGACGTCCTAAGTTGTGCTAGGTAAAAACACTCTAGCAGCACGTGTCGTACAGATAACACTTTGTTGTCATCTGCTAGCATTTCTACAAAGCTGGCCAGCAGCTGTAGAGACGTCCTAAGTTGTGCTAGGTAAAAACACTCTAGCAGCACGTGTCGTACAGATAACACTTTGTTGTCATCCGCTAGCATTTCTACAAAGCTGTCCGGCAGCTGCAGAGACGTCCTAAGTTGTGCTAGGTAAAAGCACTCTAGCAGCACGTGTAGGACAGATAACACTTTGTTGTCATCCGCTAGCATTTCTACAAAGCTGGCCGGCAGCTGCAGAGACGTCCTAAGTTGTGCTAGGTAAAAACACTCTAGCAGCACGTGTCGTACAGATAACACTTTTTTGTCATCCGCTAGCATTTCTACAAAGCTGGCCGGCAGCTGCAGAGACGTCCTAAGTTGTGCTAGGTAAAAGCACTCTAGCAGCACGTGTAGGACAGATAACACTTTGTTGTCATCTGCTAGCATTTCTACAAAGCTGGCCAGCAGCTGCAGAGACGTCCTAAGTTGTGCTAGGTAAAAACACTCTAGCAGCACGTGTAGGACAGATAACACTTTGTTGTCATCCGCTAGCATTTCTACAAAGCTGGCCGGCAGCTGCAGAGACGTCCTAAGTTGTGCTAGGTAAAAACACTCTAGCAGCACGTGTCGTACAGATAACACTTTGTTGTCATCCGCTAGCATTTCTACAAAGCTGGCCGGCAGCTGCAGAGACGTCCTAAGGTGTGCTAGGTAAAAGCACTCTAGTAGCACGTGTCGTACAGATAACACTTTGTTGTCATCCGCTAGCATTTCTACAAAGCTGGCCGGCAGCTGCAGAGACGTCCTAAGTTGTGCTAGGTAAAAGCACTCTAGCAGCACGTGTCGTACAGATAACACTTTGTTGTCATCTGCTAGCATTTCTACAAAGCTGGCCAGCAGCTGCAGAGACGTCGTAAGGTGTGCTAGGTAAAAACACTCTAGCAGCACGTGTCGTACAGATAACACTTTGTTGTCATCTGCTAGCATTTCTACAAAGCTGGCCAGCAGCTGTAGAGACGTCGTAAGGTGTGCTAGGTAAAAACACTCTAGCAGCACGTGTCGTACAGATAACACTTTGTTGTCATCCGCTAGCATTTCTACAAAGCTGGCCAGCAGCTGCAGAGACGTCGTAAGGTGTGCTAGGTAAAAGCACTCTAGCAGCACGTGTCGTACAGATAACACTTTGTTGTCATCTGCTAGCATTTCTACAAAGCTGGCCAGCAGCTGTAGAGACGTCGTAAGGTATGCTAGGTAAAAACACTCTAGCAGCACGTGTCGTACAGATAACACTTTGTTGTCATCCGCTAGTATTTCTACAAAGCTGGCCAGCAGCTGCAGAGACGTCCTAAGGTGTGCTAGGTAAAAACACTCTAGCATCACGTGTCGTACAGATAACGCTTCGTTGTCATCCGCTAGCATTTCTACAAAGCTGGCCGACAGCTGCAGAGACGTCCTAAGGTGTGCTAGGTAAAAAAACTCTAGCAGCACGTGTCGTACAGATAACGCTTTGTTGTCATCTGCTAGCATTTCTACAAAGCTGGCCAGCAGCTGTAGAGACGTCGTAAGGTATGCTAGGTAAAAACACTCTAGCAGCACGTGTCGTACAGATAACACTTTGTTGTCATCCGCTAGCATTTCTACAAAGCTGGCCGGCAGCTGCAGAGACGTCCTAAGGTGTGCTAGGTAAAAGCACTCTAGTAGCACGTGTCGTACAGATAACACTTTGTTGTCATCCGCTAGCATTTCTTCAAAGCTGTCCGGCAGCTGCAGAGACGTCCTAAGTTGTGCTAGGTAAAAACACTCTAGCAGCACGTGTCGGACAGGTAACACTTTGTTGTCATCTGCTAGCATTTCTACAAAGCTGTCCGGCAGCTGCAGAGACGTCCTAAGTTGTGCTAGGTAAAAGCACTCTAGCAGCACGTGTAGGACAGATAACACTTTGTTGTCATCCGCTAGCATTTCTACAAAGCTGGCCGGCAGCTGCAGAGACGTCCTAAGTTGTGCTAGGTAAAAACACTCTAGCAGCACGTGTCGTACAGATAACACTTTGTTGTCATCCGCTAGCATTTCTACAAAGCTGGCCAGCAGCTGTAGAGACGTCCTAAGTTGTGCTAGGTAAAAACACTCTAGCAGCACGTGTCGTACAGATAACACTTTGTTGTCATCTGCTAGCATTTCTACAAAGCTGGCCAGCAGCTGTAGAGACGTCCTAAGTTGTGCTAGGTAAAAACACTCTAGCAGCACGTGTCGTACAGATAACACTTTGTTGTCATCCGCTAGCATTTCTACAAAGCTGTCCGGCAGCTGCAGAGACGTCCTAAGTTGTGCTAGGTAAAAGCACTCTAGCAGCACGTGTAGGACAGATAACACTTTGTTGTCATCCGCTAGCATTTCTACAAAGCTGGCCGGCAGCTGCAGAGACGTCCTAAGTTGTGCTAGGTAAAAACACTCTAGCAGCACGTGTCGTACAGATAACACTTTGTTGTCATCCGCTAGCATTTCTACAAAGCTGGCCGGCAGCTGCAGAGACGTCCTAAGTTGTGCTAGGTAAAAGCACTCTAGCAGCACGTGTAGGACAGATAACACTTTGTTGTCATCTGCTAGCATTTCTACAAAGCTGGCCAGCAGCTGCAGAGACGTCCTAAGTTGTGCTAGGTAAAAACACTCTAGCAGCACGTGTAGGACAGATAACACTTTGTTGTCATCCGCTAGCATTTCTACAAAGCTGGCCGGCAGCTGCAGAGACGTCCTAAGTTGTGCTAGGTAAAAACACTCTAGCAGCACGTGTCGTACAGATAACACTTTGTTGTCATCCGCTAGCATTTCTACAAAGCTGGCCGGCAGCTGCAGAGACGTCCTAAGGTGTGCTAGGTAAAAGCACTCTAGTAGCACGTGTCGTACAGATAACACTTTGTTGTCATCCGCTAGCATTTCTACAAAGCTGGCCGGCAGCTGCAGAGACGTCCTAAGTTTTGCTAGGTAAAAGCACTCTAGCAGCACGTGTCGTACAGATAACACTTTGTTGTCATCTGCTAGCATTTCTACAAAGCTGGCCAGCAGCTGCAGAGACGTCGTAAGGTGTGCTAGGTAAAAACAATCTAGCAGCACGTGTCGTACAGATAACACTTTGTTGTCATCTGCTAGCATTTCTACAAAGCTGGCCAGCAGCTGTAGAGACGTCGTAAGGTGTGCTAGGTAAAAACACTCTAGCAGCACGTGTCGTACAGATAACACTTTGTTGTCATCCGCTAGCATTTCTACAAAGCTGGCCAGCAGCTGCAGAGACGTCGTAAGGTGTGCTAGGTAAAAGCACTCTAGCAGCACGTGTCGTACAGATAACACTTTGTTGTCATCTGCTAGCATTTCTACAAAGCTGGCCAGCAGCTGTAGAGACGTCGTAAGGTATGCTAGGTAAAAACACTCTAGCAGCACGTGTCGTACAGATAACACTTTGTTGTCATCCGCTAGTATTTCTACAAAGCTGGCCAGCAGCTGCAGAGACGTCCTAAGGTGTGCTAGGTAAAAACACTCTAGCATCACGTGTCGTACAGATAACGCTTCGTTGTCATCCGCTAGCATTTCTACAAAGCTGGCCGACAGCTGCAGAGACGTCCTAAGGTGTGCTAGGTAAAAAAACTCTAGCAGCACGTGTCGTACAGATAACGCTTTGTTGTCATCTGCTAGCATTTCTACAAAGCTGGCCAGCAGCTGTAGAGACGTCGTAAGGTATGCTAGGTAAAAACACTCTAGCAGCACGTGTCGTACAGATAACACTTTGTTGTCATCCGCTAGTATTTCTACAAAGCTGGCCAGCAGCTGCAGAGACGTCCTAAGGTGTGCTAGGTAAAAACACTCTAGCAGCACGTGTCGTACAGATAACGCTTCGTTGTCATCCGCTAGCATTTCTACAAAGCTGGCCGACAGCTGCAGAGACGTCCTAAGGTGTGCTAGGTAAAAAAACTCTAGCAGCACGTGTCGTACAGATAACGCTTTGTTGTCATCTGCTAGCATTTCTACAAAGCTGGCCGACAGCTGCAGAGACGTCCTAAGGTGTGCTAGGTAAAAACACTCTAGCAGCACGTGTCGGACAGATAACGCTTTGTTATCATCCGCTAGCATGTCTACAAAGCTGTCCGGCAGCTGCAGAGACGTCCTAAGGTGTGCTAGGTAAAAACACTCTAGCAGCACGTGTCAGACAGATAAGGCTTCGTTACAAAACGGACAGATTGAAGCAGGCTCCTTTCTAAATAAAAAACCATGAGTAAAAACGCAGTGCCCAATGCGCAACCGGGCCAAACTCACCTCCTCGCGACAAGATGAACGACAGGAGGTAACGCAGGGAATCGGAAGTTCTTTCACAGATCTAAGTTTATTGCTGCGCAGAGCGGATCACTCTTCCTGCCAGCAGGTTTACACAGCTCTCCGCAAAACAGCCCTAAAGTCTTCCGATGTGACAGATGGTACTCCAACCCTGGGCTTCATGGTAGCCGTCTTAGATGCTGAATACGCCATTTCATTTCCCCGCAAGCCTACGTGACCAGGAATCCATGCATACACCTCCCTAACGTCGAAAGCGAGCAAAGCGTGGAGGGCGTCCTGGATACGCTGCACTATAGAGTGGTAGTTGTACAGCTGCCGTAGGCTTTGAAGTGCACTGAGGGAATCACTCAGGATTAAGCAGTCCCCCATCTTTCATCGACGTACGTGTAAAATGGCCTGGTATATCGCATAAAGCTCTGCAGTATACATGGAAGTGCTAGTAAGGAATCCGAATGTATACGGTTCGGTTCCACACACATAAGCACAACCGACACCATTTGAGCTCCTAGAACCGTCAGATAAATTATAAAATGGTCTTCATAACGTGATAAGAATCCTAAAAGCATGTGATGATACTAGACATAGACATGGTAGATTATTGTGTCATAAAATGTGGGACCTTTTGGCAGAGTGACATGTTCCTGTAGTGAACGAACATCCTAATATTTTGCCTTCTTAATCTTCCGAAGCCTATCTGGTGTGTTTTTCGCACTATCACATGTGTTTTTAAGGCTTACAACGTCACTACTCTCCTCAAAAGACTAGGAACGATAAAGTGAGGAAGACTGTCTGTGACGAACTTCTGATACACATCCTCTTTGGAAATACACACCCCGGATTAAAGTGAATTCAGGAATACTTCTTACAAGGAAATGGTCGAGGGCACCTTTGAAGTCAAGAACTTCAACAACTGGAGCTCCATCGTGTTCCCCGTTATCACTCAGTGAACGTTTGACATGGACAACATCGATGGGCTTCTTCTGCAGTGAATCTTCGATCAGTTTCGCCCTTGTGGAAGCGACTAAGTCTTTATCCATTGATCGTTTCTTCTTAATATTGTCAAAAATTCTGTCAATAGAAATGAAGAGTGCCCTGGTATTGAAAGGTCAGATAAACTTCCTGAAAGTGCACTTGAGGAGTGTCTAAAAATGTCTAACCTAAAATGTATCAACAGATGATATCAAAGAGCTTGGATGGTACAATATAGTTGCACCACCAAACGGCTAATGCGGCAACTACTTGACTTAACAGCATCTAACTCGAAAAGGTTGCCTTAACGAGTTTTATTTCTGAAATTAATGCCCATTCAACATGCCAGGGTCATAATATGTTCCACATAACATCTTCTGATCCACAAATTTTTAGCACTATTAAAGAACTGGTATTCAGAGTGCTTATCTTGTGATTAATAGGATTTCTCAAAAACATTGACTTAACAACTTCTGAATCTGAGTGCTTTCAATTTCTTTTCTTCAACACAGAACATTCTGTGATAATAAAATTCCCCTTTTATAATAAAATTTTAATTTTTTGTTACATTGACATTATTGAACTATCTATATATCTATTAATTTTTTTTTATTTGTTCCATTTATACCCCGCCTTTAACTACAGTGGTTATATCGGCGGCTGTTCTCCTATGAAACACGTTGAAGGTGTTAACTCGTAAACGTTAGGTTTTTCTTTTTTTTAATCATTAGATCACGCACACTTTCACACTCTCATTCATACTTCCAGACTCTGGGGAAGATGAGGAATTATCTTGGTTGGAGAAAAATCCCCATCCCCACCGCCGGGAATCGAGCCCGGGACCCCTAGCACGGCAGGCAGGTGCTCTACCGACTGAGCTACGGGGCCAGCCCTATTAATATTTGTTACTAATGAATTTTTTCGTTATCAGCACAAATAAGTGATTATTCAGACGCTTTTCTTCCAATTCTAAGTGAAATACTATCCAAATAAATAAAAAAAATTAATTTGCAAATATAATGGAGAAGTTGGCAGTATATCTAGTTACCATAAAGAGGGACGAAAGAGCTAATATTCTACCTATCAAATTCACCTAAGTGGGATTCGAACCAGGGAGAGCAATATGTCAGACAACAACATTGTTTCTAATCTAATGCAGAGCTCTTTATTTTCCTCTGACTACTGACAATGTATTTTTTGTTGTAATTTAAGTCCTCCAAAGTTCAGTCATATCGAATGATGAATGGAATGGGTGAGATGATGTTCAAATAAGCCCAGAGTTCATAGAGCTTAGAGTTACCTAACATTAGTCTTTCAGGATAAGCGAAAACCCCAGAAAAAACCTTATCCAGGTAACTCACCCTGACCGAGATTCGAACTGGGGACCTCGGGACATGAGGCAGACACGCTACCATCTACGCTACGGAGGCGGTTGGCTGTTTTTATGCAATTAAGAGCAGACTCTGTTTTGTTTCTACTTCAACTGTAATCGTACGGCATTTGTTTAATTGTATTATCTTGTTTAAGCCCTTAATGGAGGGCATTACTGCAATTTGTGATTGTAAAAACAACACAAAATTGAAACGTTAATTCTCTAACGATGTTATCGCGGAATTAAAATGCGACAGCACCTCTCATGTGACAGTTCAAATGGATAAATCAATCAAAAATGGATTTTTCAATATGAACTGGACAAAAGGGCCGTTATATGAACAGAGGTTATTTCACATGAAATTTATTAAGAAGAATATAACATTGATTTGTTATATTCAAGATAATAAAGCAAAATATTACGACTTTCACATGGATTTCTCTACTCGTTCTTCAAAACTTTTCCTTCAAGAAAAGATACTTCCACCCATCTCACCCTAATCACAGTAAACATTTTGCAAATGCTTATATTCCACGTACTCTTGAAGATGAAATGGGAAAGTGAATGGAATTGGCTAAAAGTATAGTAATTATTTTTAGGGATGGTCGCTATTTGGCGACTTTCAAACTCCGTTCTCTTTGCATGATCAGGAATTAAAAAATAGAATAACGATTTCACATTTGAGAAAAGGTGTAAGTTTAAAAATGGAAAGAATTTTCAATTGGTTGACTGCACAAAAAATGTGCAGAAAAACTGTCCTTTAACGATGTACTTTTTATGTGGTGAGAGTCTGTATCTCTTACAGTTCACAAGCTATGCTAAAGTTATTTAGAATAAAATGGCCTTTAGAGACTATCACCAGTAAATTCAAGATTAAATCTCAGTTTGTCACGAAAATGTCCTATTTTTAGTAATTTACCTCCTCCAAGATAAGCCATGTCAGACGATGAATAGAATGGGTGAAATTATACTCAAATGAGCCCGGGGTCCATGGAACTTAGAGTTACCCGACATTCATCTTTCAGGATAAGGGAAAACACCGGAAAAACCTTATCCAGGTAACTCACCCTGAGCTAAATTCGAACTCGGGACCTCTTGAACGTGAGGCAGACACTACCTCCACGCTACCGAGGCGGGCAAAATGTCTTAAAATCTATGGTGCTTTAATCAAAAGCTTTTCGTCCAGTTTTAAGATAACCAAATTTTTTCGATACTTTACCATGCAGGCGTATTTTACATAGGGAAAATTTGTTCGTAAAGGAGAATTTTGAACATACATAGCAAGTTAACCGAGCGGTATGACTCAGCCGGTTTCGGATGTGTTCCGCATTTCGGAGGCCTAGGTTCAACTCCGGTGGCCGATCTACCTGACCCATGGGATTTCCCAGGTCACTGTGCAATTGCTGGATAGGTTAATTACTTTTTATTGCCCTAAACTTCCCAACATATAACACCTGGAATCCTACCAAATATCACCCAAATTAGGCAGTGGATCAGGCTGGGATTCATGTCAAGTCTATATCCCTGCATCAGAAACCCACTCAGCTGAATCGCACTGCGAGACAGCGAAGATCATCTCGTGGAATGCGCGGGTGCTTAAGGCGGTACCGCAGCACATTTCACCTTCCCAATCCAGTGGAGGTTTTTTAGTGGAGTAGTACCCTTGAGGTGAAGCCCACATACGCCAATGTGCCCTCCAACACAGTAGAAATCCTTAAATGGATTTTTCCTCCACTCGAAAAAAGAAATTATATTTCCCAACATTTCTGTCGCTCCATTTCATCTCCATTATAATTTCATGTCATCTCTTATCTGGTGGTCTCTTTCAGGGTAGAAGTGTCGGCGGGGGTCTCGGCGGTGCATGGCAGGATGATATGCTCTGAGGAAAATACTTTCCTCTCTGGCTGGACGGACATCGATCTCCTAGCCGGCCTAAGGGCGCGGCAGGCGGAATGCCGGTTATGCAAACCTGCCTAGAGTACTCTGCTCTGTGAAGGCAGCGTCCAGTCTCCGAACCCTCTTCCTGACTTTTGGGGCCACGGCAAGTTGGATGTCGATTGTTCTAAGACCAGCGCCAGGAGTTCCTATTTGGTAAAATGTAGAGACCCCACCCTCTGTATTGTAGTTACTCCTTCGGATCGACCGCCCTTTATCTCTTCTCCCCTCATCCTCCCTCCAGGGGACGCTCAACTTGGGGCTTAGGTACATGTCATGTAGGGGCGAAGATATCTACCATAGCAGCTCTTACATAGTAAAGACCGATTCCCCTTCTGCAACCCAAGAGTAACCAAATTGTCCCCAAAAAGGGGCGCCCGGCGCCTCCAAGGCCCTTTCTTGGGGCAAGACCTAGAAGCCAACAAGGCCCCCCCATTTGGTTCGGAAACTCAAGACGGGTGGAAGTGATACGCCACTCACGCGCGGCAACCCCAAAGGGTAAGACTACCGAATAACCTCGGTGGGGTCGCATGGTGATCTAGCAAACTTACTAGGTATGCAGGCTAGTACCCGGGAATGGTGAGGCAACCCTCTACCCCCTCCGGGCAGCCCAGGCCTCACCAGAGGTACCCGATTTCCCAAGTCTTCACTACCTCGTACGTTATCTTTGTGCATTTCTTGTCAAGTTTTATATCTTAAACATTCCTCTTCCACGATGTCCTAAAATATTCAAAAACTTTCTAAAGGTTTCCTTACGCTGATGAATGTCTTCCCAAATCTTCACCCTATTGTGGTGAATTTCCTGTCAATTTTTTATATCTTAAAATTTTCTCTTCCACGATGTCTTACAATATTCACACACAGTGCCCCCTGGAGCCAATCCCAATCCGAACAATTCCCGTAAGGGAGGGGCTCGGCTATACGGCATGAGGTTCCTCTAGTAACGTCAGAGGGGCATAGGTGTATACACACAAATATATATATATATATATATATATATATATAAGCTCCAGGGTATCTACCAGGGCAATCCACACCGAGTGAAGAGAGGCCCCTCCCCCCGCTAACGACCAGGGAAATCCCGAGCTGTCCCGAAAGGGTGCCCGTTGCCTCCGTGGGGCTTTACATAGGGCAAGATCTAGAGACTAACACGGTCCTTATCTGATCCTGTGGACTTAAGAGGAGATGAAAGCGGATGCGCCACTTACACGCGCCAACCCCAAAGATAAAGGCTACCGATTAACCTTGGTTGTGTCACCTGGTGATTTAGCACACCTACTACCTCTGCAGGCTAGCACGCGAGAATATATGGCTTCCCTCAACCCCGTCCGGAGAGGTACCCGATCACCCACGGGTATCAGCAACCACTGCCCCCTCGAGTCCAACCCAATCCGAACAACTCTCTTATGGGAGGGACTCGGCTATACGGCATGAGGTTCCTCTAGTAACGTCAGAGGGGCATAGGTATGAAGACTGACCCCCCTCTAAAGACCAGGGAGTTACCGAACTGTCCAAAAAGGGCGTCCGGCGCCTTCGTGGGGCTTTCCACAGGGCAAGACCTAGAAACTAATAAGCCTATCTAAGTAGCTTTTCTGGTCCTGTGGAGACGGGATGGAAGTGGATACGCCACTTAAGCGCGCCAACTCCAAAGGGGAAAGCTACCGAAAAACCTCGATGGGGGCGCTAAGCTTCTACTAGCTATGCAGACCAGTATGTGGGAATATATGGCTTCCCTCAACCCCTTCCGGAGACGTACCCGATCTCCCACGGGTATCGGCAACCACTGCCCCCCTCGAGCCCAACCCAATCCGAACAACTCCCTATCAGGGAGGGGCTCGAGTTTTCGGCCCGAGGTTCCTCTAATAACGTCAGAGGTACCACGAGTGCTAAGGTTCCGCAGCGCCCGCTCCACGGCAGCTGAAGGGGACGGATCCCCTCCCCTACTGTGGGCATAGGTATAGTTAAGTACAGAGGTTCTACTCCCATTTGTCCTGGACCCGTATGACAAAGGACCCGGGCCTCCTACCCGAGAGCGATGGATAGTTCGGGGCTCTTTCCATAGGGCAATACCTTGAGTCTAATGAGTCTAGAAGGCCCCCTTCCCCGCTGAACACAACACAAGACGGGATGGAATAGGATGCGCCACTTACGCGCGTCAACCCCGCAGTGAAGACTGCCGAAATCCTCGGTGGGGCAACCTGGTGATCTAGCACACCTTCTACTAGCTCTGCAGGCTAGTACCCGGGACTTACTAGGTAACCCTCTACGCCCTCCGAGCGGTTGTAGCCTGGCCGGAGGTACCCAATTCCCCGTGGGTGTCGGGAACACACTGTCCCTTCGAGTCCAACCCAATCCGAACTCCCCTACGCAAGGGGATCGGCAGTTCGGTCCGAGGTTCCCCTAGTAACGTCAGAGGTACCACGACTTCTAGGGGTCCACAGCGCCCGCACCACGGTAGCTGTAGGAGACGGATCCCCTCCCCTACTTGTCGGGGGCATAGGTACAACAGATCTACTGTCCAGCAGCACAAAGATGGTCTCTGGAAGGTATGTGCTGCCTTACACACTGGGACAAGCACAGCAAATGTGTGTGGCAGAGAAATATTGCTACACAAGGAGCAGACCCTTAAAAAATGCGCCGTATTCACACTGTACGCTAAAATCGAGGAGATTCATTCAGGAAGGTAGAAGCCGTCAGAATGTTTTTGAATGGTCTGTAACTGAACCGACACGGGGTGCCATAAACCTGTCCAGGGAGGGTTTGGTAGGCTTCGCCATCCCCCTGCGGCTCAGGCGTCGGAGACTCTCTCTCCTGTGGAGGACAGTACTCTGGTTGACGTGACCACCATCACCACCACCACCACCACCACCACCACCACCACCACCACCACCACCACCACCACCACCACCACCACCACCACCACCACCACCACCGCCGCCGCCGCCGCCGCCGCCGCCGCCACCACCACATAGTAAGTTTGGAATTAATAAACAATGTCATTTATTAGTCCGCCCGATCACACTCGTGCGCGCACCTTTTCCTAAAGACAAGGTAAGATATTTTTTTAATTCAGGAGACCTTAGGACGTCAATTTGTACCAAAACTGCAATATTTGGCTGCCTACGGTGTATGTGCAGTGAAAGTAAAATCTAGAAACATGCTATATTCTTTTCTAACGCCTTTATTAACAATGAAACCACCGGTCTAAAACTTATTTCGTGTTGAAGCTGGTGGTAGTTACGTAGGTTACAGTTTAGATGTTACTCTTTTGTTTTTTCTACCCAAGGGAAGCCAGAACATTGGAAACGCAACAGAAACCTGTTATCAGCTATTGCTCCCTAGCCAACCTTGCCTCACAAATATCGATATCTGCTCCACGAGGTCATCTCCATATTTCATACCGTAGAGCAAATCGGCGATTCGGGGGAGCAAAAACAAACACGAATGCTTTCTGCAAACATCAAAATGTTGCAGCAGTGATGCAAAGATAACTTAAAAGGTTTAAAGCTATCCATTCCTAAATTTGGTCAAAGTTTTCAATAAATTAGACTGTTAAATTTTATATTGAACAAACACATGCACGTTTAGCAATACTTGCTCGATAAATAGCCCGTGCTGTTAAAATCTTTCAAACATATGATCAGGTATGAGGGCGGTTCAATAAATAATGGAACCTATTTTAGTAAATTGATGGACAGTAATCATTTCTTCATACTAGTCGTATATAGGCTAAGGTTTTTGATAGAGTCAAAAAATAAATAAAAAATAATAAAAAAAAAAAATTCTGCATGACTATGCCTTGGTATCTAGTTTATAAACCAAGGCATAATATGCACCAATTTTATTTCTCATTTTTATACTTTATTTATTAAATACATCCCATTTTTGCAGATACAGATTATATTATGAAACTGAATTACATATCTAAACTAATCTACTGCTACTGATTCCAGTAGCTTACAATAAAATCTAATCCTATTTCTGTTCAACAGTCCTCTAACAAAGGAAATTTAACAATTCAATCTAAATTAAACTATTATCACATGTTTGTTTCTACTGAATAATTATACTGTTGGTACTATACCATATAAGTTTTACAATTTTAGCCTGGTTTCCATACCCTTCCTCAACAAGTTACATGATTTCACATCAGGAAAAGGAGCAGTTCATTATTTCGTCGTTTGTTCCATCCTAACTGTTATTAATTTCAAATATCTTCTTTCTCGCCTAACTGGACCATCCTCCTCCTCCTGTCTGCTTCAATCCTGCCCGTGTAAAATCCAGTTGCTTTCTTCTGTTAATTCTCAATTGTCCTGTTCCTGATTGGTTATTGGGAATGCAGATGATGTTCCTCTTCCTGCTCTACTTCTCTCCTTTGTCTTAATCTAGAAACTCCTTAGTTGTGGTTGATCTTCTACTTCCTCTCTTTCTAAACGTTGATGTAAGCTCAGTTGTTTCTCTTGTAGATAGCTGCCGTAACTCAGTTTGGATACTGTTCCTGCCATCTGTTCTAATATTCTGTAATCTTCTTTATTTATGATTATTGTTGCTAATTGTTTTCCAGCTAATTGTTGCCGTTGATACTGAAGTTCTTCTCGGTTATTTTGGCATTCAAATAGAACATGTTCGGGGGTATCCTGTAGTCCACAAAGCTCACAATTATCATCTCTTTTCTTGTTGATCTTCTTATAGTAAGTGCCATACGGTCCATGACCTCATACATAATGTATAAGTCCTTGCTTGGGATCAAGATGTTGTAGTCTAAGTCTCTTTTTAATGTTTGGAAAATACTGTAAACCCTTCTTCCTGTTTCTAAATGATTCCATTCCTGTTGCCATAAATATATTAATTCCGAATTAATTTTTCGTTTGTCAATGCATCTTTTACCAACTATTCCTTTACCTTGTCCAAACTTTGATTTTTGAGCTAATAAATGGCTGCAGATAGAATCAACATGAAAAATGCAATGCTATGACCGGGATTTGAACCACATCTCCTAGTTTCCGTCCAGTCGCTCTAACCCATTAAACTACCAAGGCCAACTTGCCATCGTGACATTAAATTCTCCATTTGACTTGTATATTTCTCCGATAAACCACTAGGGGCTCTCGCATCCGAAATACACCGTTTGTGGTGACTTACTATATTAAGTACTTGAATCCCAGGCTTCATCATTTAAATGTTATGCGAGAGACCCAGGAAATATGTGAATCAAATGAAGAATTTAATGTAATGGGGGCAATTTGGCCATGATAACTCATTGGGTTAGAGCGACTGGACGGAAACCAGCAGATCTGTGGTTCAAATCCCGTCCATGGTATTGAACTTTTCATGTTCACTCTATCAAAAACCTTAATATATATACGGCTAGTCTGAGGAAATAAATTTCCATCAATTAACAAAAATAATAAGAGTTAAATTACGAAGTCTGTGATTCAAGTACTTACTATGGTAAGTCACCACAAACGGTGTATCTCGAATGCGAGAACTCCTAGTGGTTTACCGGGGAAAATACGAGTCAAATGGAGAATTTAAAGTCATGGCCATGGTAGCTCAGTGGGTTAGAGCGGCTTGACGGAAACCAGCAGATCTGTGGTTAAAATCCCGGCCTGGCATTGAATTTTGCACGTTGACTAATAAAACCTTAGCCTATATATGGCTATTATGAAGAAATTATTAATTTCCATCAATTAACTCAAACAATAAGAGTTAAATGATGAAGCCTGGGATTCAAGTACTTACGATAGTAAGTCGCCACAAACGACTTGAATGCAAGAGCCCCTAGCGGTTTACCGGGGAAATATAAGAGTCAAATGGAGAATTTAATGTCAGAACGGCAAGATGGCCATGGTTGCTCAATGGGTTAGAGCGACTAGTTGGAAAACTGGAGATTTTGGTTCAAATCCCGGCCATGACTTTGTATTTTTCATGCTATCAATGGAACACATTCCTTTTTTATGAAACAGAGGTTGATTTATTTAAAATTCAAATTCGTCATGTTACATCCCAATCTTTTAGCTACACATTATTTTTCAACGTAATATCCGTTCAATGGTATGGCTTTACGTCACCTTGAAATGACGGCCTGTATGCCTGCACTGTACCATTGCCCGATGTCGGAGCCAGCGTCGTATTGCATCAATAACTTCATCATCCACGTAGTGCGTCCCACTGATGACGTCCTTCATTTGGCCAAACATGCGGAAATCCGACGATGCTGGATGGGAGATGTACGGAGGCTGCGGAAGTTTTGTGAGCTCCTCTCAGGTGCAAAGACTTTTTCGATGTCTTTTGTTGTCATTTTTTCTTTAATTTAAGTCCTCCAACGTTAACTCATATCGAACGGTGAATGAAATGGATGAAATGATGCTCAAATGAGCCCGGGATCCATAGAGCTTAGAGTTACCCGACATTCGTCTTTCAGAATAAGGGGAAACCCCGGAAAAAACCTTATCCACGTAACTCACCCTGACCGAGATTCGAACTCGGGACCTCTCGAACGTGAGGCAGACATGCTACCACCACGCTACCGAGGCGGGCTTTTTGTTGTCATGGAGAAGTTCTTTCGGATTTTTTGTGCCCCCGAACACGCTGAAGTCGTTTCGCAGTACAGCACACTTCAGAGTTGATCGTTTGACCATGGGGAAGGACAGCGAACAGAATAACTCCATCAGCGTCCCAGAAGACTGTAGCCATGACTTTACCGGCTGAGGCTATGGCTTTAAGCTGTTTCTTGGTAGGGGAGTGGGTGTGGGGCTACTACATTGATTACCGTTTTGCTTCGGGTTCGAAGTGATGAATTCATGTTTCATCGCCGGTAACAATGTTTGACAAAACACTGTCACAATCAGCATTTATGACGAATAAGCAATTCCGCACAGATGGTTCTCCTTGGTTTTCTGTTAGACATCGAGGGAACCAGCGGGAACACACCTTTGAACGTCCCAACTAGTGATCAATTGTGACAGCACTACCAACAGAGACGTCAAGGTACTGAGGTATTTGATTGAGATCCGGCGATCATCTCGAAGGAGTTCGCAAGCTCCAAGCTCATAGCTGTGCACGGCCGCCCAGCACGAGGGAGATCAGACATTTTTGCTTGACCTTTTGGCGATGACGACACAGGCATTGCCCAAAGACTCATCGTGCTTCTGTCCACTGCCAGATCACCGTACACATTCTGCAAGCGCCTATGAATATTTGGGATGCCAAAAGAAACTGAATCGCTTCCCGTTGTTTGGCACGCACCTCCGTTACAGACGTTATTTTAAAAGCTCCGTATAGTGCTGTCACCTATCGGAAGTCAATCAAACTTTACGAGATGAAGCGGGAATGTTTGAAAATGTTCCACAAGAAATATGAGGTGTAGTTTAGAACCTCTTGTTCAAATTATAAGCAGATACTCGAAGAGAATGAGTACAAAATATCTATGTAGAACTGTTTGGAATGCTTTCTTTTGGATTCAAAGGTCCTCAAAGCATGAATTTTTAATAAAATTTGTGGTACCGAAATTTTGGGTTTCTCTCTTCTACGAGGCATGCTTTTTAAGTCAGTACCGTTTTGCGATTCTGCCGCGGCAGGGCTACGGTCGGCGTTCCGCGCATGCGCGCTGGTTACCTACGTATCTTGTCTACGCACTGACGCCATTACAGTCTGATTCCTCATTGTATACGTTGGTTACTGAGTGTTTATGATGCCTCCGACAAACGTGAGTCCCACCGAATGTGAAGTACGGGTTGTTATACGATTTCTTAGTGCTAAAGGCGTAAAACCGATCGATATTCATCGTGAGATCTGTGAAGTTTACGGACAAAACATTATGAGTGATGGAATGGTAAGGAAATGGGTAAGAGCATTTAAAGATGGCCGCACAAATGTGCATGATGAAGAACGGAGTGGACATCCTTCGGTCGTTACGAAGATTTGGTGCTGAAAGTGGACAAAAAGGTCAGAGAAAACAGACGCTTTACAATTTCATCATTGTGCGACTGTTTTCCTCAATATTCTCGTAGTGTTCCGTATCGCATTGTGACCGAGAACTTAAAGTACCGGAAATTGTGTTCACGTTGGGTTCCGAAAATGTTGACGGATTTGCACAAAACCCAACCTTTAGACAGTGCATTGACTTTCCTTGAGCGGTACCACAATGAAGGTGAAGATTTGTTAGACAAAATTATTACTGGTGACGAAACATGGGTGGCCTACGTTACACCGGAATCAAAACAACAATACATTGAATGGCGACATTCATCATCACCCACAAAAGTGAAGTTTAAGCAAACAATTTCTGCCCGGAAAATCATGTGCACAGTTTTTTTGGGACAGAAAAGGAGTACTGCTAGTGGAGTTTCTGCCTCGTAATGAGACAATCAATGCAGCGTCTTATTGTTAGACATTGAACAATCTGCGCCGTGCAATCCATAACGAAAGACGTGGTAAGTTGTGTAAGGGTATCGTTCTGCTGCATGACAATGCCCGTCCACATGTGGCTAATCGGACCAAAGATCTCATCAAATATTTTCAGTGGGAAACTCTAGATCATTCTCCATACAGACCCGATCTGGTGCCCAGTGACTACCATTTGTTCCTGCACTTGAAGAAACATCTGGGCTGTCAGCGTCTTCAAGACGATAACGAAGTCAAAACAGTTGTGATACAGTGGTTAACACGTAAGGCGGCAGAATTTTATGAGGAGGGTATTCAAAAACTGGTGCCATGTTATGACAAGTGCCTCAATATTCACGAAAATTATGTAGAAAAGTAGATTAAGGTACAGGCTTTCATGTAAAAATAAAATTATTGCGATATCTATGCACGTCTTTTTTTAATTCCAAAACGGTGCTGACTTAAAAAAACATGCCTCGTATGCAAATGGTGGATAAATTATATGTAATGTACTTCTCTCCATTGCTCTGTCGACTAACACAACTCCTCTGACCTACTAACCCGCGAACTCCTTCACGACTCCTCGTCTGGGAGCAGCATTCACAAAGTTAAAAGAAGCTCGAAACACACAACTTTAAAACAAACTACACAGCTAATAGAACTCACATCAGATCTTACATAGTCCTGCCAGAGAGGCAAAATTTTCTGTAACTAGACACTACTGGAATTAGGAATTATAATAGTCAGTTAACAAAAGCAAGAGCTACTTCTGCTCAACTCCTCCACGGAGTACCGCGATCGCGGATGTGACACTAACATTTAAAAATATATCTACATTTGTTAGTTTATATATGCAATATAAATTAAGAGAAAAAAATGATAACCTTATATGCGGAAATGTAGATCCAATTACTTTAGAAGAATTAGAAACAGCATTAAAAGAAACGAAGAATTCGAAGGCCACAGGAGAAGATGCAATAAATGCAGAATTATTGAAATATGGTGGACCGATACTAATTCAAAAAATTTTGAATTTAATTAATAGTTTTTGGAATGTATGCCAAATCCCAAGATCCTGGACACATGCTCGAATTATATCTATTTTTAAGAAAGGTGCTCAAAACTGGTGTGAGAATTATAGGGGAATATGTATTATAAACACGGGATATAAATTATATGCAATAATCTTAAGTAAAATGTTACAAACCATTACAAATTTTCTACTTTTAGAAGAACAAAATGGTTTTAGAAAAGGACGATTCTGTTCAGATGCTACCCTTTACAGTTAAGCAGATAATAGAAAAAAGCGTTTGATCATGTAAATAGGAAAAAATTGTGGGGAAATCATGACTCGAAGAGGCTACCCAAATAATCTCATTAAAGTTCTAAAATCTACATATAAGGATACAACAATCAGCATACATATTGGAAATGGAGTGTATAGTAAATGGATACATACAAATCAAGGTGTAAGACAGGGTTGCACTTTGTCTCCTATCTTATAAATAATTTATATAGATGATCTGATTAGAGAGTGGATGTTTAAGATTAACGGAGGCGTTCACCTTGCACCAAATTTTATTCTTAAGACGATGCTATTTGCGGATGACCAAATAATTATAAGTAAAACTGAAGACGAGCTGCAAAGAGCAGTATATATTTTACAGAAGTTATATAAGAATTATAATTTCAAAATTTCCACAAATAAAACAAAACCAATGGCGTTTCGAGGTAAAGACACTGTTAGAACCAAAATAGTAATTGATGATATTGTCTTAGAGAAAGTTACGGGTTTTAAATATTTGGGAACATATGTCAGTTATAAATACGAAAATGATTTTAAAAATAAATTACCAATTTTTCAACAAATATGCGGCATAATAAATAGAAGCCTAAAAACTAAAACCAGAAAAGAAACACGGATGAAATTTTATAAAGTAATGGCTGTGCCTGCTTTTATTTTTTGTTCTGAAACATGGAAATTAACAAAAGCAGACAAAAACAAGATACAGGCTGCCGAAATGAGATTTTTAAGAGCAGTAAAGGGATGTACTCTTTTAGATAAAATTACAAATGAAAAAATAAGAGAAGCTTTGGAAATAAGTTCTTTAGAAGAAAAAATAATAAATTATAGAAATGAATGGAGAGAGCATATTGAGAGAATGCCGAGAGATAGGATCACAAGAAGAGTTATAAACTATAAACCTAGAGGAAAGAGACATCCGGGAAGACCACGAAAACAATGGTCAGACATGTTTTAAGCCGGAACAGGCAGCTTTGCCTAGCCCTTGGAGTGAAGAAGAAGAGTATAAATTAAGTAATAAGTAATTATTAATAATTAAGTAATATAAATTAATAAATGATAGAAAAGAGTATAGAATTCAAGTTGGAGACTCACCTTGCCTTCGTGGATTTTGAGAAGGCTTTCGACCGAGGAGAACAATAAATTATGGCAGATATTAAAGACAAAAGGTTACCCAGAGCATTTGATTAAAATCATACAAAGTTTATACGTAGATAACATAATGGTTATTGAAGTAAATGGGAAGTTAACTAAAGAATATAGAATAAATGAAGGACTTAAACAAGGATGCAGTCTATCATCCATTTTATATGATATATATCTAGACGATATTTTAAACAAATGGAAATTTAAAGTAAATAATAGTATTAACATAGGAGAAAGAACGTTAAATATATTAATGTTTGCTGATGATGAAGTTTTAATTTTTGACAATGAGGATAAGCTGCAAAAAGCAATGTATGAATTGTATAAAATCAGTAAAATATATAATATGAAAATTTCAAATAAAAAAACCAAGGTAATGGCATTCCACGGCAAATACCCGGTAAGGACAAAAATTCTAATTGGGAATAATATTATTAAACAAGTATCACATTTTAAGTATCTTGGATGCGACCTAAGCTGTGAAATGGATCAAGATATAAATCAGAAAATAAGTAAGTTTCAATCAGTAACTGGAACAATTAAGAGAACACTAAAAGGTAAAACAAGAAGAGAAATACAATTAAAATTTTATTCCGTCATGGCACTCCCTGTCTTGTTGTATGGAAGAGAGAAATGGACATTAAGAAACAAATATTTTAGTAAAATACAAGCAGCAGAGATGCGTTCCCTAAGATCTGTTAATGGATGTTCAAGGGAAGATCAACTTAGAAATGAGGACATAAGAAATGAATTAAACATCAATTCTGTTTTATTAAAATTAATAGAATATAGAGAAAATTGGCTCCAACATTTAGGAAGAGTGACTCCAGAGAGAATCCCTAAACAAATAATGGAATATAAACCGAAAGGACGAAGATCAATAGGACGACCTAGGAAATGATGGATCGATGTGAGATCGGAACAGGCTATAGGCTAATTCATGGAGGTAGAAGAAGAAGCTAAATTAAGTATTTGAAAGCAGTGCAATAAATATAAGAATCAAACTACATTTGATATCATATCCAACAATGGTAAATCATAAACAAACATTTTTGGTTTTAAGATTACGTCCTCCATTAAATCATATCGGACAGTAAATGAAATTAGTGAAATCATGCTCAAATTAGTCCAGGATCTAAAGAGCTTACTTACCCGCCTCGGTAGCGTAGATTGTAGCGTGTCTGCCTGACGTTCAAGAGGTGAGTTTGAGTCTTGGTCAGGGTGAGTTACCTGGAAGATGTTTTTCTGGGGTTTTCCCTTATCCTGAAAGACAAATGTCGGATAACTCAGCTCTATGGATCCTGGGCTTATTTTAGTATCATTTCACCCGTTCCATTCATCATCCGATATGACTTAACGTTGGAGGACGTAAATTACAAAAAAGAACTTAGTCACCAGACATTCGTCTTTCCGGATAAGAGAAAACCCCGGGTGAAATCTTATCCAAGTAAACTCCCGCAGATCGAGATTCGAACTTTAAACCTCTTGAATGTGAGGCAGACGCGCTAGCAACTACGCTTCCGAGGTGGGCAATGAAGAACTAATATATTAACAGTGGTTTGAAATATCTTAAACTTTTGTGTACAGAATTATCACTATACGGTAAACTAATTCAAGGGAATCGGTAGAAAACTGTAATCTTTTAGATTTTTCACAGTTAGCTGCCGTTAATATTCTACTCTGAGAGGTCAGCCATTCAAAACAATGCGATAAAGCAAACCGGGCAGTAAATTAAGCGGAACAAACGACAAAGTTTGGATGGAAATAAAATTAAACGGAAAAAATCTACTATTTGAACATTTTCGTCAGAGTTTTCCATAACCCAAATTAATTCAGAGCCTATTCAAATTATTCGGGAAGTATTCCTCGGTGATTTGTAGTCCATAATCAACGCATGCTAAACTTTGTTTTAATTACTCTTTTAGCTTTTTAAATGCTTTAAAACTAAAATTTTCCGCCTCACACATCACATATTGAGTGTTAATTGCTTTTATTGATTGTTCCCCTCCTTTTGTCCATGATCGCCCATCCTTTTATTCAGCTGTATGAGGCAATAAAGCACAAAAGGTTTCTCTCTTTATCTCTGGTAAAACACTCAGCTGGATCTAGTTGCCAAAGTACACACAATGGCCATTAGCTTTTTCTTCCATGTCTGGATAAACTCGTCTGCGTTAATCCATTTATAGCTTTCCTACTGAGAATTTATACATTCCGAGAATCAAGCGTCTGGAGTTATATGTATCATTTATATACAGGATGTCTAGCTTATAATGTAATTTTAAAAAGACTTATGATTTTAGCTCTATCATATTGTGACTTTGTGGTTTCGTAAAATAAAAAGTCAAGTTTGCAGAAATAGAAAATTTTCTCTATTTCCGTATACAGGCACTTTTTCACACCCCTCACATGTTCTAAAAGTTGAAACGGTTTTACCAGATCAGGCGTGGAACTCCTAGAATCCAGCAACTGGATCTTCAACGACGTTTATCATCATCCTTTCCTCCACAACTCACTCATAACAACTCCAAGTCGTTACAAAAGTGAAGAGTCATACACACAGTAGTCTCTAGTTGATTCACCACACAAACAACCAAAGAAAATTACTCGCGGCACACTTCAAAGCTCCACTTTCAACTCACTACACGAATCCGATAAACTTGCCACGGCTTCTTTAATACATCCACTCATTGCTCTAGAAATTAATTGAATGTTCTCTAACAATCAAGACGGCACCAAAAGAAAGACGAACAGGCCAGACATCTGTCTGCTTCTTTCTCCGTTTCGGCAAGCTTTTGTCTCCGCCCTGCACTATATGTCTGTTTGAGTACACCTTCCGCGCCCATCGCAACAATGCAATGGTTAACTTCTCCGCTTATACACAGCCTTCAGCTTTTCTCCCATCTTATCGGTCTAAAGGCTAACTCTAACATACAGTTAAAGAGTTTTGGAGATATTGTGTCTCCTTGTCTGACACCTTTTGTTATTTCAAATGTTTCCCCTTCGATATCTGTTGTGGTTTTAGAGTAGCAGTTTGTCTAAATCTTTCCAAGCAGTCTTACATACTTAGGATGTATTCGTACTGCATACAATGAATTTATGAAGCATGACCTTTGTGGGGTAATATAAGTTTTAGCAGAGGGAACTATGTTTTTGAGATGTCCTTCACGTTAGCTTTTACTCAGAGTGCGGTCTTCTAGTTTAAATATTAAAAGAACTGTAGTGGTTCACGAAGAAGCACGTTCACATCTTTCTCTTAGCATGTTGCATAATTAAATGCACTAAGGGTAGTTGATGTATCGACATAACGTATTCTCTGTTCGAATACAACTATGCTAAATACATAAGCTTGCTTAAGGATTTAAAATTAAAAAGTCTCCATGCGGTAAACTGATTTCTGTGTTACGTGTGTTTCCTACATCTCCCAGGATACTTTTTTGGAGAATTAAAATTAATATTTGAAACGTGAACTAGTTTACAAAGAAACCAATATCTAAGTATGAATTTGGTGGCTACAGCAGTAAAAATGAACATTACGACGAGAAGAAAAGTACACTTAAATCTGTTTTTACAAATTTGTAATGACATATTACAGTGAATGTCACATTTCGAACACAATAATGTGCGTAACTCCAAATGCTATACAAAATAGCTGTATTCAAAGGTCATAAGTTGTCTATAGGTCATAAAACTGTTACTTGAGTAATAAATTACACAATTACCCACACAATTATAACATGTGCTCCTTCATAAAACAAAATCTCATTAGTCGTGTGGATTATTTATTAAACAACAAGATTTACGCATTCCCAACAAAGCAATTGGCCCAGTCTTCTAAATTGTTCAATAAACAATGATCATAATTAATTACGGTTATAATTTTTCGCACTAAAATTCAAAGATATTACATTCTGCTAGCTTAATGTGAAACAAACGCGCCGTAGTACTTTCATTGTTGGTACTCACGGTTCCCGGCTGTTCAGTATCGCCTACCGCTGCAATAGAGGTTACACGCGAGGAACAATATGCGGCTTTGAAATTCTGCTTTCGTCTCAACAATTCTTCAGTTGAGGCCTACACAATGTTACAGGAGGCCTATGGAAAGTCTGTTCTTCCCTAGAGCACAGCTCGAAGGTGGTTTAAAATGTTTAAAAAGGAAGACAATTTCAAAGGAAGGTGGACCCGGTGCACACGTTACTCCTCTTACAGAAGAAAACATCAACACTGCTGCTGCCATTGTCAGAGAGGATCGACGAATTACCCTAAGATCACTTTCTGAAATACTGAAGATTTTATTGTTACCCACACATTGGTGACAGAAACATTACACATGAGACGTGTTTGTGCGCGATGGGTTCCAAGATTGTTTATTCCCGAAAAAATAACATTCACATGCAGGCCTGCATGTAATTAAAGTTGATGTTAGAGGAAGATCCGGAGTTTGTTTCAAACGTAATCACTGCTGATGAAACTTGGCTACATCATTTTGATCCTGAGAGCAAACAGCAAAGCTCAGTGTGGAAATCTCCTTCATCACCAACCCCAAAGAACTAAGAGTAGTCCCTTCTGCTGGGAAAGTTATGGTCATCTCATTCTTTGATATTCATGGAATAGTTCATCAGCATGTTGTACTTGTACACATCAGTAACTGGACAATACTACAGGAATGTCCTGAAAACATGGCAAGTCCATATCAGGCGCAAAAGACCACATTTCCGTGAAGCAGGCTGGATGCTGCACCACAATAATGTGCGGCCGCGTATTGCCAATGTTGTTGCTGAATATCTTGCAAAAATTAACGTGATGTGCATCCCTTACCCTCCCTATATTCTGGATTTAGAACCATGTGACTTTTTTCTATTTCTTAATTTGAAGAAACGCTTCGTGGGAGGCATTATCATCATCGGAAGCAGTGGTGAAGGCTGCGGAGGAGATTTTGAAGGATATCTCAAAGAATGGTTTGCAGCATGTCTTATAAGACTGGTAGAAACGCTGGGACAAGTGCATCGCATTCAGGGGGACTATGAAAATGAGTAAAGGTACGTTGTCAACAAAACTGCGATCATTCTGTATTTAACAGCCCTCTTACATTATCTTAACAATCCATTGTATTCATTCTAGCTGTTAAGTTAAAAGCCATACTGATGGTTACCCTAAAAATACAATTTCAATAAAACATCATACATTTAAGATATTCACTTAGAAATAAGATTGAATTTTTTTTGGAATACCCTTAAAAGCACCCTTCGTTCCAAATGACTTTTGTATATTTGGTAAATGACAGGAGTTATACAAACTACTAAACAGCAAATGGAGATAATTTAAAAATAAAGTTTATATACATATTTTAGTGGCATTACACACCACCGAAATATTCAATTTTAAAGTGGTATGTAGCTATTCATTTTTTCCTCATATTCTTGTTTTCTAGTGCTGTAGATAGATCAAAATGTTTAATCGATTAATCACGTTCCTCTAATCGATTAATCTATCGATTAATCTAGATATTATCTGTTCGGAAATTAGGTGTAGGGATTATATGAAGTACTTTAATGTTCTGTACATTTAATTATTTATTAAACTTTTAGTTTAAACATTTGGTTTACATCAAGTGCAAATGCTTTATATATGTATTGAATTTAGATCTCCAATATTTTTCTACGTAATTATTTAGTAACGTATTATATCAATATACACTAAGATTTCTGAGATTGACATACAAATAATAAATGGAAAGCTAGAGCCAGGCTGAAAAGTTCAATGTCATAGCCCGGATTTGAACCACGGACCTTCTGGTCTCCGGCCAGCTGTTCTATACTAATGAGCCACTATGGCCAACGTAGCAATATGACATTAAATTCTCCAACTGACTCGTGTTTCTCCCGGTAAACCACTTAGGAGTTCTCATAAACACATGAGACAACTACCCTAATGACGACTTACTATGCTGTAAGTACTTTAAGGCCCGGGCTTTATAGTTCGGACCACTATTAGGTACAATTAATAGAAATAAATTTTTTCTTTCACACTAGCCGTGTGTAGGAAGCACTATGAAAGTGTAGAGCCAGACTGAAAAATTTCAGAGCGGCTGGACAGAGACCAGAAGATCCGTGGTTCAAATCCCGGCTATGGCATTGAATTTTTCAGTCTGGCTTTATCCTTTCATAGTGCGTCCTACACAGGGCTAGTGTGAAAGAAGAATTAATTTTAATGCAAATAATAGCTTACATGCAAACCCACCTAGTCAATTTTCATTTAGCTTAAAGACAAAAATGTACACCCACTTTCCCTCGCAAATTTTCGTATTATTTCACTCAGCACAAAAAGTTTTTCCTTATTTTAACTTTCACTTACTGTCACGAACTCAGAAACGTTATTAGCTTACTGCAGTTTACAGCAAAATTACACCAACAGCAGCCCTGAGAAGAGGTATCAGCTACTGTTTCCATAGCTATGTAACCGAAGATTTCAGTTCAAGGTTGTACAGCTCAGTTTATGCAAGCAAGCGATAAATAATCAGTTGTTACGATATGTTGTCACACACAAGCTATACGGAAAGAAACCTCTGTCAGCATCTGTATGTAGTTATGTACCTCTTAGAATATTTCACAACAGTAGTGTTATTTAGACTCTCTCGGGGTTCAGAGTGATTTCTTTTAGCTATCAGGATTTACGAGGGCTGTTCAGTAAACAACACTTTTTGGACAACGTACATTTACTCATCCTCATAATTTTGATGGTCGCTCTCAAAATAATCTCTCCTGAATGCGATGCACTTGTCCCAGCGTTTCTGCCAGTCTTCAAAGACATGCTGGAAACCAATTTTTGAGAGATCCTTCAAAATCGCCTCCGCAGCCTTCACCACTGCTTCTGATGATGGATAATGTCCCAAGAAGGCAAATCCGAACTATAGAGAGGGTGAGGAATGCACTTCACGATGATATTTTGCAAGATATTCAGCAACAACATTGGCAATATGCGGCTGCGCATTATTGTGGTGCAGCATCCAGCCTGCTTCACGGAAATGTGGTCTTTTGCGCTTGATATGGACTTGCAATGTTTTCAGGACATCCCCGTAGTATGTGTGTGCAGGTACAACATACTGATGAACTATTCCATGAATATCAAAGAATGATATGACCATAAATTTCCTAGTAGCAGCAACCACTTTTGCTTTTGGGGGTTGGTGATAAGGGAGATTTCCATATTGAGTTTTGATGTTTGCTTTCAGGATCAAAATGATGTAGCCAAGTTTCATCAGCAGCGATTACGTTTGAAAGAAACTCGGGATCTTTCTCTAACATCAACTTTAACTGCATGCGAATTTCCTTTTGTTCGGCAATCAACAGTCTTGGTATCCATCGCGCACAAACACGTCTCATGTGTAATGTTTCTGTCACCAATGTTCAGTATTTCAGAAAGTGATCTTAAGGTAATTCGTCGATCCTCTCTTACAATGGCAACAGCAGTGTTGATGTTTTCTTCCGTAAGAGCAGTAACTGAAGCACCAGGTCCACCTTCCTTTGAAATTGATTGTCTCCCCTCTTTAAACGCTTTAAATCACCTTCGAGCTGTGCAATAGGGAAGAACAGACTCTCTATAGCCTCAACTGAAGATTTGTTGAGACGACAGCAGGATTACAAAGCCACATATTGTTCCTCACGTGTTATCTCCATTTCAGCGGTAGGCGGTACTGAATATGTCTGAACTTGCCTGGTTCTTACAGGCGGGAAACAGGAGTACCAACAATGAAACTACTACGGCGTGTTTGCTTCACATTAAGCTAACATATAATTAAATTGAATTTTATGTGCGAAAACTTATGACCATAAAAATTATTATATTTGTTTACTGAACAGCCCTTGGATGTTATCTGAAACGTCAAAGAACATTACGTGTTTAGTGAGAGCTTGATGCTTTGGAAAGGCGGTTTAGGTTAGAAGCAATACATCAAAACAAAGAGGGCCAAATTTGGCTAAAAGAGTTTTGTTTAGTATCAATTGTAATCGATTAATCGTCACCGTTAATCGTTTAAATCAGGCAGCACTAGTGTTTTTCCCGCTCATAGATAAGATTTCCAAGGTTTTTGTAGAGAATACTGAAATGATGTACATGCAACACACCCTGTTTTATTTCTTATTCCTCTTAATCTCAAATATAAACAAGAACATTGGAAACAAAAGAACCTAGTTCGCTATATGCAGCGCAACAGAGAGTAAAACAAAACACAGACGGAAAACATCCGTGAAATCCATCTATCTCGGTATATTTTTGTAGAAAAAGTTGTGGAGGAAGGGCTGGAGATATGAATGGGGTAAACCTCCCCATGGATGAGAAGAGCATGTCTACCTGTAGTAATTTCCCAGGAGCGGTTGAAGTTTGTTCGCCACTCCACTTTATGTATCCCAAGTGGCAAGAGAGTTTCGGAGGCATGACCCCCCTCTCCTACCACAATCAATGTCAGCTGTAGACAGATTTCTACGTCATACCTGACGCTACAGCGCAGGCCAATTTGCCGTGCCCTAAACCGCACTAGTTTAATCAATTAGTTAACTGTTACGTACTGGAGCTATTTTAAAGCACTATTTTGTTACAATGTATCAGATACTGCTGGACTGGAACTACAAGTTGTGTACTAGTTATATTCGCGGGAAGTTTTTACTGAGTCGTGAAGGGACAATGGGCTCTTATGAACCATCTTTTAATGCAAGAAATGAGTGCGCTGTTGCCATTTATGTGTGTTTTCAAATAGGAAATGGTAACTAAAATACGAGGGCATTTCAACAAAGACAAACTGACTTTTTTTCATAGATGTTTCTTACTGCAATTAAATTTTTACATGAATTTTCAAAGTAATCCTCCTCCTCTTCCTCCTCTTCCTCCTCCTTATTCTCCTCCTACTTCTTCTTCTCCTTCTCCTTCTCCTCCTCCTTCTTCTTCTTCTTCTTCTTCTTCTTCTTCTTCTTCTTCTTCTTCTTCTTCTTCTTCTTCTTCTTCTTCTTCTCCTCCTTTTTCACCTTCTTCTTCTCCTCCTCCTCCTTCTCCCCCTTCTTCACTCCATGGTTTGGGCATATCACCCGCTTCGGCTTCATAGATATCTCCAGCGTTTCCTGGGTCGTCCTCTGTCTCCAACTGACTCGTATGTTTCCCGGTAGACCACTAGGGGTTCTCATATACTATGAGACACAGACCTTTTGTGACGACTTACTATGCTGCAAGTACTTAAGTACCAGACTTCATAGTTAAACCAATGAGCTACTATGGCCAACATGCCGACATGACATTAAAATATCCAACTGACTCGTATGTTTCCCGGTAGACCACTAGGGGTTCTCATATACTATGAGACACAGACCTTTTGTGACGACTTACTATGCTGCAAGTACTTAAGTACCAGACTTCATAGTTAAACCAATGAGCTACTATGGCCAACATGCCGACATGACATTAAAATATCCAACTGACTCGTATGTTTACCGGTAGACCACTAGGGGTTCTCATATACTATGAGACACAGACCTTTTGTGACGGCTTACTATGCTGTAAGTACTTAAGTACCAGACTTCATAGTTAAACCAATGAGCTACTATGGCCAACATGCCGACATGACATTAAAATATCCAACTGACTCGTATGTTTCCCGGTAGACCACTAGGGGTTCTCATATGCTATGAGACACAGACCTTTTGTGACGACTTACTATGCTGCAAGTACTTAAGTACCAGACTTCATAGTTAAACCAATGAGCTACTATGGCCAACATGCCGACATGACATTAAATTCTCCAAATAACTGGTATGTTTCCCGGTAGACCACTAGGGGTTCTCATATACTATCACACACGCACATTTTGTGGCGACTTGCTATGCTTTAAGTACTTAAGTCCCAAGCTTCATAGTTGAACCCTATGTTTTTATTTTAGAATGGGAGATCTGTGGTTCAAATCCCGGCTATGTGATTGAATTTTTCAGTCTGGCTTTACTCATTCAAACCTTAGTCTACACACGGCTAGTGTGGAAGAAATGATTACTTCCATCAATTTATCTAAAACAAAAACCTAGTGGTTTAACTAGGAGGCCTGGGACTTAAGTACTTGGAGCGTAGTAAGTGGCTACAAACGGTGCGTGTCTCATAGCATATGAGAACCCCTAGTTGTCTACCGGGAAACATACGAGTTATTTGGAGAATTTAATGTCATGCCGGCATGTTGGCCATAGCAGCTCAGTTGGTTAGAGCAACCCCACGGAGAGCGAGAGATCCGTGGTTCAAATCCCGGCTATGGCATTGAATTTTTCATTCTAGCTCTACTCATTCAAACCTTAGCCTACCCACGACTAGTGTGAAAGAAATGATTATTTCCAAACTTAAACAAGTATCCATGGCAAAACTTTGCCATGTACCGTATGTAGTAGAATGGGTCAGAGCTTTCTATGGGTGCACAGAGAAATGAAGTTTTGAGGTTGATCCCCGAAGGCCGTTGAATTCACATTTTCATTGTGACAGGAATATGAAATGAAATGTGTAGTGTTTAACGCCCGCTTTTACTACATACGGCACCGCAGGCGATGACACTGGTGATACATGAGATGAAGATTAAGCACCGGTGGAATGAGATGGCGGGGAAACTGGAGGTCCCGGAGTAAACCCGCCCCAGCGCTGTGTTGCCCACCACAATTCTCACTTTGCCGTCGCTTGGGATCGAACTCGGGCTGCCTTGGTGAGAGCCAAGCGGTCTAACCACTGAGCCATGGCGTGGCCTTGGCAGGAATAGGGCAAATACCAAGGATTATGGGGCATGTTCATATGAACTTTTTTCCTTCTTTTGTATTGAAGGACCCATATCTGAAGTTTTTACAAGTATTTTTGAAACAGCCTGTATATATAAACTTAAACCAACGTTTCCACTCGTACAAAGTATAAAGGGCTCTGACATGATTTTGCTGTACTTGTGCCAGCAGAAATTCAAATTAGTAATTATTTTGATTGCTTGGACAAGGAAGTAGAAGCCCTTATGGTATAGTATTACAAATTTGTCAGTCACTAGAAAGCAACTATAGGTTACCTAAAACCAAACAGATTCAACTGTTCATTTGTACTACGACCACATATCTTAGATAACGTTAATTGGATGTGCATTTCTAGGCAACACTATACCGTCCGCAAAAGTTAAAGACATATGAACGCTGTCCTGCAGAGGTTTCGTGTACATAAAATCAGCTTTACCCGCTAGAAAAGCTTTTGGCTATTCTTCCCGTAATTAAACAACACAATAAATATTACTAAAACATTAAGATCTTACCTTGACACACGTCACAGCAGTGGAACAGCAAGCGCGGTTTCCAATCCAGTAACTCGCTTTCCGACTTCATGGATCTTTCCCAGAGATTGAAACACAGGCACGCTCTCTTTTCCTAAGGATGAAGCTGCTCCACTACAAATTCGTGACACTGTGTGTACACTACCTACACCACAAGCTTACAGATTTAATTGCTGGGATTTTGAAATATCTACAGTTGCCCTATATCCTGGATTGGAGAGCTTTCGTAAAAACTTGTTCATATTAAATATAATTTTTCTGTCCTGAGAATGAATCACTTCACGTTTGTTGATCGAGAAATCACTTGTCCCAGCTTCGAGGGAGATGTTCACGCACTCGGTCATAAACACAGGAAAAAAGATATGTGTATAATAATAATTTATTGTAATATTAACAATGTTTCAGATCGAGTTCAACGCACGACTTAACGATGCCACTCAGTTCAACAAAACAACACTTCTACTCTGAAAAAGAACTGAAAATTAACTCTGTTTCAAACTGCGTGACTTCTGTTTTAATAGTAGGTGCGTTATTTATTTATGTTTGAGATAAATTTTATGAGGAAATAATGGTGTTTTTCAGGCTTATCTGTTGAGCCGACCGCTCGCTACTTTGCGCGGCCGGGCTCTCGAGGTGCGTGTCGCAGTGTTCCCTTTTTAGGTGCTTGCGGACGCTGAGGTGCTGGAGTTGAGCTTTACTCATAAGTAGCTAGGTACCCCTAAAGGAGGTCGACGTGAGCGGCTCCGGCGGAATGTGGTGAGTGGTCCTTTACTACAATGGAATAATTTGGTATAAATGTACTTCTTGTTTCTGGCCTGGTGCGTGTGATCATAAATTTGTTCTGTTGGGGGTCTAATATCCGGGGGACTAAACTTCTGGTTGAGGAAGGAATAAAGAGATACTTATATCAGCCTGTATGCCATGATGGTATAAAATAAATAATTCTTAGAACACATCAACAAAATGTTTAACTAGGCATTTCTGAAAGGGGCACTCCTTCACCTAGTGTTTGGTGTTTCCGCATACCAATTTTTCTCCATCGGTACCTCGTTAGCTGCCAGGTTCCCTGTCTAATAGTTTAAGTTTGCTCGTTTACCTTTGATGAGATCGGCGCACTGTTTTGAATGGATGAATGTGGGGTGTAACCACAACCATGTGAAAAATAAATCGTGTCTCGCTCGTGTTCTAAGTATCGTAGAGACAGGATTTGTGTACAGTCATGATCATAAAATAAAATAATTTCTTATTATAATATTAGCATCTGTAATATTCAAGTATTTATCCGTAACATTTAACCCTAACATGTAAAGGATAAACCGTGCATCGCTCGTGTTCTAAGTACCGTACAGACAGGATTTTTGTACGGTCATGATCAGAAAATAAAATTTTCTCTTATTATAAGATTAGAATCTGTAATTTTTTCAAACATTTATCCTAGCGTAATCAATTAATATAATGTTCTCAGTTCAGGCGCGTGAGATGCGTGTACTACATTCGGCAGCGCTGCTAGGCGGCGCAAGCTTAGGATTCGCTGGAGTCTGCAGTACGGCGTGCCTTCATACGACTAACTTTTGCGAAGTTTATAGACGTGCTTCACATCAATAGTGACGTGACTGGAAAGCGAAAACATATTTTGAACCCAACATGTTGTAATTAAGATAATGTCCAGTCTTTTTTTCCTATATTTAACCTCGCGATCTTCATTTTTTCGGTGAAAAAGTTGCACATCGTCTGTTGACTTTCAATAGCAAAAGCTACCCAGTATTCAGGTTTGAACGGTGGTGGAAATGTCAGAAGAAAATCCTCACATGAACGTGAACAAATTATCCCCAAAGGGAATAAAGCTCTATCCCGACACACTAATACTTTCAACATGAGGGTGAACTGGCGTCAGGTTTACCTTTGGGTTCTTTCTCTTATCTACCCGACACTGTCGCTGAACAGTCCGTCGTACTTTCATTTCAAAGAGAATCTGGAAGGGGAGAAAGTACGTGATTGCCGATTGCTTACGCGAGAACAAACGTTTATTGTGGTTTAGTTGTTTACAAGAAGACAAATCATTGTGTCAGATAAAAATGTGATTTTATTTATAGTGTGTTCTTAATGCCAGAACCCAAAATAAAATGTTGTAAACTGTGGGCGTTTGGTTATTTACATCAGCGGTGGGGAGGGTACGGTTTATTTTTATGTATCAACGGTGTCACACAAAGAAAATGTAAAACACAAACTTAAGAAGTTCGTGGTTTTCGCACTTCTTACAGAACTTTCATGGGCTTAAATAAATAGTCCGTGTTGTATTTCTGAAGTATTGATGTTTCTCTTATGACGTTATGGCGGGTTTTACGACCAATGAAATATTCGTCCTTTTGGGCTCCTCACGAGGGAGGATAAAGTAGATATAAACAAAACCAAGTGACCGTTTATCGTAGCACGCCTTCTTCACAATTTCCATGATGCCTCCGCCGTGTAAATAGTCCTTTGAGGAGTGGAGACTTGAGTTCGTTTCGCTAAAGCGCACAACAAGTGCATACCAAGCATACTTCAACTATAAAAAACATACTAACATATAGTTAAGTTAGTCTGTAGTTAAAGTACGAGGGCTGTTCAATAAACAATGATTATAATTTTACGGTCATAATTTTTCGCACTAAAATTCAATCTTATTATATTCTGTTAGCTTAATGTGAAACAAACATACCGTAATAGTTTCATTGTTGGCACTCCTGGTTCCCGCCTGTGACAACCAAGGAAGTTAAGCCATGCTCAGTATTGCCTACCGCTGCAATGGAGGTAACACGCGAGGAAAAATATGCTGCTTTGAAATTGTGCTTTCGTCTCAACAAATCTTCAGTTCAGACCTATACAATGCTACAGGAGGCCTATGGAGAGTCTGTCCTTCCCTACAGCACAGCTCGAAGGTTTTAAGATGTTTAAAGAGGGGAGAAAATTTCAAAGGAAGGTGGACCCGGTGCCCCAGTTACTGTTCTTATGGCAGAAAACTTCAACATTACTGCTGCCATTATTAGAGAGGATCGACGAATTTCCTTAAGATCACTTTTGGAAATACCGAACATTTCAATTGATGCCACCCACACGTTGGTAACAAACATTACACATGAGATGTGTCTGTGCGCGATAGGTTCCAATATGGCCGCAAATTGCTAGTGTTGTTGCTGAATATCTTGCAAAAATCAACGTGAAGTGCATCCCTCATCCTGCGTACAGTCCGGATTTAGCCTCATTTGACTTTTTTCTATTCTCTAACTTGAAGAAACACCTTCGCGGGAGACATTATCCATCATAAGAAGCAGTGGTGAAGGCTGCGGAGGCGATTTTGAAGGATCTCTCAAAGAATTATCTTTTTTATTTAGTTATCCAGATTTATTGAACTCTATTTTACATAGTGGTATATTAGGGTTAGAGTTGATACACAAAAATATTTTAAATACTACAAGGAAGAAATTATGTTTTAATCTGATGCATATTAATTTAAACTATTTCAGACGTTTAAACACTGAGTTTATAAACATGATGAAGTACTTATACTGTTGTGGCTTTATTAGCAAAGTGTGAGCGGAGCAGAAAATTCAGTTCTTAGAAAGTCCAGCTTGAATATTAATTCTTGTGTTTCTCTCCAGAAAATGGGACAACAGAAAAGGAGATGAACCACAGTTTCAAATTCTTCACCACACATGCACTCGGGGTCGGATGTTAAGTGAAAGCGTGATAAGTATTCACCAAATTTACCATGTCCACTTAAAAATTGGGTCAAAATAAAATTTGGTGCAAGAGTTTCACATTTTCCTCTGTCATATACACTAGGGAAAAATAATGTTTTTGTTAAACTTCCATTTGGATTTGTTAGCCATTGTTGGTTCCATTCTTCAAGAATATGTTGATGTATTACTCTCCAAAGAATGATTTTGAGCATGTCTTTGAAGACTGGCAGAAACGCTGGGACAAGTGCATTGCATTCAGGGGAGATTATTTTGAGAAGGAACATCAAAATTATGAGGATGAGTAAAGGTGCGGTGTCAAAAAACCATTGCGATCATTCTTTATTGAGCAGCCCTCGTAAATCCTGCTGCGCGCGCATATTGAAGCTGAGAGGCGCATCCAGTTTTGAATCAATCAGAACTGGCGAGTGCTGTTAAACAAGCGCCCGGAAAGCATTTACGAAGTGGTGAAAAGATAATATTAAATGTATTTAACAAGTTCAGTGAAAAACTTGCTGAACTTGCTGTCGATGAGGTGGTGAAGTTAAAATTTGAGTTGCACACAAGCATAAAGCAAAAGGTGAAGTTTCAACTCCAAACAAGAAGAGACCACGTGCCAGATCAGTGTAGGATGTTGTCTGTGATGGGTTTGTGAGGTCAGCAATCCACCGAAAAGTTCATCAATTCCCCAAATTACAAATGAATAGCGTTATTGTGATGTAAAGTGCCCCTTGTCACAGTGTGAAGTTAGAACGCATACCAAACAAGTGACGTCATAACATGGCTACAGAGTAAAAATACAATTTTCCACGAAGGTCATGTTAATTTTTTTTAATGTTACGTCCTCCAACGTTAGATAATATCGGATAATGAATGAAATGGGTGAAGTAATGCTCAAATGAGTCCGGGGTACATGGAGCTAAGAGTTACCCGACATTTGTCTATCAGGTCAAGGAAAAACCCCGGAAAAATCTCATCCAGGTAATTCACCCTAACCGAAATTCGAACTCGGGACCTCTTGAACGTGAGGCGGACACGCTACCATCTACGCTACCGTGGCGGGCGAAATTGCTGGCAATAGTTAAGTCTCGTGCTAAAGAGTACAAAAGTTACGTAAGTAGCAGTTAATTTTCATGGATATTAATAGTGTACTGCGTGATACTTAGCTCGAAAAATGTGTCTTTAGTGTCGAAAATTATATTAATATTATACTTAACGAAGAAGTAACAGTTATGTCATTCCGAACGCATATGCACGCGGTACTTTGTTTCTCTCGTTGGATATAGTATAGTGACAAGGTGTTTAAATTTCCAAGTGACGATTCCTACAACCGGATCACCTCAACCTCTGCGGGCTTACACATCTCCTGGAGGTCCAAGACCTTGAGAGCTCCTCCTATCTAGAGGAAAGGAATTCACAGCCAAGCACGCCGATACTCTTGCCTACACTTGGAACCCCAAAACAGCCCAAGGATGAAAGGGGAAGTGAACAAACCCAGAGGATGTAGTTATCCTTTCCAAAATTTGCCTAGTGACGGTAGATACCCATGAAAAAGTTATAGACCTGGAACGTCGGCAATGGTAATCAATCCCCTAGTTCCCGAATGCGGCCAGTTACCATACCACCTGAACTATTCTCTGATAACCAGCTAACATTTGACGGTAGTGGTCTGGAGCTAAAATCGAAGACAAAAATCTGAAGCTGCGTGTGTTACTTTTACATAACCTTTTACTCACTCATTAAATAAATCTCAAAGCTTCTCTCGCCCGCCTCGGTAGCGTAGAGAGTAGCATGTCTGCCTCACGTTCAAGAGGTCCCGGGTTCGAATCTCGGTTAGAGTTACCTAGATAAGGTTTTACGGGGATTTTCCCTTCTCCTGAAGGACGAATGTCGGGTAACTCTAAGCTCTATGGACCCTGGGCTCATTTGAGAATCATTTCACCCATTCCATTCATATGACTTAACGTTGGAGGACGTAAATTACAACAAAAAAGTAAAGGATCTAATTCTTTAACTTTACACTTTGCCACAACATGAGAACTTTCAAAGCGAACCGCTCTCCTTTGTAATTGGGTCGTATGTAACCATTAGACAACAAAAGTCGACTCTCATATCCAGGGCGAACAGCAATGGAGCCAATCTTCTGGTTCCTTTATTTCCTGCAGATACGTACACTGTAAACCCAAACCTCAAACTAACGCCGTCCTTGACACAGGAGAGGGGCAGAGTTGTATGTTTTTGGGAAAAAACTAAAGTACGTTTATATTAATTGATGGAAATTAATCATTTCTCCACACTAGCCATATTTAGGCTAGGTTTTGAAAAGATGGTCAACCTGAAAAATTCAATTCTTCGGCCGGAATTTGAACCACGGATCTCCTGGTTTCCGTGCAGTTGTTCTTAGTCATTGAGCTACAATAGCCAATGTGCCGTCATGACATTAAATTGTCCAACTAACTCATATTTCCCCGGTAGACCACAGGGGCTCTCGTATTCGAGATACACCGTTTGTGGCGACTCACTATTCTAAGTACTTGAGTCCCAGGTTTCATCATTAAACTCTTATTATTTAACTTAATTAATAGAAATTAATAATCTATTCACACTAGCCGTGCATAGGCTAAGGTTTTGGATAGATAAATTCAAACTGAAAAATTCAATTCCACGGCCGGGATTTGAACCACCGATCTCCTGAGTTCCATCCAGTCGCTCTAACCCCTCAACTATAGTTCATGTTAATCAAAATTAAAGCCACGTAGAACCGGATTTATTACCTAACACTTCCTTTTATATACAATGATAAGTAATATAGTAGGCTTAAACGATAGTCAAATGTTTTAAGAGTTATGATGGCCATGAAATTTTCATGCTATTCCTGAAAAACACTTGAATTCGTTTTTAAGTTATGTTCGCCATAGATGTAGGCGCGCATTCTCACGTTAATCCAAGAATGGTTTTTCAATTCATGGATCTCTAAAGATGTATATCTGGGGAAATTCATTATATAAGATTTTTGTATGAAACACAATCCCTTCTATGTATATGGTATACGAATTAATAAAGACAGAAATGTGAATGCAACATATCGAACTACTTTAATGTTACTGTTCACATTACACAAAGAAAAGAAAGCCTTTATTTTTCTAAGTACGCACTCTCTTAGTGGGATATATAGAATTAAAAAATAGGACACAAAAATTAATGAAGCAAAATAATAAAACACTTTGTTTACAGTGACTTAGTTACAATAGGAAGCTTGTGATTGATGTATCACCACGTGACGACACCAGAGCCAAACACAGGCCCACTTGAAAGAAACAACAGTTACATCTTCGACTCTCAGACGATATAAATGTTAACAAAGGAGAGCCTGCCCTGTTATCGACCGAGATAGGCCTTGTAGAGCATGCGCAGGCAGCCGCGTGTACTGGCTGACACAAGTGGACGGTATAGTAGCACGCAGATGCTACCGGCGTCGGGACGCAATAGCGACGTTCTAACACACAAACGGAGTTAACGGCACGTGGCTCATCTCGTCAGGACTGCCGATCAGGTAAGTGCTATTGCATGCCTCTTCAAGTACTGTAGGCTGTTTGATGGTTGGATCATTTGCTATTTTGAGAGCTGGAAGGCTAGTGTGTGAGCTTGCGGAGATAAAATCATTGGGAATACAATACTGGGAATTATTTCAATACGTCCTGAATGAAAAGTGCGTTGATAAAATCACTGAGATATCAAAAGTTCACCGGAAACACGCCATCAGGCTCAAAACGGAAGTATCCAAACCAAATTTAATATTTGGGTTCCAAAATATAGCAATGAACTTTTCAAACAATTTTTTCCACTCCCAAACTATTCGTTAAGTAAAAGCAATTGTTCAAGTTGTATTACAAATACGACATGCTTGAGATATTTACAATTTGTATATGTTGAATTCTTTGAGAAACTGCTAAGTATAGTACTCGTTATGAATTATTTTTTTATAATTGGAAGAACTTCAAACAGAAAAGTTCTTACAGCACGCAAGTGTACATCCCGTTAAAGCTCGTGGTTTTACTATTTCGGAAATGGTTTTGAAAATTATTTAGAATTCTTAAATAGTCATACTTTTACCAGTGGCAGATTGGTATTCCCTTTCCCCGTTTGTGGTCATGTAAGAAACATCACATGGCTATCTCCTTTAACGTGCTTTATCTTTCGATTTATACACATTTATGGAAATGTGTATTAAAATTTATCTCCACTAGTAAGAAGTAAATAGAGAAATGAGTCATGCAACGGAATTTTGTAGACTTGTATGTACAGAGAGATATCTGAATATAACTAATTGGAGTTTTAAAACAATACTTAAAGCTCTGCATCTCGTCAATATTAAATTCAACACGTGTATACAATTTCTGCAAAAACTGAAAAAAAGAAACAAAGCTGGAATTTCTTTATCTTATTTTAGTGCGTGTGTTCGATAAAATAAAACAGAAGAACATAAATCGAAACAAAAGAAACGAGATTTAGTTTCTTCTTTCTTTTCTATCGTCTTCTTTTATCATATCTCTTGTAGCAAAGATTGAGGTTATTAAACATTATTGATTAATTCTTCTATAAGTTCATTGTCAAAGAGTATAAAACTTTAAGAACGATTCATCCAGTTGCCCTATTCCCAGATTTACAGCCAGTAAATCAGAGGTATAATCAGGAAAGGGAAAACCAGAATTGATGTTCTTAAAACTTCCTTTTAACTTCTATTTGAATATATTATAACTTTAAAAGCTAAATTCACTCCATAAAATATTGTATTAAAATGTTCTGGCCCATGTGGTTTAAATATTGTAATTTTCAAGAAATGCTTCCGAATGGTTAGAAAATGCTTTGAAAATCTTGAACATGTTCCCCTTCAAGATTTTCCTTGTTTTATGTTTGAATTGATTTAATTCCATATTGAGACATGTGGATCAGAAACATGTTATAAAATGCAGGAATTAAGTTGAACTTTTAGCTGCACTCATTTTGTATCAGATACGAGATGTAGTAACAAATTGCACTAATTTTGGAAAATAATACCTAAAATAGTAAATGTTATGCTCTCTATGAAACAATCTAATTTTTATGCCTATTAAAGTCCTTCGTACTCGCAGAATTACCTGATAAAGACACTAAATAGTAGATGACCTATTTCCAGTAAAAGTTTCAATTAAACTTAGATACAGTTTAGAGGAACATCCTTGAATAATAATTTTCTATCTTCAATTGTAATTAATTAAAGCGATTAAAGGCAGCATTTTCAGATATAATACTAACATATCTTCGTGCACAGATTTCGAAACATTTACTAGATAATATTCCTCCAAAACCTGTTTTCTGAAATGCTTTCTGTGCTTCTGTGCCAACAGTCAATGCAATACTCAGCGTAGGGATACATATTTCTATTTTTGAATTTGTTTAAAGTCGCTTTAACAACTAGGTCATATCGCGACTATTGTATAATACAGTGTAAGTAATAAATTGGTTAGAATTATTTAAACCAAAACATTAAAACAATAAATAAATCAATATGACAAAGCTAGCGATTGAAGCACACCTGAGATTTCTTGAAGTGCTGTCATTTATAAAGGTTGTGTTAACGTTGTGAGACGGTAGACTTGCCATTGCTTCAGAAGGTGTACTATTTAACAATAGTTTGCTGTACGAAATGGCGAGTTTGAGGTTAGCAAAGGATTTTAATAATGACTTATTAATCCATTTATTTTACTCGTGTAATTATAGGATACGAGAAAGCACATTTAGTGGACACAATCTACTTATATTTTATATATGGAGAACGTATTTCCACTTCAGAATATTGATATATATCGGATAACGCTAAGAAGTTTAAATTGTTTGCTTTTCATGGCCTCCTGTCTCATTTATATTTTTGTTTTGTGTTTATTTTGATTCTCTTTTGGATATCACGGCCTGCTGTATCATTTCCATTTTTGTTTCGTGGTTATTTTGATTCTCTTTTGCATATCATGATATAGAAGTAGGGAAACAGTTGCAAAACGTGGACATTGTTTTCTTATTGTCTTTTCTTGAACTTCTGCTTAGAGTTACACGTATCTTCCTTACATTACTGGTCGCACAAGAAATAAATGCACTAATGTTTTACTGAGAATGCATTACATTACAGAGCGGAACGAGGGAATTGCGGCTATAATAGGAATCTGCAGTTGCCTAATGAAAATAGTACTACATAGACGTGAGTGGGTCTCATTATAAATGCAACTGAGAACAGTGAATGTTTTCTTCATCTGACTCCACTTCGAATTCCCTACCAAATTATTCCATAGCTAAGTCCTCTGCCCAGAAAGTAGTGTGTCGGGGCCGACTCGTAATTAACATTACATTGCGGTGAAAGTAATCTAGTTCCAGAGAGGGTATTTCTCTTGAATGTTAGTACATACAAGGAATGAATTTCGTACTTTCAGGTTAATATATACCATACATTATCAAAACAAATATTATAATAGTAAATACTCCGGCCTGCTTGTAAGACAGAAGTAAATAGCATACACTCGCATGACTTTCTCTACCCATTGCTCAGCAATTTATTTTTTAAAAAGAGTAGTCTTTTAATCATTTCATCCAGCTATTTGTAGAACTAGTTTTATTATGCATTTTTCTGTAGGTTCAATAGGAATACAGTGGACTTAAAGAAAGTGAAATCCTATAGGATTCGGTCGTGTGATGTCTCTGGAATTGCGTTTGGTTTCTATGACAAGGAAAAAATAAAATTTAACAAAACCAATAACAATTTTTCATTTTGGTCTAGTATAAGTATTACAAAAATAAACAGATAACAAAAAATGCCTTGACAATGATTAACTGTACAAACAAAAGAATTAAACATAGATTCTATTATATGAGCACCACATTTTTACATAGTAACTTCAGTTTCGTTTTAAGAGTTATGTAAAATGTAGCTAAAATAATAACTTCAGAAGGTTTCAGAGAATTTTAGTAAAAATCGTTAAGAGAAATTTTTCAGAAGATTAAAATATCCTATGAATTTCCTATGTAACGGAGAGATTGTGGGGGGGATTTTCTTGAAACAGTTCGTATTGCGTCTTCGAAAGATGCTGAACTGAAATATTAATTTAGCTTTTGGAGCTATGGATAAGAATCTTATCCTACATCTCCATTTTTATTGAAAAGTCCTAAAAGGATGATACAGTTGAGCATCGCTTGTACAACTGTCAGCGGGCTGACTTGATTTGGACCTCCATCTGAGACGCCTTAAATAAACTTCGTCCAGAAGAATGCTTACGTTTGGTACCACAGTTGGTACAACTGGAGTTTCGCTTCAAAGACACGAAATTTTATAAGTTTTCAGAGTGGTTGGTTGCTGGTACTCTAAATTGGCTGCTGAAAGTACGGCGGGGAGACACTCTGCTAGGAAAGCAATTATATATATTTTTTAAAGGAGCAGAGATGGACCTATATACGGAAGAAAACCTTGCGTCCTCTGGAGCCATACATTTATCACTTGGAACAAATGCAGATCTAATAATCATTTAAGCAAATAGAACCCTTCATTTGTCTCACAGTATAAGTAAATAAAACAAGAAATGTTCTGAACGACTTACCCTGTACCTGTTCTCGTGTTTAAACAAATAAAAAGAAAAGAAAAGATATATAAACATAAAAAATTAAAAGCTTACTTTAGGTAGAAGTTTTGATTGACCAGCAATACCTTCTCTGTCTATTAGAGAATGTAGGCAATAGATACTACATTAAATATCTGTAGAGAAGCAAACTGCATATTCTGCTCAGTTTGGCATGTGATATACTAAACCCTTTTTATTCAAGGTTTAAATCCTTATTGTAGCTCTTATTTTCAGTACACCAGCTACACAAGATTTTATCGTAGGTAATCCCAGGAGAAACTTCAAATTATCGACAGATTTGTGCGTGCCAGCGATCGTAACTCCAAACTCCGAATATGATTTATTGAGACATTTCCATGAATAAAACGTGACATTATGAATACGTAAATACTTTCTTACTTGCATTGGTAAACATAAGATTGCCACTTTGTCATTTGCTACGTTATGGTGGCAAATTACTAACGGTGTGTGTCCGTATTGCCAACAGTGGCTATTGGAAAATATTCTTGAAAATTAAAGTAAATCCAGACAAAACCATATAAAATGTAGCCTTAAAAATAAAATTTGTAAAGGTAGATTATTTGAATAGGTTAAAAAATAATTTTAAAGGTTGTTGGAGGATTATTATAAAACCTGATGTAGACCACGAGACTGAGTATTGATTGATGTACGCTGATATTATTATGGTTGAGAAACAAACTGAATGTTTTAAGCCAAAAAAGAATATTAATGGTCCAAACAGAAATATTAGTGCCCATACACCACTCCCTGACATTACAGAGGACACAGATCATCTCAGTTGCTTACATATATGTGGAAAAGCCGATAATTATAATCTGTCTCAGCCTAGTTTAATCCTGCTGTAAACTTCTGGGTAGGAAGAGACATAGACAAAACGCTTAAGCTGTTGATTGATTTAACGAAGTTAATGGACGTTTTCTTTTATTTGCATACGTACGATAAACTCCTCCTTTACGTACAGTGCGGTAAGTAGTTTTCCGATCACTGCTGTTTTAACGAAATAAAGCAAGGGCGATTCTCTAAAATGTATAAGTTTTTATAGCAGGTTTTAAAAAAAGTATACACTCTTTTTGCTTTAAAGTTCCTTAGCCGGTCATTTTGACCGGTGCAATTATTTTACACGTGTTCTAACCCAATAGTGGTAACAACGTATTCGAAAGCTATCCAAGGTTTTCGGTCATTGTTGCAGCCCAATTTAGTGGTAGAGTAGGCGTCTCGTAACTAATAATGATAACAATGAGGTCTGAAAATAATCCAAGGTTTGCGATCAATGTGGAAGATTAGTTAGAAATGTTTAGCTCCAGCGCACACGTGTTTCAGATGTCGTGTCAATATAGTGGATGGTAAAATATTTCTGAGACCATACTGTATCATTGCCCCTGTCACATCACAATTACCACGGTAAGTATCTTCGAGAAGATGAAATGTTGAACTATTTCCATAGTTTACTAGACAATGAGTCAGAAGGAGGGAATTACGAGTAGCTGTTCAATAAAGAATGATCACAACTCTTTTTGACAACGTACCTCTACTCATCCTCATAATTTTGATAGTCCTTCTCAAAATATTCTCCCCTGAATGCCATGCACTTTTCCCAGTGTTTCTGCCAGTCTTCAAAGACATGCTGGAAACTATTTTGTGAGAGATTCTTCAAAATCGCCCCCGCAGCCTTCACCACTTCTTCTCAAGATGGATAATGTCTCCCATGAAGGCGCTTCTTCAAGTTAGGTAATGGAAAAGAATCACATGAGGCTAAATCCGGACTATAGAGTGGGTGAGGGATGCACTTCACGCGGATTTTTGCAAGATATTCAGCAACAACCTTGACAATATGTAGCCGCGCATTGTCGTGGTGCAGCATCCAGCCTGCATCACGGAAATGTAGTTTTTTGCGCCTGATATGGTCTTGCAATGTTTTCAGGAATCCCTGTAATATTGCCCAGGTACAGATGTGTGTGCAGGTACAACTTGCTGATAAGCCATTCCATGAATATCACAGAATGAGGTGACCATAAATTTCCCAGCAGAAGCAACCGCTTTTGCATTTTTGGGGGGGGGGGGTTGATGATGGAGATTTCCACACTGAGCTTTGCTGTTTACTCTCAACTAGCTTCTTCAATCGTAGAGAGAGGTTTCCTGCTTCTGCAAAATCTACCCCTGGATTTTTGTATGACACCATCTTGTACAGATTTGACGATACTACCATCACTAAATACGCGGGCTGTTCAATAAAGAATGATCATAATTTTTACGGTCATAAGTTTACGCACTAAAATTCAATTTTATTATGTTCTGTTAGCTTAGTGTGAAACAAACACGCCGTAGTAGTTTCATTGTTGGTACTCCTGGTTCCCGCCCGTGAGAACAAGACAAGTTCAGATATGTTCAGTATCGCCTACCGCTGTAGTGGAGGTAACACGCAGTTAAAGTGGATGTTAGAGGAAGATCCGGAGTTCTTTTCAAACGTAATCACTGCTGATGAAACTTGGCCACATCATTTTGATCCTGAGAGCAAACACCAAAGCTCAGTGTGGAAATCTCCATCATCAACCCCCCCCCCAAATGCAAAAGCGGTTGCTTCTGCTGGGAAAGTTATGGTCATCTCATTCTTTAATATTCATAAAATGGTTTCTCAGCATGTTGTACCTGCACACACATCAGTAACTGGACAATACTACAGAGATATCCTGGAAACATTGCAAGTCCATATCATATGCAAATGACTACATTTCCGTGAAGCAGGCTGGATGCTGCACCACGATAATGCGCGGCCGCATATTGCCAATGCTGTTGCTGAATATTTTGCATAAATCAACGTGAAGTGCATCTCTCTCCCTCTCTATAGTCCGGATTTAGACTCACGTGATTTTTTTCTATTCCCTAACTTGTAGAAACGCCTTCGTGGGAGGCATTATCCATCAGAAGCACTAGTGAAGGCTGCGGAGGCGATTTTGAAGGATCTCTCATAAACTGATTTCCAGCATGTATTTGAAGACTGCGTCGCATTCATGGGAGCCTATTTTGAGATGGACCATCAAAAATATGAGGATGAATAAAGATACGTTGTCAAAAAAATTGTGATCATTCTTTATTGAACAGCACTGGTACAAACACAAGCTAATACTGTTTCTCTGCCACCGAAAAATTACTGCCTGGTTTTGTGTAATTGCATTTCATTTCTGCTACCATACGTCAGTGTAATATGTAGCTAGTGATATTTCATTTCGTTTATGGGTAGGGAACACATTTCGCTGAAGCACCTTCCAATACAAACAGCAAAATATTCACAATTGACCTCCGCTGGAAGCTAATTTCAAATTCTCCCCTCCAATGTAACACACTTCAAACACAGCATACACCAAATAGCTTTGAATTAAAATTGAAACATAGGTATTACATCTTACGTAGGCCATAAATTTTATGCTTTATTTAACTTAAAAATACAACCACAGCTACATCATTCATACACGGTGTTCCTTTTTTCTGTAGTTTTACCGCGCTTAATTTGACGTCGTCAATAGCATCGCTGACGAAGCGGGTTTATATACAATTCCCCTAGTGGCGTGTGATCATATTTGATGTGTTGACAGCAGTTTTGCGGCCTCCCTCTACTGTCAGGTAAATATAATATTTGAGAGGTGCGCCTGCCCACGTAAGATAAAGGTGCGTAGTCTCGTATGGTGCGTAGATCTATATACCATAACTATATACTGCAATGCAGTGTACTGCAAAGCTAATTATGCAGCCATAAAAATATACCATGAAGAATATACTAAATGATAAGTCAGTGAACACTTAATTCACAATGAGCATCTACTTTTCTGTTATAGTAGACATATATACATATTGTGAATCTGTCATGTAAAATAGAAATATTTCAATTTGATCTCAATTCTTTTCTATCACCCACAGTTTCCTCACAATGTAGCTTCTTTACAAACCAGAAAAGTAGCAGAACACGTTCTGGGAAGGAACAATTAGTGTTACAATATGTAAAAAGCTTTTATCCAAGTCTAAACAAGAAAATATCTCTAGTACATAGCCTTATGTGTCCATTTTCTTATATTTTCCTTCTCTCGGTGGTCTATGTTCATATCCTTGTTTGACATAAGCTTGCCCCGTATCTCTGAACGATCACGTGACCTTATCACCTCCCATTGGCTTCTGTTGTAGTACAGACTGTTGTGCGGTAAAAATTAGTTCGTTATTTAACATGGTGATATATCTTTATATATTGGAAGAGAATTATTAAACTTACATTTTCGTGACTGTTTTAATTAAATATATTACGCAACTGAGTTGATTTATCTGAAAGGCATGTTAATTCTTAAACGAAGTTAAGAGGAGGTTCCTTTGCTCTCAAGCACATGGCACGATAGCACGTGATTTAGCGGTAGTGATGACATATTTGTTTATATGACTTTTATCTGTGACCTTGTTTTGAACTGTATTAGTCATATATCGCCATTCGAAGGCGTGTTGTGCCGAGTGCGAGAGCTAAATTATTTTATTGATCATTTATTGCGCGTGTACTTATTATATGTATAATGGCGGAGTCTACCGCCAGTTTTTCATTGAAGCATCGCAAGAGTAAACCTTTACAAAGCGGCGAAAAAAGAATTGTGGAGCCTGTGTTTAATGCACTCACAGAGAAGAATCCGTCTTTGTCAGTGAGAGAATTCGAACAGCTGTGCTCTGAACTTACAGGTGTGAGTGTTAGATCCATAGGAACATCGCGACATGTAACTGAGACAACAGGAAAACTTATCACTCCAGGGGCGATATTGCTGTTTGGCGAAGACGTTATTTAAGGACAATCAGACTGTACCGAGATACAAATTGCAAAATGTACTAGCTTGATGAGACTTGGGTGAATGAAGAACGTACGAGAAGTATGGCGTGACACGACTTTTAAGACTGAAAGACAAGCATTTTTTCCAAGGTATGTGTGCTGCTTTTAAAAAAATACGAGTGGAAAAGGCCGTAGGCCTTTCATTATAAACTTGTATAGTTTCATTGCTCATTCATTCAGCTTCAACTTTCTCAGTTTCATTATAAACTTAGTTCTTTTTGTATGTCTTCATATTCTTATTTGTATTATTTTATCTATCTTCCTGGCAATTATTATAACGTTTACTGCAGGTTTAAATGTGACGGGAAGGCACTGCTATGGCCTATGGCGCGGAAGCTGTAGCCAATTTGGGTGAGGGGGAAGGTAGTTGCACGCGGTGCGATATATGTCAGCGGTGCAAGGTTATATGAAACAGGGATTAGTTACCTGCTGTACCACACTCAGAACGGTGTAATTTGCTTACTATTCCGCCAAAATTACCACTTCTACTCTATAGTGGGCACTAGGATTTCAAGACAGACTCCCTAGTCAACTATGACGTCATTCCTTTTCAATCGGTGGGCGGGAAATAACGAATAAAAATGGTCACTGTGTGCTACACACCAAATCTAGAACAGGAGCTGCCACAACACCCAAATTTGGCGTGAAGTAAACATAGTCCCTATTGCAATAGCAGGAATAGATATCACATAAGTAGAGCTAAATGTGTCTATCTAGCGATTATCGAAGCCATTCTAGGTTTTCCAAAAACACACAAGATCTAGATTTAGTCTATGAGCTTGGAAAGAGAAGAATTTTACAGAAGACTTGCGTCTGTAGTGACATTTAGGACAGTTAGAAGAGATTATGTACTCCAAAACTCTAAAATGGGAGGAAATAAACTCATTTTACAATATAAACCATGGTGGAGACACCAATTTGGACCTTAGATTTGTTCTGAATTTGTTCGGGGTTGAGAGGTAACACTAAACTGTTTAAAACAAGTGATTTCATGACAATGACAACAATTGCGCTTGTGACCAAATCTGCGACCAGTATCACGTGTCTAGGTGCAAGAAGAGTAGAAAATCTTTAGAGGAATTTTGCACAAGTGATCTTATCATTGATGTCTCCTCTTTGGACAATTTGTGTGTCCTTCTCTTATATACAAAAATGAAGTTTTATTTTGTTCTTTTGGCAAAGCTATTTGAGATAGTTGGTAGTAATTACATGTTCTCTTATTCTAGTACCCAATTTGCGTTATGAGTTATATGGATAAAAATGTCAGCTCCCTAAGTATTCTGCCTTAAGTCTTCAGGAAATAAAATTATAGAAGTGCGATTATTTCGGAAATTGTTTATGTTATATGAAAATATGTTTTACAATATTATCTTAGAGCCACAATGAAAAATTCAATGCCATAGCCGAGATTTGAACCATGGATCTTCTGGCCTCCGTCCAGCCCCTCTAAACCATTGAGCTCCTATGGACAAGGTGCCAACATGACATTAAATTCTCCAACTGACTCGTGTTTCTCCCGCTAAACCACTAGGAGTTCTCATAAACACATGAGACAACTACCTTAATGGCGACTTACTATGCTGTAAGTACTTTAAGGCCCCGGCTTTATAGTTCGGACCTCTATTAGGTACAATTAATGGAAATTAATTTTTCTTTCACACTAGCCGTGTGTAGGACGCACTATGAAAGGGTAGAGCCAAACTGAAAAATCAATGCCATAGCCGGGATCTTTTGGTCTCAGTCCAGCCACTCTAAACCATTGAGTTACTATGGTCAACGTGCCGACATGACATTAAGTTCTCCAACTGACTCGTGTTTTTCCCGGTAAACCACTAGGAGTTCTCATAAACACATGAGACAACTACCTTAATGGCGACTTACTATGCTGTAAGTACTTTAAGGCCCGCGCTTTATAGTTCGGACCACAATTAGGTACAATTAATGGAAATTAATTGTTCTTTCATACTAGCCGTGTGTAGGACGCACTACGAAAGTGTAGAGCCAGACTGAAAAATTCAATGCTATAGATCCGTGATTCAGATCCCGGCAATGGCATTGAATTCTTCAGTCTGGCTCTATCCTTTCATAGTGCGTCCTACACACGGCTAGTGTTAAAGACCAATTAATTTCCAATATTAACTTACATTTAATAATCTATGTAGGGTATTTCAACAAGAGTACTCTTTTTAACACGAAATAGCTGCTATTGTTAATGAGTTACAGCAGTCATTTTTTTCTTGTGGTTGCAGCTGTTTTTAAAATTTAGCCATGGAACTTTAGCATTCAGCAACGCATAGGAGGTGATAGAAAATGTAAATGGTTCATCTATTTGCCAAACCTTACACGGGTATTGCATAAATCTTATAAGGGACTATTTTGGTCCTCAATTGGACGGTATTGGTTAAACACCATTAAATACCAGGAAGATATGGATGTGATAACGTGTGCGTCAAAAAATTTTAAAATACGACTACTAAATTTTTGGTCCAGCCTACAGATACCTTCAGAATGGAAAATCTATAATAAAGCCAATATTTAAAACAGGAGAGAGAAATGAATGCAAACATTATAGAGGAATCAGTCTTTTAAATACAAGCTATAATATATTATCTAAAATTTTAGCAAAAATATTAAATATAATAACTGAATCACTACTCAATAATGAACAACACGGATTCAGGCAAGGCAGATCCTGTGCTGATTGCCAACAAAACAAATAATACAAAAGAGAAGATAATTTAATTTAGAGACCCATATATTATTTGTTGATTACGTAAAAGCATTTGACAAAGTTATACGGCAAAAGCTGTGTGATATAATGACTGAAAACATATGCTCAACATTTTATTTTAATGATAAAGAATATGTACGAAGGGGCATGTATTAGCTTGGATGACAGAAACTATCAACCTAGGTGTAAGACAGGGCTGCCCAATGTTGCCAACTCTTTTATATTCATATCGACGTAACAGTTGCCGAATGGCAAGCTCAGTTGAAAGTAGATATTAAATTAGCTCGTATAATCTTATATACAGTCCTGTTTGCAGATTATCAGTTCATTCTGCAGATACTGAAGGCAGATTACAAATAATTTGTACCAACTCGACAAAACAATGTCCAAGTATAATGTTATCATTTCAGCAGAAAAAACGAAAGTGATGGCTTTTATTGGTAAATACCCAACACGTCCAAAAACAAAATATTAGAACAAGTTAAATATTTCCTATGAATGTGACAGATTTAAAACAAAAGATCTATAATTTTCAAAACATATGTGGCATAATAAAACGAATATTTAAAAACAAAAACAAGACGAGATACCATAATAAAGTTTTATAAAACTATGGCAGTGCCTGTTATATCTTATGGAGCCGAGACCTGGGACTTGAACAGTACTGATAAAAGAATAATTGAAACGTCTGAAATGAATACGTCGCTGGCTGTATTCTTAAAGATCACATTAAAAGTGAAACAATAAGAGAACAATTAAAAATATTTACTTTAAATGACAAACTCACATAGAACAAACTGAAATGGCTAGATCATCTCTCTCGAATGCCAGAAGAAAGACTCACCAAGCAGACCTTGCAGTATAAACCAGTTGGTGTTAGAGATGTTGGAAGGCCACGGAGACGCTGAGAAGATCCTTTCTGAGCCGAAACGGGTCTATCTGGCCTATCTTAAAGGTTGATGCTGATGAAATGGACGGTATGTATCTCAGAAATATTTGGTTCCAGCAAAATGGTGTTACATATCATACTGCTCTGGAAACAATCTTTTGAACGAGAAGTTCAGAGATTATATCATTTCCCGTGATGTGATTTTAACTGTCCCCCGAGATCATGTGATTTAACACCGTTGGATTTTTGTTATGCTAAATTTCGAGTTTGTGAACAAGCTAGAAACTTTTGAATAACATGACGTGTGTTATTCGTGTAGTTGTTCCTGATCTACGTTCTTCAGTCATTGAAAATTTGGTCAACCTTATACGCGCAACCCAACTAAGTCGCGGCGGTCACTTAACTGTTTGTTATTCTCTTCCATACGTAAGTTCAAATATAGCACACTCTTGTTGCAAGACTATGTGTTATCTAAATTATTTTCTTACAGTTTTTCAAGGTATATTGTAGGGAGCAAAGATGTTTTAAATTCGGATCCTACCAGAAAAGATTGGCTACCTGTTAAAGCATGAATATTGTATTGAGAGTCAGAGTAACTAAAGGCCTAATTTAGTCACTTCATAAAATACAAGAACCTAAAGAGAGTTCTGATTGCGTTTTCTTGAGGAAGCACGCATATTTGCCGCCTTTAGCATCTGGGGTTATCTCGTTGGCCTTTTACCTAACAATAAAATTACTCTTACACAAACTCACACGCATACACAAACATTCACACTCCCATCAGACATCTTGACATTGGGGAGAATAAGAAATATACCTGAATTAAGAAAAATTTCCCTCTCCTGCCAGGAACCAAACCAGAGACTAACATCATGCATTGTAACCACTAACAGAGGCAAAATCTAGCTGATCTTGAAGGTCATAACGTAGTTACTAAACGGCTCCGATACGTACGTAGGTCATCCGGGAGAATACCTGGATGCTGAGATCACCTGGTTACAAGATCTCTACTTCGAGTAGCTTACATTGCGTTATAATGCTGAATAACACCGATCTGCGTTGGCTCAGCCAAAAGTTTTTCCATTGTTTCAGCTATGACATATTTGTCCCAGGGTATGAGAGAGTGTAGTCTGGAGGACAACTTTCTATCTGATAGAGTTAGCTTAAAGCATTACTTTTGGAAATGTTTTCCGACGGTGGAATTTAGGAACTAAGTCATTTCTAAGATGGATGTTCAATAAAGAAGGATCGTATTTTTTTTTTTTTTTTTTTTTTTTTTTTTGGGGAACGCATCTTTACTCATCCTCATAGTTTGTATGGTCCTTCTCAAAATAGCCTCCTCTGAATGCGATGTACTTGTCCCAGGGTTTCTGCCAGTCTTCAAAGACATGCTGGAAACCATTTTTTGAGAAATCCTTCAAAATCTCCTCCGCAGCCTTCACCACTGCGTCTGATGATGGATAATGCCTCCCACGTAGGCGTTTCTTCAAGTTAGGGAATAGAAAAAAGTCACATGGGGCTAAATCCGGACTATAGAGCGGGTGAGGGATGCGTTTCACTTTGACTTTTGCAAGATATTCAGCAACATTATTGGTAATATGCGGCCGCGCGTTATCGTGGTGCAGCATCCAGCCTGCTTCACGGAAATCCGGTCTTTTGCGCCTGATATGGACTTGCAATGTTTTCAAGACATCCCTGTAATATTGTCGTTACTAATGTGTGTGCAGGTACAAGATGCTGATAAACCATTCCATGAATATCAAAGAAGTAGATGACCATAACTTTCCAAGCAGAAGCAACCACTTTTGATTTTTTGGGGGGTTGGTGATGAAGGAGATTTCCACACTGAGCTTTACTGTTTGCTCTCAGGATCAAAATGATGTAGCCAAGTTTCATCAAAAGTATTTACGAAAGGGTAGAGCCAGACTGAAAAATTCAATGCCATAGCCGGGATTTGAACCACGGATCTTCTGGTTTCCGTCCAGCCGCTCTAACCATTTGAGCTACTATGGCCAACGTGCCAACATGACTTTAAATTCTCCAACTGACTCGTGTTTTCCCCGGTAAACCACTAGGAGTTCTCACAAACACATGAGACAACTACCTTAATGGCAACTTACTATGCTGTAAGTACTTTAAGGCTCGGAATTTATAGTTCAGACAACTATTAGGTACAATTAATTGAAACTAATTGTTATTTCACACTAGCCGTGTGTAAGACGCACTATGAAAGGGTAGAGCTAGACTGAAAAATTCAATCCCATAGACGGGATTTGAACCACGGATCTTCTGGTTCTTTTAATGTCATGCTGGCACGTTGGCCATAGTAGCTCAAATGATTAGAGCGGCTGGACGGAAACCAGAAGATCCATTGTTCAAATCCCGGCTATGGGATTGAATTTTTCAGTCTGGCTCTACCCTTTCATAGTGCGTTCTACACACGGCTAGTGTAAAAGAACAATTAATTTCCAAAAGTGATTACTTTTGAAAGAAACTCCGGATCTTCCTCTAACATCAACTTTAGCTGCATTTTACCTCCATTGCAGCGGTAGGCGATACTGAACGTGTCTGGACTTGCCTGGTTCTCACAGGCAGGAACCAGGAGTACCAACAATGAAACTATTACGGCGTGTTTGTTTCACATTAGGCTAACAGAATATAACAAGATTGAATTTTAGTGCGAAAAATTGTGACCGTAAAAAATTATGATCGTTCTGAAGTCACGGTATGTAGTGTAGTCTGTAGTTAGTATTCTTAACTATTGTTAAGGTATACAGTGTAAACTAACAGTTAATTTCACTTTAATAGCCTAAGTCAGACCTATATTGTACCTTATTCCTTATTGCACAGCTTTATACTTTTTCCTAGACTGACTTTTATGTTCTCATTTTCTCTCTAACTACTTCTAGAGAACACCGAGTCCGACCGTACGCCAGATTATTGCTGTACAGTTTTATATCCCGCTCTCAGATGCCCTAGTGTCGAGATAAATATATTGCTATTAATTCTATTTCCATTTTAAAGTGAAACTTCTCTTGGGAAGCGAGACCTATATCGGCTTTTATTGTCTGCAAGAATTTTAGTTATTTTAGTCGCCCAGACACTAGTGCTAACTCTGAAGGATCAATCAATAACCTCCCCTTTTGTCACAGAGAGCTTTGAGTAGCATTTCTCTCTAGTGTACTTTACCTTTTTCCTGATAGCTCTACAGAAGAGCTTTACAGAAGTAGATTAAGAGCAGGTGGTGCCTCCTGTCTTCCCAGTGCTAAAATATGTAATGGTATGCTTCCCTTTCTATAAAGCTTGCAATATTATGATTAAACGAATAGAACGACAGCTTATGTCTTCCGTCTCATTTTCGTTACAGATTACACTGGGCAACAACAAAATAATCTTTGAATATTTCGAGCATTTCATGAGGCAATCCTTGCTAATTTTGTGCTGAGAAAAACAAATATGTCAATGATATACACAAGGTGGAAGTATTACGTATTAACGGATTGAGAGAAAAGGATACATTTTAATTACATATATGCTAACAACAATGAAAGTACATTTGATTTATTTAACTGGAAATTATATGCTAAGAGTTCTAAATTGCTGGAAAAATACTTCGCAGATAGTCGTGTCTGATGAGAATCATGTGGTGGGCTATTGACTTCATCGTCTTTTAGCTTGCTTCTTGTGATGGAATTCCACAGAATCCCTATACAAAGACCAACAGTAATCCGCAAGCATTACTTCATTCCAACGGTCCTGATATCTTTGTTCCATAACAGAAATGCCCTGATGGAATCTCTCCCCATGTTCATCACTAACAGCTCCACAACTAGGAGGGAGAAAGTCTAGGTGGGAGTGGAGAAAATGGATCTTAAGGGACATATTGCTGCATCCAAGGTTACGGTATATTTGCAGGAGTACTGTCACCAAATGCTTATAGTTGTCATCTCTTTTGTTGCCTAAAAAACCATGAATAACACTCTTGAATGCTTCCCAAACTTCCTTTTCTTTCCCCTGCAAAATTTGTCCAAATGCAGGATCCTTTATAAGTTCTCTTATTTGTGATCCGACAAAAATGCCTCCCTTAACTTTTGCATCACTTAATTTCCAAAATTTCTCTCAGATTGTGTTTTGTTATTTGACAGGTGTGCCAACTCCCAAAAGAAATTCCCCCACATTTAAAATCTTCACCCTAAAAAATGAAATGATACTTTATCTTCAAAACAAGATTTAATCTATAATTTTTATGGTGATTTTTTAATTCAGCAGATGCAAATACATGTAAATTCACTACTTTTAAGCCCGAAATATTTTCATTGTTGCCCAGTGATATTAGTCGCCTAATGCAGAATAAAAGATAATCTCCTGTGTTGTCTCATCATTATATCTACTTTTCTACAAACTGTTCTTTCAGAAACATATCATATTTTAGTTGAGATTCATAAATATTTAAATATGTTATCTTATCGCTTACTTTCTTTCAGTTGCAGGGGGAATATCGGAACGTAGTCAAATCCTTAAAGATCTTTTCGCTAGATATTGCTTTAAAATTCCTTTCTTTTTGCATGACCAAGAGAAAAAAAAGCTTAATAACAATTTCCCAGGAGTATTTGCGAAATTATTTCCTCCACAAAAATATATATTTGAAATAAATTGTGGCGTTTAACAAAATCTACACTTTTTTGTAGTGAGATTTTGTCTCTTAAGGTTTACGGGGAATGCCAAATGCATACAGAGTTAAGAGAATTTCTAAGGATATTTCCAGAAAATTCAGGATTTATCAGAGCTTCTTCTAAAATATTTGTCATATTATTCAGGAGACTTATATTTTAAAAAAGTACGTTTTGGATCTTTTAATGATGGAGGAGTGCAACAATCAAGTTATTTTTTCTTTTTGAGTTCTAATACCTTAATTCTGAAAGCATTTGAGTTAGACTCTTAGTGAAATACATAATATTATTATGTAATACTACACCTGATTTAGTTTACGTCCTCCAACGTTAAGTCATAACGGGCAATGAACGGAATGGGTGAAATGATGCTAAAATGAGCCCAGGGTCCATATAGCTTAGAGTTAGCCGACATTCGTCTTGCAGGATAAGGGAAAACCCCGGAAAAACCCTTATCCAGGTAAGCTGACCGAGATTCGAAGTCGAGACCTCTTGAACGAGCGGCATAAACGCTACCATCTATGCTACCGAGGCTGGCATGATTTTAAATAATTATGTTTTGTATGTATATATCTGTGTGTGAGAGACAGAGGGAGAGAGAGAATGGATGACAATTTTTTTGGCATTTCTAATCGTTTACCCTTAAGAGAGAGTAGGTATTACAAATGACATGGCTTAACTGTGTTCAAACACTGTATTAAGTTGCAATAAACATGAATATGAATAGATAAGCGGCCCTGGACAAGAAAGCCAACATTCCGGTTGGGGAAGCCGAGATGCTGACCACAACTCCTCCCCGTATCTGTTGCATGATCGCTCACCGCTTCCTTGCGTATGTGCATGTGAGGCCAGCAGTCAGGTTCGCAGGTCCTGTACATATATGAGCTGTCGCACCTTGGTTTAGTTTTGTTTATTGCCTTAGCGATATACCATTACTAAGCACATACGAGGCCTGATCAACAAAGACAGTTTGATTTTTGCTAAATGTTTACATGACCTTTCCTACTTTAATGCACCTTTTATAGCGTCTCAGCCAGTCCTTGAACACGTGCTGCAGACCATCCTTTGTCAGGTCCTTGAGAACTGCCTCACTTTTTTGAGCACTGCTTCACAGTTCTCAAATCGAATACCCCTAAGCTTCGCCTTTACTGATGGGAATAAAACAGATCACAGGGTGCAAGATAAAGGATATAAGGTGGATGTGGTACACAGGTAATGTTGAATCGAGAAAGAAACTGAATGACTTGATTTCCGACGTGAGGCCGAGCATTGTCAGGATTAAGTCGTCACCCAGTCCGAGAAAGCTCTGGTCGTTTCTTTACAATGTGCTTCCTCAGTGTAGCCAATACTGACGTGTAGTATGCTGCTGTAACAGTAGTGTGAGGAGGAACTGCATGTGACGTGAGGCCGTGTATTGTCATGGAGAAGTCGTCACCCAGTCCGAGAAAGCTCTGGTCGTTTCTTTGTAATGTGCTTCCTCAGTGTAGCCAATACTGACGTGTAGTATGCTGCTGTAACAGTAGTGTAAGGGGGAACTGCATGTGACGTGAGGCCGTGCATTATCATGATGAAGTCGTCACCCTGTCCGAGAAAGTTCTGTCGTTTCTTTGTAATGTGCTTCCTCAGTGTAGCCAATACTGACGTGTAGTATGCTGCTGTAACAATAGTGTGAGGGGGAACTGCATGTCACGTGAGGCCGTGCATTATCATGATGAAGTCGTCACCCTGTCCGAGAAAGTTCTGTCGTTTCTTTGTAATGTGCTTCCTCAGTGTAGCCAATACTGACGTGTAGTATGCTGCTGTAACAATAGCGTGAGGGGGAACTGCATGGGACGTGAGGCTGTGCATTGTGGTGATGAAGTCGCCATCCAGTCCAGGAAAGCTCTGCTCGTTTCTTTGCAATGTGCTTCCTCAGTGTAGCCTATACTGACGTGTAGTATGCTGCTGTAACAGTAGTGTGAGGGGGAACTGCATGTGACGTGAGGCCGTATATTGTCATGATGAAGTCGCCACCCAGTCCGAGAAAGCTTTGGTCGTTTCTTTGTAATGTGCTTCCTCAGTGTAGCCAATACTGCCGTGTAGTATGCTGCTGTAACAGTACTGTGAGGGGGAACTGTATGTGACATGAGGCCGTGCATTGTCATGATGAAGTCGCCACCCAGTCCGAGAAAGCTCTGGTCGTTTCTTTGTAATGTGCTTCCTCAGTGTAGCCAATACTGACGTGTAGTATGCTGCTGTAACAGTAGTGTGAGGGGGAACTGCATGGGACGTGAGGCTGTGCATTGTGGTGATGAAGTCGCCATCCAGTCCAGGAAAGCTCTGCTCGTTTCTTTGCAATGTGCTTCCTCAGTGTAGCCTATACTGACGTGTAGTATGCTGCTGTAACAGTAGTGTGAGGGGGAACTGCATGTGACGTGAGGCCGTATATTGTCATGATGAAGTCGCCACCCAGTCCGAGAAAGCTTTGGTCGTTTCTTTGTAATGTGCTTCCTCAGTGTAGCCAATACTGCCGTGTAGTATGCTGCTGTAACAGTACTGTGAGGGGGAACTGTATGTGACATGAGGCCGTGCATTGTCATGATGAAGTCGCCACCCAGTCCGAGAAAGCTCTGGTCGTTTCTTTGTAATGTGCTTCCTCAGTGTAGCCAATACTGACGTGTAGTATGCTGCTGTAACAGTAGTGTGAGGGGGAACTGCATGTGACGTGAGGCCGTACATTGTCATGATGAAGTCGCCACCCAGTCCGAGAAAGCTCTGGTCGTTTCTTTGTAATGTGCTTCCTCAGTGTAGTCAATACTGACGTGTAGTATGCTGCTGTAACAGTAGTGTGAGGGGGAACTGCATGTGACGTGAGGCCGTACATTGTCATGATGAAGACGTCACCCAGTCCGAGAAAGCTCTGGTCGTTTCTTTGTAATGTGCTTCCTCAGTATAGCCAAGACTGACGTGTAGTATGCTGCTGTAACAGTAGTGTGAGGAGGGACTGCATGCTTGTAAATCATTTCATTACAGTCAAAAAATGTAATCACCTTCACTTTCCCTGCAGATGGAACAACTTTTGCCTTTTTTGGTGTTGGAGAACCTGGCGATTTCCACACTGTGCTGGCTTGTTTTCCTTCAGGATCATTATGATGCAGCCATGAATTATCACCGGTGATAGTCGAAGCTTAGGGGTATTCGATTTGAGAACTCTGAAGCAGTGCTCAAGAAAAGTGAGGCGATTCTCAGGTACGTGACAAAGAAAGGTCTGCAGCACGTGTTCAAGAACTGGCAGAGGCGCTATAAAAAGTGCGTTGAAGTGGGAGGGGAGTGCTTTGAAAAATACCATGTGAAAATAGAATTACAATAATAAACATCTATGAAAAATCAGTCTGTCTTAGTTTATCAGCCGTCGTAAGAAAGACAGTTGAAAGCACTTAACATATGAAGGCGAAAGTTTGACTATAAGCGAGAAGATGCGAAAAAGAAACTGGGAACAGAAATGGACGGTTTAAGGATTGGAATATCAGGAATTCAACATTTTAGGAATGTTTATATAAAATTGGAAATCGATGCAGAAAAACGGTCATTGATAGGTTAGAAGGAAGAACATTAAAATTGTATGGATACATAAAAGAAATGAAGATGGAAAGGTTGCCATGTAGCGATATTAACTGGACAGCTTTTGGAAGAATAAAACGAGGAAGGATACGCTTTACATGGATGGTTGAAGCTAATAAAGCAATGCAGAAAACAAGTCTCGAAGAAGGGGTTTTTTTTTTTTTTTTGTAATTTATGTCCTCCAACATTTTAGTCATGTCGGACGACGAATGAAATGGGTGAAGTGATGCTCCAATGAGTCCGGGGTCCATGCACTTGGAGTTACCCGAAATTCGCCTTTAAGGATAAGGGAAAACCTCGGAAAGGAATCTTATCCAGGTAACTCACCCTGACCGAGTTTCGAACTCGGGACCTCTTGAAAAAAAGGCAGACACCCAGCCATCTACACTACCGAGACGGGTGAAGAAGGGCAATGTCAGGGTAGAAGAACTTGCAGGAATTTAACAGCAACTAAAGGGAACCACTGAAAAGTGGAAAAACTTGAAAAGAACTATTCAGAAATATTGAAAATGTGGTTCAAAGCGGATATTAAAAAATCAAAGTCACGAAATGAAAATGCAGTTTCATTTTTTCATTTTGACATCTGCACTGCCTTGAAGTCATTAGAGTAACGTTGAAAAATATGTGCAATGTGAGAATCTCGCGTCTACGAAGCCCTTGCTATAGCAGAGAGGAACATATGAATGAGCCTGCTACCTTGTAGAGTGTGGGGGAAGGGGGTACTTCCGCCGCCGTCACAGCACCAAGGGGGAGAAAGTGAAAACTTGGAGCATACAGCCAGAGGACTTGTACTTTAGTGTAGAGTTTGAAGGGGAAGAGGCCAAGCACAGCCGTATAAGCAATGAACTCAATAAGGTCGAAAGTGAGGCATTCCTTCCTACACGTAGAAGTAAAGTCCAGCTCCATTCGCTGGCGAATTTGGCCCAATGAAGGGTTGATACTGGAACTATTGATTAATAAAAATCATTTATCAATGAAACTATTTGGAGACAGCTAAATCAATGCTGTTAGAATTAATGTGTAATGCAGGAAACAAGAGTTGTATTTCTTCAAGGAATAGGAAGGAATTAGCCAGAACATTTACGTTGAAGAAAATGGGTTGTAATTGGAGTCATTAAGGCAATTGTGCATTTATCTCAGCTCAGCTAAGAAGAAACTGCTTAGCTAAAGGCTTGTGTAATTAGAATACTCAAATTCAGAGAATCGACTGCAAATACACACGCTGGGATTTCTGTAAATAAGATAGCAAAAGTATTTTTAGAATTCGACAAGTTCACTGAGCTACAGTTCTATTTCAGTTGGGAATAAAAAGTTTAAGATATTCTAACCCAATTATATTTGTTTTCTCAATAAACATGAGGGCTGTTCAATAAAGAATGATCATAATTTTTTACGGTCATAATGTTTCGCAATAAAGTTGAACATTATTACATTCTGTTAGCTTAATGTGAAGCAAACACGCCGTAGTAGTTTCATTGTTGGTACTCCTGGTTCCCGCCTCTGAGAACCAGTCAAGTTCAGACAACCCATGACACGACAGCCCATAGAGGAACAAGGCCTACCAACCCGAATGCCGGCCTCACGTCCACTTACGCACGGTAGAGGTGGACGATCATCCAACCGATACGTGGAGGAGACGTGATCAGCATCTCGGCGTCCCCCAACCGGAATGTTGGTTTCCGTAAACAGGGCCGCTTACCTAGCGTAAGCTCCTCACTTTCCTCGGGATGCTGAGTGGGCACCGGTCCTATAACCGGGACCTAAAATCCCCACCACATGGGTGAGATCGAACCCGGGCCGCTTTCCGTGGTCAGGGACCAAGGCACGCTGCCTTAACCCGCTACGCCACGGCGCAGGACGGAGGAACAATATGCTGCACTGAAATTCTGCTTTCGTCTCAGCAAATCTTCAGCTGAGGCCTATACAATGTTACAGGAGGCCTATGGAGAGTCTGTTCTTCCCTACAGCAGAGCTCGAAGGTGATTTAAAATATTTAAAGAGCGGAGACAATCAACTTTAAAGGCAGATGGACCCGATGATCCAGTTACTGCTCTTACGGAAGAAAACATCAAAACTGCTGCTGCCATTGTGAGAGAGGATCGACAAATTACTTTCAGATCACTTTCTGAAATACTAAACATTTCATTGGGTGCCACCCACACGTTGGTGACAAATACATTACACATGAGACGTGTTTGTGCACGATGGGTTCCAATACTGCTGATTTCCGAACAAAAGGACATTCGCCTGCAGGTCTGTATGTAGTTAAAGTTGATGTTAGAGGAAGATCCGGTGTTTCTTTCAAACGTAATCACTGCTGATGAAACTTGGGTACATCATTTTGATCCTGAGAGCAAACAGCAAAGCTCAGTGCGGAAGTTTCCTTCATCACCAATACCCAAAAGAAGCAAAAGTGGTTGCTTCTGCTGGAAAAGTTATGGCCATCTCATTCTTTGATATTCATGGAATGGTTTATCAGCATGTTATACCTACACACACACACACACACACACACACACACACACACACACACACACACACACACACACACACACACACACACACACACACACACCAGTAACTGGACTATACTACAGGGATGTCCTTAAAACATTGCAAGTCCATGTCAGGCGCAAAAAACCACATTTCCGTGAAGCACGTTGGATGCTGCACCGCGATAATTCGCGACCGCATATCGCCAGTGGTGTTACTGAATATCTTGCAAAACCAACGTGAAGTGCATCCCTCAACCTTCCTATAGTCTGGATTTAGTTCCATGTCCCTTTTTTCTATTCCCTAAGTTGAAGAAGCACCTTCGTGGGAGGCATTATCCATCATCAGAAGCAGTGGTGAAGGCTGAGGAGGCGATTTTGAAGGATTTCTCAGAAAATGATTTCCAGCATGTCTTTGAAGACTGGCAGAAACACTGGGACATGTGTATCGCTTACTGAGGAGTCTATTTTGAGAAGAACTATCAAAATTATGAGGAGGAGTACAGATAAGTTAAAAAATTGTGATCATTCTTTATTGAAGAGACTTCGTATATTGGTACTGCATGCTTGGATGGAATGGAACAGTTTTTCTATACTGTAGACACAGTAGAGGAATTAGAAATTATGAAAAGAGATAGTAAATAGCTTTGTTTGAAATCCATTTATAGAGCAGAGGAAAGCATTGAAAGGGATGTCAGGCGAAGCTGAAGCGATATAGCACGCTAATTTACACAGGGAGCGCTTTCGGGACCTAACTCACGCGATAATTAACTGTAAACAAGTATTTACATGTGTTTGTGATTTCATTAATCCGAGCGCTAGCACGAAGAGGTACAAATTGTTCGGGACGTTATCGTTTACCTCCGACGAACGGACTAAGTTTCGGCGCATAATCTGCTCTACTTGTGCAAATTGCCAGCGGTCAACGGACGCTTGTTGTAACTCGGCCAGTGTAAAGGCACACACCTTTGTTCTCGCATCCAGTAATTATGTGACTACGGCAGAGATTTCATGCGAAATGTACTTTTGAGGTTCTCTGAATAAACAAGAGAAGGTTCAGCATAGTGCAAATACGAGGAATGTTTCAAGAACACAGATAACCTCAAAATATCCTCTATAAGGGAATATTTGATTATTTAGTTCTTATAAGTAAAGATTATTATTAGAATGCTAAATTTTTAATATAAGGGCACAAAAATTAAATGCAGAGAGACTCATAAATACTCTTAGATTTTGTGTATCTTAGAAACGTTAACTATAATACTGTCTTCAGTAAATTAACACAGAAAACAGTCTTTTGTTCAGTAATGCGAATATCGATAGTGTTTTGTCTTTATTTATATTGGTGTTATATCCAGTGTTTCATTTGCGATTAGTGCGGAGATGTAGAAACCATTTAAGGGATATGGGATGAGGCATAGTCTTGTGTTGATTTGTTCTGAAAATGATCAACGTTAATTTGGGATGTAACATCTACCATCTTTAAATTTTGACCCAATCATATACGGCACTTCGAAAATATTCCACTTTGACTGAGTTACACTTGGAAAAAGAAGACCTAAGGGATCTACTTCCAGTAAAAATAGATATCACGCTTATTTATATGACACAAAGTTTTCTGTGTGTATCATAATTTGTAACTTAAAACTTCACTTATCTTAGATATGATGAAACTTTTCTTATAAACTGACCGGGATTGCGATTTCATGTAAAACTTTTACACATCCTCAGCCGGAAACAACAAAGCTGTCGCCATCATTACGAACGTTAGATGTTCATATGTTCTTGTTAGTACTACCAAAATCTGAAAGTAAAGTAAATTTAAAAACATAATCGACTGCCGTTATGTCAAAATTCATTACGTGATGTTTTTTTTTTTTTTTTTAAATAAATATCTTTTCCCAAACAATTAAATCTATCGGACCATTTAATCGGTTTAAATTTAATTGTTTTAAACTAATTTTTTTATTGGCCACGTGTCTACCTCACGTTCAAGAGGACCCGAGTCCGAAACTTGGTCAGGGTGAGTCACCTGGATAAAGCTTTTTCCGGGGTTTTCCCTTAATCTGAAAGACGAAAATCGGATTACGTGTAAGCACCATAGATCCCGAACTCACTGTAGCATCATTGCACCAAATTCATTCATCGCCCGATATGAGTAAGCGTTGGAGGATGTAAATTAAAAAAGAAAACAGCTGATATCAAAGAGCTTGGGTAGCACCACCAAACGGCTAATTCGGCAACTACTTGACTTAACAACATCTAATTCGAAAAGGCTGACTCAACAACTTTTCTTTCTGAAATCGTTGTTCATTCAACATGACAGGGGCATAATATTTTCGACCTTTAAATTTTCACATGGTTACTGTTTTCAACTCCTTAATAACCTGCGCTTTTTGTGTTAAATTGAAAGCCAAAGTTCGGCTTTATAAACTGGTAAAGACCGTCCTAAATACATACATAAAGTTCACTGGTAGTGAGGATTGATTCAAGACCTACCGGATGTATGCTAAAGATGACATTAAATTCATTCCTCTATATCTATATTACAGTAAAATACTGTACAGGAATATTTTCCCTTCATTAATTTGCAAGTTGATATATCCAATCTGGAATGCACAAAATGTTACATAAAGCACATCTGGGGGGCTTATAATTAAGTATGCGGAGGTATAGAAACTATTCAAGGGATGTGGAATGAGGTATAGTCTCGTGTTGATTTTTTCTGAAAATGATCACACGTTTATTTGGGATGTAACATCTACCATCTTTAAATTTTCACCCAATCAAATACGGCACTTCGAAAGTATTCCGCTTTGACTGAGTTACACTTGGAAAAAAGCAGACCTAAATGATCTACTTCCAGTAAAACAGATGTCACTCTTATATATATAATTTTTAACGTAAAACACACTTATCTTATAAGAAACGATGAAATTTTCTTATAAATTGTTCGGGATCGCGATTTCATGGACATTCTTCCATATCTTCGGCCGGAACCACAAACAAAGCTGTCGCTATCGCTACGAACGCTAGATGTTACTATGTTCTTGTTAGTACTACCAAAATCTGAAAATAAAACAAATTTTAAAACAGAATCGACTGTCAATATTTCAAAATTGACTACGCGATATATGTATGTTAAAGTAAATATAAATTTTACCAAACCATTAAATCTATCGGGACATTTAATTGTTTTAATAATTTAACTTCTGGATTTATTTCATGGTTAAATGACCAAATATGATCTGCTACGGCGGATTTATCAGTTTGTTTATACTTAATGTTACGAAAATGCTCTTTCGTTCCTGTTTCTAAATTACATTTTGTCTTTCCAATATAAACTTTGTCACAATCGAAACAATTAAACTGATAAATACAATATTTTTATTATTAGGAATGTTATCTTTTTTAGAGAAATGCAGTAAATGTTTAATACTATATTTTGAGGAACCAAAGTTATACTAAACCCTTTAAAAATATTTAAAATGTTTAACCCAAGGTTGGTAAGTAAATCCTTTTTAAATCATAATCGTCTTTATTTTTAAGGGTAGATATATCATTAACAGTTTTTTGATACTTAAATTTTTCAATTTTTATATAGGATGTTTTTATTAAAACCTTTAATTAAAGCAGTATTAATAATATGTTATATTACTTATTAATTTCCTCTTTATTCAGGGGTATATTCTTTAATCTATTAATCAAACTATTCAAAACAGCAAATTTTTGTGAAAATGGGTTAAACATTTTATTAGTTTTGTAATTATCAATATGAGTAGACTTCCTATAAATACAAAATTTTTATTTATTATTATTCCTTATTATCTATAGACCTAGAAAAGGAAGAAATTATTAATTTCAGTCTCTAATGTAAATTTTATAGCTGTATCTTGCAAATTTTGTAATTTTAAAGCATCATTTATGCGTTTTTCAGGAACAATAGCAAAACTATAATCAAAATATCTATGTTAAAATTTAAAAATTAAAGGGAATGTTTTAGATCAGCAAGAAAAGGTGAAAGAGGATTACCCATTGCTAAGCTAGATGGTTATTGAAAAAATTCACCATTAAAAGTGAATGAAGTTTGATACAAACAAAAAGTAGTAAGTTCAACAAAATCAACTATTAAGTCATGTAAATTTATTAAATACAACCACGCCTTTTGTTAAAGTAAAGTACTTAAAATAATACTTTCGACTCCATTACGTATTTCTAGTCATACCTCAGTATTAATACTGGTAATTGGTACTTAATATTGGTAATTATTAGTAAAAGTAAAAGATTACAACAGAACTAATGGCTTTAATATTGGTTTCCTAAACTGTCACAGCATACTGCCTGTATATACTCGGAAGCTGAAGTGGTTGCCTAACAGGGCAGGCGGGAGAACATGTATAGGTGAACGATTTGCTTGTGATCAACAGACCGTAGCATTTGATACTCTACACGGCTAATTAGCACTAGCTAGTAGCTTTCATATTGTTTTATCATTCACACATTACTGAGGAGCACTGCCTTTAGCTGAATTTTCAATCGATATGTAAAGTTTCGTGTTTTTTTATGGACGCTTTTTAAATGTTATGGTTTGCAGAGTCCAATTTATATATTTTGCATGAAGGGACGACATAATTTTGCTGAGAAATCTTTTTGTCAGGCTTGAATAGAACCATATATCTACAATATGGAATCATTGGTTTTACTTCATTTCTCTTTACTATTAAGGATGTTTTAAATTAAAAAATTAACCAGCCTCTACCGGTGTTGAATTCATAAACTCAGGAACCAGAGATTATCATATTATTCAAAATAAATAACTCGATTTCTTACCATTAAAATGCTTCATGGCTCACCCTGTTAGATTTAATCCATTTACGGAAATCATACTCTACATTCCAAATTGTTTATGAACCTACCAGGACTGCCTACCTTCAGGCAATTGGCTGATAAAGGTCATCCGTTATATGCATCTTGGTTGGATAACTCCAGTTTTTCCAATTCTGAGATTTTTGGTTATTCTTATGCTACTTTGTATGCTTAATTCAATAATGGAACTGTTCTGCTTAAAAAATGGACAGATCTAGTTTAAAATTGCATTCATTTATCCATGTTAGAATCAAAATGTGCACAACTTCACTGTAGTTTAGTTTCATTGCAATACAACTCAAGTAGCCAGTAGGAAGCTGGCATTCATCCTAGTTGTTCCCAAAATGCATTACAAATCCAATATGGTTGATTTTTTATAATAGCCTGTAATGTGCGAATTGTGAGTAAATTTCTGTTGATTGGACCCAATAATGTTTAATATTCTCAATAAAATGGAAGTTTAAGTGGAAGAAGTTGCTGGAAAAGAAGCAAGGAAGCGAAAAGTTCTCAAGTCAAATTGGAAATGCACAAAAGAAGTTAAAGTAATGCGACAGGTCGCAGATGGTTGCGTAGGCCTAAGCGAAAATGTTATATGCTAACCATATGCCCTTTTGGTTGTTAAAGTATGCCCCTAGCAATATAGAGTCCTTAGAATTCATCTTCCCTGATACTGGGGACTCCTATATTTCAGTGGACAGAGTTTTCGGTTTACCTGAAAAAGTATTTCGAAAAAGAACCACGATAATCGATGTGCCAGGATACCATGAAGTCTTCTCTAAGCATAGACGAGTGAAGATTCTAGGAAAATATTGGACAGCACTTGACTGGAGACAAGAAGCTAAGGTGGTTGTTAAGCCAACTCAAAGTCTTCAATTTGCGCATCACACTGAGATCCTCCAAGGACCAGAGAAATGTGCTGCTATCTGGTAAGTTGGCATATAATATTGTCGGAACTCCCGATAGAACCGGTCAGCAGTAGGGTCCGACGGGAAGCATTTGGCCACGCCTACCCATTTATCTTGTAGCAATAACGAGGGGTGGCTGGAAAAACATCACTGTGCCGTCTCTTTCACCTCCCCCTGCCATCTTCATTTGTTTCAACTCTGCGGCCAGGTTGTTATTTGCCGCTTCTGTTTTTGCAGTGAGGTTCTCATTCGCTGCTTTCATTTCCGCCATCTTCTCCAAAATCTTTTCCAATGTAGCCTCCATGTCCCACTCCTGAAACCAGTTGTAACCTTGTGGGTTCGTGAAATTAAAATTCCAATTGCACAAATTTAAAATGTTCTTTATTTCCACCGAATTACAGTTAGAACACTTGCCGATTACATAGAATTACGAAGCGCACACAATTACAATTCACCAGTTCGTCCGTTACAGTTCCACTTGCACTCGCAATTACGTACACCCCTCCGATGCACGTACGCAGTCCGTCCTCTCACTGGGTGCTCCTCACGGCTGCTTGCCAAGAACTGAACTCACTCACCACTGCAGCCCCTTTTATAGGAATATCGCTGTTTTCTGGAAGTCTTGCGGTTCAGTGAATCATCACGAAGGTTCGAGATGGCATGGAGAGGGGAAAGAGACGGCACAGTGATGTTTTCCCAGCCACCCCTCGTTACTGCTACAAGATAAATGGGTAGGCGTGGCCGAATGCTTCCCGTCTGTCTCTACTGCTGGCCGATTCTATCGGGAGTTGCGACGTTAGGGTGACAATATTGGCAAACTTATGTCCATAGCAAAGAAGTCCAAGTCACTGCAACTGTAGGCCTGTAGGCTAATCCAAAGAAACTTGCGGATGTTCAGCATCTCCTAGCAAAGCAGTTTAGGAATAACTGGAAAGAAATAGACGGTTTACGCTGGCACTGAAACGTCATGGATCGAAGTGAAGAGGCTGTTAGTAGTGTTAACACTGGTCATTGTTAACGTGCTGATTTGGAGAATGAGGATTCATTTTTTCTATCCAGATTTATTGAACCCTATTTTACACAGTGGTATACCAGGGTAAGAGTTTATACATAAAATATACAATTTTAACAAAAATATTTTAAATACTAGAAGGAAGAAAATATGTTTTAATGTGATGCATATTAATTTAAACTATTTCAGACGTTTAAACACTGACTTTATGAACGTCATAAAGTACTTATACTGTTGTGGCTTCATTAGCAAAGATGTGATCGGAACAAAAAATTCAGTTCCTAGAGAGTCTACCTTGAATATTAATTCTTGTCTTTCTCTCCAGAAAATAGGACAACAGAAAAGGAGATGAACCACAGTTTGAAATTCTTCACCACACATGCACTCGGGGTTGGATGTTAAGTGAAAGCGTGATAATTGTTCACCAAATTTACCATGTACACTTAAAAATTGTGTCAAAACAAAATTTGGTACAAGAGTTTCACATTTTCCTCTGTCATATATACTAGGGAAAAATAATGTTTTTGTTAAACTTCCATTTGGAGTTGTTAGCCATTTTGGTTCCATTCTTCAAGAATATGTTGATGTATTATTCTCCTTACAGTAGAAATAGGACAAAGAGTATGTCACAGGAAGATTGGATTCTGCAGCCTTCTTAGCCAAGCAATCAGCTCTCTCGTTACCTAAAATTCCTCTGTGTCCTTTAAGTCATCCCATGCAAATATGTCCTGGATGGTTTTGAAGCAAGCTTCTGATTTCATGTGCTAATGAATTTAAATTGTATTTATCATTAATAGCCAGTAGAGCTGATTGTGAATCACTGTTCCCATTACCAGTACACCATTTTATAGCTTCTTTAATTGCTAAGAGTTCCGACTGGAATACAGAACATTCAGGTGACAATTTAAACATGGAGTGAGTTAATTCCGTTTGGTTTTCATAAACAACAAAGGCACATCCTACTGCAGATATATTATCTTCAAATTGGTAACGCGAACCGTCTGTATATATGTAATAATCATGAAAATTACATATTTACTTTAAACAGGTTACAAAACTTGATGGGTGTCCTGCTGTGGTAGGATGCTCCGGGATTTGTAGTTTTAAGTGAGACAGATAAGACGCACATTCACGTTCATGTCTTAAATTCGTAATAGTTGCTGTTGATAAACCAGTGAGAGCCAAAAGTTCGACGTTAGCTATAATCTGAGCTGCATCAGTGGAGATTGTACGATATCCTCGAATTATGCGAAGGAGGAATTCCCTTTGAATTTGTGCAAGTTTTTAACTGCCCATTTTTAGGATCAAAATGAGGATTTTTATAGCCTTGTTCTTTTTAAGATGTAAGACTAAATACTAATATGTCAGTTAAGTTTAGAAGCACACAAGTTCAATATTTTAAGAAATATTTTGATTTTGTTCATTTTTTCCAGTACATTAGACATTATAATAGGTAATTCAATGCATCAGTTTATAAATCCCTGAATAATTTCATAAGTGTAAGTGAGAGATATAAAATTACTAATAATTTAGTTTCAAAAGTGGGTAGTTTGAATTAAAAATGACTTCCTGTGGGTTAAAAAAATTCAATAATTTGGCTTCAAAAACGACCAACTCCACTATTTAAGCTATAATCCTGGCTTCAATATTTATTTAAATTTATAATTGAACAAACAGATTCTTTTATAACATTTTTATAAGATTGGTTTAAACATTTTTAGCATTATACTGAGAATAGCACTGTGGTTATATTTTCTTGCCTCTCCTTTAAAACAAAAGCAAAAGTGGAGTTGTCCAACTTTGATACTAAGCTCATAAGCTATGTCGAGTTTTCACTCTTACTTCTGAGTTTTCACCGCCACTCCAATAACGTGCTCTAGTTCAACGTTTCCTGTCACTTCACTTTTCATGGTGACGTAACCGCATAATGTAATATCGAGAAGCAGCGCTCACTGTACGTTGTGTTGTCAGCTACTCACTTTACAACCACACTTGATGTCACATCAGAAACACGCTACCAACACCCCCGCGAGAAACTCGATGATGTAGGCTATAGAATTATCCAAGGAGTTCCAAAACGTTCATGAGTCGTGGAAAAGGAACTTCTAGAAGAATGTGATACTTTCTGGTAATTACACTGAAAGGAGCATTCCATATACTTGGCACCAACCCCACTATAACCACTGTGGGTTTTAACTCGTTATATTTATTACATTAAAGTTACAGTTCTAAATAATACGTCAAATGAAAAAGCAACTCAAACAGTTTTACCATGCACCTTATAAATGTTCAATGTGACTACTCTTTGTCACACGGCACACATCAAATCTACAGCCGAGTTCTTCCCAAACGTTGATAAGTGTGTATTCAGTAATTGTAGCAACAGCTGCTTCAATCAGGTTTATTAATTCAGGGAGGTCAGCTGGTAGCGGAGGCACGTACTCACGATCCTTGATGAAGCCCCAAAGGTAAAAATCGCATGGCGTTAGGTCAGGAGAACGTGGAGGCCATGCATAGCAAGCCCTGGCATTGTGACCCCAGCGCTCGGGTACAGTGAAGTTCAACCAATCACGTAATTTGTTGTGCCAGTGAGGTGGCGCACCATCTTGCTGGAAAATGATGTTTTCTGACTCATTTTCTTCCAACTGAGGGAAAAGCCATTGCTCTAGTGTATCAATGTAAGAAGTGCCAGTTACAGTAGGTTCACCAAAAAAGAAAGGCCTATAACCTTTTCGCCGGGATACCGCACAAAAAGCATTAATTTTAGGGGAATCTTGTGGCATTTGTACCATCTCGTGAGAATTTTCTGAGCTCCAGATGCGCACATTATGAGTGTTAACATGTCCACTAAGGTGAAAGGTCAATTCATCACTGAAGACAACACGATCCATAAAATCGTAAACGTCATGAAACATGTCGTTTGCGAAGTTGGCACGTAATCCAGGCTTTAGAGCCTGTAATAACTGTAAACGGTAAGGACGTAGCCATAAGCGTTTTCTTACAACTTTCCAAACAGTCGACACAGGAACTTGTAATTCACGACTAGCCTTCCGGACCGATTACTTTGGGCTACGAGTGAACGACACTCTTACTTGCTCAACAGTCTCTTCACTTACTCTTGGTCGTCCCATGCTCTTCCCTTTACAGTCACTAGAAAGTCACTAGAAAATACGCTAAAAGTCACTAGAATTTACGCTAAAAGTCACTAGAAAATACGCTAAAAGTCACTAGAAAATACGCTAAAAGTCACTAGAAAGACAGCCAGTATCTTCAAACTGATGATACCATCTACGAATGTTATTATCCCTAGGAGGATCACAACCGAACTTTATGCGGAACGCACGTTGCAGAGTAACTACAGATTTGGTCTTTGCAAACTGAAAAACACAAAACGATTTCTTGCTAATACCGCTGTCTAGTGGATTGCGGCAGAAAATTGCACGCACATGCGCACTGTTGCCAGCAAACAAAACTGAGATATTTTTTCATTTGACACATGTTGAAGCCCCGATATTCATTTATATACATCCTGTATTAGTTCAGTATATTGTAGGTTTCAAAATCTGCATTCAAAATTAACCCCTCTTCATAGACTCGCGACTCACACCAATTATTTTACATGCGTCCTTCACATTATTTGCAACAGGTACACCTAGAATAGGTCACTTGAACTTAAACTGTGGCGTTCAGTTTAATGTTTAATATTTAATATTTATGTTACTTCAGACGTTTCATGGGAATGAAAGCATAAGATGCACGTAACAAATTTTAAGGTTCAGAAATCGATGGCGCACTAATTTACGCCATTGTAATACCCTTATGCCCGATTTCATCAACAGATGTTAAAATCAAAGTTAACAGATGTAACGTAACAATTGTTAGCGTTAAACACGTGTTGGCGCCAAGAGACCTGTAAATATTGCAATGGCTTCTTGCGGTGGATTTAGTCGCGAGTCAGAAAGCCAGGTATTGCGAAGTCAGGTGCGAAGTATTTTCAAGGTGTACACGTTCTTCAAAAATTTTCGGAAACAGTAACTAAAATGACTTATTGCAAAGAGTACTTCCGTTTAAAAACACGGAAAAAGTGTATCAGCTGGATAAACTTGCAATTGAAACGGGACACGAGGTAATACGCCTCCCACCTTACCACTGCCAATATAATCCAATTGAGTTGGTGCGGGCTCAAATAAAAAGGAGGATTGCAAACAGAAATAATACTTTTAAACTGACGAACGTTAAACGACTTGTTCACGAAGAAATTGACAAGGTAACACAACAGGACTGGGAAAACTGCCTAAGGCATGCAGAAAACCTTCAAGAAGACGGTTTTAAGAAACAAATAGCACGTGACGAGATTTTGGAACCTATAATCATAATTTTTTTAGACTCATACGATGAAGACAATGGCAATGACGATTTTTCTCTTAACGGAAGTGACATTGACAGCGATACGGTCAGTTCCATTGAGTTACAAAAACAAGTAATTTATGAACTATAATTATAGTGTTTAAAAATATACATAATTTGCGAAAATGCTTTCTCCAATTTTGATTTTGGCAACTGTATCATTGTAGAAGTTTGTAAAATATAATTTGCTTACCCTTACGTCTGCGCCAAGCAAACCTGCATGTTGTATGAGTGTGCGAGAGAGAGGGAAATATAAAAGGAGGGGGTAACAAGCTGGCAACGCTGAGTGTGATACGGCATCTGCTTAGCTGGACTCCAGAACCCTTCCCATTTGAAACACATAATAGTAGTTTACCAGGGAAATATACGAGTCAAATGCCCGCATCGGTAGCGTGGTGGTAGTATGTCTTCCTCACGTTCAAGAGGTCCCGAGTTGGAATCTCGGTCAGGGTGAGGTGCCTGGAACAGTTTTTCCGGGGTTTTCCCTTATACTGAAAGACGAATGTCAGGTAACTCTAAGCTCCATGGACCCCGGACTCATTTGAGCATCATTTCACCAATTTCATTCATGGTACGATATGACTTAACGTTGGAGGGCGTAAATTGCAAAAAAAAAAAAGTCAAATGGAGAATTGGATGTCAGGACGGCACGTTGGCCATGGTAGCTCAATGGGTTAGAGTGACTTGACGGAAACCACGAGGGTCGTGGATCAAATCCCGGCCATGGTACTGAATTTTTCATGCTGATTATCTATCGAAAACAACCTATATACGGCTAGGGCGAAGAAATGATTAATTTCCAGCAATTAACTAAACAAACTTCTACACAGTTGAAAGATAGCATGGATAAAGAAACAGAACTGCAGTTGGTTGACTGCTTTCTCTTCATTCTCCAAGCTAACGTTTAAAAGAAGATAAAAAAGTAAGTTGAACAGACCGTAACTAAAGAAATGCTGAAATGAGAACAGTTATATGAAGTCCGCTTTTACGCTCCATAAATGTTGAACATTTGCTTTAGTGGGTACACAGACATCTACCTCGTTATTTATGTTTCAAGGTTTTATGCGGTTTTAAACTTCCTATGCGCCTTTTGCGCTCAAGATATGTGAAATGTTGTTTCTCAAACAAAAAGAACTAATGTAAGAACAATAAAGCTTAGATTTTATTTTGAAATATAAAATACACTTTTCAAGAGTTGTTCTGGCTGACACGGATAAATCACGCTATACAAATGATTGGAAATAAAGCATACATCACGGAGTTAACTGGCATTGGTAGAAATGTTCCTGATACTAAGATACAGTTTACTCTATTTAATCACATAAGCCTCCCTCCATCGCATTTTTCCCTCAGCTATGATTTTTCATCACTAAAAATTATTTACCTATTAATGGGACACTATGGCAGCAAATGGATTTTCTTCCCTAATTAACCAATTTTAATTAAAATTTCAGATTATGTTGCACCTGCCATAATAGACGAGAGCTGTTCGATGAAGAATGACCATAACTTTTACGTCATAATTTTTCGCACTATTACATTTTGTTAGTTTAATTGTTGGTACTCGTGGTTCCCGCCTGTGAGAACTAGCAAGTTCAGACATGTAGAGTATCGACTACCACTGCAACGGAGTTAACATGCGAAGAACAATATGCGTCTTTGAAATCCTTTTCGTCTCAACAAATCTTCATTTGATGCTTATACAATGTTACAGGAGGGCTATGGATAGTCTGTTCTTCCCTACAGAACAGCTCGAAGGTGGTTTAAAATGTTTAAAAAGGGGAGACAATCAATTTCAGAGGAAGGTGGACCCGGGGCTCCAGTTACTGCTCTTACAGAAGAAAACATCAACACTGCTGCTACCATTGTGCGAGAGGATCAACACGACATTCATTTTATGTGCCAAAGACTCACACCCCACTTACTGTCCTTTGAATATGAAAACAATCGTTGATTATATTGCCATCTTTCAAGTTAGCGATTCTGAATAAATATTTCACTGCCCTTAACAAGATATTAATTTTAGTAGAATGCCTGACCAGTTCCAATTGTGCTGTCCCGTTAGGTGATTCTATCGGTAATTCCAATATACATCTACAAAAGGATCTTTGCACTATATTAGTGTCTCTCCAAGCTTCATCTACTCCCCATACCTCTGATCCATGTAACATTCTATTTTGTACTACTGCCGTGTAAATCCTCTCCAACCATTTGACATATACACTCCTGAAAACTGAAATAAGAACACCGTGAATTCATTGTCCCAGGAAGGGGAAACTTTATTGACACATTCCTGGGGTCAGATACATCACATGATCACACTGACAGAACCATAGGTACATAGACACAGGCAACAGAGCATGCACAATATCGGAACTAGTACCATGTATATACACCTTTCGCAGCAATGCAGGCTGCTATTCTCCCATGGAGACGATCGTAGAGATGCTGGATATAGTCCTGTGGAACGGCTTGCCATGCCATTTCCAGCTGGCGCCTCGGTTGGACCAGCGTTCGTGCTGGACGTGCAGACCGCGTGAGACGACGTTTCATCCAGCCCCAAACGTGCTCAATGGGGGACAGATCCGGAGATCCTGCTGGCCAGGGTAGTTGACTTACACATTCTAGAGCACGTTGGGTGGCACGGGATACATGCGGACGTACATTGTCCTGTTGGAACAGCAAGTTCCCTTGCCGGTCTAGGAATGGTAGAATGATGGGTTCGATGACGGTTTGGATGTACCGTGCACTATTCAGTGCCCCTTCGACTATCACCAGAGGTGTACGGCCAGTGTAGGAGATCGCTCCCCACACCATGATGCCGGGTGTTGGCCCTGTGTGCCTCGGTCGTATGCAGTCCTGATTGTGGCGCTCAACTGCAAGGCGCCAAACACGCATACGACCATCATTGGCACCAAGGCAGAAGCGACTCTCATCGCTGAAGACGACACGTCTCTATTCGTCCCTCCATTCACGCCTGTCGCGACACCACTGGAGGCGGGCTGCACGATGTTGGGGCGTGAGCGGAAGACGGCCTAACGGTGCGCGGACCCGAAGCCCAGGTTCATGGAGACGGTTGCGAATGGTCCTCGCGGATACCCCAGGAACAACAGTGTCCCTAATTTGCTGGGAAGTGGCGGTGCGGTCCCCTACGGCACTGCGTAGGATCCGACGGTCTTGGCGTGCATCCGTGCGTCGCTGCGGTCCGGTTCCAGGTCGACGGGCACCTTCCGCCGACCACTGGCGACAACATCGATGTACTGTGGAGACCTCACGCCCCACGTGTTGAGCAATTCGGCGGTACGTCCACCCGGCCTCCCGCATGCCCACTATACGCCCTCGCTCAAAGTCCGTCAACTGCTCATACGGTTCACGTCCATGCTGTCGCGGCATGCTACTAGTTTTAAAGACTGCGATGGAGCTCCGTATGCCACGGCAAACTGGCTGACACTGACGGCGGCGGTGCCCAAACGCTGCACAGCTAGCGCCATTCGACGGCCAACACCGCGGTTCCTGGTGTGTCCGCTGTGCCGTGCGTGTGATCATTGCTTGTACAGTCCTCTCGCAGTGTCCGGAGCATGTATGGTGGGTCTGACACACCGGCGTCAATGTGTTCTTATTTCCATTTCCAGGAGTGTATATCTGGTAGTTTACTCTAGCATTATCTTATCACCCTCATGGCCATTTTACCTTTTGCCACAGACACACTTTTTTTTCTTTCCAGCCCCCATCTGAACTCAACCTTGTCCCTAAATAATCAAATCCACATACCAACTCTATTTCTCTTCTATTAACCTCCCACATTTATCTTGGTAGTAATAATACATAGGCAATAAGAAATTAAAAAATTGAATAACGCTTTTTCTAGGTAATAAGGAATTTCAAGTTTCTTGAAGTGAACTACCTTTGTTGCTGTCTTAACTCTCGTATTTTGACTATTCATCTTGTGAAATGTTGTGTGCTTTCTCATACAAACGCGCTATAACATATAATTTACCTAAAAGTGAAAACACCTATGTCATGTACAGACAATGGTTACCTATCTCTTATGTCAAGTCTAGGTTGTTTATTTTAACTTAGGAATACAGAATTGTGCTTGTATTACGTTTAGGGCATTCGCTATGTTGCTGCTTTTCCTCGTGAAATATTAAACGCCTCTTTCCATACAATTTACGAGGACTTTCACCGAGAAATTACTTACTTTCGCAGTTGCGCGGCTTCCCCTTAGGCGGTCTCTGCAAGTGGCGTCAAGCAGCCTTCTTCACGATGAGCACTGCTCTGTTCTACAAGACTGTGCGGTTGAAGAACCACAGCCTTCTGTTGTGGAGAAATGTCGAGTTGAAATAACGATTATAAAGGCCAGTCTACACTGTACAACATTTAACTTCAACAATCAACAGTAGCCATCAAACAAATTGTTAACAAAACGTTGCTTCAATATGTAATTTATCACTATGGCAACTTGATTGTGGCAGGTCCTCTGTCCTGACAGGAGGCTCCAGGTAGAGAAGGGTGAGGTGATAGGTGAAACTGAAGATATCGCAGTATAGAACGGGGTACATAACAATTAAGGGGGGACGTATGCAAATATTCAGGATCTTACATAAATAGCCATAACATCCAAAGTTTTCAAGTTAGAGAAGTGAAACTTAGTATACTCATTTAAGATAATACAGTTAATATTCACAATGTTTTTCATAATTTTCCATTGTTTGTAACTAATGCTACATATTTTTTCTCTATGCAGAGATATTTACAAACTTAAGCCCATTTTTTTCAAAATCCACATATGCTATCGTTCTGAAATTTGGAATGTTATTTTAAAACACAATAAAAATGAATTTGATGGATTTATATTTCTTATTGAAGCTGTATAGAATTAAAAAAAAAAATGTTAATCATATGCATCCTTTAAAAATTAAAATATTTTCATATATTTTGTATCATCACATTCCATCTGGAGCTTAATCTTAAATTCTAGAACCAACAGAATATTCATTGTGGCATAAGAAAACTGTGTGGTATGTTGTATCACTGTAGATGAAGTAGTTTGAGAGAAAAATGGGTTGAAGTTGTAGAAAATGCAAGTTACGGGAAAAGGCAATTAAAAATACAATAAATATTATTCAGTTTGCCTTTTAATTTTAAGTCAGAACTTCCCATATCCATAGTCTGTATCCTCATTCTGGTCTTCTTCAGCCTTTCTGTTTTAAATTCCTCTTCTGTCTTGCTTCTTTCTGCATTAATATCACAGCTCTTTCTGCACCAGCGATGCGAAAGTTGTCGATACTCTGCAAAATTGTTTCCATAAACACACCAGGTTGATACCCTAACTGATGCATAACTTTCTTTCTGCCAACATTCCCATAATTAAACACTATTGCAGCATCAAATGTAGCAATTTTCACCATTATGGAAGACACAAATGATGTTTTGGGACACCTTTTCCATATCAAACTGTTGAGGCTTTCATTTGGGTTTTGAGTCTCTCCATGGAGACATCTTTTTAGCAAGTCTGAGTGTGCTAAGAATTGGTAGGTGGGCTTTATGGATTCCAAGACAGCTGATGGAAGACTATGTGTTGCTACTATGCTACTATGCAACACTAGGGTATTTAATTTTTTAAAGGTACATACAGTCCTCGTACAGTCATAATATTTTGGTGTTTGATAGCTAACACTATATACTATTTTACAAAACAATAAAAAATTAGATTTTTTGAACATTTTCTCGTACGTCCCCCCTTAAAGATGCAAACCTCTATTCAGCCCTCCTGCAGGTTTGTAAATTCCATGGAATGCAAGACAACGAGGAGCTACGAGAGCAAATTTTCTGTCATCTAGTGCCGAAACTCATACCAACACTTTGAACTTTAAACCAGCAAACAAAGATGGAAGGGAAATAAAATAATGGTCCAGAAAATTTAACAATATAATGCGCTTTTCGGCTTTCACCCAGCGACGTAGTTGTACCCCTGACAAAGCTCTGAATCAGGAATGTCAGCCATATGAATCGAAACTGCCCTCCAAAATGCGGGCTATAGACACTACTGCCAGTCATCCATCGCTTTCTCACAAATTTTCTTTTATTCCACCTGCTGACTTTTTAGGGCGGCAAAATCTTTAAAATAATTAGAAAATGAGTTCTCCAGTAATAATAATTTGGCTACAGGAATACAGAACCAATATTTCATCAACGCTTTCTTCATTATACACTGCGATCCATATAAACCTGAACCATTTCGATAGGCCATAACTTTTGAACCAATAATAGGACACACGTGCAACTTTGGGACAATATAAAACACAATTGGGAGATTACATTACACTATTTACATCTCAGAGAAAATGTTGGAAGTGTCCTCCATCAGCATCTATACATGTTTGTACTCGTCTCACCATACTCTGTATTGTAATTTACGTCCTCCAACGTTAAGTCATCGGACGTTGAATGGAATGGGTGAAATGATGCTCAAATGAGCCCGGGGTCCAAGCTTAGAGTTGCCCTACATTCGTCTTTCAGGATAAGGGAAACCCCGACAAAAGCTTATCCAGGTAACTCACTCCGACCGAGATTCGAACTCGGGACCTCTTGAGCGTGAGGCAGACATGCTATCACCACGCTACCGAGGCGGGCACAGGATACTCTGTGAAGTTTTATGGAGATTATATCGAATTGAGAGAAGGTTATACATCTAATGACACCATGGAACTTGTAACCAGTTTCTTTGATAATCGAATAATCTCAAAAGCTCTGTGGCCCCCGAGATCCCCTAACCTAACCTCACCGGATTTTTCTTGTAGGGGTATTTAAAAATAGAGTGTACAAGAATAGGCCACGGACAATTGATGTTCTAAGGGAATCTATTCGAACCGAAATAAGTAACATTGGCGAGGACACTCTCCGTAAAACTTCAGAGAAGATGCTGAGACGAGTGTAAACATGTAAATATGCAAACTTCCAAAGACTTCCCTTGCGTTTTGTTATCATAGCAAAGGTCAAACGCACAGGAATGTGTCTAACCTTTGAAAGGCATATCAACATGATACATAAACTTTTAGTCTTGATAAACGATAAAAGCTACTTAATGGAATATAAGTGAATTATCTTTTAATACTTTGGCAAGGAGTGAAATATCTTTCTAGTTTATAATGCTTTTATTTGCCGAAAATAAAAGAAGGTGTATTCAAAATGTTCTCGGGATACACTGACGCCATCTCCTGATCTGGCATTTAATTTACTGCACTCTTTTATTCAGGAATGGCGGTAGTGTTTTGTCTTACTGTTCTATTTTGTGTCAATTTACTGTTTATAACATGTATTATTCATTAATATCCTGATGATGGGAGATATGTACGCTCCGGAAACCTTGATTTCTTATCGTCTTTTCACCTGGCTTGATTCTCGAGCATATCTTCAATATATCTGTCGCCAGGAAATCTACAGACCTTATTTTATAAAAGAAGTTGTAGGTATTCCGTGAAAGTTTGCATGTGTACATTATATTTAGTTAACAACCCGCCCTCTTACCACTGCAGGACTTCATCTCCTGTGGTCAAATACGTATAGTGCCATACTACGTTCAGAAATTTATGTGTCTAATCTTCGAAAGGTAAATCATCATGCTACATAAAAACATTTTAAGTCTTGACAACAAAAGATAAACGCTATGAAATAACATATGGTAAATGAAATAGCTTTAAAGGCTTTGGAAAGGAATGAAATATATTTCCACTTTGTAATGATTTTATTTGACGAAAATGAAAGGTGTATGTGTTCCGTGAACGTTTGCATCTGTACTTTTATATTTAGTTAATAACCCGGTCCATTATCACTTCAGGTTTACTTTCTCACATATTAAGGCAAGGCCACACTGAAAATTCCAACTTCTATAATCATAAACCTATCATTATGAAAATTTAGTCACATAGAGTATTATTTTAAACTTTCATGCCAATTTTCATGTTGCTACACCAAATAGTTCATTAATTAATAATTATTTTTTGTGAAAATATTGTACAAGTTAAAAAGGTCCTACGCGTCAGAAAGTGTGAGCTTCTAAATTGAATTCTTTGTTTTGGATCAGTACAGAGAAATTTTAAAGGACTCACATTCTTATTTTTTGGGATACTACTGTAGAATTTGTTCTAAAATATTTTCTTCGTGTTAGCTCTCAAAATTTTGAAAATATTAACTTATTTTATTACTTACCACCCTATAATTTTCAAAACATGAGCATTAACAAAAAAGAGGAATGTGAAGCTTTTTATTTACATATTATGGACATATCCTGGAAGTTTAACCAACTTAAATGGAAAACTAAGACACGTGAAGCATTTTGTATACTGAAAAGTGTTAGAAAAAAAAGTTTCTCTGAAAATGAATTTTTAAGTCCTGATTTTTACTTTTAACAATTGTTAAAGGTCTCTAAATTGTTGTGATGGTCTAAAGTGGGGCAGATGATAAAACAGCATGTCATCTATTACTACAAAGACTAAGCTACGAAAAATTCCAAGAAAGAAAATTCCATGAGCTTCAACATTTTCGGCGAATTTTCAGTGTAGCCTTGCCTTAAACCTTCCCTGAACATATACAAATATTTCAAAACCAAAGTTAGGAAATTCGGTTGAGCGTTTGTCGAGATTTTGCGAGACTAATAAACGTTAATTCATTTTTATATACATATGTAGATGATAGTTAATTTTAAATTAGTATTGGATTTTAGACGAATATATAAATATTATCAATATTATATCTGTTATGACTAAGCATTTATTTTGACGAAAGCATTGTTTGTAGATAAAAAATTCATTTAAACAGTTGAATTCAACATTAATAATAATAATAATAATAATAATAATAATAATAATAATAATAATAATAATAATAATAATAATAATAATAATAATAATAATAATAATAATAATAATAATAATAATAATAATAATAATAATAATAATAATAATAATAATAATAATAATAATAATAATAATAATAATAATAATAATAATAATAATAATAATAATAATAATAATAATAATAATAATAATAATAATAATAATAATAATAATAATAATAATAATAATAATAATAATAATAATAATAATAATAATAATAATAATAATAATAATAATAATAATAATAATAATAATAATAATAATAATAATAATAATAATAATAATAATAATAATAATAATAATAATAATAATAATAATAATAATAATAATAATAATAATAATAATAATAATAATAATAATAATAATAATAATAATAATAATAATAATAATAATAATAATAATAATAATAATAATAATAATAATAATAATAATAATAATAATAATAATAATAATAATAATAATAATAATAATAATAATAATAATAATAATAATAATAATAATAATAATAATAATAATAATAATAATAATAATAATAATAATAATAATAATAATAATAATAATAATAATAATAATAATAATAATAATAATAATAATAATAATAATAATAATAATAATAATAATAATAATAATAATAATAATAATAATAATAATAATAATAATAATAATAATAGTAATAATAATAATAGTAATAATAATAATAGTAATAATAATAATAGTAATAATAATAATAGTAATAATAATAATAGTAATAATAATAATAGTAATAATAATAATAGTAATAATAATAATAGTAATAATAATAATAGTAATAATAATAATAGTAATAATAATAATAATAATAATAATAATAATAATAATAATAATAATAATAATAATAATAATAATAATAATAATAATAATAATAATAATAATAATAATAATAATAATAATAATAATAATAATAATAATAATAATAATAATAATAATAATAATAATAATAATAATAATAATAATAATAATAATAATAATAATAATAATAATAATAATAATAATAATAATAATAATAATAATAATAATAATAATAATAATAATAATAATAATAATAATAATAATAATAATAATAATAATAATAATAATAATAATAATAATAATAATAATAATAATAATAATAATAATAATAATAATAATAATAATAATAATAATAATAATAATAATAATAATAATAATAATAATAATAATAATAATAATAATAATAATAATAATAATAATAATAATAATAATAATAATAATAATAATAATAATAATAATAATAATAATAATAATAATAATAATAATAATAATAATAATAATAATAATAATAATAATAATAATAATAATAATAATAATAATAATAATAATAATAATAATAATAATAATAATAATAATAATAATAATAATAATAATAATAATAATAATAATAATAATAATAATAATAATAATAATAATAATAATAATAATAATAATAATAATAATAATAATAATAATAAATACCAGGCTCTCAAAAGGAGGTAGAAATACGCTACGAAATAACGTGCGTTTTCAGAGGTTAAAGTGTAACCCGCTGACCTCCGCACAAAGGCAACGCTTAAAGCGTTTCCATAGCAACTGCTAGCAAGCGTGTTGAAATTGCAGACCGTCTGGGGAAATGATAGTCCAAGCTCTGCGTTACGTAGGACATGTTTATCTGTACAAAAATGGAAATGTACTGATGCTTTAGGAGTACCATGGCAAAGCATTTGATTTTTCTATTACTGTGTTTATTTCTTTCCCTACATGTACCCAGTAGGTAAAAAGGACATTGTATATCACACCAAAACTCGATATTAAGATTTCCATACGTGTTTTGAAGACCACTGAAGAACACATACAAAGACGTGCTTTGAATTGCTGACTTGTTATTTCACTTCACCGACCTCCAGAAGTGTGACAGATAAACTTTTAGGAAACTGTTCCTTCCTCTAAATTACTCTTAAATAAAAAATATTGGACACCTTTTATTTTCTCAAAATACAGTAATAAGTCTATGTGTTAATGCTATTTACATGAACATAAAGTGTATAAAGTGGCGACATATCAACATTGAGCTATCCTAGATATGCTATGCTCCTTGATATGCTCCTGTCAGACTCACAAAGAGGGTCATGTGTTGAAGATCGATAATAGCTTGTGAAATCCCATTATTCGATATAAATGGTGTATAAACGATAGCCAAATCTCGCATAACGTTTTCTAGAATCCGCAACAATTAAAATTTTCCTAAGCAATTTTTATTTTATTTTCATATTGTCCATTCACTTCTCTCGAAAGAACGTTTGTATTGAAAAAATAAGTGAATTTTAAACTACATATTTTGTAAAAATACGGATAAGTACCACTCATATTACGTTTTCTACGCACCATTAGGTGGCTTTGTGTTTAAAATCTTTGTCTGATATTCTTGGAAGACTGTAAACTTAGGACATTTCCGGACCGCAGCGTGGCTGAGTGGTTAGACCGCTCATCAGTATATATGTTCCAAAAGAGTCAATCCCATGTGTAATGCAAGAACCTAATATAAATTAAATTATGAGACTACATGGCTTCGCCCTGTATTTTAACTTGGATGCCAGGAAGTCCAAGTTTCTCTCATGTAGGAAATCTTTTATTTACTCTCTACGTTCACAGTATTTGTTTTGGAACGGATTATAAAATACCCGAAGCCACGCCTTACTGCAAACTGAAAGGATTCTTATTTTAGAACTGTGCAAATGCAGCTAACGTTATTGGAAAGGTTCCATTCTCGCCGCTCCAAATTAACTGTTAATTTGTTATCCTACATCAACATATCACATACCCCTGGTATTTACATTTCCACTCTCTAGGAGAAAAATACGTTAAATTAAATTAGACTCGGACACGAAGCGTGAGATTAACTTTGATTTTGGAAGGTCTCCAGTGATTTCCGTTGTTGGCAAACCTTTTGGCAAAGGTTAATGAACCGGTTTACTTATAGTAAAACCTATGTGCTGTGAAAATTCTTCTGATATTTTCAATAGCTGTAGATTGAGAATACTTGAACGTTTTATAAAATAAAATTATTTACCTTGATCTTCAAAGAGCATATCGTTTTTCTAGCCACTTTACGTGTGCTTTCTAAATTGGCTGGTTTACACACACTTCAAAAATAAGTGATAAACGACCTCAGTGAACATTTCTTTAGGATGTAAGTCGAAAAGGAAAAATCATGAACCACAGGAATACACGCCCTTTTATCAGTGCCGCCTAGAATATAACTCTCCACCAAAATTCATTCATTAAGAGGGAAGATCAGAAAAGAAAAACTGATTTCTTTTCACAGATGTTTATTACTGGAATTCAATGTCTACATGATATTTTTCAAAGTACTCCCATCTTACTTCAATACACCTTTTATAGCGTCTCTGCCAGTCCTTGAACACGTCCTGCAGACCATTCTTTGTCAAGTCCTTGAGAAGCACCTCACCTTTCTTGAGCACTGTTTCAGAGTTCTCAAATCGAATACTCAGGGCGAGTTGCCTGTATAAAGTATTTTCCAGGTTTTTGCCTTATCTTGCAAGACGAATGTCGGATAACTCTCAGCTCTATGGACCCTGGACACATTTGAGCATAATTTCACCAATTTCATTCACCGTCCGATATGACTTAACGTTGGAGGAACGTAAATTGCTAAAAATGTGCTTGCAACCGATTTTTGGTACTCCTCAGGCGTTCTGATGGTTCATTTTCATCAGAAATGAAGGACAATCAATGCAGCCTATTACAGTCACATTTTGGCTGAAACAAATGCTGCATATCACCGACATCCAATTCGAAACGCCGTTCTTCTCCATGACAATGCGAGGCCACATACTGCCACTTTAACGCGGGAAAACTGGAGAGAATGAATTGGACACCTCTGGAACATCTTTCTAACAATCGCCCTACGACTACAATTTGTATTTGTTTGGACCACTCAAGACCTAGGAGGACAGCGGTTTGATGATGACGCAAGTAGAGAAGTGATCGTGCTCAACTGGCTCCACACCCGCCCTTCTTACTGTAAGGATGGCATCAAAAACTTGCCAACTCAACGGAGAAAATATATCGAAGACACGACATTGTGACTTTATCGGTTCGTAGAATTAAAATGTTCCTAATGGAACATTAAATAAATAAATGAAATGATGCTCAAATTATTTCAGGGTACATAGAGCTTAGATTTACCAAACTTTCATTTTTCAGGATAGGGGAAGACGTCAAACGTTAAGTCATACCGAAGAATGGAGTAAATGATGTTCAAGGGAGTAAAGGGTTCATAGGGATTGAAGTTACCAACGTTTTATCTCTTAGGATCGGGGAACACATCAAATTTTAAGTGATATCGGACGACGAATGAAATGGTACTCAAATGAATCCAGGGTACATAGGGCTTAGAGTTACCAAATGTTCATCTTTCAGGGTAAGGGAACACCTCCAAGGTTAAGTCATATCGGACGATAACTGAAATGATGTTTAAATGATTCCAAGGTACATAGAGCTTAAAGTTACCAAACTTCCATCTTCCAGTTTAAGGGAACACCTCCAATGTTTACACATATCGGACAATGAATGAAATGATATTCAAATGAGTCCAGGGTGCATGGAGCTTAGAGTTACCAAACTTTCATTTTTCAGGTTAAAACAACACCTCCAATGTTAAGACATATCGAACGATGAAAGAAATGACCTTCAAATGTGTCCAGGTTACATAGAGCTTAGAGCTTTCAAACTTTATCTTTTAGGATAACGGAACACCGCCAACGTTAAGACATATCTGACAATGAATGAAATGATGTTCAGATGAGTACAGCATACATAGAGCTTGAAGTTACCAAACTTTCATCATTCAGGTTAAGGGAACACTTCCAAAGTTAAAGTCATATCAAACTGTGAATGAAATACTGTTCAAATGATCCCAGGGTACATAGTGCCTAGAGATACCAATCTCTGATCTTTCAGGATATGGGATCACCTCCAACGTTAAGTCATATAGAACAATAAATAAAATGATAATCTAGTGATTCCAGGGTACATAGGGATAAGTGTTACCAGACATTCATCTTACATTCATCTTACACCTCCAAGTCATATACAACAATGAAGGAAATGGTGTACAAATGAGTCCAGGGTACATAGGTCTTAGAGTTACCAAACTTTTATCTCCCAGGTTAAGGAAATATCTCCAATGTTAAGCATATTGGACAATGAATGAAATGATGTTCAAGTGAGTCTAGGGTACATAGAGCTTAGAGTTACTATACTTTCATCTTTCAGGTAAAGGGAACATCTCCAACGTTAAGCATATCGGACAATGAATCAAATGGTGTTCAAATGAGTCCAATTGATGCTCATATGAGTTAGGTTACACAGATTTTAGAGTTACAATACAGTCAGCTTTCAGGTATACTTGTTGTTGTTGTTGTTGTTGTCAAATGCTAGGCTTTGGCAATGAAGCCATTAGCTCTCTTGCTCTCCAATATTTCTCTGTAGTAGATCCGGCTGGTTGGACTTCACAGGTTAAAAGATGTTCTTCAGTCATTTCCTCTTCTATCTTGCACAGAGAACAATTTGGACTTGTATAAATTCCTATCCTGTGCAAGTTGATAGAATGAGAACATTGCACACTTAATTGCTGCTCCTGAGTTGTTGTCCAAGTTAGATCCATCTGTGTAGATATGTAACCATTCTTCAGGTGGGTATCTATTTTTCACAATTTCTAATTTTTAAATGTTTCAAAATGTTCCTTATTTCCGTAGAAATACACTTTGGTCAAACCTTACAGTAGCAGACTAACGTCACATACACAACTGCAATCTTCGAGTTCGTCTCCACAAACAAAATCGTTCACTTTCAAAACACAGCTGCAGGCACACGCTTCAGTTCCAATTAAACTCTCATTTCGACTCTGACCCACACTGGCAATCGTGGCTCCTTTTTGTATAATTCTTCATGGTTCCAGAAGATATAGATATATAGCTTCGAGGGTATCTACCAGGGTGATACAGACAGAGTGAAGATTGACCTCCCCTCTAATGACCAAGGAGTTACAGAGCTGTCCCAAAAGGGCACCCGGAGCTTCCATGGGGCTTTCCATAGATCAAGAGCTTGACACTAACAAGTGCCCTCCTCACATCTGGTCCTACGGACTCACGACGGGATGGAAGTGGATACTTCACTTACGCGCGCCAACTCCAAAAGGTGAAGACTACCGATATGACCTCGGTGGGGCCGCCTGGTAATCTAGCACACCTTCTACAAGCTATGCAAGCTAGTACGCGGGAATATATGGCTTCCCTGAACCCCATCTGGAGATGTACCCGATTCCCACGGGTATCGGGAAGCACTGCCCCCTCGAGACCATCCCAATTCGAACAACTCCCGAAGGAGGGGCTCAGATGTTCGGCCCGAGGTTCCTCTAGTAATATCAGAGGTACCACGAGTGCTAGGGATCCGCAGTGCCCGCACCACGGCAGCTGAGGGGGACGTATCCCCTCCCCTACGGGAAGGTTCCATAAGATATCGAATGTTCTGTAAGACAGCACCGGACAAAACACTAACGTTCCAGACACCTAACTTTATCTTTTTCTACATGCCTTTATCTCCGCGCTATTTTTCTTTATCTGTTTCAGTAAGCTCTTTATCTCCGTACTGCACTATCTGTCCCTTACCTCTCCGCGCCGAAATCTTTGAGCGCCCTCGCCGCCAGTGGCGACACTATGGAGAAAAGTAATCTGTATATCAGCATTTTTGTTTGTTGATACTATAAATTTAAAAAATAATTCCCTTTTACATGTTCTCCGACCGATATTTAGGAGTTAAAGCCCCAAGACATAATTATTAGTGGGCACCTAGGGTATTATCGAGAGGACAAACTCTCGTCAGAAAGAGCAGCCAGTAGCTAATGGCCGAAAGTCAGTATAAGAGTAGGGCAGAGATTATATGAAATTATATTGAAAAGAATGAGCAGAAATGTGACAATAAAGCAATTGGTGTAATGAATGGTGGGGGAAACCTGAGAAAGGAAAAACCACACCCGACCCGCATTGTCCACCACCAATCCCACATACATTCTCCTGGGATCGAACTCGGGCCAAGATTGAAATCGAGATAATCTATCAAGTACCACAATCTCGTAGCACCATTGGTACGTCATATAACCTATAATATATCCTCTGAAGTCTGGCAACAAATAAGGTTGAAGCTAAAATTACATCTCACATTTTATTATTTTTTATTATTTTCCACCTTCAGAGAGCTTTTATTAAAGTCAACTGTTTTATTTTCACGCAGTAACTGACGTGTTCTAAAACAAGGTAATGCTCTCACTGTACTAATATAGAGTACATATAAACAAAAGAACTCATACTTCATTTGTCATGATTAATGCTTCAGAATACGGCTACAAAACAAGCTGTTTCAGCGTGCAGTGATCTCTTTTAGCCATATCAAACATAACCAAGAAGTGTAAATCCTATACAATTTTCAAATTTCCGTTGTAATAGAACATTTTGGGGCCGCTTCAGGAAATTATCACAAGATTTCACTATTATAAAATAAAGTTGGATACAATATCTGCACATGAAATTATCGACTTTGTCTGTCGTTACTGGAACTTTATATTACCAGTATTCAATATTATCGAAAACTGAAACGCCTGTTTGATAACTTTTAGCAGCAAACTATTAAAAACGATTGCTTTGCACAAATAAAGAACTTCAGCATAACACATTCATGTACCACTATTCCCTATACGAGGGCTGTTCAATAAAGAATGATCATAGTTTTTTACGGTCATAATTTTTCGCACTAAAATTCAATCTTATAATATTCTGTTAGCTTAATGTGAAACAACCACTCCGTAGTAGTTTCATTGTTGGTACCCCTGGTTCCCGCCTGTGACAACCAGTCAAGTTCAGACATGTTCAGTATCGCCTACCGCTGCAATGGAGGTAACAGGCAGTTAAAGTTGATGTTAGAGGAAGATCCGGAGTTTCTTTCAAAGGTAAACACTACTGATGCAACTTGACTGTATCATTTTGATCCTGAGAGCAAACAGCAAAGCTCAGTGTGGAAATCTCCTTCATCATCAACCTCCCAAAAAAGCGAAAGTGTTTGCTTCTGCTGGGAAAGCTATGGTCATCTCATTCTTTGATATTCATGGAATGGTTTATCAGCATGTTGTACCTGCACACACATCAGTAACTGGACAATACTGCACGGATGTTCTGAAAACATTGCAAGTCCATATCAGGAGCAAAAGATCACATTTCCGTGAAGTAGGCTGGATGCTGCACCACGATAATGCGCGGCCGCATATTGCCAATGTTGTTGCTGAATATCTTGCAAAAATTCAACGTGAAGTACATCCCTCAACCTCCCTATAGTCCGGATTTAGCCCCATGTGACTTTTTTCTATTCCCTAACTTGAAGAAACGCCTTCGTGGGAGGCATTATGCATCATCAGAAGCAGTGGTGAAGGCTGCGGAGGCGATTTTGAAGGATCTATCAAAAATGGTTTCCATTGAAGACTGGCAGAAACGCTGGGACAAGTGTATCGCATTCAGGGGAGATTAATTTGAGAAAGCCCATCAATATTATGAGGATGAGTAAAGGCACGTTGTCAAAAAAATTGTGATCATTCTTTATTGAACAGCCTTCGTATATAACGCGAGGGCAGTCCACATAGAGTGAAGACTGACCCCCCCCCCCACTCTGATGACCAGGGAGTTACCGAGCTGTCCCGGAAGGGTGCCCGGAGTTTCCGTGGAACTTTCCATAGGACAAGACCTAGAGACTAACTAGTCCCCACATCTGGTCCGAAAACATAAGACTGGATGGAAGTGGATACGCCATACACGCGCGCCAACCCCAAAAGGGAAGGCCACCGAAAACCTCGGTAGGGCCGACTGCTGATCTAGCATACCTACTAGCTATGCAGGCTAGTACGCGGGAATACATAGCTTCCCTCAATCCCGTCCGGAGACGTACCCGATTACCCACGGGTATCGGGAAACACTTTCCCGTCGAGTCCAACCCAATCCGAACATCTCCCATTCAGGGAGGGGCTCGAAAACTCGGCCCGATGTTCCTCTAGTAACGTCAAAGGTAAAACGAGTGCTAGGGGTCCGCAGCGCTTATACCAGAGCAGCTGAATGGAACGGATCCCCTGCTCTACGGGAATCTCTATTGGATATCGACTTATATAGTTTATGAAAGCCTCGAACAGCACCAATATTGCACTTTTAAAATACGAGGTAAATCCATCAAGTAACTTCTGTTTGGTAATAAAATTGTGTACAGATACAGAAAAATTATTTATTGCACAAAATTCTACAACTCTTAAACTACTTTTCCACATAACTGCCGAAATTTTGCAGGCATTTGTCATAGCGAGACACAAGTTTTTCTATACCTTCTTCATAGAAGTTTGCCGCCTGTGTCTTCAACCAGTTGGAAACATTTTCTTTCAGCTCTTCATCATTGTTGAAGTATTCACCGCCAAGGAAAGATATGAGATGCAGAAACAGATGAAAGTCGCTAAGAGCGACTGTACGGGGGGTGGTCAAACACGTCCCAGCCAAATACCTGTAGGATGTTTTTCGTCGCATATAAAGTGTGTGGTTGGGCGTTTTCGTGAAGAAACACAACACCTTTTGACAGCCGATAAATTTCAACTGGTTTCAGTTTCCTAGAATTCAGAAAACGAATCACAGATCTAATTTCACAAGCGGCGGGATTTTCAATCAACAACGACTTTGTAAACAAGCACAACAAAGCGTACCTGGCTGACAGCGATCTCACAATGGCACACATTTCTTCTCCGTGATACATTGTGCAGAACTGCGATCGCAGCGCTGCAGTGGAGATAAATTTAAACATAACTTATTTTCTGGACGCCACTTGTATTGCAACCCAATGATTCCTGGTCACAAGCCGGCCCCAATTCTGCACTCTGTAGGTAGAGAGGTTTCACCATTTTGTAATATCAGGATATAATAATATGTATAACATTGTGTTCATATATGCATTCCTATTCAATTGTGTTCCTGTGGTACCTATTTTTTACATTTTTATAACATCATTTAATATATCGGGTGAGTCAGCCACGCCTTATGTTATTGGAAGTTAAGCTAACCTTCCAATTTAATTGAAATTTATCAGCAAATTTGTGATGTTTACGGCCAAAATGCGATGAGGGATACAATGGTGAGAAGATGGGTCCGAAAGTTAAATGAAGGACGTAGTGAAGTGCACAATGAAGAACGAAGTGGGCACCATATTTGGTTACAGAAGAACTGGTTTACGCGATTGATGACAAGATCCAGGAAAACAGCAAGTTTACAATTAGTGCTCTCGCTATAGAATTTCCCCAAATCTCACGATCACTAGTTCATGAAACTGTTACCGAAAAACTGAAATTTTGTCAACTTTGCTCACGTTGGGTGCCAAAGTTTCTTACTGACCAACTCAAAACAAAACGGATGGGAAATGCACTTCAGCTTTTGACCCGTTATGATGAAGGCGGCGAAGAATTCCTGACACAGATAGTCACAGGAGATGAAACTTGGGTTTCCTACGACACCCCTGAAAGTAAGCGTCAATCAATGGAATGGAGACACACCTCATCCCCAACAAAGCTTAAGTCGAAACAAATCTGACACCTCGCAAAATGATGTGCACAGTATTCTGGGACAGTTAGTTAATGCCAGAGGTTCTACTTCCGTTAGTCCTGGACTCGTAGGACCAAGGATCCGGGCCTCCTTCTACCAGGGAGTTACCGAATTGTCCCGAAAGGGCGCCCGGCGCCTCCGAAGATCTTTCCATAGGGTAAGACCTAGAGACTAACAAGCCCCCACCCATATGGTCCTGTGGACTCAAGAGGGGATGAAAGTAGATACGCCAATTACGCGCGCCAAATCCAAAAGGTGAAGGCTACCGATATGACCTCGGTGGGGCTGCCTGGTGATCTAGCACACCTACTAGCTATGCTGGCTAGTACGCGGGAATATTAATGGCTTCCCTCAACCCCGGCCGGAGACATACCCGATCTCCCACGGGTATCGGGAACCACTGCCCCCTCGAGTCCAAACCAATCCGAACAACTCCCTATCAGGGAGGGGCTCGAATGTTCGGCCCGAGGTACCTCTAGTAACACCAGAGGTACCACAAGTGTTAGGGGTCCGCAGCGCCCGCACCACGGCAGATGAATGGGACGGATCCCCTTCGGGATCGGGGGACAATAAGTTCGAGGATCTACTCCCATCAGTCCTGGACCCGTAGGCCTCTCGGATTTTTACCACAGGACAGTAACTATTTTATAAACCCCCCCCCCCCCGCTGCACACGGCAGACAGGATGGAAGTAGATAACCTTGGTAGGGCCAACGGTGATCTAGCACACCAGCTACTAGCTCTGCAGGCTAGTACCTGGAACTTATCAGACAACCCTCAACCCCTCCGGTCGGCCATAGCCTGGCCGGAGGTGCCCAATTTCCCGTGGGTATCGGGAACACACTGCCCCGTCGAGACCAACCCAATCCGAACAACTCCCAGAGGGAGGGGCTCGAATGTTCGGCCCGAGGTTCCTCTAGTAATGTCAGAGGTACCACGAGTACTAAGGGTCCACAGCGCCCGCACAACGGCAGCTGAAGGGACGAATACCCTCCCCTACGGGAGGGATCGCGGGACAGGAAAAGCATCTTACTCATTGATTTCTTACCGCGTGGCCAAACAATGAAAACAGATATTTATTGCGAGACTCTTAGAAAATTGCGCCACGCAGTACAGAATATGTACCGAGGAATGCTGTCAAAAGTTGTGGTGTTTCTTCACTACAACGCACAACCACACACTGCAAATGCGACGATAAACATCCTACAGTGATTTGGCTGGGACGTGTTAAACCACTCCCCGTACAGCCCTGACCTCGCTCCTAGCGACTTTCATCTGTTTTTGCATCTCAAATCTTTCCTTTGTGGTCAACACTTCACAATGACGAAGAGCTGAAAGAAAATGTTTCCAACTGGTTGAAGACACAGGCGACAAACTTCTATGAAGATGGTATACAAAAACTTGTGCCTCGCTATGACAAATGCCTGCAAAATTTTGGCAGATATGTGGAAAAGTAGTTTAACAGTTGTAGAATTTTATGCAATAAATAATTTTCTGTATCTGTACATAATTTAATTTTATGACCAAACAGAGCTTACTTTCTGAACGTACCTCGTATATAACAGAATAATTTTATTGGTACATTGGCATTATTTTCTCTACTTGTACAAACTGTTTTTACACATGCTTATTCTTTTGTTTCTACTAATGTTAATTGAGATCGCTTGCAGAAAACACGTTACTACATATTTTCTCTTAGGTTCAATGTATAGCGGAATACAGCAAGCTTAAACAGTAGTCAGATATTTTAAGAGCTGGTTGATATGCGAAGTATTTTATATTCCATTCTTTTTGTATAGCAGGAGCCAGAAATTGTATATTCTGTACGTTCTTGTATAGTAAGATTTCATCATCTCTTACTGGTTTGAAGTTATGCAAAAGATAATCAAAACGAAGGATACTATAGAAGTTATTCCTTGGAAATTTAAGATAAGTGTCATATTTCATCATCATCAACCTTCAAGATAGGCCAAATAGGCCTGTTTCAGCCCGCCTTGGTAGCGTGGTGGTAGCATCTCTGCCTCATGTTCAAGAGGTCCCGAGTTCGAACCTCGGCCAGGGTGAGTTACCTGGATAAGGTTTTTTCCGAGGTTTTTCCTTATCCTGTAAGACGAATGTAGGGTAACTAAGCTCCATGGATCCCAGACTCATTTGAGCATCATTTCATCCATTCCATTCATCGTCCGATATGACTTAACGTTGGAGGACGTAAATTACAAAAATAAATAAAGAAATAAAAAGAAAAAGAAATAAAGAGGCGTGTTTTGACTCAGAATGGATCTTCCCAGCGTCTCCGTTGCCTTCCAACATCTCTAATACCAACTGGTTTATACTGCAAGGTCTGCTTGGTGAATCTTTCTTCTGGCATTCGAGATAGATGATCTTGCCATTTCAGTTTGTACTCCCTGAGTTTGTCATTTAAAGTAAATATTTTTAGTTGTTCTCTTATTGTTTCACCTTTAATGTGATCTTTAAGACTACAGCCAGCTACGTACCTCAAAAATTTCATTTCAGCTGTTTCAATTATTCTTTTATCAGTTCTGTTCCAGGTCCAGGTCTCGCCTCCATAAGATATAACTGGTCCTGCCATAGTTTTATTAAACTTTATTATGGTATCTCTTCTTGGAAATTAATTGTTCTTTAACACTGGCTGTGTGTAGGCTAAATTATGGAAACGTAAAATTCAATGACCTAGCCGGGATTTGAACCACGGATCTTCTGGTTTCCGTCAGGCCGCTCTAACCCATTGAGCTACTATGGCCAACGTGCCAATATGTCATTAAATTGTCCAACTGACTCCTGTTTTTTTTCCTGTAAACCACTTAGGAATTCTCATAAACACATGAGACAACAAACTTAATGGCGACTTACTATGCTCTAAGTATTTTAAGTTCCGGGCTTTATAGTTGGGATTACTATTAGGTCAATTAATGGAAATTAATTGTTCTTTCACACTGGCCGTGTGTAGGCTAAATTGTGTAAACGTAAGGTCAGACTGAAAAATTCAATGCCCTAGCCGGGATTTGAACCACAGATCATCTGGTCTCCGTCCAGCTGCTCTACCATTGAGCTACTATGGCCAACGAGCCGATATGACATTAAATTCTCCAACTGACTCGTACCTCTTCTTGTTTTGTTTTTCAATGTTCGTTTTATAGTGCCACATATATTTTGAAGTTTATAGATATTTTGTTTTAAATCTATCACATCCTATGTAATTAAAATATTTAACTTGTTCTTGTATTTCGTTTTTGGGGAGAATTTTGGACCGTGTTGGGTATTTACCTATAAAAGACATCGCTTTCGCTTTCTCCGCTGAAGTGATTAAATTATACTTTGACATTGTTTTGTCGAGTTTGTACAAAGCTATTTGTAATCTGTCTTCAGTATCTGCCCGAATGACCTGATCATCTGCAAACAGGACTGTATTTAAGATTCTACGACCTAACTTAATCCCCCAGGGGCCTACTTCGGTAGGTACGGTTTTGGCGCACCCAGGGTCCCGAGCCAACAGTCTCCCTCGTGTGGGCTACTCTTCGTGGTTGAGGGAGACGGTCAACAGGCCCACCCACGTGTAGGCCGTGCGTGGAGACCCGTGGAGAATGATTTTAGATTCTTTTCTGGTTTGGGGTTTGGGATTAGGTGAACGAGGTTTTTAGTAGGTTTTGATTGATGTTTTCTATGTACGTGTATTTTTGATAGGTTTGGTTACACTTGTATAGTTTTTGGAAATTTTTATATATGGCTTTTGCCATGACTAGTTTTTTAAAGGGCGCTGATGACCGCCGTAGTTGAGAGCCCTTATATATCATCGACCTAACTTAAAATCTACTTTCAACTGAGCTTGCCATTCGGCAACTGCTACGTCGATATAAATATTAAAAAGAGTTAGCGACATTCGGCAGACCTGTCTTACACCTAGATTGATAAAACCATTATCCATGCTAAAACAACTCCCATGGTACATTTTCTTTTTTATTAAAATTAAATGCCGAGGATATCCGTTTTCAGTCATTATATCACACAGCTTTTGCCGTATAATTTTGTTAAATGCTTTTACGTAATCAACAAATATATGGGTCTCTAAATTAAATTCTCTTCTCTTTTGTATTATTTGTTTTATTGTTAAGACGCAATCGACATACGATCTGCCTTGCCTGATTTCATTATTGAGTAGTGATTCAGTTATATTTAATCTTATTGCTTAAATTTTTGCCAATATTTTATAGTTTGTATTTAACAGACTGATTCCTCTATAATTTTTACATTCATTTCTGTCTCCTTTTTAAATATTGGCTTTATTACAGCCATTTTTCACTTTTCTGTTATATCTGAACTTCTAATTTTATGAAAATATAAACACGCAATATTTAAAGCTAAATTAGTGTATAGATAGAAAGAATTTCTTGAAAATCTGTATTATATTCTAGGAAGGGTGAATTTCAATACCAATTTTACTTTGAGTTGTGCTATTCACAGACAAATATACTCAAAGATTGACAGAAAGAGAAAGAGAGGCAGTTTAATATGGATATCGAATTTTGGTTGAAATGTTTGCTGTGTGTAGTAGAGATGACGTAAAACAAAATTGGTGTACATGATAATCTGACCACAGTATGCGACGTCATGTGGTCGGATAATCGGAATGCATTATAAGCTTCGTTTACGAGCCGCAATTCCCGTGTTTACACGTGTCTTGGATGAAGATTAAACTAAGCCACTCTACCAATTCTGAAACATCTCGTTAGTAGCTGAAGTCGGCCACATTTACGAAAAAAGATGAAAGGCTAAAACAAAAGCTAGAGCACTCGTCGAAAACTTTCACCGCAAATTATTGTGAAATGTCACAGATAAAGTATAGATATATCAATTTAAATGTAGTCCTTAGTTATCACAGTTGGCAATTCTACTTTAAAGTCATATTTTAAATATAGCAAAGACATGAGTTATAAAATATATGATGTTATGCATTCACTTGAATCTCCACTCCCTCTTCTACGTCCCTAGAGAGCTTACCATATCATTGTAAATAAAGAAAAACTTACATGAAAAAAAGCATTTGTCTTTAGGTCTGACTTCTTTTCTTTTGTACACAGACTCGATAAAGAAACCAATAGTGGCGTACTAATCGAAATAAAATTTCAAACCGAAAAAAGGTATATTTAAAAAATGTTAACCACTCAGAACGTTTGGGAAAAAGTTTAATATTTACGTTAAATAGTTTGTGCACAAGAAAGAAAATGCATACACAGGTTGTTCCGAACTACGGTATCGCAGCTTCGAAGTTCTGTTAGGTATAATTTTCTGCTTCATTAAATATTACATGATTTTGTGATTAGGCAGTGCAGGAACCACTGATGTATTAACCTCAAAAATTGTTATTGGGAGGCCCCGGTCCGAAAGCAAACACACTACTCCTTACTCTTTATCAGTTATCCTAGCCTACCTTTCAGGTAATGAGACAAAGGACAGTTACTTGTGAAACAGTTGACTAATAACTCTAACAGTTGAATGTTGCTCATTTTGCTATGATCTTAACTTTACAGTGCTTTCAACCAGTTACTGTAAATATCAACAGCTTTCAGTTACAAATGTTTTATTTAGTATTATCAAACACGTGAAATAAAATGCTCGTCTCATTTCATAAGACATTTAGTTTTGGTTAATTTGTCTACAATTTTTTGATGTTGTTTTCTGTTCTGTTTATCATTTAATGCTTCCAACCTCAACCTCACTAACATTAACTTCCCTCTAAAAGGTATAAGTTGCATATGTCCACCAACTTATTTGCCATCATGGACTGCTGTAACGGAATTTTGGAACACGTTAAACACTCATAAGCAGTAATTAAGCAATAGCTACTTTATTGCGGTTTCATAACCCAAAGAAATTCTTGATAGTAGCAAGCTACTGCGTAGTATGTCGGTATGTTTACAAACAGTTAAAGCAGGCGACACGGCGTGACAGCTACCTGCAAACTTCGGCGGTGTGAGGAACGTGATGTTCATGTCACTGCCTAATCAGCACTCATTCTGGAGCACTTTAAGTGGTTCTATTGGCGGTAAAAACTATCTATTTGCTTGACATAGAAGCTGAGCAACTACTTCCATATTGTGACTTTGTGAGTTCGTAGAATTAAAAGTTCAATTGCACAAACTCAAAATGTTCTTTATTTCCACCGAATTACAGTTGGTACACTTGCCGATTGCATAGAATTACGTAGCGTACACAATTACAATCCACCAGTTCGTCTGTCACAGGTCCACTCCACACTCACAATTACGGACAACTCCTCTGATACATGCACGCAGTCTTCCAGTCCGTTCGCTAGCACTGCGCTCTTCACGGCTGCTCGCCAAGAACTACCTGAGTCGTCTACTGCAGCCCTTATATAGCAAGATCGCTGTTTCTGGAAGCTTCGCGGTTCAGAACATCATCCCGATTGTTCCGGACGTCAGGGGAAGGGGAAAGAGACGATAAAGTGCCTAGTGACACTTTCCTAACCTAAATTCTCAAATGTGTTACTTGTTCCATTGTCTGACAAAATATTTTTGTATTGAGAGAATGTTTTTTCTACATCACATGATGTGATTGGAGCATACTTGAAACAGTTTATATTTGAATTTGTGTTGCTATTTCAACAATTTTGCACTTCACAGAGTTTCGAATATCATGTATTGTTTTATAAACACATTGAAGTTTTTGATTAACATAATTACTATTATTATGTGTTTCAAATGGGGAGGTGTTTGTCTTTAAGCGCTACTAGGTGAGCAACCAATCGGAGTCCTCCGGTGTTGTCGTATTGCATTCCTCCTAAGTGCTATGTGACGACCGCCAAACTAATCAATCTGTATGAAATACTATTCGCGCTAAGACAAAAATTCAGATATTGCGAAAACTGATCCATGAGGAAGGAGAGAGTAATGTATATAACATAACCGTAAAATGCCATATTTTTAGCTCATATACTTTTCCTAATACAAATAAATAAAGCAGACACTATTATATTATAACAATGCATTATGACGTAAGCACTGTAATGAATATCATTATTGGTTGGCATGTATGCGTGAACGTATATTTGAAATTACTCAGAACTGAAACGTAAACATTTGACATGGCGTGATAAAAGAAATATGTACTTAGAATAAGCCAAGGTGTTTGTTAAATTCGATGAGAGGAAACTATACACTACTTGCTAGTCTGGCAGAACGTGTCTGGTCACATTATATCTTTGTTTATGAATGGTTCATAATCTCTATTTACTCTATAGAGTTAAAAGCAGCATTATTCAGTTACTCTTCCATGAAAAAGTGTATCAGCTGGATCAGTGAGACGCGATCCACCTCCCCCCCCCCTTACTATTGCCAGAACAATCCAATTGAGTTATTGTGGGCTAAAATTATTTTGCAAACAGAAGTAATATTTTTAAACTGACTGAAGTTGAACGAAGAAACTGATTGGAACACAAAAAGACTGGGAAAACTGCGTGAGGCATCAGATAAACTACAAGAAGACAACTTTTGGAAAGAAATAGCACGTAACGAGATTTTGGAACCTATCATCATAAATTTGCAGTACTCAGACAATGAAGACAATGACAATGACGAATTATCTCTTAACGTAAGTAACATTTACAGCTATACGGATACACCGCTGGTATTTTCGTTGGATTAGAAAAATATGTAATTCATAAACTATAATTAACTTTAAAGTAAATATTTAAAACATTTGCGTAATATACGAATATTCATGTTATAATTGTAATTTCAACTCTATTATTATAAAACTTTGGAAAATTCTCTTTGCGTTCCCTTACGTCTAGCGCCACGAACACTCGCAAGTGTGTGTGTGTGTGTGTGTGTGTGAGAGAGAGAGAGAGAGAGAGAGAGAGAGAGAGAGAGAGAGAGAGAGAGAGAGAGGGAAATATTAAGATTGGGGATAACGAGGTGGCAACGCTGAAGGCTATAACGCAGCTGAATCTTTACAGGCGAGAACTCTTCCCATTTGATACACATAGTAGTATCATCAGGGTTGTTTGTTCACAAATGTTTACCACTGTCCTTAAAGCTGCACACATTTCAATATTCGAAGTCCCACCTCACACCCTCTCTCGGAACCTGACGCTACATCAGGATAGCAATGGATCTCGAGGTTCCATAGGTCACTCTCCCGCAACCTGCAGCCGCCTCGTTCCAAAGTTTTGGTGTCCGAAGTCCCTGCCCTGTTCATCTCATAAGAGAGAAGTGCTTTGAAATATTGTCTGTCCAATTTAACTAATATACTGAACTATGCATTTAGAAATTCAATACCACTAGAACAACTCAAGTATTGCTCCAAGGAGACACCGTCATCAATAAAAGAGTAAGATCTGCATATACGATGAATTTTACTTCTTTAGTAACTGGTTAAAGGAATTGGAAAATCTTTCATTGAATGTTTCATTGAGCAGTAAATATACTCTGGCATGAGATATACCTATAAATAATATCCAGTATTGTTTTATTTAAGTAGAGTAAGCAATTAGGTCTTAACGAATGCGAGAGGGCAGCAATTAATCCCCGTTTTTGCAACCACCTTTACTTCAAATATTTTGCTTCACCTGGTTTAGCAAACTTTTGGTATAGGTGCACTAGACGCCTTTCCCGAAAATTTAGAAGTCATAGGAAGCAAAAACTTCAACCAAAAATATCACATTTGTTACTCATTCTCCTAACATTGATTTCGAACACAAGTTCTTTCTCGGCAAGTTAAAAGTCAAAATAAACAAAATATTCAACCAAAAATATTAGATTTGTTACTCACTCTCCTTTGTTTTCGAACACAAGTTCTTTCTCGAGAAGTTAGAAGTCAAGGGAAGCAAAAATTCAACCACAAATATCACATTTGTTACTCACTCTCCTTTGTTTGCGAACACAAGTTCCTTCTCAAGAAGTTAGAAGTGAAAATAAACCAAAAATATCAGATTTGTTAACTCATTCTCCTAACTTTTATTTCGAACACAAATTCTTTCTCGAGAAGTTAGAAGTGAAAATCAACAAAATATTCAACTAAATATATCACATTTGTTACTCTTTCTCCTAACTTTCATTTCGAACACAATTTCGAAGTTTAATGAATTTCTATAAGCCTATGTAGCTAAAACTCTCTCCAGAACAAATGTGAGTTATGTGAGGCGCACAGTTAAATTAAACGAAAAAGGATGTTTCGCCAACCCATTCCACAGAAACAGCATGTCCCAACAAATAAAACGAACAGTAGAAGAGTGCAGAAAAATATGAATGGGATTGTAAAATATTTTAAAATGCGGAATAGTAGCTAGATACAAACAAACGAGGACAAGGCTCGTATGATAAAATGAACGCAAAGCTACACAGAACGCCAGAGAGTAATAAACAAACTTGCCCAGTTAACCTCAAAGCACAACGACATGCACTGGCCGAAGCTATTATATTATTAGATTTTTTATTTAAAATTTGCCTTTATACCCATTGAAACTTCAAGGAAACGTGTAATAAAAGGACGTACATACACCAGAAAAAGGACGTAGAGATACTACAAAAATATTGGTCTAATCATAGCATATAGAATGTACAAGCACAATCAGAAAAATATAGATAATAGAACAATAACTATTTCCTTACATCGGTTGATATCTTGATTTAAAAATAAAACACAATTTGGGTTAATATATTGCTTAATTAGTGAACAGCTCTGTTATTTAAAATCATGTCCCATTTGACGTCAAAAAAGTATGTTAGTTAATTGATGGAAATTAATAATTTCTCCACAATAGCCGTACATAGGCTAAGATTTTTTATGGATAGAGTCAACATGAAAAATTCAAAGCCATGACCGGGATTTGAACCACGGATCTCCTGGTTTCCGTCCAGTCGCTCTTAACCTTTGAGCTACCATGGCCAACGTGCCGTCCTGATATTAAATTCTTCATTTGACTCGTATATTTCCCCGGTAGACCACTAGGGGCTCTCGCATCCGAGGTACACCGTTTGTGGCGACTTACTATCGTAAGTACTTAAGTCCCGGGCTTCATTTAACTCTTATTATTTTAGTTAATTGATGGAAATTAATCATTTCTCCACACTAGCCGTACATAGTTAAATGATGAAGCCTGGGACTCAAGTACTTACGATAGTAAGTCGCCACAAATGGTGTATCTCGGATGCGAGAGCCCCTAGTGGTCTACCGGGGAAATATACGAGTCAAATGGAGAATTTAATGTCAAAACGCACGTTGGCCATGGTAGCTCAACGGTTAAGAGCGACTGGACGGAAACCAGGAGATCCGTGGTTCAAATCCCGGCCATGGCACTGAATTGTTCATGTTGACTCTATCCATAAAAAAGTATCCGTCTAGTAAACAGGATCCCAGGTATGGTGCCTCGCTGACACACATCCCTCCCCTTTTCTTATGCAGTTGTGCTTCATCCTGACAGTTCTATCTCTGTTTTCAAAGCCTTTGATTGTTATTTAAGTAATATGGGTCGAAAACGTCGTGAAACTACACAAGAAGAGAGAGAAATTTGAATCAGGTTATTTAAAAACGAAAAGTATTTTCAAGAAATTGGAGAAACCATTGGAAGACTTGCCAGTACTGTGATATTATATACAGGTTTGATCAGAACAAAACTTACAAAAATCAATCGAGAAGCGGTTTCTTTTTTTAATTTACGTCCTCCAGCGTTAAGTCATATCGGACGAGAAATGGAATGGGTGAAATGATGTTCAAATGAACCCAGGGTCCATAGAGCTTAGAGTTACCCAACATTCGTCTTTAAGGGTAAGGGAAAACCCCGGAAAAAACTCATCCAGGTAACTCACCTTGACCGAGATTCGAACTCGGGACTTCTTGAACGTGAGGCAGACATGCTACCAGCGCGCTACCGTGGCGGGCTCAAGAAGCGGTCGCCTTGCAGTTTTATCCGAAATGGAGAAACGGCAGTTACTTGGAGAAGTCAAGAAAAATCCTAAACTAAGTGGTCCAAAACTTGCTATTGCAGTTCAAACACAAACAGGAAAGTCCGTTTCAGCACAAACTATAAGAAACGTGCTTTATGAAGCTGAGTATGGAGGCCGAACAGCCCGTAGAAAACCATACATCAGTAAAATCAACAGATAGAAGCGAGTTGCTTTTGCATGAGAACATAAATACGATGGGTTTGATTTCTGGAAAAAGGTTGTATTTACTGACGAGAGTCAATTTGAGCACTTTAAGTCGAATTGTGAGCTTGAGGAGAAAAATATAACAGCTTCAGTTAAACATGGAGGCGGTTCAGTACTTGTCTGGGACTGCATGAATGCAAAGGTGTGGAGGATTTGTGTTTTATTTATGGAATTACTAACCATAAGGTTTATATGAACACCCCAAAAAGACATCTGTCCAGAAGTCTGATCAATATAGGTGTTTCCGAGGATTATATTTTCACACAAGATAATGATCCAAAAGACACAGCTCTAGATGCAAGGCTATGGTTCCTTTATAATACTCCACGATGGATGCCGACACCACCGCAATCCCCAGACATGAATCCAATAGAGAATTTGTGGAATATACTGGACAAAAATATTAGAAATCAGGTATCTAGTATAAAGGATCTAAAGAAAGCTCTAGTAGAGCAATAGTGTAATATTACAGTAGAAACAACACAATCTTTAGTGAAATCCATGCCAGGAGAATGCAAGAGATTATAAAGAGGAATGGAGGGCCTACTAAGTACTAACCGTAACATTCTACATTTACAGTATGCAGACGAATAAGTATTTTGTATCCTGTATTGCATATATTTACTTTTGAATGTTCAAATATGTTTATGTGAATAGATACTATGTGTTCCTTTATTGTATTCTCTTTTTCACTAATCAATAAATAAGGCAGTGTCTCTGCTGTACTTTATTCTGATGATTTTCCATCATCCATACATCTTTATACATAAACTCATGCATTAAACAATTACTTTTTGGAGTAACTGTACACTTACTCATATCCATAATTGCTTTACTTTATGGTAAAGGACACTTCAAAATGTGTGGTTTTATTTTAATGAAAATTTTATATGAAATTGTCATAGATAGTAAGCAAAAGACAAAGCAACAACGCTAATAAAGAGCTAGGTAATAATCTTAGAATATGCGTAGACAAAATGTATATTACATAAACAAAATATCCAAACTAAACATCGTATCATAATCTAAAGGTTATAAAACCTAACAGCAGGGAAACTAAACAGAATATAACTGTATAATTCTGAAGTTACAAAGTTAATAAGCAAACTATGAATCATAACAAGCGTTAGGCCCAAATAAATTAAGTTCCAGAGAGGATAGCAACAGTTACGAAAAGTTGAAAGTAGCAGTACAGCACGGTGAAACAACTGAAACACGGTGGAACACAGCCGAAAGTAAACAGCAAACTGACCGGTCTTTGAAGTGACGAAAGCACATCCCTCTACAGAGACAAGCTCACTACAACTGAAGTCATAACACTGCTCTACTATTTAATTTTATTTACGTTTTGGTTCTGAATGTCATTTCCCCCTAATTTTGTGACACTGATTCCAAACAAGTCATCTATTTTCTTGTACCACGTCTAGATTTTTCAAAAATGTGAAAAAAAATTATGTTCACCTATTAGAGCTATATATTTATATACTTCTACAAGATCACTATTATGCTCAAGAACATGCCGTGTATGACGCAGTGTGTAATTACGTCATTTTAAACACAATATATGTACATTTTACAACTATTATCAAATTTAGACAGAAAAGAACAGCGAAAATACTAGGATGAAATGTGTTTACATGTCATCCATACCTATCAAAATTATATTCCCTTTTCAGAGACCAACAATAGCACTTCATCCCCCATCGTACCTTCTTTCTACGAGGGTGGGTCAAAAAGTAATGCCTCTTTTCTTTCCTTAAATGAGTAAGTTATGTGCAAACTTTGAATTTGGCACAATTCCTCAAACCTTCTTCTCCAATCCCCTGCAGTAGTAACTTCCTAAGTCAACAGGTGGCAGCACTGCATCCTCTTGCAAAATGGCTGACATCGACATTCGTATTAGACAGCGTTTTGTGATTGAATTCTTGACTGCGGAAGGTCAAATGCCAATTCGCATTCACGAAAGGCTAAAACATGTGTATGGTGATGCAACGGTGGATGTCAGCACCGTTAGACGATGGATTCGTCGCTGTAATGAAGCTGAAGGGCAAACACCATTGGCAGATGAAAAGCGAAGCGGCAAACCGGTGACTGCAGTGACTCCATGCAACTTTCAGCGAGTCGATGACATCATTCGTGGTGATCGCCGGGTAACAACAGGTGAATTGCGTCGCATTACCTCCCTCAGTAAAGGCAGTGTGATGACGATTATTCAACAACTGGGTTACTCAAAAGTTTGTTCACGTTGGGTACCAAGAATGTTAACCGCCCAAAACAAACAAACAAAGAAAACAATAGCCTCCGAACACTTGCAGCAGTTCAATTTGGAGGGAGAGGAGTTTCTGGAAAAAAATTGTTACTGGAGACGAAACATGGGATCATTTTTTTGAACCTGAATCAAAGAGGCAGTCAATGGAATGGCATCACACGACGTCACCGAAGAAAAAATAATTCAAAACTGAGCGGTCGGTAGGGAAAGTTATGGCGACAGTGTTTTGGGAGCAGAGAGTGTGCTTATTATTGATTTTTCGGAGCAGGGATGCACAATAAATTCTGTCCAATACGTCACAACTCTCAGAAAGCTGAAAGCACGTCTTCGCCGAGTTCACCCAACAAAAACTATGACGGATGTTCTTCTTTTGCATGACAATGCAAGACCACACACCAGCCGTTACACCACTGCAGAAATTGAGTAATTGGGATGACCAGTCGTACAGCCTTGACCTGGCACCATCAGACTTCCGTCTGTTTGGGTCACTAAAGGAAGCTCATCGTTGGATTCATTTTGAAGATGAGGAGGCTGTGAAACCGTCCGTGCGTCAATGGCTTAGGAATACATGTCCTAGTTAAAAAGTAGGCCAAAACTGTGGAAAAGGACGGAGATTATATTGAATAGTGACAAATTAATCGTCAAAATTGTAGTTTTCAAGATATGTAAATTGGATTCAATTTTCTTGGCAATTAAAAGATAAAAACATGGGAGGCATTACTTTTGACCCACCGGGGTATGTCTTTCAAGTCCTGGTGGAAACGTTCAGCGTGTTCTTCACTGTAAATTCCAAGACAGGAATCTGGAAAATAGTCATTCTGAGCATGAAGGTTGTGCAACTTCAAACTCATGATACAACCAAGTTTTCTTAAGTTCTCTAGTGTTCACTTTAGTTTTGTAATCTTGATTCCTTGTGAGTCCTAAGAAGTTGTTTACAACATCTTTGTAGCTCTTCCAGGCACGTTTTTCTGTTCATTTATTTTCAAAATTGAGGTCACAGATTAATTTTCTGATCTGTGTTGCTGTAACCCCAACTGCGTTCAGCTTATCTAGGGCTATTCTGCTATAAATACTACAGAAAGTCCTTAAAACACTCACAACACAATGTTCTCTTTCTGTTGTTTTAATTTTATGTCCTCCAACGTTAAGTCTTATCGGACGATGAATGGAATGGTTGAAATGATGCTCAAATGAGCCCAGGGTCCATAGAGCTTAGAGTTACCCGTCATTCGTCTTTCAGGATGAGGGAAAACACCAAAAAAGACCTTATTCAGGTAACTCACCCTGACCGAGATTCGAACTCGGGACCTCTTGAACGTGAGGGAGACACTCTACCACCACGTTACCGAGGCGGGCACAACACAATGGTGTTATACCTTTGCAATTGAAACTTCCGATGCCATACGGTGACCGAGGGGTTCATGCAGGCGGTTTCGTCTGTGGCATGCATTGGGGAGGCACAGGTACGATTCCCGTAGCCGACCTACCTGACCGGGGGGTCTTCCTGGATCGCTAGGCGAATGTTCTGTAGGTTGATTACTTCCCCCAAATTTGCTGTCCCTCCATCTCATCTCCATTATCATTTTATATCATCTGTCATCTGATGGTCTGTTTCAGGGTTGAAGTGTCGGCGGGAGTCTCGGCGGTGCATGACAGGATGATATGCTCTGAGGAAAGCTATTTCCTCCTCAAGTAGGTCGATTGCTGGTCTCAGCTCCTCCACTGGGACCATTTCGGTACTGCCAGCCAGGGATCTCTGGGGCTCGGCTGCTGGGCTCGTTGCCGTCCCGTTGTAGGGGAGCGAGTTCGTTGTTCTGGCCTGTCGGGGGAAGTCTCTATCCAAGTAAACTTTACTCTGTACGTCGTGGCTCTTTGGGTCGGCCACCCTCTGTCTCCTTCGGCTCATCCTTCCTCCCGGTGGTGTCTCATTTGGGGGCATGGGAACAATGGGACCAGTATGGTCGTCTACGTACCAAATCCCCCCGCGTAGGGGAGGGGATTCGTCCGCTTCAGCTGCCGTGGTGTGGGCGCTGCGGACCCAACACTCGTGGTACCTCTGACGTTACTAGAGGAACCTCGGGCAGAACATTCGAGCCCCTCCCTGATTGGGAGTTGTTCGGATCGGGTTGGACTCGAGGGGGCAGTGTGTTCCCGACACCCACGGGGAATTGGGTACCTCCAGCCAGGCTACGGCCGCCCGGAGAGGGTAGAGGGTTGCCTAATAAGTCCCTGGTACTAGCCTGCAGAGTTAGTAGAAGGTGTGATAGATCACCAGGCTACGGCCGCCCGGAGGGGGTAGAGGGTTGCCTAATAAGCCCCGGGTACTAGCCTGCAGAGCTAGTAGAAGGTGTGATAGATCACCAGGCTACGGCCGCCCGGAGAGGGTAGAGGGTTGCCTAATAAGCCCCGGGTACTAGCCTGCAGAGCTAGTAGAAGGTGTGATAGATCACCAGGCTACGGCCGCCCGGAGGGGGTAGAGGGTTGCCTAATAAGTCCCGGGTACTAGCCTGCAGAGCTAGTAGAAGGTGTGATAGATCACCAGGCTACGGCCGCCCGGAGAGGGTAGAGGGTTGCCTAATAAGCCCCGGGTACTAGCCTGCAGAGCTAGTAGAAGGTGTGATAGATCACCAGGCTACGGCCGCCCGGAGGGGGTAGAGGGTTGCCTAATAAGTCCCGGGTACTAGCCTGCAGAGCTAGTAGAAGGTGTGATAGATCACCAGGCTACGGCCGCCCGGAGGGGGTAGAGGGTTGCCTAATAAGCCCCGGGTACTATCCTGCAGATCTAGTAGAAGGTGTGATAGATCACCAGGCTACGGCCGCCCGGAGAGGGTAGAGGGTTGCCTAATAAGTCCCGGGTACTAGCCTGCAGAGCTAGTAGAAGGTGTGATGGATCACCAGGCTACGGCCGCCCGGAGGGGGTAGAGGGTTGCCTAATAAGCCCCGGGTACTAGCCTGCAGAGTTAGTAGAAGGTGTGATAGATCACCAGGCTACGGCCGCCCGGAGAGGGTAGAGGGTTGCCTAATAAGTCCCGGGTACTAGCCTGCAGAGCTAGTAGAAGGTGTGATGGATCACCAGGCTACGGCCGCCCGGAGGGCGTAGAGGGTTGCCTAATAAGCCCCGGGTACTAGCCTGCAGAGTTAGTAGAAGGTGTGATAGATCACCAGGCTACGGCCGCCCGGACGGGGTAGAGGGTTGCCTAAGAAGTCCCGGGTACTAGCCTGCAGAGTTAGTAGAAGGTGTGATAGATCACCAGGCTACGGCCGCCCGGACGGGGTAGAGGGTTGCCTAAGAAGTCCCGGGTACTAGCCTGCAGAGCTAGTAGAAGGTGTGATAGATCACCAGGCTACGGCCGCCCGGAAGGGGTAGAGGGTTGCCTAAGAAGTCCCGGGTACTAGCCTGCAGAGCTAGTAGAAGGTGTGATAGATCACCAGGCTACGGCCGCCCGGAAGGGGTAGAGGGTTGCCAAAGGAGTCCCGGGTACTAGCCTGCAGAGCTAGTAGAAGGTGTGATAGATCACCAGGCTACGGCCGCCCGGGGGGGTAGAGGGTTGCCTAATAAGCCCCGGGTACTAGCCTGCAGAGTTAGCAGAAGGTGTGATAGATCACCAGGCTACGGCCGCCCGGAGAGGGTAGAGGGTTGCCTAATAAGTCCCGGGTACTAGCCTGCAGAGCTAGTAGAAGGTGTGCTAGATCACCAGGCTACGGCCGCCCGGAGGGGGTAGAGGGTTGCCTAATAAGCCCCGGGTACTAGCCTGCAGAGTTAGTAGAAGGTGTGCTAGATCACCAGGCTACGGCCGCCCGGAGGGGGTAGAGGGTTGCCTAATAAGTCCCGGGTACTAGCCTGCAGAGCTAGTAGAAGTTGTGCTAGATCACCAGGCTACGGCCGCCCGGAGGTGGTAGAGGGTTGCCTAATAAGCCCCGGGTACTAGCCTGCAGAGTTAGTAGAAGGTGTGATAGATCACCAGGCTACGGCCGCCCGGAGGGGGTAGAGGGTTGCCTAATAAGTCCCGGGTACTAGCCTGCAGAGCTAGTAGAAGGTGTGATAGATCACCAGGCTACGGCCGCCCGGAAGGGGTAGAGGGTTGCCTAATAAGTCCCGGGTACTAGCCTGCAGAGCTAGTAGAAGGTGTGATGGATCACCAGGCTACGGCCGCCCGGAGGGGGTAGAGGGTTGCCTAATAAGCCCCGGGTACTAGCCTGCAGAGCTAGTAGAAGGTGTGATAGATCACCAGGCTACGGCCGCCCGGAAGGGGTAGAGGGTTGCCTAAGAAGTCCCGGGTACTAGCCTGCAGAGCTAGTAGAAGGTGTGATGGATCACCAGGCTACGGCCGCCCGGAGGGGGTAGAGGGTTGCCTAAGAAGTCCCGGGTACTAGCCTGCAGAGCTAGTAGAAGGTGTGATAGATCACCAGGCTACGGCCGCCCGGAAGGGGTAGAGGGTTGCCAAAGAAGTCCCGGGTACTAGCCTGTAGAGCTAGTAGAAGGTGTGCTAGATCACCAGCCGGCCCCACCGAGGTTTTCGGTAGTCTTCCCTGCGGGGTTGACGCGCGTAAGTGGCGTATCCACTTCCACCGTCTTGATTTTCCAGTCGGGGGAGGGGCTCTTTAGACTTCAGATATTGCCCTATGGAAGGAGCCCCGGTGATTCGGCTCCCGGGTAGAATGAGGCCCTGGGCCTTGGTTCTACGAGTACAGGACTATTGGGAGTAGAACCTCTGGCATTAAGGTACCGAATTCCTACGTAATGAAATCCCAATCCAATGCCTTATATGAGATTTTATGTAATACGAATTCTTTATTTTCTCAAAAACCTGACGTGTTAGAATAAAACGGATCGCACCGTTGAATTCAGGGCGAAAATTCGGTTTAGGTACATTCAATCAATGGAAAACATCATTTCTGCTGCAGAGCAGTGTAATTGATAATAATGATAATTCTAATAATTTTTGACACATTTCTTCAGTATAGGGCATAATCAAGAACCATAGTATATTTTCTTCACTGCGCCAAAGTATTAATATATAAATAAAGTCCAAGTAATAACTATTTAAAGTGGATATTACATTTAACGGCACTGACTTATATGTCTCTCTTTAAAATGTAAAACAGTTGAATGCCTAATTCATTAAAACTTCTTTTAGGAACGAAATTACTACTCGTAACATCTAATAAGTCTACAGAACTATTCGTTTGAAATTTGGTTTTATTATGAAGCACTTCATCATATTAACATACAATATGTGTTTTTCTTTCGAGTGAACATCTTAAGTTACATAAACCAAGTACTGAGTAACTCATCAATGTCAATTCGATAAAACTACATTTTATACCTTTTACTATTTCTAGGACCTTTCATCTGTTAACGTAATTGTTATCAGCTAGAAATAATAAAGTCAACAACTATTTAAATAACACTGAGCTTAGGGTATTGTATTAATTTTAAAACTCTTTCTGATATTTCTCAGTATTTTCCAAAATTACTAGAAGTGTTTTAGGAGAATTTGCTACATAAATCTAATAGGTTTATAAATTAGGTATTTAAGTAAAAACTTAAAAAGATATTAATAAAATATCTCGTGAGTATCACAGAATAGCTTTCCTGCAAATGTTCTTAGACATTTTTGGGAATAGGGGATTAGAGTAGTCTTAAGTGATTGTCAAATCTTTTAAGAACTGGTCAACATGTTCTACTTGTAGGCTTTGAAATTTCATTCTCATTGCATGCTCGTGAAAGAGAGAGAGAAACTAAGGGGTACAGGATCATATGAGCGAAAAGCTAAAATATTAAAAATAGTAAACCAGTAGACAAGGAATGCCTCAAGAATGGTTATTACATAATGGTCAATGTATTAAAACTTTCTCCACCTCTTAACGTTATAGTTATGCAAAAATCATTAAGAATAAAGAGCACTTCTGAGTCTATTTGCAGAAAATTCAAGATAAGTATGCATTTCATGTCACGAAAACATTTTAAATGTATGCTGTTTTAAGCAAAATGGTCAGTCATTTTTTGAACATCACGTTAAAAAAAAAGTGTATTTAACACCACACGACAGAAGTAAAAACTTAGAAAACTATTCATTATAAATTATTCTTAATTTTTTTTTTTCAAAAATGTAATGCTGACACTCATTGTTGTCCAAAGAGGCCAGTTGCGAGCTAAACATTTCATGTCTTACGCTAATTGTACCCGCAAATGAAAATACTCTGAAACAACTGAATGACGACGGACTTGTGGCCGTGCGAAGAGGGTTATACATAAAGGATGTGTAAAGGAAGCAAAATCAAATCACATAATATACTGTTTTACATGTATTTTATTTTTATATTAAAATCCATACTATTTCACAATTATTTTCATATTTTGTCTCTTGCTGATTCACATATTTCATTGCATTTTTATTGTTAATAGAAATACAAGTTCGTGCCTATCTTATAAATTAATTATTATATATTCATTTGCTTATTTGCATTTTTGAATATTCCGAAATGTTTGGTTACGTATACATCTTACACATGCTATTTCATATCCGTACATATACTCATTACGCCATATTTTTTACACGTTCGTACATATTTTCATACATTTATTATTACACGTCATATTCATTTCAAATGTTTTGACACAGTTGACACTGATCTTCAATTCAATACATCTTTAATTCAATTCGAATGCTTTTGTTCGATGTTTTTGTCTTTAAATTTTTATTTTCCAAACTAAATAGTATATATTTAAACCTTTTTTCTATAAATATCAAATTGATATATCAAATCCCTTGAATCTCGATCTTTCAGTTTCTGGGAAAACATAACCTATAAGTTGTAAATTAAAATATACGCAAAACGTCATTTTAATACGTGATAATTTTATTATTTACGTGCTATTACATTTAATTTATTGATGCTTTACGTTTTACTACTCACAATAAAGAGAAGGTGTCAATAAAAATAACCAGTTCTTAAATGAAACATCTCTTTCACGAATTCCTAACACTTTTATTTCCAATTAGCACACTTGTTTCATTCCCTTTTTTAATGGTTGGTGATGAAGGAGATTTCCACAATGAGCTATTTGCTCTCAGAATCAAATTCTGTGGTCAAGTTCCATCAGCAGTGATTACGTTTGCAAGAAACTCTGGATCTTCCTCTAACATCAACTTTAACTGCATGCACACCTGCATACTAATGTCCTTTTGTTCGGGAATCAACAGTCTTGGAACCCATCGCCCACAAACACGTCTCATGTGTAATGTTTCTGTCACCAACGTGTGGATGGCACCCAATGAAATGTTCAGTATTTCATAAAGTGATCTTAAGGTAATTCGTCGATCCTCTCTCACAATGGTAGCAGCAGTGTTGATGTTTTCTTTCGTAAGAGGAGTAACACCGCATCTACCTTCCTGTGAAATTGATTGTCTCCCCTCTTTAAACATTTTAAACCACCTTCGAGTTGTGCTGTAGGGAAGAACAGACTCTTCATAGGCCTGCTGTAACATTTTATAGGCCTCAACTGAAGATTTGTTGAGAAGAAAGCAGTATTTCAAAGCCGCATATTTTTCCTCGCGTGTTATCACCATTGCAGCGGTAGGTGATACTGAACATGTCTGAACTTGCCTGGTTCTCACAGGCGGGAACTAGGAGTAGCAACAATGAAACTACTAAGGCGTGTTTGTTTCACATAAAGCTAACGGTATATAATAAGATTGAATTTTAGTGCGAGAAATTATGACCGTAAATAAATTATGATCATTCTTTATTGAACACCCCTCATATGTCGAAACATATCTGGATGCGTGTTATTGATACGCTGTTGAGTGTGACAGAATATCTACGGTGTATAGCGGCATGCACAACATAAGACTGTAATAACGAATGATTTGGGGGGGGGGGAGGTTAGTTCGGATTGAGCCGACTCGAGCCGACCTCACCCGAATGAGCGTCACATATTTCAGCGTGACGGCTCCATTTAATTCACAACCACAAAAAGTGCTAAACGCGCGTAAAGAAGTTTTCGCTTCAAAAAGGTTTTATTAAAGCCGCAAGGATGACTGAGTTGGTGAATTTGTTTAAAATCTTCGTTGTAAATTTCGAAGACCAACTTAAATACGATGTATGGGTATTAGAAACATGAGACAGGGAGATAAAGGTACGCAGATAACCTCACATATGCACACACATATTTTAAAACATCCTTTTTATAATTCAGGGAAAATAAAACCATGCATTTCCGATTAAATCTCAGTGTTAAATTTTAGCTGCAATTAGAGGAAGTAAAAACTCAATCCCATAAGCGCGACTTGTTTGATTAAAATTACTAGTTTTCATTTTTGTGCAAAGAACACAATAATGCATGTCCGACATTAATGGACGTGAATTGGAAAAGCGAGAAATTCATGTGTCAGTTATGAATTCTGATGAGGTAATCCGTTTAAAGCTCTATGAACGCTGCGTAACACAATAATTTCCCAAATCGTTGCAGCTTATCGAATAGCAGATTAAAAGCATTTCATTACATTTGAATCCCATTGCTCTCTCGTGTAGCTGCACAAATAAGGCGCAAAATACTGCGGAATGTTTGCTACTGATTTTGATGCGTCCACAGTAAGCAAGTAGAGTTACCAATACATGCTGACTAATAACTCGACACCCGAGACAGGGTTTAGTGAACTTTATAATACATTTGTGTTATAAAAAAGAGGTTAGAAGAGCAGACCCACACATACCATATATTTCCAAGAAAATTGAATCCAATTTACATAGCTTTAAAACTACAACATTGACGATTAATTTGTCTCTATTCAATATAATCTCCGTCCTTTTCCACAGTTTTGGTCCACCTTTTAACTATGACATGTATTCCAGTGCTGTAAAGTACACGGTCTTGCTTCCTAAGCCATTGTCGCACGGACGTTTTCACAGCCTCCTCATCTTCAAAATGAATCCCATGATGAGCTTCCTTTAGTGGTCCGAACAGATGGAAGTCTGATGGTGCCAGGTCAGTGAGGTAAGACTTGCCATCCCAATTTCTCAATTTCTGCAGTGGTGTAACGGCTGCTGTGTGGTCTTGCATTGTCATGCAAAAGAAAAACATCCGTCATAGTTTTTGTTGGGCGAACTCGGCAAAGATGTGCTTTCAGCTTTTTGAGAGTTCTGACGTATTGGACAGAATTTATTGTGCATCCCTGCTCCAATTTTGTTTTCTTCGGTGACGTTGTGTGATACCATTCCATTGACTGCCTCTTTGATTCAGGTTCAAAAAAATGAACCCACGTTTCGTCTCCAGTAACAATTTTTCTCCAGAAACTCCTCTCCCTCCAAATTCAAGCGCTGCAAGTGGTCGGAGGCTATTGTTTTCCTTGTTTCTTTGTTTTGGACGGTTAACATTCTTGGTACCCAACGTGAACGACTTTTGAGTAACCCGGTTGTTGAATAATCGTCATCACACTGTCTTTAATGAAGGAGGTATTGCGACACAATTTACATTTTGTTACCCAACGATCACCACGAATGATGTCATCGACTCGCTGAATGTTGCATGAAGTCACTGCAGTCACCGGCCTGCCGCTTCGCTTTTCATCTGCCAATGGTGTTTGCACTTCAGCTTCGTTACAGCGACGAACCCATCGTCTAACAGTGCTGACATCCACCGTTGCATCTCCATACACATTTTTTAGCCTTTCGTGAATGCGAATTGGCGTTTCACCTTCCGCAGTCAAAAATTCAATCACAGAACGCTGTCTAATATGAATGTAGATGTCAGCCATTTTGCAAGAGGATGCAGTGCTGCCACCTGTTGACTTAGGAATTTACTACTGCAGTGAACTGGAGAAGAAGGTTTGAGGAATTGCGCCCAATTCAAAGTGTTCATATAACTTACTTATTTAAGGAAAGAAAATAGGCGGAATTACTCCTTGACCCACCCTCGTATGTAGAGTCAGAAACAAAAACTGAAAAAAAAATGACCACTAAAACTAGAAGCGATTCCTGGGAAGGGGAAATAAAGGTGAGACCTAACCAAAGGCAAACCTGAGCCGATTGATGACGTGTGCAAACAGGACTCCCTAACGTTTCCAGGTTGGACACACTCAATGCTGCTCCTGAGAACCATATAAACCTGAACCACTTCAATAGTCCATAACTTTTGAACCAATTATAGGACACACGTACAACTTTGGGAGAACATAATACACAATTGAGATATTACATTCACTATTTAAATCTCAGATAAAATGTTGGAAGTGTCCTCCACCAGCATATATACATGATACGACTGTAGACACTGAAGTTTATATAGGTATCATCACGACACATATTTTTAAATTTATTATTTGACTGAACATCCGTATTGCTCTGTAAGCCATTGATAAATGACATAAGTACTACATACAAATTAACAACTGAGGAATTACTGTCCTCTAACATATAATAGGTGATAAGATAGAGTCAGACTGAAAAATGCTATGCCATAGCCGGGATTTGAACCACGGATGTTCTGGTTGCCGTCCAGCCACTCTAACCATTGAGCTACTATGGCCAACGTGCCAACATGACATTAAATTCTCCAACTGACTCGTGTTTTTCCCGGTAAACCACTAGGAGTTCTCATAAACACATGAGATAACTACCTTAATGACGACTTACTATGCTGTAAGTACTTTAAGACCCGGGTTTTATAGTTCGGACCACTATTAGGTACAACCGACTCGTGTTTTTCCCGGTAAACCACTAGGAGTTCTCATAAACACATGAGACAACTACGTTAATGACGACTTACTATGATGTAAGTACTTTAAGACCCGGGTTTTATAGTTCGGACCACTATTAGGTACAACCGACTCGTGTTTTGCCCGGTAAACCACTAGGAGTTCTCATAATCACATGAGACAACTACGTTAATGACGACTTACTATGCTGTAAGTACTTTAAGGTCCGGGCTTTATAGTTCGGACCACTATTAGGTACAACCGACTCGTGTTTTTCCCGGTAAACCACTAGGAGTTCTCATAAACACATGAGACAACTACCTTAATGACGACTTACTATGCTGTAAGTACTTTAAGGCCCGGGTTTTATAGTTCGGACCACTATTAGGTACAACTGACTCGTGTTTTTCCCGGTAAACCACTAGGAGTTCTCATAAACACATGAGACAACTACCTTAATGACGACTTACTATGCTGTAAGTACTTTAAGGCCCGGATTTTATAGTTCGGACCACTATTAGGTACAACTGACTCGTGTTTCTCCCGGTAAACCACTAGGAGTTCTCATAAACACATGAGACAACTACCTTAATGACGACTTACTATGCTGTAAGTACTTTAAGGCCCGGGTTTTATAGTTCGGACCACTATTAGGTACAACTGACTCGTGTTTTTCCCGGTAAACCACTAGGAGTTCTCATAAACACATGAGACAACTACCTTAATGACGACTTACTATGCTGTAAGTACTTTAAGGCCCGGGCTTTATAGTTCGGACCACTATTAGGTACAACTGACTCGGTGTTTTTCCCGGTAAACCACTAGGAGTTCTCATAAACACATGAGACAACTACCTTAATGACGACTTACTATGCTGTAAGTACTTTAAGGCCCGGGTTTTATAGTTCGGACCACTATTAGGTACAACTGACTCGTGTTTTTCCCGGTAAACCACTAGGAGTTCTCATAGACACATAAGACAACTACCTTAATGACGACTTACTATGCTGTAAGTACTTTAAGGCCCGGGTTTTATAGTTCGGACCACTATTAGGTACAACTTACTCGTGTTTTTCTCGGTAAACCACTAGGAGTTCTCATAAACACATGAGACAACTATCTTAATGACGACTTACTATGCTGTAAGTACTTTAAGGCCCGGGCTTTATAGTTCGGACCATATTAGGTACAACTGACTCGTGTTTTTCCCGGTAAACCACTAGGAGTTCTCATAGACACATAAGACAACTACCTTAATGACGACTTACTATGCTGTAAGTACTTTAAGGCCCGGGTTTTATAGTTCGGACCACAATTAGGTACAACTGACTCGTGTTTTTCCCGGTAAACCACTAGGAGTTCTCATAAACACATGAGACAACTACGTTAATGACGACTTACTATGCTGTAAGTACTTTAAGGCCAGGGCTATATAGTTCGGACCACTATTAGGTACAACTGACTCGTGATTTTCCCGGTAAACCACTAGGAGTTCTCATAAACACATGAGACAACTACCTTAATGACGACTTACTATGCTGTAAGTACTTTAAGGCCCGGGTTTTATAGTTCGGACCACTATTAGGTACAACTTACTCGTGTTTTTCTCGGTAAACCACTAGGAGTTCTCATAAACACATGAGACAACTACCTTAATGACGACTTACTATGCTGTAAGTACTTTAAGGCCCGGGCTTTATAGTTCGGACCACTATTAGGTACAACCGACTCGTGTTTTTCCCGGTAAACCACTAGGAGTTCTCATAAACACATGAGACAACTATCTTAATGACGACTTACTATGCTGTAAGTACTTTAAGGCCCGGGTTTTATAGTTCGGACCACTATTAGGTACAACTTACTCGTGTTTTTCTCGGTAAACCACTAGGAGTTCTCATAAACACATGAGACAACTATCTTAATGACGACTTACTATGCTGTAAGTACTTTAAGGCCCGGGCTTTATAGTTCGGACCATATTAGGTACAACTGACTCGTGTTTTTCCCGGTAAACCACTAGGAGTTCTCATAGACACATAAGACAACTACCTTAATGACGACTTACTATGCTGTAAGTACTTTAAGGCCCGGGTTTTATAGTTCGGACCACAATTAGGTACAACTGACTCGTGTTTTTCCCGGTAAACCACTAGGAGTTCTCATAAACACATGAGACAACTACGTTAATGACGACTTACTATGCTGTAAGTACTTTAAGGCCAGGGCTATATAGTTCGGACCACTATTAGGTACAACTGACTCGTGTTTTTCCCGGTAAACCACTAGGAGTTCTCATAAACACATGAGACAACTACCTTAATGACGACTTACTATGCTGTAAGTACTTTAAGGCCCGGGTTTTATAGTTCGGACCACTATTAGGTACAACTTACTCGTGTTTTTCTCGGTAAACCACTAGGAGTTCTCATAAACACATGAGACAACTACCTTAATGACGACTTACTATGCTGTAAGTACTTTAAGGCCCGGGATTTATAGTTCGGACCACTATTAGGTACAACCGACTCGTGTTTTTCCCGGTAAACCACTAGGAGTTCTCATAAACACATGAGACAACTATCTTAATGACGACTTACTATGCTGTAAGTACTTTAAGGCCCGGGTTTTATAGTTCGGACCACTATTAGGTACAACTTACTCGTGTTTTTCTCGGTAAACCACTAGGAGTTCTCATAAACACATGAGACAACTATCTTAATGACGACTTACTATGCTGTAAGTACTTTAAGGCCCGGGCTTTATAGTTCGGACCATATTATGTACAACTGACTCGTGTTTTTCCCGGTAAACCACTAGGAGTTCTCATAAACACATGAGACAACTACCTTAATGACGACTTACTATGCTGTAAGTACTTTAAGGCCCGGGATTTATAATTCGGACCACTATTAGGTACAACTGACTCGTGTTTTTCCCGGTAAACCACTAGGAGTTCTCATAAACACATGAGACAACTATCTTAATGACGACTTTCTATGCTGTAAGTACTTTAAGGCCTGGGATTTATAGTTCGGACCACTATTAGGTACAACTGACTCGTGTTTTTCCCGGTAAACCACTAGGAGTTCTCATAAACACATGAGACAACTACCTTAATGACGACTTACTATGCTGTAAGTACTTTAAGACCCGGGCTTTATAGTTCGGACCATATTAGGTACAACTGACTCGTGTTTTTCCCGGTAAACCACTAGGAGTTCTCATAAACACATGAGACAACTACCTTAATGACGACTTACTATGCTGTAAGTACTTTAAGGCCCGGGATTTATAGTTCGGACCACTATTAGGTACAATTGACTCGTGTTTTTCCCGGTAAACCACTAGGAGTTCTCATAAACACATGAGACAACTACCTTAATGACGACTTACTATGCTGTAAGTACTTTAAGGCCCGGGCTTTATAGTTCAGACCACTATTAAGTACAACTGACTCGTGTTTTTCCCGGTAAACCACTAGGAGTTCTCATAAACACATGAGACAACTATCTTAATGACGACTTACTATGATGTAAGTACTTTAAGGCCCGGGCTTTATAGTTCGGACCACTATTAGGTACAACTGACTCGTGTTTTTCCCGGTAAACCACTAGGAGTTCTCATAAACACATGAGACAACTACCTTAATGACGACTTACTATGCTGTAAGTACTTTAAGGCCCGGGCTTAATAGTTCGGACCACTATTAGGTACAACTGACTCGTGTTTTTCCCGGTAAACCACTAGGAGTTCCCATAAACACATGAGACAACTATCTTAATGACGACTTACTATGCTGTAAGTACTTTAAGGCCCGGGATTTATAGTTCGGACCACTATTAGGTACAACTGACTCGTATTTTTCTCGGTAAACCACTAGGAGTTCTCATAAACACATGAGACAACTACCTTAATGACGACTTACTATGCTGTAAGTACTTTAAGGTCCGGGCTTTATAGTTCGGACCACTATTAGGTACAACTGACTCGTATTTTTCTCGGTAAACCACTAGGAGTTCTCATAAACACATGAGACAACTACCTTAATGACGACTTACTATGCTGTAAGTACTTTAAGGCCCGGGCTTTATAGTTCGGACCACTATTAGGTACAACTGACTCGTATTTTTCCCGGTAAACCACTAGGAGTTCTCATAAACACATGAGACAACTATCTTAATGACGACTTACTATGCTGTAAGTACTTTAAGACCCGGGCTTTATAGTTCGGACCACTATTAGGTACAACTGACTCGTATTTTTCCCGGTAAACCACTAGGAGTTCTCATAAACACACGAGACAACTACCTTAATGACGACTTACTATGCTGTAAGTACTTTAAGACCCGGGCTTTATAGTTCGGACCACTATTAGGTACAACTGACTCGTGTTTTTCCCGGTAAACCACTAGGAGTTCTCATAAACACATGATACAACTACGTTAATGATGACTTACTATGCTGTAAGTACTTTAAGGCCCGGGCTTTATAGTTCGGACCACTATTAGGTACAACTGACTCGTGTTTTTCCCGGTAAACCACTAGGAGTTCTCATAAACACATGATACAACTACGTTAATGACGACTTACTATGCTGTAAGTACTTTAAGGCCCGGGCTTTATAGTTCGGACCACCATTAGGTACAACTGACTCGTGTTTTTCCCGGTAAATCACTAGGAGTTCTCATAAACACATGAGACAACTACCTTAATGACGACTTACTATGCTGTATGTACTTTAAGGCCCGGGCGTTATAGTTCGGAACACTATTAGGTACAACTGACTCGTGTTTTTCCCGGTAAACCACTAGGAGTTCTCATAAACACATGAGACAACTACCTTAATGACGACTTACTATGCTGTAAGTACTTTAAGGCCCGGGCTTTATAGTTCGGACCACTATTAGGTACAACTTACTCGTGTTTCTCCCGGTAAACCACTAGGAGTTCTCATAAACACATGAGACAACTATCTTAATGACGACTTACTATGCTGTAAGTACTTTAAGGCCCGGGCTTTATAGTTCGGACCAATATTTCGTACAATGATGTGCACAGTGTTCTGGGACATGTTAATGCTATGTTAATGACAGAGGTTCCACTCCCATTTGTCTTGGACCCGTAGGACCAAGGACCCAGGCCCACTTCGACCAAGAAGATACCAAGCTGTCCCAAAGCGGCGCCCGGTGCCTCCGTGAGGCTTTCGATAGGGCAAGACCTAGAGACTAACAACCCTCTCCCCTGCATCTGGTCCTGTGGACTCAAGACGGGATGGAAGTGAATACGCCACTTACACACGCCAACTCCATAAAGGGAAGGCTTCCGATATGACCTAGGTGGGGCCGCCTGGTGATCTAGCACACAATCTACTAGCTATGCAGGCTAGTACGCAGGAAAATTAATGGCTTCCCTCAACCGCGTCCGGAGAGGTACCCGATCTCCCACGGATATCGGGAACCACTACCCCCTTGAAGCCAACCCAATCTGAACAACTTCCTGTCAGGGGGGCTCGAATGTTCGGCCCGAAGTTCCTCTAGTAACGTCAAAGGTACCACGAGCGCTAGGGGTCCGCAGCGCCCGCACCACGGCAGCTGAAGAGGACGGATCCCCTCCCCTGCGATAAGTGTTCTGGGACAGGAAAGGCAAATTACTCATTGATTTCTTACCGCGTGGTCAAACAATGAAAGCAGATGTTTATTACGAGGCACTAAGGAAATTGTCCCACGCAATACAGAATATGCGCCGAGTTGTTGTGTTTCTTCACGATAATGCACGTCCACACACTGCAAATGCGACGAAAAACATCCTACAGGGATTTGGCTGGGACGTGTTTGACCACCTCCCGTATAGCCCTAACCTCGCTCCTAGCGACGTTCATCTGTTTCTGCATCTCAAATCTTTCCTTGGCGGTCAACACTTGACCAATGACGAAGAGCTGAAAGAAAATGTTTCCAACTGGTTGAAGACACAGGCGGCAAACTTCTATGAAGAAGGTATACAAAAACTTGTGCCTCACTGTGACAAATGTTTACAAAATTTCGGCAGTTATGTGGAAAAGTAGTTTAAGAGTTGTAGAATTTTGTGCAATAAATAATTTTTCTGTATCTGTACACAATTTAATTTTATTACCAAACAGAACTTACTTTCTGGACGTAACTCGTATATCACAGCGTCCATCATACCAAATTTAATAGTTTTACTGCCAACATACAGAGATTTTGGAACTCTTTCCCAGATTAGGTGATTGAAGCTCTCGCTTGGATTTTAGTAATACCATGTACCCCTTCATATTATATCTTTTTTCTCTAAGTCTTCTACCCATTCTTTTTTCTACATGTCCAACACACTCTAGCTTTTTAACTTGCAACTCTCGTGCATATACATTGGCTTCTTGCACCCTTAGAAAACCTTTGGAGTCCCCATCTTCTGAATAATTCTGCTTGTAATAAGCAGAAGAGAAAATGCAGAGTAAAAAGGGGGGCGTGGTAGCTTGGCCGCCATATTTAAAACCCTATTTAAATACACTTAATTGCCACAAACACACAAAAACTTATAATGCACATGTTCTCCAAGCTATTTTGATTCATATTAAGCAAAAAGTCAAAAATTCATATTTTCATCCAAAATCACTATCAAGTACCCCTAAAACAAGAGCATTGGCTGACACTATGTATCTTTCTATTACCTTGCTTAAGAAAATTAACAATAATGACACCGTTATTCATGATTCTGGAGTTTCCTCCAAAATAGCTCTTGTGTACTAAACTTGACATGCTGATTCCAAAACTGTAATCACTTTTTTTCTTCCGCGTACCATTTTTGCACAATTAGTAGTATACCTAAAATGTTTCAATATCATTCTCTGCATAAATATATTGCATGGAACTGAAAAGAAACCAGAAACGAAGAAATAATACTGATTTCATTAAATGTAATGTGTTTCACAACAGTATAACAATCTAATCAATAATGTAAAAGACAACAATACATGCCTTTTTTTTAATTTAAGTCCTCCAATGTTAAGTCATATTGGACGATGAATGGAATGGGTGAAATGATGCTCAAATGATCCCAGGGTCCATAAAGCTCAGTTACCCGACATTCGTCTTTCAGGATAAGGGAAAACCTAAAAAAAAGAAATAAAATAAAAAGCCTTATCCAGGTAATTCACCCTGACCGATGTTCAAGCTCGGGACCTCGTGAACATGAGGCAGAAGCTACCACCACGCTAACGAGTTGGGCACAATACATGTCTTACTTTAAGTCTAATCCATGCAAATTTAGCTCAGTCTATAACTGCTTTTCAAATAGTGAGGATCTGTTTTAGTGATAGTCATACATATTTTGAGAATTTGAAGCAATGTGTCTTCCAAACGGTGTAAAACTAATTCTGATATATTTTGCCATACCTGTGATAATTTTGTTGTTCGAAGGAGAAGACAAAATATTACAAATTTTGTTATAAATTTTGGCAAGCTACTAGGCCAGCAATCAGGCTACACTAAACTGCCATGTTTTATTTGTGAATGGGATAGTAGAGCCCAAGAAAAAATAGGAAGCAGAGAAAAAGTCTCGTGCCAGTAATGAAAAATATAATTCATGAGTGTCTTGTGGGCCCCAAAAATGTTCTTTAACCACATTTGTTCATAAAATTAGACTTAATGAAGCAATATGTGAAAGCCTTGAATAAGGATGAAAACTGCTACAAATATATCTGCTAGAAGTTTCCTGGAATATCTGATGCTAAAATTAAAGAGGGAATATTTGTTGGTCTACAAATTAGGAAGTTGATTTCTTATACATTATTGGAAGAAACAATAACAGATAATGAGAAACAGGCATGGAATGATTTTAAGAGTGTCATCAAAAACTTTCTGGGAAATTACAAGTATCCAAATTACAAAAATATTGTAGAAAATATTCTTGAGAACTTTCGAAAGCTGGGCTGCAATATGAGTGTGAAAGTACATTTCCTGCACTCTCATTTAGAGTTTATTCCAGAAAATCTCGGCTGTGTCATTGAGGAGCAGGGTGCAATATTTCACCAGGACAAAAAGGAAATGGGAAAACGCTACCAAGGAAAGTGGACTGTGAATATGGTAGCTGATTATTGCTGGTCGCTGAAAAGAGATGTATCTAATTTCTTCCACAGTAGGAACTCTACAAAACGTTCATTTCATTTCAAGGCAGTATGTACGGAGCTGTTCAATAAAGAATGATCACAATTTTTTGAATGCGATATACTTGTCCCAGCGTTTCTGCCAGTCTTCAAAGTCATGCTGGAAACAATTTTTTGAGAGATCCTTCAAAATCATCTCCGCAGCCTAAACTACTGCTTCTGATGATGGATAATGCCTCCCACGAAGGCGTTTCTTCAAGTTAGGGAATAGAAAAAAGTCACATGGGGCTAAATCCGGACTATAGGGAGGGTGAGGGATGCATTTTACGTTGATTTTTGCAAGATATTCAGCAACAACATTGACAATATGCGGCCGCGCATTATCGTGCTGCAGCATCCAACCTGCTTCACGGAACTGTGGTCTTTTGCGCCTGATATGGACTTGCAATGTCTTCAGGAACATCCCTTTAATATTGTCGAGTTACTGATGTGTGTGCAGGTACAACATGCTGATAAACCATTCCATGAATATCAAAGAATGAGATGACCATAACTTTCCCAGCAGAAGCAACCACTTTTGCTTTTTTGGTGGTTGGTGATGAAGGATATTTTCACACTGAGCTTTGCTGTTTGCTGTCTTCATCAAAATGATGTAGCCAAGTTTCATCAGCAGTGATTACGTTTGAAAGAAACTCCGGATCTTCCTCAAACATCAACTTTAACTGCAGGTTACCTCCATTGCAGCGGTAGGCGATACTGAACATGGAAACAGGCGGAAACCAGGAGTACCAACAATGAAACTACTATGGCGTGTTTGTTTCATATTAAGCTATCAGAATATAATAAGATTGAATTTTATTGCGAAAAATTATGACCATAAAAATTATGAACATTCTTTATTGAACAGCCCTCCTAAAAATGGTTAAATGTTCAAATTTAAGTTATGTGAAACATTAGCTAATTCTGAAGAGTGTATTAACTTACATTTAATAATATAACATAAATTCTGTAGAGGCTAGTATAAAAATGCATTTTTTACTATTTCCTATATTGTGAAAAATTGGTATGTGATGGAGAAAATCTAAGTTTATACTGTGATTCAGCAGAATTAAATTAGGTATAATGACATATTAAAATAAAAAGCCTAGATATAAAGTTAAATTTCGCATATCAGTGTAATTTAACTGCACTATGGAAATATTTTAAGTAAAAAGTTTTCAGTTGTGACCCTTGTGTATTAATTTACAATATAAACAAACATCTTACATTTACTCCTTTGATATTGTCTATAAAATGAATTCACTGAGTTAATACTTAAAAGTAAAAATATGGTTAATATATTTACAAATAAGAAGTTAATGGATACTTCACGGCTACTCTGCTGAAATCAATAAACAAGAATTGAATGGACTTCCTCGTCCAGGAAAAGGTTATTTATAATGTTCTAAGCCGGATTTCAGCCTTCGTTGTATGTGTAAGATAAAGAAGCTCAGGAACGATAAGCACCACTGCGTACTGTTTCCCTTTTAGCAGGTTCCTCGTCTTCTAACAGTGGCGGAGATGTTTACACAGAGATTTCCCGGCCCATTTTCGTATTTCCCTTTCTCAGTGAAGTGTTGTAGCTGAAGAGGTTCAAACGGGAAGCTTTTCTTCGAGGAAAACATCTACTACATCTCTGTATAGGGTTAACACACAATAACCTCCTTAGACATGGGAACTAAGGCTTACAGCTACACGAATTTCTGTTTCAGTAAGAATACGTTGGTAACTCTGATTTAGATGCACTTGTAATAAACAATTAAAAATATAAATTGGAGGAAGTGATAGAAAAATATTTTAGATAAGGTCCAAATACAATAACTGCTTTATATAAGTAAAGCATTTGTAACTGAAAAGGAAGCTGTTGATATTTACAGTAAGTGGCTGTAAGTATTGTACAATTAAGATCATAACAAAATGCTCTGAAGCTAAACAAATAAATATTGATGCATTGATGCAACTATTTTCACAATTGATATTTTTAATGAAACTAAATTATTCGTGCGTTCAGCTGTTTCATACATCAAAACCATATCCGTCATTTCGACGTTCGTATAGCGCTCCATATTGCTTGGATTTGTTATCTAAGTACACGCAAAATCCTCCCTGTTAGGACGGAATGTGTAGTTTTACACTGAAGAGCAACCTTCAACTGTCCGAGTTATTAGTCGACTGTTTCACAAGCAACTGTCATTTGTCTCTTTACCTGAAAGGTAGGTTAGGGTCACTGATAAAGAGCAAGGAGTAATGTTTTTGTTTTCGTGGCTGGTACGTCACAGTCACAACTTCTGAGGTTCACACATCGGTAGCTCCTGAACTGCCTAATCACAAAATAATGTAACATTTAATTCTGCATAAAATTATACCAAACAGAACTTCGAAGCTGCGACATCGAAATTTGGACTAATTAAGTTATAAACTAATAAACGATTATAATTGTTCGATGTCCTTTTGAAACAACCTGTATAATTTATTTGGAATTGATTTCTAACTCGTGATTCTGTCGGCCAGACGTTCAAGAGCTCCCTAGTTTCAATCTCGGTCAGGGTGAGTTACCTGGTTAAGTTTTTTTCGGGGTTTTCTCTTATCCATAAAGAGGAATGTCGGGTAACTCTAAGCTCCATGGACCCTGGACACATTTTAGCGTCATTTCTCCCATTTCATTCATCGTCCAATGTGACTTAGGTAACGTTGGAGGAGCCGCGCCGTGGCTCAGTGGTTAGATCGCTTGGCTCTCACCAAGACGGCCCGGGTTCGATCCCAAGCGACCGCAAAGTGAGATTGTGATGGACAACACGGCACTTGGGCGGGTTTTCTCCGGCATCTCCGGTTTCCCCCGCCATCTCATTCCACCGGTGCTCCATCTTCATCTCATGTATCATCAGTGTTATCGCCTGCGGTGCCGTATGTAGTAAAAGCGGGCGTTAAACACTACACATTTCATTTAACGTTGTGTCGAGATTCAACGTTGAGATGAAGTAGGAGCACCGGTGGAATGAGATGGTGGGGAAACCGGAGATCCCGGAGAAAACCCGCCCAGCGCCGTGTTGTCCACCACAAATGTTAACACTTGCAGCCGTGCCCTGGGGCGCGGGTACGACCTGGTCTTTAAACCTTAAATTCCCATCTGGCCTCTCGCTACTGGTTCGCCGCCTCTGCTTGACGGATCGCTAGCGACCGCACGAAGCGAGGTCGAACGGGCACTGTCCCTCCGTCATGAAGGAGCATCCCGGCTCCAGAAGCATCAGTAGAGGCCAACTGCGCCGTCTCACGTAAAGGCACGCAAGCTTGCGCAAAATACATTATCTTTTATACCGCACGGGTAAATCCGCACAGCGGATAGGTACCATGGCGTGTAACCCTCCGCCCGGGAGAACCCGGACGACCTGCACCTGCTCTTGGCTCTTGGATTTCATCAGATCCTGAAGAAGGCCATTGAGTTTACAATGACCGAAAGCTCGACGTTAATTAATTTGACATGGCTGATCACCCGCGAAGCCTTGATTAGCTAATTTATATCAAATAACCATTTTTGATGAGATAGCCACTTTCAAGGTGTTTCATGTTTTGAATTTTCAACTTTACTTGGGAAGCCGTTGATGATTTTCATGGTCAGGAATAGAGAATGGAATGTCAAAACCATCACGTAGTGACCTGCTCTTTGAAGAAATGACTATCGCTTAAACCTACTGTTCTCCATTTCCAAGAAAACTTAACGGTCAAGTGTAACGAAAGCATTACAATAAATTATAAGTATAGAGTATACAGAAGAATAAGGCTGTAAGTTTGTTATGTAGAAATGAGTAGAGAAGGTCATGTCACTGCAGCATACTAGATTTTTGCTTTTTAATTGCATATTCCAGCATTGTATGTAAAATCTGATTAATTACCATAATAGTATAAAAAAAATAAATGTTTCTCAAAAAGTATTAGATGTCTGCATCAAATTTAAATGATATTTATAATTTGGTAGAGCACTGTGTTACATTTTGAGACTGCTTAGGTAGTAAGACGTAGAAATTTAATCTTAATAGGATAGGTTTCGGTTTCCACGCCGAAATAACAAAGGATAAACAATGAAGGGAGCACGTGGCGCACGGATAAAGTGGAGACAGGCACAAAGACGCGCGGAAGTCCTTGCAAGTGCTGAGAGTTCACCCTAGTACCATGACTCCTGTGCAGCCAGCAACACTTTGGGCTCCGTTATCGACATGTGTCTCCATAGCGACCACATAAAGCCATCCGACACTGAGAACACTTACAACCCGCCATCATCCGGGACATCTGCCCACCGTAAATCTCAAAGCACACACGAATGTTGATAAGTACGGCCAGGAAGTGTAGACCTAAAAATTATCTAAAAATGAGCTATAAAATGCCCTTAAAATATAAAAAATGTACATAAATGTAAAACAATGACCTAACAAAAACTAACTCTTTCATAATAATAAATTAATAACTTTCACAGACAAATAATGAATATATGGTTCGAATAACCACATTTTAAAATTAACTTTATTGATAAATAATCCAATTATTGCTACTAAATAATAAATAAATTCAAAATTCATCAGATCATTTTCATGTTTATAAAATATGACAAAATAAGTTACAGTACCCATTAGTCAAAACTTAGCGTTGCAGTGCACCACCGCTGTCATCTTCAAGTTATCAGCGGTTGTCAGCTAAAACTGTTTTATACTTTGAGAAACTTCTTTCCACTCCCACAGATGTTATAGATGCATATACGAAAAACACTATGTCACAGCCTGTTAAATGCTGTTCAAAAATATCAGTTCCGAGGTTTTCTCCTGATAGATATTGGCAATCTGACAAACAGTTCGATATCCTATTTTTGTCCAACACAAATTTTATTATCTGTCTAATTTTGTCCTCGAATTCAACTTTTACATTTTGTATCCTTTTCTGCAATCCTCACTAACTCAATCGAATTATCGAATGTCATGTCATGTTCTTCAAGGCGGGTTATGGTATGTGTCAAAAATGTAAAATTTGATTTAATGAAAGGTAATTAACCTTGGATTTGAGTATCAGAAAGCAGATCATGTGCGCTCTCAATTGCCTTAGAATCTAGCCTATCTAAGCTATTCACCGCTTCACTCACTATTTGAAAATTGTTACATTGCAGTTAACCATGTACCCCGGCGTGTTAAAATTTGTGTCAGGAGCAAAGCTATATTAGCGGCTTTAACTTTGAAATACATAGTTCAGGTTGGCGCTTTCGAAAATAGTTTCTTTACTGTGTAAATTAGTGTATTGAGGCGGTCCTTGCCCGTTGAGCACCTCGTTGAGCCCTCCCGGCACTCAACACCTCATAAGATAGAATATGTGATAGGTGAGGGCTACGGATGGGAGGTTTCCAACAGGTCGGGGTTTTTCTCAGGGTAGGTCTGCATGAGTACTGGCTTTTGAGTTTCAGGGAGTGGGTGCGTCCTGACAGTGTGTGGGTATTATCACATATAAGACACCACGACCTTTGATGTCAAGTTTATTGTTACAATTAGTCCTCTCCACTCGCCACTGTTGACGATGTTATTCGCACATTAGGCGCGAGGTTTGAGATTTTCCCGTTGCTGCGCGCATGACACGACTGATATGCATATGTGTACCCGTTGTTCCTGAACGTCGTTAGTGAATCACTTCGCACAACATAGTATTTCCGGAGGATTATTAAACAAAAACGGAGTGTGGTGAAATCTTAATGACCTTGTAATGTGTGCAGTTTCGCTCATTCGCTAACACAGGGTGTTCGGTAACCACCTAATGTGAGTTACTCCGTCCATCCACGGACGCGGACTCTGATGAAATTTCTGTACTTGTTGCCTCCTTCAAACGCCGAAACAGAGTGTCTTTCCTAGCAAACATCGAACGTCGCCATTGCACAAATTTCCCCTTCCTTTCGCCGAATTTTGGACACTTTAGAGGTCATGTGACCGGTTGCTTGTCCCTTATAGGTTGTGTTTCATCCCTACTCTTGAATTTAATAGCAATTTCTAGTGTATGAATTTCTCTTTCCCACAGTCTAGCTAATTAATGCATAAGCATGTTTGGAACTGTGTACCTTAGATTCCAGAGTCTGTTCTCTCGTCACGTATCATACGCAGGCCAAGGCATTGGCTGGCGCCGAGGGTCTATCCTTGGACAATGCCACCTTTGTCGGCTAGGAACACAAAAAGAACCTGTCTGTGCGGGAAAATGTTCATTTTGCCCTCTCCCTTAACACGTTGGGTTCATGCTTTTAATAATATATATCGGGATTGCCTGTTTAGTATCTGCACTTGTATATTTAATCATTATCCTCTATATTTATTATAACTTTAATTCATATTGTGGCATCTATCCGCCCTTAATTATGCATGTAATAAGACTTTCAGGGTTATTATGATGATGTTGTGCCTAACAGGGACGGTATCATAATCTACTTCTCGAAGTGTTGATGTGACCTGTTTCACCATAATGAATTCGATGAAAAGCATGGTCCAAACACGTAACATGCACCATCTTACTGTAAAATAATTGGATCGATTTTGCCATCTTAAACCATGTAAGGCGCCACGTCTGTTAGGAAGAGGAGCACGTTGTCATGCTGTATTCCACTAGGCCACAATAAACACATGGATTTATCGAACAGTTTGCATATCTGACAGTGGTTAACAGCTTCCATAACCTCTGAGGTTAGAAGAAACACTTGTCCGGCACTAGTAGCTTCTAGCGTACCATTAGCCACATAAGGCCCCTCTGAGTCGGTTGTGCCATCAATTGATACATACTTTTTCCCCATTCACACATTCACGTAATCGGTGTAACGTGTCATCATAACACTTGTAAGTAGCTTTTACGGAAAGTTGATTCATTTCGAATTGTATGACCAGTGTGACGTTTAAGAAAATCTCGTAATTTGAAATTAATTTTCCTAGCGGAATATTTTCACTAACAAACACTTCACATAATTCTTTAAAAAAGGAAGATGACTTAATACTTGACGTCGATGCCGTTTCTTTTAACAGTAACTGAGACGCTTGTCCTCTGTTCTTTTTTTCACATTTTGAAGAGCTCGCAAATGTTTTTCTGTGGATGCAATGCACACGTATTGCTGGATGTAATCGGCGATTCCTCGAACTGTTTCGTCATAAATTCACCAGCACTGTTAGAATGCTGACCTGTGTTAATTACATGTTTACCACAGTTACAAAGTACCTATTTTATATAAAATACATAAATGAACTTTTAATCATAGATTTTTTTAAAATCCCCCAAAAAGCCTATGGGTCAGAGTCAGGTCCGTCACAGGAATCGAACCTGGGCCTCCCGAATGCTAGATACAGATGAAAATGTCCTATAAATTCGTGAAGAAGAAAGAAAGTGGCGGAAAATTCACTTAAATATTAAAAAATTACTTTATTATAAAATGTGGAAAATATGAATTTTGATGATTTGTAAAAACCATGTATATCTAACGTATTTGTTCCAGAATGCACCTAATTTCCAATAAGCATCGTCTGTGTATACTCAAAGGATGACTTTTAATCAAAATCCGGGTCCTAATGAGAAGAAATAGAACGAATGAAAAAGTAAATCATTGTTTGATAGTAAGCTTCCACATACAAGGCAAAGCTATGAAATTCCTAGTATGAATGCGTGGTCAACGGTATTGGAACCCGCAAGTTGCTTTACTAAGCAACTTCTCTTCAACTGTTTTTATAGCATGAAGCTGTTATTACGGAGGGCTACACGCATAAGAGAACAAAAGCTGCTTCAGCACTAACACTGAGAATGCGAGAACCCCTTGTATGACGTAGGCTTACCCAACACGCCAGGAAATTGAATACAAGATGGATTAGCTATTATCATTAACAAGCAATAACAATACAACACCACCAGAGGCAATGTTTTGTGCAATTTTCAATAGAGCAACATTTCGAGGTCTCATTGGATTTCACTGCATTCAATCAGATTCTATTGTGAACGTGCCTTCATTAGCAGGAAATACCTCAACAATATAGCTCTACCATTGTGTACACGTCACGAATTCCCTGTAGAACCAGCCCATGGAGCCCATCAAGGAAGTGGAAATGTGAGTAGTGAAGAAAAGTAAACGGGTATAAATATGTATGAAGATGAGAGTGGATGACAAGAAAAGAAGACAACAGCACATCGACCAGAAAAATTCTGTGTAGTAGAATACAAGAAAAAGGATTTAAAGCCTTGGAAACTCCTGCAGCTCAAAGCATAGGGAATATAACCTAAGAAATATGTTCACGTTTTAGAATAAGGTGTATTATTAGTATATTTAAAACAGAAGAAAACTTGCGGGAGAATAGATGATATCAGTTATGTAATATCTCAGTGTTAAGGCACTCACTTATGTAAAAAATATACCAATGAGAAACTACACAAAATATAACATTACTTTTATTAAGATAATATTTTTTGTAAAGACTATATGAGCTGGAGAGTTATATAAAGCTGCAAAGAATTGGAGTTAATTAAAAAGATAAATAAACAATGTATAACCTTAGAGGAAATTAATATGTAGCCAGTAGAGAGGGTTGCTTAATACAGAATGATCATAATTTTTGACAGTAAAATTCGAACTTATTACATCCTGTTAGCTTAATGTAAAACAAACACGCCGTAGTAGTTTCATTGTTGATGCTCCTGGTTCCCGCCTGTGAGAACCAGGCAAGTTCAGACATGTTCAGTATCGCCTACCGCTGCAATGGAGGTAACATGCGAAGAACAATATGCTGCTTTAAAATTCCGCTTTCGTCTCAAAAAATCTTCAGTTGAGGTTTATACAATGTTACAGGAAGCCTATGGAGAGTCTCTTCTTCCCTAAAGCACAGCTCGAAGGTGGTTTAAAATGTTTAAAGAGAGGAGACAATCAATTTCAAAGGAAGGTGGATCCGGTGCTCCAGTTACTGCTCTTACCAAACAAAACATCAACAATGCTGCTGCCATTGTGAGAGAGGATCGACGAATTACCTTAAGATCACTTTCTGAAATACTGAACATTTCACTAGGTGCCACCCACACGTTGGTGACAGAAACATTACACATGAGACGTGTTTGTGCACGATGGGTTCCAAGACTGTTGATTCCCGAACAAAAGGACATTCGCGTGCAGGTCTGCATGCAGTTAAAGTTGATTTTAGAGGAAGATCCGGAGTTTGTTCCAAACATAATCACCATTTTGACCCTGAGAGCAAACAGCAGAGCTGCGTGTGGAAATCTCCTTCACCCCAAAAAAGCAAAAGTGTTTGCTTCTGCTGGGAAAGTTATGGTCATGTAATTCTTTGATATTCATAAAATTGTTTATCAGCATTTTGTACCTGCACACACATCAGTAACTGGACAATACTACAGGGATGTCCTTAAAACATTGCAAGTCCATATCAGGCGCAAAAGACCACATTTCCGTGAAGCAGGCTGGATGCTGCACCACGATAATGCGCGGCTGCATATTGTCAATGTTGTTGCTGAATATCTTTTAATAATCAACGTGAAGTGCATTCCTCACCCTCCATATAATCCGGATTTAGCCCCATGTGACTTTTTTCTATTCCCTAACTTGAAGAAACGCCTTCGTGGGAGGCATTATCCATCATCAGAAGCATTGGTGAAAGCTGCGGAGGCGATTTTGAAGGATCTCTCAAAAATGGTTTCCAGCATGTCTTTGAAGACTGGCAGAAACGCTGGGACAAGTGCATCGCATTCAGGGGAGACTATTTTGAAAGGACCACCAAAATTATAAGAATGAGTAAAGGTACGTTGTCAAAAAGATTGTGATTATTCTTTATTAAACAGCCCTCGAAGTAAGTTAACAGCTTGAGTTGTACACTTAACCTATTACTTGTATGTTTATTTGTAAGAAGCTTAGTACAACTAAAGAAATAAATATAAAATATTTAAAGTCAAAGATCATGGTGTCACTTGTGACATTGTTTTGCTGCCGCGACAAGCTGGAGCCGGTCGCGTGGTCAGATGGGAAAGAAGCAGCGGTTCGGTCTATTGTTGTTGCCGAGAAATTTCTCGCAAGGATTGCGGCTTTCTAAACACAATGGCTGGTGTGCATAAATACTACTCAAAGTGTTAGAAGCGTCAGTTGTTTGTTGGTTACTGCGACCGTCGACGATTGAAGTGGACCGCAGTGCTTTCACTCGTTTGTTTTCGTGCAGAAAAACACCGAGTCAGCTTTGAAGACAGCTGAGTGTCAATTTCACCTCTTTTTACTGCAGCAAAATTGTTTTACATGTCTGCAAACCAGATTTCGGAATCTATGTAAACCCTCGCAGTCACAATGTAGTCACCAGTGTTTCATAATCATTGTTTCAGGGACCATCTGGTCACAGCCATGCTTACGTATGAATATTACGTTCCGAGACAGAATTATACGTTTGTTACCTTCAACATTACACGATCATAACTTGCTAGCCGCTTGCCCAAGATCATTGATTTTTCTCCCTTCGTTGCTATAACCAACAAAACTTCTTTCTCGTTGGTTCATGTCAACATATTACGTCATATCATTTTTGCAACTACCAATACTAACACATTCCATCATATCATATAAATATTTTACCAATTTCAAACTGCATCACCACGTCTGAATTTTATGAAAAGCTCCCGAGGATTAATGACAGTTTTGGTATTTAATTTAATACTTAAATTTATAATATATATGAATGAATGAAGGCAGCAAGGGGCCAAGTGGTTAGACCACTTTATTCCTTCCAAGGCGACCGCATGTGAAGTTTGTAGTGGAGAACATGGCGCAGGTCGGATGTTTTGCGGGATCTCCGGTTCCCCCAGCCGTCATTCCAACAATTGCTTCAGTAGCATCCTTAGTTTTATTCATTTCGCATTACTTCTCTCACTGTCATAAGAGGCATTGGGCTGATCACCCATCCTGGGTTTTCTATCTGATCCGGAATTTCCGTTCCTCAATACCTCTAACACCACGACAGTGGTAAATAGGGAAGTTGAATAATAATAATAATAATAATAATAATAATAATAATAATAATAATAATAATAATAATAATAATAATAATAATAATAATAATAATAATAATAATAATAATAATAATAATAATAATAATAATAATAATAATAATAATAATAATAATAATAATAATAATAATAATAATAATAATAATAATAATAATAATAATAATAATAATAATCATAATCATAATCATAATCATAATCATAATCATAATCATAATAATAATAATAATAATCATAATAATCATAATAATCATAATAATCATAATAATAATAATAATAATAATAATAATAATAATAATAATAATAATAATAATAATAATAATAATAATAATAATAATAATAATAATAATAATAATAATAATAATAATAATAATAATAATAATAATAATAATAATAATAATAATAATAATAATAATAATAATAATAATAATAATAATAATAATAATAATAATAATAATAATAATAATAATAATAATAATAATAATAATAATAATAATAATAATAATTAGAAGAAGAAGCAGAAGAAGAAGAAGCAGAAGAAGAAGAAGAAGAAGAAGAAGAAGAAGAAGAAGAAGAAGAAGAAGAAGAAGAAGAAGAAGAAGAAGAAGAAGAAGAAGAAGAAGAAGAAGAAGAAGAAGAAGAAGAAGAAGAAGAAGAAGAAGAAGAAGAAGAAGAAGAAGAAGAAGAAGAAGAAGAAGAAGAAGAAGAAGAAGAAGAAGAAGAAGAAGAAGAAGAAGAAGAAGAAGAAGAAGAAGAAGAAGAAGAAGAAGAAGAAGAAGAAGAAGAAGAAGAAGAAGAAGAAGAAGAAGAAGAAGAAGAAGAAGAAGAAGAAGAAGAAGAAGAAGAAGAAGAAGAAGAAGAAGAAGAAGAAGAAGAAGAAGAAGAAGAAGAAGAAGAAGAAGAAGAAGAAGAAGAAGAAGAAGAAGAAGAAGAAGAAGAAGAAGAAGAAGAAGAAGAAGAAGAAGAAGAAGAAGAAGAAGAAGAAGAAGAAGAAGAAGAAGAAGAAGAAGAAGAAGAAGAAGAAGAAGAAGAAGAAGAAGAAGAAGAAGAAGAAGAAGAAGAAGAAGAAGAAGAAGAAGAAGAAGAAGAAGAAGAAGAAGAAGAAGAAGAAGAAGAAGAAGAAGAAGAAGAAGAAGAAGAAGAAGAAGAAGAAGAAGAAGAAGAAGAAGAAGAAGAAGAAGAAGAAGAAGAAGAAGAAGAAGAAGAAGAAGAAGAAGAAGAAGAAGAAGAAGAAGAAGAAGAAGAAGAAGAAGAAGAAGAAGAAGAAGAAGAAGAAGAAGAAGAAGAAGAAGAAGAAGAAGAAGAAGAAGAAGAAGAAGAAGAAGATATAGCAATGAGGAATCAAATTGGCGGCTTGTTCATTCCTCTAGGAGATACAATAAAACAAACGTGGTCACAAATAACTGAAGGTAGTGAAAAGTATTTTAATCAGTAAATACAATGCACAGCTTAAGTAATACGTCAGTTCTGACCTTCTAAACTTTTACTCTGAAGAGAGGAGAAATCATGAGAGTACTGGTGCAGCCATACTCCGTGGTACTTAGGTATACAAAGCACTGTACTTAGGACTGTCACGTAGTTGTAACACTTAATCCCGCCTCTTCTATAAAGCAAGTACGCTGGTCAGTGCTATTCCATACATTTCCTTGAGGCGTGAAAGAGTGTTTCGTTTTACACAAGCTGTAGTTGTGATAGAAAGCTATTTCCCATATACTCAATTAATTACAATGACTCCCAACTCTTTAGTGTAGATATTAGCCTGCCTGCCTCACGTTAAAGAGGTTCCAAGTTCAAATCTCGGTTTTTTTTTTTCATTTACATCTTCCAACGTTAAGTCATATCGGACGATGAATTTAATGGGTGAAATGATGCTCAAATGAGTCCGGGAATCATGGAGTTTAGAGTTACTCAATATTGTCTATCAGGATAAGGGAAAACCCAGGAAAACACCTTATCCAGGTAACTCATCCTGACCGAGATACGAACTCGGGACCTCTTGAACGTGAGTCAGAAGCGCTACCATCTACGCTAGCGTGGCGGGCTGACTGTCGGTTAGGGTGAGTTACCTGGATAAGGTTTTTTCCGGGGTTTTCTGTTATCCAGAAACAGGAATGTCGGGTAACTGTAAGCTCCATGGCCCCGGACTCATTTGAGCATAATTTCATTTATCGTCCGATATGATTTAACGTTGGAGGACGTAAATTACAAACAAACAAATTAAAATTAACAAATCCTAGCCTGGGATAAAATTAAAAAGGATTCTATTAATAACCGAATATAAAATGTTGACAACTATTTATACTGCACATTCACATTGTCTGTTAACAAATAAAAAGGAAAGTTTGAAAAAAATGAGAAACGAAAATACTCAAAGAGAATAGACACTTGGTCAGGAATTTGGCTGACTTAATAGAAATAAAATATAGTTACATCTATACAGTGTTCATTTTTATCTGTAATTTTACCACGCAATATTTGATGTAATCAATAGCATCACTGATGGAGCGAGCTTATATAACATTCCGCTAACGGCTTGCGATCGTATTTGATGTGCCGACAGCAGCTTTGAGGTCTCCCCCTAGCGGCAGGTAAATATACTATCTGAGGGGTGGGTCTTGCCCGCGTAATATAAAAGTACGTAATTTCGCCTGGTGCGTAGATACGATAAATGTTTTAAAATACTATATACTGCAATGCAATGTACTGCAATGCTAATTATGCAGCCATAAAAGTATACCATGAAGAATATACGAAATGATAAGTCAATGAACACTTATTTCACAATGAACATCTGTTTTTGTGTTATAGTAGACATATGCATATTGTAAACCTGTCACATAAAATAGAAATATTTCAATTTGATCTCAGTTCTTTTCTATCACCCACAGCTTCCTCACAGTGTAACTTCATTACAAACCAGAAAATTAGAAGAGCATGTTGTAGGAATGAAGAATAAACTAGTGTTACCATATATACAAAGGTTTTGTCCAAGTCTAGACAAGAGAATATCTCTAGTACATAGCCTTATGTGTCCATTTTCTTATATTTCCTTTCTCTCTTCCCCTTAAACACTGTCTGTATTGCGAGAAGGTATACTTGAGGTCTTTCTGTCATAACATTATTTATTGCTTCTAGATTGGAACAGTCACTTTATAGCGTCCAGTGTCTAACTGATCCTGTATCTTGGAAATGTTTGATGTACCTATTGGTTTTAAAAGACATAAGAATACCAACATTAATAGACATTTTAATTAAGCGTGAGAATGACAATTATATCGTATACTGATAAAAGTAAGACATTTATGTTTCAAACAATAGAATGTCAATTTGACGTTACCTGGACACTTTTGACATTATTACACTCCGAGGGAGTTGTTTGAATGTTGGATAGCTTTGCATAAACTCCTCTATGCAGCGGTTTAAATTATATTTATTTGTTGCGGCAATTTTAATGCCAGTACGAAAGTAGCATTCAACCATGAAGACGCGGTGCTCTGTGTTCATATCCAGGAGAAGCTGGTTGTATTGGTTAACAGTGCAACCTTACTCAGAGCGCTGTAGTTTGCTTACTGTTCCGCAAACATTACCGCTTCTTCTCCTTAGAGGGCACCATGATTTCAAGATAGACTCACTAGTTAACTATGATTAGATTAGATTGATTTGCGTTCAGTAGGTTCACTTGTAGCCAGAAAAGGCTGTGAACATTGGACATGTCCAGAGGTATCAAATTTAATAGCACATATATAAGTTAACATAAAACACATATTACAGTATACAGGCAATATGAAATGTGTAGTGTTTAACGCCCGCTTTTACTACATACGGCACCGCAGGCGGTGACACTGATGATACATGAGATGAAGATGGAGCACCGGTGGAATGAGATGGCGGGGGAAACCGGAGGTCCCGGAGAAAATCCGCCCCAGCGCCGTGTTGTCCACCACAAATCTCACTTTGCGGTCGCCTGGGATCGAACCCGGGCCGCCTTAGTGAGAGCCAAGCGGTCTAACCACTGAGCCACGGCGCGGCCAGCAATATGAACAACAATATAGAAAACATAGCAGAGATAATTATATATGATACAAAATGAAACTCTTTTTAAACCAGCTTTCACTTGGCTTATGCCAGTACGCCTCAACCTTTTTGCAATGGATACCATTCTTGTTATTTATGAAATACATATACATTAAAATAAACTTTCAACTTTCATCAAATATTTATTAGTAATCATTTATCATTGGAATAGTTAGATACTACTTATAGAGCTACAGAAGCATTATCAGGATAATTTGTCATTCAGATAATCTTGTACAGAATAAAAAGCTTTTGAGCAAAGATACTATCTAACAGCTTTTTTAAAAGCACCGAAATTATCAATTTTTTCTTTAAGAACATTAGGAAGTGTGCCAAATATTTTGATAGTTTCATAATATACACCTTTCTGGAAGCAAGAAAGTTTAGCACTGGGATAATGGATATTATACTTTTGTCTAGTGTTTATTTTGTGAATTACTTATTTGTTGCAAATAAGGCAGGTTATGACGTCATTCTTGCTCAATTTGAGGGCGGGAAATAACGAATAAAAATGCACACCGTGTATCTTCATAATTTTTTTTATATTTAAATATAATATAATAAATGAAAGAAATATTTTGTTTTAAGGCAAGTTCACTGGAGTATAACTGTTGTTTTTCTACAGGCGAGACGATTTTCCTGTTTGGAAAAACTCAACCGCTTGCCAAGGAGCAGATCAGCGATGAGGTAGTAGGTGTCAACAAGTGAATGTGTCCTATTTCTGAACTCGTTAGCTTAAAATATAAATCTAATGCATAACTCATGCGACGGAGGTGGATTCTCGATGTCGCAGCTTTATTCAGGTCATGAAAGCTTGGAGAGGCAAGAGAATTGGATATGGCTTCATTAAAAATCCAACAGGGTGACGTCTTCGTCAAAGTTGCGCCGAGTTAAGTGAGGCAGAAGCGCTTTGGGAAGCGTACGCTACGAAAACATTACAATTAATATTCTTCTTCCAATCCAATCCGGATTGAGATGGAAATCAGCCACTTCATGCTCTTCAGTCTGAATGAGAGAAATGTCAAAGAAGGAAATAAAATAGTGTAGTTCGGATGTCCCTCGTTTGTTGAAGTGCTCTTTTGGATTATTCGCGAAATATATATAAGGGTTTGTCAAAATATTTTATTTATATGTACATATTTATAAATTGGAGAACTGTAGAGTAGAAAGGCAGTGACTAACATGTACACTTATTTGGAGGTATTATGGTAAACACATTTTTATAGGAACTATTTAAACAAACTCTTTATAATCTGCTCTGTGCTGATTACACAGTGCAATATGTGATCTTCAAAATCTCCTTAACAAAATACAAATGGAGTACTACAGAAATTATAAATCACATTTGAAAGCTTGATAAAAACTTGCCACAATTTTAATTTCCAGCAATAGTGGGCAAGAAAATATTTTATGGTGTCAATATGGTCGCGGAATTTTATTCTGTGTTTATTATCAGAGAAAGAGAAAAGGGACAGAGATTGGGGATAAAATACATAAATTTAGGAACCAATGCTACGAGGCATGTCTGTAAACTAAGGTATCCAATGTTATTTAATATATAAAACATGTTTATCGTCAATGTATGTTGCATTGATATTAAGGCGGAACTTACAGCTATTATCATTGCGATCGATGCACTTTTGCATGCACTGCGACAGTTTTTGTATACCCTTGTCACAACACTCTCCCGCCAAGTTGCGCAGGTAGCGCTCAACCTCGTTTTTCAAATCATCGTCGGTCTGTAAATGTGTTCCACCCAGGTGTGACTTCAACTCAGGAAACAGATGATAATCACTAGGTACTAAGTCTGGACTGTAGGGGAATAGTTGAGGATGTCCCATTCGAACTGGGCCAAGAGATAAGCTTTGCACATACCTTTGCGATAATGCAAATATTCGGTGAAAATCTTGTCAATCGTAGTTTTACTGACCTTAGGGATAAGTTTGCAGAGCTCGCGACCTGTCATACGTCGATCTTTAAGCATTTCTTGCTCCACTTTTGCAATTGTTTCGGCTGAAACCGAAGGCCAACCACAACGATTTCGTCATGGACGTCTGTACGTCCGTCTTTGAACTCTCTGACACACTTTCGCATGTTTTTGGTGTCCATACACTGTGGCCCCTAGACTTCCCATAACTGACGATGAATTTCAGTGGAAGTAAGTGCCCTTGGCACTCAAAAAAAACGCATCACTGTACGCAACTCGCACTTAGCGGCGGAAGTGATAGGAAGCTCCATCGCAAACGGCTGCCCAGCCAAGACTAATGGTTGCAACGGTTCGTTATGGTGGCGATTCGAAGGGGTGAAAGCAAGCTACACGCCAGTGTTGCCGGATCTTGCGTTAAACGTTCCTCACGGCTCCAGTGCCTTGCAGACGTTATTTTACGGACACGCCTCGCAGATAAACTTTGGAACACAATGTTAGAATAAACATTTTTTGGATTTATTGTGTCCATTTTATTTCAATTAGTTTTGTTACAAATGATGATGATGATATATATATATATATATGTATGTATATATATATATAAGGGCGCTCAACTACGGCGGTCATCAGCGCCCTTTAAAAAACTAGTCATGGCAAAAGCCAGGTATAAAACTTTCTAAAAACTATACAAGTGTAACAAAACCTATTAAAAATACACGTACATAGAAACATCAATCAAAACCTACTAAAAATTTCGTTCACTAAATCCTAAACTCTAAACTAGACAATAATCTAAAAACCTTCTCCACGGGCCTCCACGCACGGCCTACATGTGGGTGTGCCTGTTGACCGTCTCCTTCAAACACGAAGAGGAGCCGACACGAGGGAGACTGTTGGCTCGGGACCCCGGGTGCGCCAAACCCGTACCTACCGAAGTAGGCCACTGGGGGGTTTTGTTACAAAGTTAAAGATGCAAACGTATGACATTCCGTTAAGTATAATTGTATGTGCCTGGGGTAGTTAACTGTGCTGGATTGTCTTGAAAACCTTTGCACTGTATCACCGGAAGTTATTAACGTGAACATCTGTTAAATTTTCCATTTCATTAATTTTTTTCAACTATGGTTTTGACAGAAAGAGCACACGGGAATATTTTTCAAAAAATCCATTTTGTTTCGTTTTACTCAATTTTTTTCATACATTCCAGGCAAACTGTCACCGTCAAATTTTTAGTTGGAACACAATAATCCCTGTTCTTTCTATAAGCAAGGATACAGAAAGTAAAAAATCCGTGAAACTGCCGAGATGTGCTTTAGAAGCACTGGAGAGTTTATCACACTGTAAAACTTGGAATGTGTGCCACATAAGTTAAATGTTTCCTGTCACGCAGAGCAGTGTGATGAAAACATTTCCGTTAAAATGACACAGCGAACTGAATACTCTGCTTAAAGAGGCAGTGCTCCTCCAGCACCCATACTTGTAATACTAACTCGTTTTAAAATATATTCTCCGAGAATTAAATTATCGTAAAGGTCTACAGGTTTTGGATATTCATTTATCTTTGTATTACAACCTCTATAATGCAGTTACTAGCTTATATCTCACATTTGTCATTTCCTTTCTTCCCTGCTTCTCTTTCCTTCACGTAAGTAGCGAAGTGCTTTCCTAGAGCAAAGTGTGAAAGTCAAACTTTATTTAAAGATGTTTGGGTGCAAGGGGTTTTCGAACACAACCTCTTTGGAGCTGACTCTTTTTACAAAGACAAAACAATCGATTTTAGTCTTTCAAAGCTGATTTCAGCAAGTGAAAACTGTTTTTGCTCTTGTCATCAATTTATAATTAAGGGTATGTATGACTGAAATTTTCAAATTCTGAACTAATAATGCTAGCTTTTTCAAATTTACACCATAGGTGTAGTATAATGTAAACATGTTACAACCTAAATTTAAACAATTTTCTCCAGCAGTTTAGAAATTATGATAAATTTTGTATGTTTTTTGTTACGTCACTAAAAAAGTCCCTTGCGACAAAATATTTTGAATTTTGGTCTAATATTTTAACCCTATGTTCATAATACACATACTTTTTGAAATTTCTCTGGGTTTTTCTGTGTCTCCTATAGTTTAGGTCACAAAAATTTTTTAATTTACAAATATTCTTTTTTTGTCTAAAAACTGTAAGATTTGTGTTTGAAAATTAAAAATATATGCTTATATACATTTCACAATAAAACCTAGGGAAACTTCCATTCCTCATGATATTCTGAACCTGTGTAGGAAATTTCATGAATGTAGTACAAAAACTGCATCGCAAGGAGCATTTTACAGGAAGAAAAATGCTGAAAATATGAACATTGGGAAAACAGCGATTAAAGATTTGATTGCATAACTTACATTAAAATCCACCAGGCTGATAGGTTGGACCCTCAGATTTATTTTTCCTCTCCTCTGTTGCTGCTTTTTCCACCTTTTTCTTCTTTATATGTTGCCTTTCTTCTGCACAACTTCACTTCTTGCTTTGCAGGATACGAGTCTGATCTCGCTGCACTGAAGTTTTCCTTGCTGAGTCTACTACACTTTCATCTCTGATATTTTGCTGCAGCTCCAATGACTTAAGACTACCCATGTTAAACTCACTGATACTTTTAATAACAGCAAGATCCAATTTTTGTTTTGATATGAAAACTTCCTTTGGGCACTTATTCCATATGACATGATGCAAAGATTCATTGGCATTCTGTGCTTTTCCTGTTTTGCACCATTCTAGTAATGTTGTAGAAGCCCGCCTCTGATATATTGGCAACATTTTAAGAACTATTTTGTTTGAAAGAACTATTTTTGTTTGAAAATTTAAGAACGGAAAACAGACAAAGAATGTGGATATAGGCAAAAGAGGGCGTGACTCTGACAGAGTTTAAAGGCCACCGACATTTATATAAGCATTTAAAATGGCGTTCGGAGGCAAATTATGCAGTTTTCACATTCGGGAATGTCTAAATTATTTTATAGAATTAAAATAAAAAAAGTCGTTATTTTCACGATTTTCATGAAATTTCAGTCATACATACCCTTATGATACGAAAGCTCTTCAATAAAGATGAACACAATTTTGTTTTGACAACGTACCTTTGCTCATCCTTATAATTTTGATGGTCCTTCTCAAAATAGTCTCCCCTGAATGCGATCCACTTGTCCCAATGTTTGTGATAGTCTTCAAAGACATACTGGAAACTGTTTTCTGACAGATCCTTCAAAATCGCCTCCGCAGCCTTCACCACTGCTTCTGATGATGGATATGGCCTCCCACGAAGGCGTTTCTTCAAGTTAGGGAATAGAAAAGGTCAGGTGTGGCACTTAGTTTGAAGATTAGCTTGTATTTACTTTTTTCCCAGCGCTACAAAGAGTAAGTTAGCACACATTTGTTGGCAACGCATGTGTAGCATTTCCCAAAGTATCACTACGAGCGTATTGATCACAGGAAACAAACGAGAGTAGATTTATAGCAGTGAGTTGGCTATTGGTAGTTATCTATCTTCTAAATTTTTATTACATGACATCCGGGGGATTTATCATTTAACAGTTACGCATCACCTTAGTGTTTTACTCGGTTATATGTCTCTTGATGCATTCCCTTTCTTCAATTCGGCGCAATAAAGCTAAATACCTAATAACTTGAATAGACGTCACTTTAATGATATTTTGTGCCTCTTATAGTAAGAAAAGAAGTTATGGCAGTCCAGCCAAAAATGTCTAAACCAAACTTTCAACCTAAACACTCATCTTAAACCTTCCCGAATAAAAAATATATAGGAATTTTAGTAAAAACTGTTTGTGAGGTTTGTGGACAGCATAATTTTAAATAGGTTAAAACAGCATAGCTTTAAAACATTTTGGTATAGGTGTTCGGCAAAAGAAGAAGGGGAAATTATGAAATTACGCTTGAGACAGCATAAAAGATTAAAGAACTCAAAGAGGTTGTGGGCAGTGATAGGAGGATTTATGGCAAAAATAGGAATGGGAGATATATAGAGATTAGAGGTAAGGAATACAAGCGATGTGGTATATTGGTAAAATTCAGAATAAAAGATATAGAAAGACAGGAAATATGCGGAAGATTAAAAATTATGAAATCATTATAATTTTACAAACAAATAAAAAGAAATTGGGGACGAGAAGCATATGTAGATTACTGCAATAGACAAGAGAGAGAAGGGTTAGCTTGGATGAGAACAGGAATAATATTTCTAAGAGGGATAAGAGTTAGGGAAAAGGGAATTTGGGTATTGTGTGGGGGGAAAGTAAAGCATAGTACACTATGTAACAGAATGCGAGAAGGACTTGAGCATGGAGAAAACAAGTTTTGGGAGGAAAACTGGTAGAAAATAGAGAAGAGCATAGTAGTTATAAAAATGTTAACAGGAAACGGGAAATGGAGGTAAGAAGTATTGGTGAGTTCTTACAGAAAATAAAAGAAGTATGGGCAAGAAATGTAAAGAATATAAGAAAGCAAGATGAGGGTCAGAAAGGGGCTAAGTAAGTAACAAGGAGACATGGAGGTTAAGAGCTACCTGACAGCAGAAGATCAGGGCATCATGTAAGGGAAGATAGCAACAAGGTAAACAAGTAAATGTAAAGAATATAAGAAAGGAAGGTGGGGGGGAAGAATGGGGCTAATTAAGTAACAAGGAGACATGGAGGTTAAGAGCTACCTGACAGAGCAGAAGACCAGGGTGTCATGTAAGCCAAGATAGCAACAAGGTAAAGAAAAATAAATGTAAAGAATATAAGAAAGGAAGATGAGGGAGAAGAAAGGGGCTGATTAAGTAACAAGAAGCATGGAGGTTAAGAGCTACCTGACACAGCAGAAGACCAGGGTGTCATGTAAGACAAGGTAGTAACAAGGTAATCGATGAAATATGATATCTAAGCAATTATTAAGAACAAGGTAAAAGATTGTAAAAGGATATTGCATGAATAAGGACAGGAATATGCAAATATAAGTTATAAATGACAAATAAATTGTTACAAATAATGTAGGAGGCACTAGTGTAATCCAAAATGTTGTATGCAGCGGAGATCTGGGTGGCACAGGGTTAAACAAAACGGTGGGCCAAAACTACAGAAGGTTTTGTAAAGAGCTACTAGGCTTACCACGATGAGCGCCTAGGGAAGTAGCTTTAGTAGAATTAGGAAAGACAAGAAGAAATGGAATATTAATAGAAAGAATAATAACATTTTGGTATAGGTGTTTGACCAAAGAAGAAGGGGAAATTATGAAATTATGCATGAGGAAGCAAAACAGTTTAGAGAACTCAAAAAGTTGCTGTGCAGAGTGAGGAGGAATTATGGAAAAAATTGGAATAGGAGTTATATAGAGTTCAGAGGAAAGAAATACAAACGATGTGGGTAAATTAGTAAAATGCAGAATAGAAGATATATAAGGACAGGAAATATGGGGAAGTCTAGAAAATATGAAATCATTACAATTCTACAAGCAAATAACTGCCAATAAGCAAGAGAGAGAAGAGCTAGCTTGGATAGGAACAGAAATAATATTTCTAAGAGGGATAAGAGGTAGTGAAAAGGGAATTTGTGAATTCTGTGGGGGAAAGGAAAGCATAGTACACTATGTAACAAAATTCGAGAAGGACTTGAGCATGGAGAAATAAGGTTTGGGAGGAAAACTGGTAGAAAATGGAGAAGAGTATAGTAGTTATAAAAATGTTAACAGGAAACGGGAAAAGAAGCTAAGAGGTATTGGTGAGTTCTTAGAGAAAGTAAAAGAAATATGGGCAAGAAATGTAAAGAATATAAGAAAGCCAGATGAGGGGGAAGAAAGGGGCTAAGTAAGTAACAAGGCGACATGGAGGTTAAGAGCTACGTGACAGAGCAGAAGAGCAGGGTGTCATGAAAGTCAAGGTAGCAACAAGGTAAACACAAATAAATGTAAAAAATATAAGAAAGGAAGATGAGGGGGAAGACAGGGACTAATCAAGTAACAAGGAGACATGGAGGTTAAGAGTTACCTGACAGAGCAGAAGACCAGGGTGTCATGTAAGCCAAGGTAGCACAACGTAAAGACAAATAAATGTAAAGAGTATAAGAAAGGAAGATGAGGGGGAAGAAAGGGACTAATTAAGTAACAAGGAGGCATGGAGGTTAAGAGCTACCTGACAGAGCAGAAGACCAGGATGTCATGTAAGCCAACGTAGCAACATGATAAAAACAAATAAATGTAAAGAATATAAGAAAGGAAAATGAGGAGGAAGAAAGGGACTAATTAAGTAACAAGGAGGCATGGAGGTTAAGAGCTACCTCACAGAGCAGAAGACCACGATGTCATGTAAGCCAACGTAGCAACATGATAAAAACAAATAAATGTAAAGAATATAAGAAAGGAAAATGAGAGGGAAGAAAGGGACTAATTAAGTAACAAGGAGGCATGGAGGTTAAGAGCTACCTCACAGAGCAGAAGACCAGGTTGTCATGTAAGTCAAGGTAGCAACAAGGTAAAGACAAATAAATGTAAAGAGTATAAGAAAGGAAGATGAGGGGGAAGAAAGGGACTAATTAAGTAACAAGGAGGCATGGAGGTTAAGAGCTACCTGACAGAGCAGAAGACCAGGGTGTCATGTAAGTCAAGGTAGCAACAAGGTAAACAAATAAATGTAATGAATATAGGAAAGTAAGATGAGGGGGAAGAAAGGGCTAATTAAGTAACAAGGAGACATGGAGGTTAAGGGCTACCTCACAGAGCAGAAGACCAGTGTGTCATGATAGTCAAGATAGCAACACGGTAACGACAAATAAATGTAAAGAATATAAGAAAGGAACATGAGGGGGAAGAAAGGGGCTAATAAAGTAACATGGAGACATGGAGGTTAAGAGCTACCTGGCAGAGCAATAGACCAGGGTGTCATGTAAGTCAAGGTAGCAACAAGGTATACACAAATAAATGTAAGGAATATAAGAAAGGAAGATGAGGGGGAACAAAGGGGCTAATTGAGTAACAAGGAGGTATGGAGGTTAAGAGCCACCAGACAGAGCAGAAGACCAGGGTGTCAGGTAAGGCAAGGTAGCAACAAGGTAAACACAAATACATGTAAAGAATATAAGAAAGGAAGATGGGGGGAAGAAAGGGGCTCATTAAGTAACAAGGAGACATGGAGATTAAGAGCTACCTGGCAGAGCAGAAGATCAGGGTGTCATGTAAGTCAAGGTAGCAACAAGGTAAACACAAATACATGTAAAGAATATAAGAAAGGAAGATGAGGGGGAACAAAGGGGCTAATTAAGTAACAAGGAGACATATAGGTTAAGAGCCACCAGACAGAGCAGAAGACCAGGGTGTCATGTAAGTCAAGGTAGCAACAAGGTAAAGACAAATAAATGTAAAGAGTATATGAAAGGTAGATGAGGGGGAAGAAAGGGACTAATTAAGTAACAAGGAGACATGGAGGTTAAGAGCTACCTCACACAGCAGTAGATCAGGGTGTCATGTAAGTCAAGGTAGCAACAAGGTAAAGACAAATAAATGTAAGGAATATAAGAGAGGAAGATGAGGGGGAAGAAAGGGACTAATTAAATAACAAGGAGGTATGGAGGTTAGGGGCTACCTGACAGAGCAGAAGACCAGGGTGTCATGTAAGGCAAGGTAGCAACAAGGTAAAGACAAATAAATGTAAAGAGTATATGAAAGGTAGATGAGGGGGAAGAAAGGGACTAATTAAGTAACAAGGAGGCATGGAGGTTAAGAGCTACCTGACAGAGCAGAAGACCAGGGTGTCATGTAAGAGAAAGTAGCAACAAGGTAAACACAAATTAATGTGAGGAGTATAAGAAAGGAAGATGAGGGGGAAGAAAGGGACTAATTAAGTAACAAGGAGGCATGGAGGTTAAGAGCTACCTCACAGAGCAGTCGATCAGGGTGTCATGTAAGTCATGGTAGCAACAAGGTACAGACAAATAAATGTAAGGAATATAAGAGAGGAAGATGAGGGGGAAGAAAGGGACTAATTAAATAACAAGGAGGTATGGAGGTTAGGGGCTACCTGACAGAGCAGAAGACCAGGGTGTCATGTAAGGCAAGGTAGCAACAAGGTAAACACAAATAAATGTAAAGAATATAAGAGAGGAAGATGATGGGGAACAAAGGGACTAATTAAGTAACAAGGAGACATGGAGGTTAAGAGCTACCTCACAGAGCAGAAGACCAGGTTGTCATGTAAGTCAAGGTAGCAACAAGGTAAAGACAAATAAATGTAAAGAGTATAAGAAAGGAAGATGAGGGGGAAGAAAGGGACTAATTAAGTAACAAGGAGGCATGGAGGTTAAGAGCTACCTGACAGAGCAGAAGACCAGGATGTCATGTAAGACAAAGTAGCAACAAGGTAAACACAAATAAATGTAAAGAGTATAAGAAAAGAAGATGAGGAGGAAGAAAGGGACTAATTAAGTAACAAGGAGGCATGGAGGTTAAGAGCTAACCTGACAGAGCAGAAGATCAGGGTGTCATGTAAGCCAAGATAGCATCAAGGTAAAGACAAATAAATGTAAAGAATATAAGAGAGGAAGATGAGGGGGAAGAAAGGGGCTAACTAAGTAACAAGGAGACATGGAGGTTAAGAGCTACCTGACAGAGCAAAAGACCAGGGTGTCATGTAAGACAAGGTAGCAACAAAGTAAAGACAAATAAATGTAAAGAATATAAGAGAGGAAGATGAGGGGGAAGAAAGGGACTAAGTAACAAGGAGACATGGAGCTTAAGAGCTACCTGGCAGAGCAAAATACACTGTAGGGAATACCGGCTTGCGAGAGGTTGGGATTTTCTATCTGCTTACGAAAGAAATGCGTCACTTAATAAGAATATTCACTAAACTAATTAATTACATAGGTGGTCACAGCGGCCGTTACCTTACACAGTCAGGGCATCACGCCCTGCCAGGTCAAAGACCTGCACACAAAGAGAATAAAGATTCACAGTTCACAGAATTATTCTTTCATATTATTATTTTGCTAAAATACTTTGCTGACGTTTGAGCAGAGAATAACATGTGGATGCAACGTGTAATATGTTTTACTTTAAAAGCTACTTAACGGTAGTGTGCATTTCTAAGGGAGAAAGAAAGGAAACTGTAGGTATATTAAAGAAAACTAACGGTACGTGGTAAAGGATATCGGTTTTGGATGCCAAGAGTATATCCCTCTAGGTAGAAACAGGCTACAGTTACTTGGCTATTGAGCGGAGCGCTGTATTAGACAGGAAACAGCGCTGATAAGGGAGAATTCCTCTGGTTCAACACAGTTGAGAGATTCTCGGTGTACTCGTTTTATTCAATCAATATTAGAGAGAAATGAGCTTTAAGGTATTACAGCTTTGCTTCAACATTTAGCAATGGTGTAGAAATAGCTCTATTTTATTGCACTCAAATGCCTTTCTTTACGTATTCTTTTTAAGTTAAACTTATTGAATGTCGCCTTATAACAATGGTCTTATAGCGACAACTATAAGATGGTAAAACAAATGTTGTATACAGTTGGTCAGTACAATTAACACTTTTGAACTATTAATGTTACGCTCCAGTATAAACATATAAGTTCACATAAACTATGCATTCATAAAGAACTGCAGAATCAATATTACACAGCACTATGTTCATACTTATTATGTATTACGAGGGCTGTTTGATAAAGAATGATCACAAATTTTTTGACAACCTAACTATTACCAAACTCATAATTTTGATGGTCCTTCTCAAATAATCTCCCCTGAATGCGATGCACTTGTACCAGCGTTTTTCTCAGTCTTCAAAGACATGCTAGAAACAATTTTTCAGATATCCTTCAAAATCGCCTCCGCAGCCTTCACCACTGCATCTGACGATGGACAATGTTTCCTACGAAGGCGTTTCTTCAAGTTAGAGAATAGAAAAAAGTCACATGGAGCTAAATCCGGACTATAGGGAGGGTGAGGGATGCATTTCACGTTAATTTTTACAAGATATTCAGCAACAACATTGGCAATATGTGGCCGCGCATTATCGTGGTGCAGCATCCACCCTCTTAACGGAAATGTGATATTTTGCGGCTGATACGAACTTGAAACGCTTTCAGGACACACCTGTAGTATTGTCCAGTTACTGATGTATGTGCCGGTAGAACATGCTGATAAACCATTCCATGAATATCAAAGAATAAGATGACCATAACTTTCCCAGCAGAAGCAACCACTTTTGCCTTTTTGGGGGGGTTGGTGATGAAGGAGATTTCCACACTGAGGTTTTCTGTTTGCTCTCAGGATCAAAATGATGTAGCCAAGCTTCGTCAGCAGTGATTACGTTTGAAAGAAACTCCAAATATTCCTCTAACATCAACTTTAACTACATGTAGACATGAATGGGAATGTCCTTTTGTTCGGGAATCAACAGTCTTGGAACCCATCGCGCACAAACACGTCTCATGTGTAATGCTTCTGTCACCAACGTGTGGGTGGCAGACAATGAAATGTTCAGTATTTGAGAGAATGATCTTAAGGTAATTCGTTGTTCCTCTCTCACAATGGCAGCAGCTGTGTTGATATTTTCTTCCGTAAGAGCAGTAACTGCAGCACTGGGTCCACCTTCCCTTGAAATTGATTGTGTCCCCTCTTTAAACATTTTAAACCACCTTAGAGCTGTGCTGTAGGGAAGAACGGACTCTCCATACGTCTCCTGTAACATTGTATAGGCCTCAACTGAAGATTTGTTGAGACGAAAGCAGAATTTCAAAGCCGCATATTGTTCCTCGTGTGTTACCTCCATTGCAGCGGTAGGCGATACTGGACATGTCTGAACTTGCCTGTTTCTCACATGCGGGAACCAGGTGTACCAACAATGAAACTACTACGGCGTGTTTGTTTTATATTTAACTAACAAAATATAACAAGATTGAATTTTAGTGCGAAAAATTATGACCGTAAAAAATTGTGATCATTCTTTATTGAACAGCCCTGGTATATTGTGTTTTTATCATAATGGTTATACCAACTTTTGTGAAAATAAAAAGAATACTGAACTTATTTTCTTATAAAGTGTAATTTAAGGTGGTGACATTTTGTTGAAAATATTACAAATATATTTACTACCAATTGTTGAATATTAGAATAGAGTTTTATTCTATAAATGAAGTATGAACCTATTAGCTAAAACTTATTTTAGTTGTCCACATTATACTCCATTTCTGTAACATTTCTTTTAGAGTTATTTTGCTGAAAGAGAGGAAAATGCAGGGACCTTTACTAATAATGTTTTCTTGTGTTCTGGTCTTCTCAAACTATATGTTCCGGATGAACTCTCTATATCAAGTTTTTACTAAGAAAAAAATTTCTATTGAAATAATGAAGAATCATATTCTGAAACACACTATAATGTAGACATTCAAGTTCAGTTTGTAACAGCATGCGCGCCTGGCCTTTGCGAATAGCGTGAACTCTGGAGTATCTCATTACTACATTTCGAAAACAGTTGAGTACCTATGCGACAACTTGCTTGAGTATTACAGATGTAGTTCATGTGGCACGGTCCACTTAACGGTAAATGTCGAAACAAGAACACGGAATGAATATCAAGAGACAAATTTATAGTCGGTTTACAAATATATAGCTGGAAACGTGGTTCTGACAAAAGGCATCTACGGTTATTATGCTGAGAATATCTTGGATCTTTAGTGAAAGATATGTATGTTACTTCTACACAGGTTTTTCTATTCGCTGTCCAGACACTAACCTTTAATTGTCTTAATGTTGCAGTTTTCTAAAGGTGGAAGTACGCAATACGTTGTGCCTACAGTTACTATAAAAGCCCTCTTAAAGTTATTTTTAAGATTTTAAAACTCTAAAAGGGCTATGATTCATAAATTGATTTTAACAGTTTGAAACGTTTTAGAAAAAAAATTACATGTGATGCTTGAGCCATGTTTATACAGGGCGTTCATGCCGAGAGAGCTGTGTGCCTCACACTCTGGTTTTTCTTTGTTTCGCTGAGTCGGTAGGCGAATGCTGTGGTGGTTCCTGTTTTCCATGAATTTAAGGAGTCTTTACTACTCCTCAATTCCTGTACCTATCATTTTCTTTACTAGGGTTGAAGAACTCAATGTCGCTATTCGGCGAGTTGCAATTAGGCAGTGCAGACCCAAAATAAACCGAATTACTGTCATAAAAACTTCATTGATGAACATATTTACAAAATTACTTCAGTCACCTTCAAAATACCCTCCATTACATGGGATGCACTTGCCAAATCTCTTTTCCCACTGTTGGAAGCATGTTTGGAACTCTTCAAGTTTGGTATTGTCCAGTGCCCTTTGCGAAGCTGTTTTTACCGCCTCCACAACGCCATAACGCTCCCCTTTTAGCGTTTTTTCATTTGTGGAAATAGGATCAAGCCGCACGGGGCTAGGTCAGGCGAATACGGAGCGTGGGGAACCATAGACCACCTCTGAGTTGCCAAATAGTGGGTCACTCGTAAGGCCGTGTGTGCTGGAGCGTTGTCGTGATGCAGAAACCAGTCACCTGATCACCAAAGTTCTGGGCGTTTCCTCCTCACATCCTCTCGCACACGCCTTAAAACATCCAAGTAGAAGTGCTGGTTAACAGTTTGGCCAGGGGGTACGAATTCCCGATGCACAATTCCACGAATATCATAAAAAAAGAGATCGTCGTCTTCACATTTGACCTCACTTGCCTTGCTTGTTTGGTCTGGGAGAGTTGGGAGTCCTGCACTGGCTTGACGCTTGCTTGGTTTCTGGGTCATACCCGTGACACCAACTCTCACCCCCTGTAATAATTTTGTTCAAGAAGTTTGGATCACGTGCAATCTCTGTTTTCAAGTCCTGACACACTTTCATGCGGATGATTTTGTGCTCCTGTGTGAGAAGGTGCGGAACAAATTTAGCAGCAACACGTCTCATGTGCAAATGCTCCCTCAAAATCCGCTGGCACGAGCTCCAAATCATTCCTGTCGCTGCTGAAATTTGGCGATCGTTTGTTGACGAACCTCGTTGATCTTTTGGCGAACCTTTTCAATGTTCTCCTCATTTCGCGATGTTGAAGGGCGTCCAGAACGAGCTTGCTCTTCAACACACATCTCACCATGTTTAAAGCGCCCAAACCACTCGAAAACCTGTGTGCGGCTCATAGCGTCCTCCTGGAAAGCTTTCTGAAGCCTTAGGTGTCTCCGTTGTATTTTCTTTTCTTCACACTCTTTGTTCTTTTAAAGTTGCCATAACGACTTCGTAGAGGTAACCCCCAACAGTGAAACACAATACCACACTTGCACGTTCAGCTTTAGACTGACGCCGTCTGCACAGCTGTTTCATGAAGGTCTCTACTAACACCATCTAGTGTTATAACCCTGCACTACGTCTACGAAGGGCAGCTCCCTCGGAGTCCGGTTTCTTTTTGGTTCCCCCTCGTATGCACAAAGGTTTCTTCCCTGGAGTCGGCTAGTACTGCCTCCTTGTGGACGTTATCTTTTGAAGAACCACTGGACGTTAGGGGCTTGGCGTGGTCTCAGGCGGATTAGTTCGCACTGGAAATGTTAGAGACCCCGTGCTGGCACCCATAGCCAACGGAAATGGTTGCCCTTCTAACGTTGCTCAACGTGGTGACCTTACGTTACCACGAGATTAGCCCACTCTTTCTCTCTCTGTCTCTCTCAGGCCATTTATTATTCCATTATAATAACATTTGTCTACTATCGTTTAAAACTGCTAGAAAGTTCGAGAACCACTAAACACATTTAATATGTAATGAATTAAGGCCGGATGGATGTGCACTGGCATGCGATTCCAGTTAGCTGAACGCAGAGTATGAATGACGTCAAATGTACCGCACGGCAAACAACTGCCACTAAAGCAAATGTCGAAAACAACGCAATGTAGAACTCTGTTTCATATAACCTTGCCCCGCTCACATGTATCACTGCGTGCAACTAACTTCCCCCTCATCCTAAGTGGCTAATGCTTTCGCACCATAGTCCATAGGCAGTACCTTCCCGTCACATTTAAAACTGCAGTAAACGTCATTATAATTGCCAGGAATATAGATAAAATCATATAAATATGAATATGAAGGCATGCAAAAATAATGAAGTTTATAATGAAACTGAGCAAGTTGAAACTGAATGAATAAGCAATGAAACTGAAACAAGTTATTAATGAAAGGCCTTCGGCCTTTTCTACTGGGATTTTTTTAAAACTGTCACACATAACTTGCAAAAATTCTTGTCTTTCAATCTTAAAAAGTCGTGTCACGCCATACTTGTCGTATGTCCTTCATTCACCCAAGTCTTGTCAAGGTAGTATATTTTGCGATTTGTATCCCGGTACAGAAATAACATCGGAAGCCATAGCACGTCATCACTTCCATACACTGTCCACGCATGATCAAGTTCTGATGCCCTTAAATAACGTCTTCGCCACACAGCAATATCGCCCCTGGAGTGGTAAGTTTTACTGTTGTCTCAATTTCATGTCGGAGTGTTTCTACGCATTTAACACACCTGTAAGTTCAGAGCACAGCTGTTCGACTTCTCTCACTGACAAAGACGTATTCTTCTCTGTGAGTAAATCAAACACATGCAACGTAATTTTTTTCGCCGCTTTGTAAAGACTTTCCCTTGCGATGCTTCAGCGAGAAACTGGCGCTAGACTCTGGCATTATACATATAATAAGTACACGCGCAATAAACGATCAATAAAATAATTTAGCTCTCGCACTCGGCACAACACACCTTCGAATGGCGATATATGACTAATCCAGTTCAAAACAAGGTCAGTGATAAAAGTAATATAAACAAATATGTCATCACTACCGCTAAATCACGTGCTATCGTGTCATGTGCTTGAGAGCAAAGGAACCTCCTCTTTACTTCGTTTAAGAATTAACATGCATTTCAGATAAATCGACTCTGTTGCGTAATATATTTTATTCAAGCAGTTACGAAAATATGAATTTGACAATTCTCTTCAAATATATAAAGATATATCGTCATGTTAAATAATGAACTAATCTTTACCTCACAACAGTCTATACTACAATAGCAGCCAATGAGAGGTGATAAGGTCACGTGGCCGTTAAGAGATACGGGGCAAGCTTATGTGAAACAAGGATTACTAAAGCATTGCAGTCCTTTTCACAATTCCATACTCTGAGCATAAAAAACTCTTTAGACCTGGTAGAAAAAATTCAAAATCTTAAACTAAAACCTCATGACACTTTAGTATCCTTTGATGTCCGCTCCCTCTTCCCTAGCATTCCATTAGACAAACTTTTGATTCAACTGAAAAAATGGCTAAATTCTATAAACCTAGATGCCAATGCAATAGAAGAATATTTGGCAATGACTGAAATATGTATACATCAAAATTATTTTGTTTTCGAAGGAAAATAATATTAACAAATTTCTGGACTAGCTATGGGAAGCCCGCTATCACCATTTTTGGCCAATCTATACATGAGCTTCTTCGAAACACATATAACTAAAGACTTCCCTCATATTTTTAAAACATGGTACAGATACGTAGACGACATCTTTGCAATAGTGCCCTACAAACAAATAGATGATGCTTTGAAACTACTCAACCTGCAAGAACCCAGCATACAATTCACAGTGGAAACCGAAGAGGACTGTACTCTACCTTTTTTGGACCTTAAAATCACAAAAAGCAATGAAAAACTAGAATTTGGTATCCATGGAAAAGCAACACACACAGATAATTACATCAAAGCAAATAGTTTCAACCCAATTCCACACAAACATGCAACCATCAACAGTCTCACACACAGATTAGTAAATCTACTCCTCAGCCAGCAAGAATATCAAAAAGAATACCATTAAATCTTAAAAACTGCAATTAAAAATGGATATGGAAAAAACCTTGTAGATAAAAAACTAAAATCATTCAAACGTCAAAAGAGATTAAAACAGATCACAGCTCTCACACCAATAAAACAAGAAATTAGATTTGCTAAATTTACTTACCACCCCTGGGCCACAAAAAAGTTCCAAAAAATATTCAAGAAATACAATATAACATTGGCACCAAAAAACAATTACAACATTAAAAAGCTACTTCACAGTAATAATACTGATAAGATAAAACCAGAGGAAAAGTCTGGCATGTACAAGATTAAGTGTAAAGACTGTGAAAAAATTTACATAGGGAGGACAAAAAGAAACATAGGCACTAGAAAGAAAGAACACTTCAGGCACTTACGATACAAAAATATTGATAAGTCCGCAATAGCAGCTCATTTCTGGTCTGCAAATCATGAAATTGAAGATAGCACAGAATTACTAAAATACGTACAAAAACATAGTGAACTCGTCATATGGGAGAGAATATACATAGAAAAACATAAAAACCAACTAATGAACTTTGAAATCCTGCCAGAAGAGAATCCCACATTTAAGTTCATCACTAAATCAACAGATGGCAGCAGCAACCCCAGAATTACCCACACCGCTGGATCAAGCTTTAGTCGCATAAGAGCCGAAGATGCAAACGATGATTTGCGAAACATGTCCTCAAAATAGGTACGAAAGTGAAGCAGATGTGTAAAAAATACGACTCATCTAAAAACTAATAATTGCTTTGCAAGTTTATGCAGACCAAAGTGAAGGGTTAGTATAAATTGACTGTTTTGTTTCTTTTGGCTGTGCCTGACATGGTTAGACTGTACCAACCTACAGTTGTTTATATGCGCAGCGATAATAGTACAGTACATGTGCAGTACAGCTATGGAAAAATGCATACGCCTCCGGTCTTTAGTGATGAAACAAATTGAAGTGCCGCTTAAGAGGTTCGATGGAGAGTAGCGTGCGTATTTTGTTACTATTTAATGAGGCATATAAATCCTGCTCCATTTATAACTCAATAACTCTCTTCATCTTCCGAAATATTCATCTATATTCCACATCAATAGCTTCTCATAAGTCCTTTACCATGAAAGTCTTAATTTGATATCCATTATGAACCCGTTAACGTCATTTATAGAAGTCATACATAACTTCATCCTTGTATAAATGGAGCATATACTTCATGAATTTTATGAATCCATTCGTATGAGAGAAGCCACATAAAAAACGACAGCACTTTGAAAAGCGCAGCCATTAAACGATATCTAACCCACGCGCAAAACCGTAAAGTACCTCGGTGTTAAATGGTCCGACGTTCTTAAAGCCGTATAAATGCAATAAAACGAAATGGTACTGACGATAAAAAAGTCTCCTTTGACTGAGAGCGAAAAAATCTCTCTTAGCGATATGAAATGCAAATGCATTGATCATATGAATGCTTTTAAAAGAGCAATGAGATTCACAAAGCCTGCATATCTTCACTAACCACAAAACCTCATACATATGAAGCTAAATTAAAACAGTTTGGGTTTAAACAAAGACATATAAACCTCGACATTTGAATATCTAAATATAATTCCTGTTATTTACACTTGAAATAAACTCTCATTTAACTTTATCCCGTGGTTAGGCTTAAATTGTTTCGTAACGTACCAGAATAGAATCTATCAAGTGAATAGCCATGAAGTAGAGATCCCTCCTCTGTAGCGTGGTGATAGCATATCTGTCTCACGTTGAAGAGTTTCCAAGCTTTCCTTATCCTGAAGATGAATATCGGGTTACTTTAAGCTCTGTGGAAAAAAGAACATCATTTGAAACTTGTCATTCATCGTCCGATATGACTTAATGTTGGAGGACGTTATTTAAGAAGAAAATGGCGTACAAATAGAAACATAGGTTAGTCGTAAATGTTAAAATGGCAATATTACTGCCCAGTTTGCTTAGGATCACAAGGTTTTTTTTTTTTTTTTTTTTCGACAACGTGCCTGTACTTATCCTCAAAATTTTGATGGTACTTCTCGAAATATTCTCCCCTTAATGCGATTCACTTCTCCCAGCGTTTCTGCCAGTCTCCAAAGACATGCTGGAAACCAGTTTTAGAGAGATCCTTCAAAGTCGCCTCCGCAGCCTTCACCACTGCTTCTGATGAGGGAATATGCCTCCCACAAATACGTTAGGGAATAGAAAAAAGTCACATGGGGCTAAATCCGGACTATAGGGAGGATGAGGGATGCACTTCACCTTGATTTTTGCAAGATATTCAGCAACAACATTGACAATATGCGGTCGCGCATTATCGTGGTGCAGCATCCAGCCTGCTTCACGGAAATGTGGACGTTTGCGCCTGATATGGACTTGCAATGTTTTCAGGACATCCCTGTAGTATTGTCCAGTTACTGATGTGTGTGCAAGTACAACACGCTGATAAACCATTCCATAAATATCAAAGAATGAGATGACCATAACTTTCCCAGCAGAGGCAAACACTTTTGCTTTTTGGGGGGATGGTGATGAAGGAGATATCCACATTGAGCTATGCTGTTTGCTCTCAGGATCAAAATTATGTAGCCAAGTTTCATCAACAGTGATTACGTTTGAAAGAAACTCCGGATCTTCCTTTAACATCAACTTTAACTACATGTTACCTCCATTGCAGCTGCAGGCGATATTGAACATGTCTGAACTTGCCTGGTTCTCACAGGCGGGAACCAGGAGTACCAACAGTGAAACTACTACGGCGTGTTTGTTTCACATTAAGCTAACACAATTTAATAAGTTTGAAGTTTAGAACGAAAAATTATGACTTAAAAATATTATCATTCTTTATTAAACAGCCCTCGTAGATATCCATATGGTTTAGTGAGCATGTATTGGTCCTTCCTAAATATACTGATCCTAATTCGTATAAGAATCTAAAGTGGCACATATTTTATAATTTTTTAATCGCAGTGATAATTTTTTGTTAAAAAATTGAGGGAGTTATACTTTGTTCTATAAAACCTAGCCATAATTTTACAATTTAAACGATTATTTATATTTACGTAAATTAATTTAAAAGAGTAAATATTGGTATACTGTAATAAAACATGTCAACTTAATCAGTATGGATTATATTTTCATAATATGCAAAAGACTGAAAAAGTCATAATTTGTCGTATAAGGCCTTTATGACTCCCCTTCAAAAGAAAATGGAGTACAAACAGAAACAGAGTAGTTTTAGGCAATTCGGCCTTTGTATACCCCTTATGACAGAGGAAGACAGCCTCGAGAGTTGTGACGTCCTTCAGCCGGGAGCGAGGCCTGCAGTGCGTGTGACGTCAGACAAGAGCCGTGTAGTACCAAGCTGTCTATATAAATGACGCTGTGAGTGCAGAATCTGGGTGTACATTCAGGTGTAGCACACTCGATGACAACAATGTAGCTGGCACGTAACTAATGGAACTGTTAAATGTACAATGTGACGATTTATTGAAGGACAAATATACATACAAGAAAGACTTGGCTGGTTTTTACAAGAATGTCCCCCAAACCAGATTTCCGAGGTTGTATTCACTTGTCGCACGGACGTTGTGTATGTTTGGCTCGACATATGTGTGCGAACAACCTTTTTCTGTTATGAAATTAGCTAAGACCAAACCACGAAGTACCTTGTCGTATCATAATCTAACGTGCAGCCTTCGATTATAAATTTCCCAGACATTACGTCCTGACATTGATAAACTAGTTAAACAAAAGCGAAACAGAAAGTGTCGGAAAATGTCCACGTAATTCTGTACTGAGTGGGTCTCCTGTAATTTGCCAAAAAATTTGCTTTATGTTTTATTTTACGAGGGCTATCCAGAAAGTAGATTACGTTTTCGTCTGTTTCCGCTAGGGGCGGGGCTAGCGCGGCCATCTTGGGGTCAGAGCGTTCCGCAGCTCAGTCGGCATCTAGCCGTGCTAGTGAGAGGTTCGTGCTGTGCTCCGTTCAGATACTGTGACGGTTTGAAATGTCTGCTTTAATTGAAAATCCCGCGAGCTGCGAGGTGCGTGCAGTAATAAGGTTTCTGACTGCAAAAAACTGTAAACCGATAGAAATCTATCGGCAGCTTTGTGAAGTGTATGGGGACAACATTATCACTGAAGGTGGAGTGCGTCAGTGGGTCATCAGATTTAAAAATGGCCGAACCAATGTTCACGACGAAGATCGAAGTGGGGGACCCAGCATAGTGACTGCCGAACTTGTCGAAAAAGTCGGTGCTAAAGTCGTGAAAATCGAAGGTTCACAATAACGGAACTTTCTTTGAGTTTTCCACAAATTTCGCGAAATTTGTTGCACGAAATCATCAGCGAAAAGCTTGGTTACCACAAGTTTTGTGCAAGATGGATTCCAAAAATCTTGACAGAGGACCACAAAAATCAGCGAATGGCTGCAGCGTTGAACTTTTTGGACGTTTACCATAAGGCGAATGGCTGCAGCGTGGAACTTTTTGGACGTTTACCATAAGGATGGTGACTTTTTACTCGATCGCATTTTTACTGGTGACGAAACATGGGTGAAACACGTGAACTGTGAAACGAAATTGCAATCAATGCAGTGGGGGCACACAAGTTCTCCCCAAAAACCCAAGAAATGCATGCAAACAATGTTTGCAAGGAAGATGATGGCGACTGTTTTTTGGGACAGAAAAGGTGTGATTTTGGTGGACTTCCTGGAAAGAGGCACTACAATAAACTCTCAAAGGTATTGCCAAACTCTCCAAAAACTCAGAAGAGCCATTCAAAACAAGCGCAGAGGAATGTTGAGCTCTAAGATCTTGTTGATTCACGACAACGCCCGGCCCCACACGGCAAATGTCACTCGTGAAGTTCTTGAATCTTTTAAGTGGGAGTTGTTTCCTCATCCGCCGTACAGTCCCGACCTGGCACCGAGCGACTTCCACCTATTCCCAGCAATGAAGAAGTGGCTGGCTATGCAGCGTTTTGATGACGACGCACAGCTGCAAGAAGAGGTAACGAAGTGGTTAAAGGCGCAGGCGGCCGAATTTTTCGACGAAGGAATTTCCAAGCTCGTACATCGCTACGATAAATGCCTTAATTTGAATGGTGACTATGTCGAAAAGTAGTATTTGAGTGTGGCTTTCATCTGTATATAATAAAATTTGTTTCCTATACTTTGTTTACTTTTTATTCCAAAACGTAATCTACTTTCTGGATAGCCCTCGTATTTACTTTATAACATGTCCGACCTTCAGATAAACTACGAGTTGAAGTTTTATATATTTTCTCATAGCACAGAGCCAAAATGTAATTATTTATAAACTGTGACCAATTGTGTAATTAAGACAGTCAGAATTAATATTACAACACCCAAGATGTAAGCTGTACATATTATTAATACCCGATACGCTTACCGTCTTTCCTACGCTGTCGGAACCCCAACACATATAACTATTTCGTTCCTCTTGGGCAGCAGAAATCAGCGCGGTAACGTCACACGATAACTTGCCTTTCGTTCGGCAGCACACTGGCTGGTTAGAGCTGACGTCACGCCGCCACTACCTGTCTTACACTACCTTATGAAATCTTCAGATTGCAGAGGCGATACCAAAGCATACCAAATATGTATTATATTCTCCCAAAGTTGCACGTGTGTCTAATTATTGGTTCAAAAGTTATGGCCTATTGAAATGGTTCAGATTTATATGGATCGCACTGTACTTTAAATAAAAATCTGAATATCAAGTGTTCCAGTGTCTATTTTTCGTGATCTATAAAAGATACTTGTAGAGTATATATCCGACGATGAATGAAATGGGTGAAATGAAGCTCAAATGAGCTCAGAGTTCATAGAGCTTAGAATTAACCGATATTCGCCTTTCAGGGTAAGAGCAATTCCCAGAAAAATGCAACCTTATCCGGATAACTCACCCCGGCCGAGACTGGAACTCAGGAACTGTTGAATGTGAGGCAGACATGCTTAACCAATGTGTCCTGGTATACAACGAAAAATCAATCATTACATGCGCGCACCGTTCTATTTGTAGTCTTCACAGTGAGCAAGACGAACTTCGGTAGTACTCCTACCATCCAGTGGCCTTCACATCAGATACTCCTAGAGACTGTGACTACAATCACTGACTAAAATAACGTGACTTAATAAGTACTTTGCATCCCTCTAGTTAAACATCGTGTCTTATTAACCACCCCCGCCCCTCCAATATGTTCTCTCACAAAGACATAGAGGAGCCAACATCACCTCCCAGGAACGAGACAGCATGGGCAATAAGAAGAACACCGCAGAACGGAGACAGAGTCAGACAGTAAAGCGGCTTCCGCCGGAGTACTCCCCTCTTTTTTATTATTTTTATATTTTTATCGAGTGGAGGAAAAATGCATGTTACGCACATACCCTGGGATTGGAGTGTGATACTCCACTGGGGAATTGAACCGCCAGCCCTACCCACTAAAAAAACCTCCACCGGTTAGTATTCAGGAGTGGTGCTGTACCACTGTAGCACCTGCGGATTCAAGGTAGGGATGTATTGGCCAGGCAGAGGCCTAGTCCAAGGTGAGGAATGCGGCAGGACGTAAGCATGACCAAGGCCCTGCTTACGTCCTTGCTTATTAGGAGTGGGATGTGACTGGATTCTGGGTAACAAGTGAGGGAGTAGTGAGCGGTGTTGTTTGGAAGTAAATGAGGAATTAACGTTATTGACGAGTGTAGGGTCTCTGAGGCGGTTGGTGTCGACCTCTGGTGTTGGGTCCGTCGAACATCGTCTGAAGGACTGCCACTTCCTCCTTGATGAGTCTCCGGAGCGAGAATGTGTGTGTATCGCGATGTTTGATTGAGAATTCATGCTTCTCCTGTATGTCTTCTCGTAATTCTGTAAGCTATGTGCTGAGATTCATGTGTGCTGTAGCTTGATGCGCAGATGTAGTCATGAGCTCTGTAAGAAGTTCCTCCAAGGTGGTCAGTTTGGCCAATACGACCTGGAACTCCGAATGGAGAACCCAAGCGGCCTTCCCTAGTCCCTGGACTTCCTCCCAGAGCTGCTCCTGGCTGATTGAGGGAAGTGCTGTTGACTGTTGAGGTTGCTGATGTGGCGGCTGTGGTGTATTTGCCAGCTCTCGGGCTTCGTCTCCCGCCTCACTGCCGGTACCGGCAGCGTAGGGAGAACAGGCCGCTGCGCTGACCGGCAGGTTTTAGGCCCTTTCCTCTCCAAGGAGGCCCACCAAGTTGCCTGCTTCAGATGCTCTCCAGGCTCTTAACTCGCCGCAGCTGCACCTGGCTCCCGGAGCCTCCAGTCCAATGCAGCCAGCTAATAGCACCACGAAACCGGATCTACTTCCACGCACAGCACTGCACAGCAGCCGGCCGCCACCATCCGCCGCTGAACCATGGGCATCCACCCACATCGCCGTCATAGTCGGTGCTCCCCGAGATCTGCCAGCTAAGTACCTACTCACCGCGGCTGCGCAGAGGTGGCCTTCTGCACAAAGGGCCATCAGAATCACTTCCCAAGGACGCCCCACCGCCTCTGCGCCTTTGCAGTTTGCCGACAAGGGGGAGCGAGACGCTGCCTTAATTACGGGCCTGCTCTTGTTAGGGTAGTGCCTCAAAGTTGCAAATCTAAATCCAATATTTAACGATAAGTTAAGAAAGATGGATAGTCCAAACGAAGGTGATTAAAGTCTTTATCTGTCTTTGGCTTTTAGATTTTTAAGCAAAACGTGCACTTTACTATGAGTGGCATATATGTAGTCCTGTACTGTTTCCATTTATAGTTTGTCTTTTTATTTTCTTCTCTTATGTTAATAACGATCCCGTTTTCTTTAGTTCTTTACGCGTCTATGAACTTTCCGCTCTAAAACACTGGTATCAGCCGCAGTTAACAAAGGACAGCTAGATTTTCCTGCATTACTTTGTTAAAAGCATTCAACACAGTAATCTTCTGGGCGCTTTTAACAGCTTACCTTTAGAATGCCCTACTATCTCACCTTTATTGTCACTTACTAAGGAACAGAACCTGCAGAAGCAATAATGCTTATTGCCTTCCTGACTTCTCATCATTACTCTATGGATGGAGAAGTGGGAGGGAGGTAACCGTATCTCGTGTCATTTTGTTAAATTGTATGTTACAATTTATTTACTATTTCACATGACAAGACAGTACAACAGGATAGTTTTTCTTGAGGCTATATATGGAAATAAACACAGGATGAGCTAGGGAAATGCTTCTAGAGATTTCTGAAAAATTAGGATGAGAAAGATTGACACCTGCGAGAACAGGTGTCAGAAACTTGAATAGTATAACTCATGTGCTAAAGTGAATACGTTATACATCAGGAAAGAGAGTCTCTTAGGCCTCAGATGCAGGTTTCTACACCCTCCCTAGACAGGTTTATGACACCCCATGTCAGTAGAGTTACAGATCATTCAAAAACATTCTAACGGCTTCTACTTATGTGAATGAATCTTCTCTGTTTAAGTGTACAGAGTGAATAGGGCACATGCTTTTTAACGGTCCTGCTCCTTGTGTAACAATGCGTCCTCTGTCACACACATTCGCTGTCCTTGTCCTACATTATAAGGGGGCACATTCCTTTCAGGGAGCCTCTTTGCGTTCGTGGACAGTACAGACTTTCACTTTCTGTCACACAGTACTCAAATTAAACGAGAGAAAGAACTAAGAGAGCAAAAAGTGGAAACATTTTGAATAGATAAATGCTAACCATATAACTTTGATATAAAGAAAATTTTTTTTTTTTTAATTTACGTCCTCCAACAAGAAGTCATATCGGACGATGAATGGAATGGGTGAAATTATGCTCAAATGAGCCCGGGGTTCATGGACCTTAGAGTTACCCGACATTCGTCTTTCAGGATAACGGAAAACCCCGTAAAAACCTTATCCAGGTAACTCACCCTGACCGAGATCGGAACTCGGGACCTCTTGAACGTGAGACAAAGAAGATTTAATCATAAGTTACTGATATACATGGCAAAAAGAGAGTTAAAACTCTGGATGACGGTGAAAATTTATGCCGTTTCCTCTCTGGAGATTCCTTGTGTACCAAATTCCATCTTGACACCTACATAGTGTCTCAGGTTGCTGTTAACCTGTGCAATTCCTATCCTCTGAGTTGAAATTCGTAAGCTTTAAATATAAGATGGTAGCTGACACTGACAGCTGACGGAGTGTTAAATACACGTCAGCTAAAATTATGCATATGTGTACGAAGGAAATGATTCCCAAGCAGCAGCCATTTCTCCTTGGATAGACGAGCCAGGACGGCCAGGTTCTGTACCAACTGAGAACGAAGAAGTTGTGTTGCGGTGTACTGAGAACAATCCTGCAGTTAGCACTCACACCATCACTCGACAATTGCATCTAAGTCATAGCAATATGGGCATAATTCTTCAGGGAAATATTTTCACAATTACAAGATCCAAGCGATGCCTCCTGAAGACTGTTTTTTGCGACAGAAATTTTGTCAGTAGTATCTGGACAAAATTGAAAACGATGTAGTTTGCATCCCATGTAATGTTCACAAATGAAGCAATTTTCACATGTGAGCAGTTATTTAAGTGTTTGAATTCACATGTTTGGGCTTTCGAAAATCCTCATGCTACATTTCAGAGGTCACATTCAGCTGAGGACTAGTATTGTGTGGATTGGTATTGTGGATAACTTCTTCATGGGACCGTACACTTTGCCGCCCCGATTCAGTGCTTACAGTTAATTATTTTTGCAAAAGGTTTTGATGATGATGATGATGATGATGATGATGATGATGATGATGATGATGATGATGATGATGATGATGATGATGATAGTTGGCGCTACAGGGCATGTAGGCCCTTGGCCTCCCTAACCACCCTCTTCCATTGTACTCGGTCCTCTGCTTTTCTTCTCCAGCCCTTAACCCCCAACTTTCTCAAGTCGTCTTCTACATCATCTACCCATCTTTTCCTGGGTCTTCCTCTTCTCCTTCTGCCATCCAGCTTTCCTATGAATATCTTCTTAATTACACTGGTTTCCGGCATTCTCTGTACATGGCCAATCCACCTTATTCCTCCTTGTTTAATTTTCACTACTATATTTGGTTGTCCAAATAGACACTGTAACTTCAAGTTAGTCCACATTCTCCATCCGTCCACATGCAAACAGTTTTGCCTGATCTAAACATTTTCCCTTCGAATCAGACAGAAGACGTGGTTTCAACTGACGGGGCACCAGCTCACTTTGGAGCTAAGTACGTCGTCATCTTACAGCTATGCCCACCTCGGTAGCGTAGCTGGTAGCGTGTCTGCCTCACGTTCAAGAAGTTCCGAGCTCATATATCGGTCAGGGTGAGTTACCTGGTTAAGGCTTTTCCCGGGGTTTTCCCTTATATGTCGGGTAACTCTAAGCTCCATGGACCCCGGGCTCATTTGAGCATCATTTCACCTATTTCATTCATCGTCCGATATGACTTAACGTTGGAGGCAGTAAATTGCAAAAACAAAAAAGGAAAGAAAATCTTACAGCTATCACTGGATAGGCAGAGGTGACCCATTGCGTTATCGGCTCGCTCCCGTGACCTTACCCCACTTGACTTATTTTTGTGGGTCTATATGAAGAATGTAGTGTATGAAGCACCTGCTGAATCTCAAGAGGATCTTCTGACACCAATAATTTGCTCAGCTGGCGTATTTAGAGACATAGCTGGATTTTGCGAGAGTATGACTGAGTATGGCACGGCGATGTACTCTCTGTGGTCGTGTATTGCAATATTTGCTTTTACATTAACTCGTCTATCGCTTAAACGAAGCTTGTTGGACTAATTTTGCGACACCCTGTATATAAAGAAAGGGATGAAAGAGAAGCATAGGATCCCCTGAAGTGCATGCTCGGAAGTTCTTCGGTAAAATAATAGGTTATGTATTGGGCTACGGATAACGCCACACCATGCTGCAGTTCTGCATATCTGATGTGCTGCTGAAGTTTAATTTGCATTCACACTTTAGAAAATTAGATTCTGGTCCTTCATTACGATGCACACCTGCACAAATTAGAGACGCGTACTGCAGAAGTAAACAAACTTACAAAGGATGCGCTTGGAATATATTCAACACGGTCCTGGAGTAGGACAAAAATAAAAGGAAAAAACTGATGTGTTGCACTCACCTGACTCTCATTGTACATACTATTCTTACAATAAACCTATTCCTCAATCTGCTTCACGATGATAGAGCTAAAAGTTTGTAATTTATGTTACTGCTTTCCCGTAGTTGCAATTGATATGGGAATACAGTGTTAAGCGACAGTCAAATGTTCTAAGAACTGAAATACTGTTTGAAAATTCCGCTCTTTTTGTACTTCCAACAGCTAAACAAATGAATGACAACTTCCAATTTCAGAAAAGCATATGTATGGGAATATTCGGACTAGTAACAAGAAATAACGCAGAAATGTTTCACCCGCATGAAAATGTTTGACATACATTTTAACGAGATCTATATTTCTTGTGTTAAAAGCTTTTTTTCGTATTTTGAGGAATGAAGAGAATTTCTGAGGATATTTCTAGAAAGTTCAAGGTGCAGTAAATTTCATTAGTTATGAAAATATCTTAATATGGTTCTCTTTATCACACTTAATAGCCCGCCTGGGTAGCGTAGATGGTAGCGCGTCTGCCTAGCGTTCAAGAGGTCCCGAATTTCAATTTTCGTTAGGGTGAGGTTTCTTTCCGCGGTTTTCCCTTATCCCGAAAGACGAAATGTCAGGGGAACTGTAAGCTCCATGGACCCTAGTCTCATTTGAGCATCATTTCAGTCATTCAACTGATCGTCCGGTATGACTATATTGGAGGACGTAAATCTCTCTCTGTCTCTGTCTCTGTCTCTCTGTCTCTGTCTCTCTCTCTCTCTCTCTCTCTCTCTCTCTCTCTCTCTCTCTCTCTCTCTCTCTCTCTCTCTCTCTCTCTCTCTCTGTAAAAAAGCTCTCAGTGAGCAAGCTCACACACAATAGAGTCATCTCTGAGAAAATCTAAGTCTTCTCCTGGCCATTGTTAGAGTTGCCGTAGAGTTTTCTTAGAGCAGTAAGGAATTAAATAGCAAGCCAAAAGGAAAGAAAAAGCTTTCGAGTATATATAGGTTCGTACCTTCACATTTAGTAAACATCAGGGGCTCTGCATTCCGAGGTTCCTGTTCTGCAGGTACATACTGTACTTTTCATCATCATCATCATCATCATCATCATCATCATCATCATCATCATCATCATCATCACGGTATAAGCTTTGTGGCCCGTTCCGACTTCAAGGAAATTGATCGGACTATCTCATTCGTGGCCTGCCAAAATTTCTTCTACCTACAGGTTTATACTTGTATACTATTTGTGGTTACGGTCTTCGGTCATTCTCTGCACATGATCTTGCCATTTTTTCCTGTATGCAATGATTGCATCATTTGACTGTGAATTTCCAATTATCTTCTAATATCCTCGTTTCTTTTCTTGTCTATGAGTCTATAACCTGCCACCTGTCTCAGAAATTTCATCTCAGCAGCCTCCATTTTCTTCTGTTGTGAGATAGTCAAGACCCAGTTTTCACACCCATAAAGCAGGGTTGGGATCGCCAATATTTTATATAGTTTTAACAAAGTTTGACGATTACAATTTTTAAAAGTTCTTATTATTGTGCCACATATTGTTTGTAATTTGTTTATTTTGTTTTGTATATCTCTATTACTGGTATATGACACAATATAGCCAAGATAATTAAAATAGCTTTGTTGTTGGATGGGTTAATCATTTATGCAAATTTTTGCTCTCAAATGGTTCGTTCCTATAAAATCCATTATTTTTGTTTTTTCATATGAAATTTGAAGATTATATTCTCTTATAATATTATTTAATTCATGTATGGCTCTATGTAAGTTATCTTCCGTCTCCGCAGTTAAAATCTGGTCATCAGCAAACAGCAATGTGTCTATATTTCTCCCCTTTATTTTAAAATGTGTTCTGAGCATAGTTTGCCATCGTACAACTGCGTCATTAATATATATATATATATATATATATATATATATATATATATATATATATATATATATATATATATATATATATATATTAAATAGGGTAGGTGGCAATGAACACCCCTGTCTTAGTCCTAAATTAATCTCTACTAGGTCATCTTTTTCTATGGATTTCTCCAGTTTAAATTTTGTTTTATATACATACCTTGTACTGTTCCTAATAAATGTTGAGGAAATCCAGTTTTAATCATTATTTCCAATAGCAGATTTCCTTTTACTTTATCAAAAGCTTTTGCATAGTCTATAAAAACTATTAGAGTTGGTCATTCCAAATCTTTTGCCCTTTTTCTGAGCTGGGGTCGTCATAATATTTATCCAGCCGTTTCTATTTCCTTGAAGAGATCGAGTAGAGTTAATTGTCCAACGTGAAGCAGAGTAAGGCTGTTGCTGGAGTTACCAGCTGATAGACTAACAGCCACGTCTATCATATGCACTATCCCCAAATGAAGGGATTGCCTCTTCCGCCGCCATGAATGTCGCCGTTGAGGTCTTCACCCAGTTACCCCGGGCATGGGACCTCCATATTTATATCTCCTGGAGATAGGGTGTCCCAGTATTTAAGCCCCCAGGAACCGGGCTCCTTGGTCCACGGGTCCTCATTACCGTAGCTATTCGGACCAATCCACCATTTCTGCTGGGCTCCCCCATCCCCACCCGGGGGACGCGCCCGGTAGGGTTTACAAGGTCCCCTCCCCCCGGGTACTGTACTTTTATTGGTGTCAAAAGTTTCAGGAACGTCTTACCAACATCAAAATAATACAAAAAAGGTGTTGCTATGCACATTGGTTTGAAAATGTTTTGCGAGAGAGCTTGAAAATTGTTAAACTTCAATATTAATTATGTAATTGGATTGAAAAGCTAAAACTGATTTGATTGTTTACCATAGAGTAAGGAATTAATGAAATTGTTTTCCGCTAAAGGCGTGCTTGCTTTTGGTTTGGTTGTTTGATGTAGGGCACTAACGGCTGAAGAAAATATATCCTTTGAGTTAACAAACCGATATGCAGCATATCCATGGGCTCACGAATTCACCACCTCTTGACAGACTGTCGCTTATTTGAGAAGGAGTGTTTCGGATCTTGGGAGACCTCTCTTTATCTTTCTGATAAACAGTATTGTTTGTCTTATTTATGGTACGTAAATATATAAAGATGATTGCCGACGCGGAAACAGGCGACATATAATTATCCATGAGAGAAACAGGGAAACTCCAAGTTGATCCCGCAAACTTCCAACGACTGCCCTCGCGACTTATTTATCATCATGCAAAGGCCAAACACACAGGAAATTAATTTTGTGTCTAAACTTCGAAAGGTATATCATCATGCTACATAAAAGAGTTTAAGTCTTGATAACAATTGATAAACGTTATATAATAAAATAAAATAAGTGAAATATTTTGAAGGCTTTGTCAAGGACTGTAATACCTTTCTACTTTGTAATACTTTCGTTTGTTCAAAATAAAAGAAGGTGTACTTATGTGTTCTGTAAAATTTTGCGTGTACTTTTATATTTAGTAATAAACCGACCCATTATCACATCAGGACGTCGTCCTCTGTAGTGAAATATGTGTAGCATTATAGTGAGTTCTTAATTTAATATTGTGTCTGTCTTCGAAAGATATATCTCCATGGTAAATATAAAAGTTTCAGTCTTGATAACAAATGATAAACGTTATGTAATAAAATATGATAAGTGAAATAGCTCTGAATACTTTGGTATGAAGTGGAATATATTTATACATTGTAATGCTTTTGTTTATCAACCTTCATGAAGAACGACAAGGCAGACGTCAACAGAAGTTCTGCCTAAACTTTTGGGGAATCATTCATCACTATATTAGTCACTGATTCTTAGCTCCAGTTCTGGAATAGAGAGACGTGTCTACAGTTACTCAGAAACGAATTCCGTTATTTAACTCATGAACGTCATACAACGAATGTAGTTTATACATTGTGCATCAGCTCATTTCAGTCGGATAGTTTGTAATTTCCTGAATGATAATTTTCTGAATAGATGAACAGTTCAGGAGAGTTTTATTGCATAGCCTGCCCATTCTAATTTGAATCAAATGTATTTCTTCATTGGGTTCATATAAAGTCCTTGGTTTATGCCACCACATATTGACCCTCTCAGAACTCAACCATACTGGATTTGACCACTTTGACCAGGAACTTGTAACAACTTAAGTGATAGCATTAATGCAAGTTCTGGGCAAAACAGAAAGCAACTTCAAGCTATTCTGGAGACTTTCAATGCGCCCTGTAAGTAAACACTTCATTTCTTTAAAACTCATAGTCATTTAAATTATTTTATTACGAGGGCTGTTCAATAAAGAATGATCACTTTTTTTTTTTTTTTTTTTTTTTTTTTGACAACGAACCTTTACTCATCCTCATAATTTTTTGGTCCTTCTCCAAATAGTCTCCCCTGAATGCGATGTACTGGTCCCAGCGTTTATACCACTCTTCAAAGACATTCTGGAAACCATCTTTTGAGAGATCCTTCAAAATTGCCTCCGCAGCCTTCACCACTGCTTGTGATGATGGATAATGCCTCCCACGAAGCCGTTTCTTCAAGTTATAGAATAGAAAAGTGTCACATGAGACTAAATCCGGACTATAGGTAGAGTGAGGGATGCACTTCACGTTGATTTTAGCATGATATACAGCAACAACGTTGGCAATATGTGGCCGCGCATTATCGTGGTGCAGCATCCAGCCTGATTCACGGAAATGTGGTCTTTTGCGCCTGATATGGACTTGCAATGTTTTCAGGACATCCTTGTATTATTGTCCAGTTACTGATGTGTGTGCAGGTACAACATGCTGATAAACAATTCCACGAATATCAAAGAATGAGATGACCATAGCTTTCCCAGCAGAAGCAAACACTTATGCTTTTTGGGGGGTTGGTGATGAAGGAGATTTCCACACTCAGCTTTGCTGTATGCTCTCAGGATCAAAATGTTGTACCCAAGTTACATCAGCAGTAAAAGAAACTCCCGATCTTCCTGAAACATCAACTTTAACTTCCTTTTGTTCGGGAATCAACAGTCTTGGAACCCATCGCGCACAAACACGTCTCACGTGTAATGGTTCAGTCACCAACGTGTGGATAACACCCAATGAAATGTTCAGTATTTCAGAAAGTGATTTTAAGGTAATCCGATAATCATCTCACAATGGCAGCAGCAGTGTTGATGTTTTCTTCCGTAAGAGCAGTAACTGGAGCACCGGATCCACCTTCCTTTGAAATTGATTGTCTCCCTTCTTTAAACATTTTAAACCACCTTCGAGCTGTGCTGTAGGGAAGAACAGACTCTACATAGACCTCCTGTGACATTGTATAAGCCTCAACTGAAGATTTGTTGAGACGAAAGCAGAATTTCAAATCTGCATATTGTTCCTCGCGTGTTACCTCCATTGCAGCGTTAGGCGATACTGAATATATCTGAATTTGTCTGGTTCTTGTCCGAACCACGATTACTACGGCGTATTCCCTTCACATTAAGCTAACAGAATGTAATAAGATTGAATTTTAGTGCAAAAAATTATGACCCTAAAAATATTATGATCATTCTTTAATGAACAGCCCTCGTACATTAAGATCATTTCCGGAATTCCTGACAACTTTATTCTTCCACGATGTATAATACAGTGGCCGAAGTGAAGAAAGTATTTCTGAAACACGCAAGGAATCGATAAAGGTAAAACATGATATATTAGCATAATAGAAAGTGACATGACACGCTGTGCTGAAGATTGTAACTTTCACTCTGAGGTTTTGTTTATATCTCTGTTGATTTTTACCTGGAAAAGCGTCAAGTGCATACGAGTACGTGATGGATATTCAGTGAATATTGGTTAAACAGAAAGATTCGCATTGAGGTACAGCTGTAACAAAGGCATGAGAAAACTATAACCAGGCATGTAATAAATGTAAACCTTGTGTACATCTTCTCCAGTTTAGAACGAAATGTAAAACTCTGACGTGTAGGACTAACATAGGTTTCGCTTCCTTTGTTCTATTTTTGCAAACGCTTATTCCTCTCTCTCTAGCCCCTCTTGGTTATGATATAAAAGTTTACATAAATTATTGATGCTTTTCTTGTAGCACTATTGATATATAGCAGTATTTTAGTGATAGATCTTTTAAACCCGTTCACTACGCCATACTGTGAAATTCGGATCTCTTTGCATAGCCAAGAATAAAAAAAAAAAATGAATAATGACCCACATTTGAGAAATGTACGGCTGTAGGTATTAAATATTCAGACAACTACATATATCTCCAAATTTATTCACGCCAAGACACTAAACCGGTATGATATAAATTGTTTCTTTTAACAAGATCTCCATTTCTGTGTACCGAAACTTGTCTACCCCTTAAGGTTTGCAACTTATGTGAAAGTTATCCAGAATGAAGAGAACATCTCATTTCCAACCTTTCAGTTGTTATGAGAATATACGAAACATATCTGCTTTCATTAAATACTCAGAGGAATGTTTGACAAAATAATCTTTTTCAAACTAAATTCTATATAATGGTTAATCTGGACTGAGGAGATTTCCTGAAAACCATTTGTCAGATTCTCATAGGGTACTCAATTTAAACACGAGAGTGGTCTGAAAATTATCCGGCCTAATAAAAAATACAAGATATTCTTTCAGAAATTTTTTCTTTATTATTTTCAACATAGTCCCCTTGTAACTCTACACACTGCTCCCAGCGATGCTACCATTTCTGTAACCCGTCCAAATAGTACTCGGCGTCTTTCAACATAGTCGCCTTGTAACTCTACACATTTCTCCCACCGATGCTCCCATCTCTGTAACCCGTCCTAATAGTACTCGGCGTTTTTCAACATAGTCGCCTTGTAACTCTACACACTTCTCCCAGCGATGCTCCCATCTCTGTAACCCGTCCAAATAGTACTCGGCGTTTTTCAACATAGTCTCCTTGTGACTCTACACAGTTCTCCCAGCGATGCCCCCATCTCTGTAACCTGTCCAAATAGTACTCGGCGTTTTTCAACATAGTCTACTTGTAACTCTAAACACTTCTCCCACCGATGCTCCTATCTCTGCAACTCGTCCTAATAGTACTCGACGTTTTCCAACATAGTCTCCCTGTAACTATACACACTTCTCCCACCGATGCTTCCATCTCTATAACCCATCCAAATAATACTCGGCGTTTTTCAACATAGTCTCCTTGTAACTCTACACACTTCTCCCACCGATGCTCCCATCTCTATAACCCATCCAAATAATACTCGGCGTTTTTCAACATAGTCTCCCTGTAACTATACACACTTCTCCCACCGATGCTCCCATCTCTATAACCCATCCAAATAATACTCGGCGTTTTTCAACATAGTCTCCCTGTAACTATACACACTTCTCCCAGCGATGCTTCCATCTCTATAACCCATTCAAATAATACTCGGCGTTTTTCAACATAGTCTCCTTGTAATTCTACACACTTCTCCCAGCGATGCTTCCATCTCTATAACCCATCCAAATAGTACTCGGCGTTTTTCAACATAGTCTCCTTGTAACTCTACACACTTCTCCCAGCGATGCTCCCATCTCTATAACCCATCCAAATAGTACTCGACGTTTTTCAACATAGTCTCCTTGTAACTCTACACACTTCTCCCACCGATGCTTCCATCTCTATAACCCATCCAAATAGTACTCGGCGTTTTCCAACATAGTCTCCTTGCAACTCTACACACTTCTCCCACCGATGCTTCCATCTCTATAACCCATCCAAATAGTACTCGGCGTTTCCCAACATAGTCTCCTTGTAACTCTACACACTTCTCCCAGCGATGTTCCCATCTCTGTAACCCGTCCAGATAGTACTCGACGTTTTCCAACATAGTCTCCTTGTAACTCTACACACTTCTCCCAGCGATGCTCTCATCTCTGTAACCCGTCCAAATAGTACTCGACGTTTTCCAACATAGTCTCCTTGTAACTCTACACACTTCTCCCAGCGATGTTCCCATCTCTGTAACCCGTCCAAATAGTACTCGACGTTTTCCAACATAGTCTCCTTGTAACTCTACACACTTCTCCCACCGATGCTTCCATCTCTATAACCCGTCCAAATAGTACTCGACGTTTTCCAACATAGTCTCCTTGTAACTCTACACACTTCTCCCAGCGATGCTCTCATCTCTATAACCCGTCCAAATAGTACTCGACGTTTTCCAACATAGTCTCCTTGTAACTCTACACACTTCTCCCAGCGATGTTCCCATCTCTGTAACCCGTCCAAATAGTACTCGACGTTTTCCAACATAGTCTCCTTGTAACTCTACACACTTCTCCCAGCGATGTTCCCATCTCTGTAACCCGTCCAAATAGTACTCGGCGTTTTTCAACATAGTCTCCTTGTAACTCTACACACTTCTCCCACCGATGCTTCCATCTCTATAACCCATCCAAATAGTACTCGGCGTTTTCCAACATAGTCTCCTTGTAACTCTACACACTTCTCCCAGCGATGTTCCCATCTCTGTAACCCGTCCAAATAGTACTCGACGTTTTCCAACATAGTCTCCTTGTAACTCTACACACTTCTCCCAGCGATGTTCCTATCTCTGTAACTCGTCCAAATAGTACTCGACGTTTTCCAACATAGTCTCCTTGTAACTCTACACACTTCTCCCACCGATGCTTCCATCTCTATAACCCATCCAAATAGTACTCGGCGTTTTCCAACATAGTCTCCTTGTAACTCTACACACTTCTCCCAGCGATGTTCCCATCTCTGTAACACGTCCAAATAGTACTCGACGTTTTTCAACATAGTCTCCTTGTAACTCTACACAGTTCTCCCAGCGATGTTTCCATCTCTGTAACACGTCCAAATAGTACTCGACGTTTTTCAACATAGTCTCCTTGTAACTCTACACAGTTCTCCCAGCGATGTTTCCATCTCTGTAACACGTCCAAATAGTACTCGGCGTTTTTCAACATAGTCTCCTTGTAACTCTACACACTTGTCCCAGCGATGCTCCCATCTCTGTAACACGTCCAAATAGTACTCGACGTTTTTCAACATAGTCTCCTTGTAACTCTACACACTTCTCCCAGCGATGCTCTCATCTCTGTAACCCGTCCAAATAGTACTCGGCGTTTTTCAACATAGTCTCCTTGTAACTCTACACACTTGTCCCAGCGATGCTCCCATCTCTGTAACACGTCCAAATAGTACTCGGCGTCTTTCAACATAGTCTCCTTGTAACTCTACACACTTCTCCCAGCGATGTCCCCATCTCTATAACCCGTCCAAATAGTACTCGGCGTTCCTCAACATAGTCTTCTTGTAACTCTACACACTTTTCACAGCGATGCTCTCATCTCTGTAACCCGTCCAAATAGTACTCGGCGTTTTTCAACATAGTCTCCTTGTAACTCTACACACTTCTCCTAACGATGCTACCATCTCTGTAACCCGTCCAAATAGTACCGGGCGTTTTTCAACATAGTCTTCTTGTAACTCTACACACTTCTCCCAGCGATGCTCCCATCTCTGTAACCCGTCCAAATAGTACTGGGCGTTTTTCAACATAGTCTCCTTGTAACTCTGCACACTTATCCTAGCGATGCTCCTATCTCTGTAACCCGTCGAAATAGTATTTGAGGTTTTTCAACATAGTCTCCTTGTAACTCTACACACTTCTCCCAGCGATGCTCCCATCTCTGTAACCCGTCCAAATAGTTCTATGCGTTATTCTCTTCAAAATAATTATTCACGATTATGATTGCCTCTTCTTCTGACGAAGATCTCTCTCCTCCGAGCGCAATTTTCAGATGAGAGAACAAAAAGAAGTCGCTTGGGACTAGATCTGGTGAGTCAAGCAGTTCAAACCGTAATTCGTGGATCTGCGCCATTGCAACGCTGTAGTGTGAGATGGTGTGTTGTCTTGGTGAAACAGGATTCTCTTTTTCTGTAAATGTGTCTGTTTTTCCTCAACTTCTGCTTCAGCTTGTCAAGTAATGATGCATGATGTGGTCCTGCAACGGTTTTTCCTTTTTGAAGATAATCGATTAAAATAACTCCATGACTATCCCAAGAAACAGTTGCCATCACTTTCCATGCCGAAAAAAAGACATTTTCTGCTCTTTTGGAGCCGGTTCTCCCTTTGAAATTCACTATTCCTACTGTATTATTGTTTCGGGCGTATAATGGTGTATCCAGGCTTCATCTACAGTAATTAATTGGTGCCAAAACTCTGATTTATTGCGCCTAAAGTGCGCCAACAGAGCGTTGGAAGTGTTCATTCGAACACGTTGTTGGTCTAACTTAAACAAACGCGGCACCAAACGCGCGGACTGTTTCATCATGTCTAAATATTGATTTAATAGATGACGAACATGATCTTTTGACATATTCATACCCTCTGCCATCTCTCTCACTTTAATCCGGCGTTCGTCTAGTAGCATTTGGTTAACTTCGGGGATGTTTTCTTCGGTTTTGCAGTTTTGTACGTCCCGAACGTTCGTCTCCGAAGCTCTTATGGCCACGTTTAGACTCAACTGCTCAAAATTTCACTTTGGTAAATGGTGGTGCAGAGTCCCCATACACAGAATCCAACTCATCTTTGATTTGCGTAGGCGTATTGCCTTTCAAAAATAAGTATTTAAGACAGCTCGATAGGAGATTTTGTCACAAAAACACTCACATCAACTCACTCAACTGAGCGTCCAAAATGGCTGCAACTTTGGTGAGTAACTCTTAAGAAATGAGCATAAAAAAATTCACTAGCTTTTATTTACGAGTGCTGCCATCTTCATGTTGAGGTCGGAAACTTTTCAGATCACCCTCGTACTAATTTGGTATTTAGCAGAAGCTGTTTTTAGGTTTTACAGTGCAAACAAGCACATAAACCTCCATTTTTCTGACAATACACTTTTGTTCGATTCAGGAGGTTCCACAAAATGTATTTATAGTGAAACCTCGATATAAAACTTTTGATGGTATGCAATACTCCTCTCTTTCCATACGTTTACTTACTTTGCTTTTAGGACGTCTCCACTTTTCAGTGGTTAACCTTAATTCTCAAACTCCATCTGCGCTTATCCTTCCATTCTGCTTCAACCAACTACGCGCGCCCATGATCCGCACTATTCCAGATTTTCACGAAGCTATGGTTGAGCCTTGTTTCCTTGTACCATCTGGTGACCACTGTAGCATTTATTTGGCTAGCTCTCTTCTTCCATCTTTCTCACGTGACCATCCCACAGTAGTGTTCGGCTCCCAATTCTTTCATACCTATTATCTTTCTAATATACTCATTCCTTCTTTCTCCAACCTGGGTACTCTGACATTCCTCCTTATTTTATCTATTTCAACTGCTTCTATCTTGCTTTTTGACTTTCCAATAAACTACAGGCCTCTGCCTCATATGGCTCTCGAATATGACCTGAATAATTCTCTTTTTTGGTTCCATTGTTATTTCCCTAATCGATAATACTCCATTCAACATATTTCTTATTTTATAATCTACACCTGCTTTGCAATTTCCGGATTCATGAATTGTTGATCCAAATGAATAAATTATTTTGCCAATTGAATTATTCCTTGACGGAGCTTGATGTTTCGTTCATTTCCACCTGTTACCAAATAGTTTGACTCACATTAGCTTTCAATCCACCTGTCTCAAGAGCTTCAAGAAGGTTCGTTATCAAAAATTTCCTGTGAAATCGTGCACTGATCACTTGATCATCTCCAAATAACAATGAATTTACAGTCATTTGTCCGACTGAAATTCCCGTTCCATGACATGAGTTGTTCCACTGTTTCAGTATCTGTTGCATATATATTTTAAATAATGTAGCACACATATTACAGCTCTGTCTCAAGCCTTTGGTGGTTTGGAAAGTATGCGATTATATCTTTCCTATCTTAGCAGGTTATTAAGGTTATTCATTTTAACTGTTGACATAGAGAGTATGTTACAATTGTTACCTCATACGTATTTATTTTACACATATATATACACACAATGCTCCCCCCATATCAAGACTAGTTCATTTTACAAATTCTATTCTCCAATACTCCACGATTCATTTTACAGTAAATAAAAGTTGTATCATTACTAAAATGCCTCCGAAAAATTAAATACGAGAGCTTATTGTAAAGTTTTAATGATAACCCGACTTTATGCTAGATTGATGAAAATTTGTCATTGTCATCATTGATCCCTTGGGACATTATGTTGGTAGTTTCAGTGATTTGAGTGCTTTTCTTTGCAGTGAGTGCTAGGAGTGACTGAGATGTAATTTGGAGATAATTGAGGCTCGTAGTATGATCAAGTTCCTGCATTTGAAGGACAAAACTGGCCAGGAAATCCACGATGAGATGACGACTGTTTATGGAAATCATTGCCCATCGTATGACACTATTGTTAGGGGGAAAAGGAATTTTCAAACTGGTCACATGTCCCTGACAGATGAGCCAAGAGCTGGTAGACCGTCAGCTGTCACATTGAAGAAAGTGGAGTGTTTAATACTGGAAGACAGACGAACAACCATCCAAATAATCATGAATGAGACACATCTTAGTTATGGTAGTGTGTGGACGAACTGCACACGTCTAAGGGCTCTGAACGGTGGGTTCCACGTTTGCTAACCCCTTTCCAAAAGCAAACACGGCGTGACATTTCAAGACAGATGTTGATGCTGTTGCAACAGGCTGAAGATGAGTTTTTGCTCGTCTGGTGACCACAAATGAATCCTGGATCTATCAGTATGATCCAGAGACAAACATCATGAAAATGTAATGGAATCATGCTGATTCCCCCTCCCAGAAAGGCAAAGGTGCAAATGTCAGCTGGGAACGTCATGCTTTCAGTTTTCTGGGACTGTCGTGGAGTCATCCTTACAGATTATCTTGCCAAGGGTCAAACCATCACTGACAGATACTACTGCAATCTTCTGGACAAGTTACGGGCAGCTCTGATTAAAAAACGACGCGGTATGCTCTCCAAAGTTGTTCCTCTTCTGTCTGATAATGCACCCCGCAGGGGAAGGGATCCGTCCCTTTCAGCTGCCAAAGTGCGGGCGCTGCGGACCCTTAGCACTCGTGGTACCTCTGACGTTACTAGAGGAACCTCGGGCCGAAAAGCCGAGCCCCTCCTTCGGGAGTTGTTCGGATTGGGTTGGTCTCGAGGGGGCAGTGTGTTCCCGATACCCGTGGGAGATTGGGTACGTCTTCGGACGGGGTTGAGGGAAGCCATTAAGTCTCTGGGTACTAGCCTGCTAAGCTAGTAGAAGGTGTGCTAGATCACCAGGCGGCCCCACCGAGGTCATATCGGTAGACTTCACCTTGACTGTTGACGCGCGTAAGTGGCGTATCCACTTCCATCCCGTCTTGTGTCCCTAGGACCAGATGGGGGGGCTTGTTAGGTAACTAGGTCTTGTCCTACGGAAAGCCCCACGGAGGATGCCGAGCGCCCTTTGGGACAGCTCGGATACTCCCTGGTTGAAAGAGGCCCGCGTCTTGTTCCTACGGGTTCAAGGCTAATGGGAGTAGAACCTCTGGACTCAACTCAACTGTCTGACAATGCACCAGCTCATTCATCTCAAGTTGCAGTTGACAAAACAAAAGAATGTGGCTCTGATACCTTATAGCATCCACCTTACTCACCTGATCTCGCACCGAGTGACTTTATCACGTTCCTGGAAATGAGGAATCCGTTGCGTGGTCGCCAATTTGACAACACAAATGACGTCATTAATGAAGTGGAAGAGTGGTTTTAAGTGAATTCTGCAGACTTCTACAATCAAGGTATTCGGAAGGTCAAGAAACGCTGGGAAAAACGTGTAAATCTGGATGTGACTACGTAGAGAAGAACTAAGAAACACATATCAACACAAACTCTCTATCTCATTTTTAAAGGGTGGTAATTAAAACATTACAACACCCCATCGTGTAAATCTTACGTAATTCTAGAATGTACCTATAACAAACTTGAATTAAAATGAGCTAACTGTTAACAAACATATATACATAAGACAAATTAAATACTTCTTTGTCAAATTAAATATAAAAAATCATTGATAGTTCAAGTATTTTCTTCATGACATCTCACTACTGAATTATTCTGGTGAAAGAAGCGTTTCCCTTGTCCTGGAGTTGTTTGTAGTAACGTACTATAATCTGGTTCAGGCGATAAAATCTAAGAATACTCTGTGTTTATGTGACATCATGAGGAAGCAGTATCTCAGTGCAGTGACGGAAGCAGCTGTTACCTATACCAAGAATACACACGTATTTCAAAGAAATACAAAAGAGTACAAACATGTATAAATGCTGATGGAGGACACTGCCAACATTTTCTCTGAGATGTAAATAGTGTCATGTAATCTCCCAATTGTGTATTACAATCTCCCAAAGTTGCACGTGTGTCCTATTATTAGTTCAAAATTCATGGCCTATTCAAATGGTTCAGGTTTATATGGATCGCACTGTACTTTAAATAAGAATCTGAACATCAAGTGTTCCAGTACCTATTTTTCGAGATCTACAAAGGAAAGTTGTTGAATATATTCTCTCAACCAATTCATTTTGCGTCATTCTTTAAATTAAAATCATCTAACGTAAGGCATGTCTGACGATGAAGCTCAAATTAGCTCAGTGTTCATAGGGCTTGGAATTAACCGATATTCACCTTTCAGCGTAAGAGAAATTGCCGTAAAAATGAAACCTTATCCGGATAACTCATCGCGACCGAGATTGGAACTCAGGAACTCTTGAATGTGAGGCAGACACGCTTAACCAATGCGTCGCGGTACTTATCATTACATAAGCGCACAGTTCTATTTGTAGTCTTCACAGTGAGCAAGACAGACTTCGGTATTACCCCTACCATCCACTGGGCTTCACAGAGACTGTGACTACAGCCACTGACTAAAATAACGTGACTTAGTAAGTACTTTGCATTCCTTTAGTTAACCTCGTGTTTTATAAATGCCTCCCCTCTCCAATAAGTTCTCACACAAAGACATCGAGCAGCAAACATCAGCTCCCAGGAACGACGAAGCATGGGCAAAAAGAACACCGCAGCACGGAGACAGAGCCAGACAGTAAAGCCACTTCTTCCGCAGCCCTCCCCTGCCAGCTCTTGGGCTTCGTCTCACGCCTCACTGGCAGCGGAGGGAGCACAGCCCGCAGCGCTGACCGGCAGGTTTTGGGTCCTTGCCTCTCCAAGGAGGCCCACCAAGCCGCCGGCTTCAGACGCCCTCCCTGCTCCTAACTCGCTGTGGTGCACCTGGCGCCCGGAGCCTCCAGTCCAGTGCAGCCAACTAATAGGCCCACGAAACCGGATCTACCTCCGCACACAGCACACACCCACATCGCCGTCATAGTCGGTGCTCCCCGAGATTTGCCAGCTAAGTACCTACTCGCCGCGGCTGCGTAGAGGTGGCCTTCTGCACAAAGGGCCATCAGAATCACTTCCCCAGGACGCTCCACCGCCTGTGTATGTTTGCAGTTTGCCGACAAGGGGGAACGAGACGCTGCCTTAATCACGGGCCTGCCCTTCTTAGGGCAGTGCCTCAAAGTTGAAGCCAGTAAGCTATAACGACACCTCCCCTGTGGGCGCTGCTGCGCCTACGGACACACCGCCAGCATCTGCGCAGAGCGTCTACCGTGTCACTACTGTGGCGCCCCCACGCCGACAGCCGAATGCACGGCTCACGACTTGAGGCATCGTCGCTGGTACTGCGCCACCTGTAATGGCCTTGGTCACTTCACAGGGCAGGCGCAGTACCAGGAGTCCGACCGCGCCGCATCCCGTACAGCACACACCAGTGGATTCGCGGAAAGCGGTAGACTGCCTCCGGGAGGAAGCTCGGCGACGGAACCACAGACTACACAACATCGAGGAGTTCCTGGCAGCCGGATCAGCCTCTATCTCGCAAGGGCTCACCAGAGATGACGTTCAGGACCTCCATACTGAGGTCCTGAACATAAATCTACGACTGGGAAACCTGGAGGACACTATTGCCGCCGCCAACACTCACCATGACCCACTAGCGCCACCTTGATGGAAGTTAAAGACGGACTCATGACTCTGCAGAGACAATTGACAGACAGCCTGACGTTACATCAAGACCACATAGCCTCCTCGCTAAATATAGATATCACAGAAGACATCAGAGACAACAAGAACCCACGTACAACTGGAGGAGGCCCTTGGAACCACCACAGACACCATCTCCAGCCACACCACCAACATACAGGACAGACTCGACCACAAACTCACAATTCTGCAGGACAACATCAACCAAGTGCCAATTCACTGAAAGATACTCTACAGAAACTGCAACACCTTCCTCAGTAACAGCTAGACTTACAGTTGAAGGTAGAGGATGTGTACCAATTAGTCCAGGATCCACAGGTTCAAAGACCCCGGCCTCCTTCAACCAGGGAGTTACCGAACTGTCCCAAAAGGGCACCCAGCGTCCTCCGTGGGGCTTTCCATAGGGCAAGTCGTAGAAGCGAACAAGCCCCCCCCCATCTAGTCCTATGGACTCAAGACGGGATGGAAGTGGATACGCCACTTACGCGCGCCAACCCTAAAAAGAGGAAGGCTGCGAATATGACTTCGGTGGGGCCGCCTGGCGATCTAGCACACCTTCTACTAGCTCTGCAGGCTTCCCTTCAACCCCGTCCGAAGACGTACCCGATCAACCAAGGGTATCGGGAACTAGTGCCTCCTCGAGACCAACCCAATCCGAACAACTCCCAGAGGGAGGGGCTCGAAAGTTCGGCCCGAGATTCCCCTAGTAACGTCAGACGTACCACGAGTGCTAAGGGTCCGCAGCGCCCGCATCACGGCAGCTGAAGGGGACGGATACCCTCCCCACCCCTAAGGTAGACTTACAGATCGCTATGTCCAGCTTCACACACGATCCACACGAGATGTACGAGTACTTAACGCAGATTTTCTCAAAAATAGACAACTTATAAGCTACCCTACCGTAGGTGAAAGACATAACTGACCGGACTACGCGCCAAAGACGCCGCCAGACGCAACCCCAACTTAAGCACATATGTGCACAGATAAACTTAATGAAATAAAGATTTCCTAATCCTTCCGACACCGCCCATTTAATCCCGGCGATCTACAAAGGGCCTCGGTCATGGTTGGACCCCCGGAAATATTTTTCCCTACAACCGTGATTACGGGGGGTGAATCAGCGGGACCCCAACACCTTTCTCCTATGGATTTCTTCCTACATCTTCCCCTATCGATAAAAGAAACTCCAGTAAGTAACATTTAGGATCTCGTTAACCCTTTAGATTTTAAATACATGGCACCCTCGCTATCGGAAGGAGTGCAAACCATCACGCGATATCCTCTCTGTCAGTAATTACATTCACTTTTCCTCTCTGCAAATCTAAATCCAATATTTAACGATAACTTAAGAAAGATGAATGGTTTAAACGAAGTTGATTAAAGTCTTTATACATCTTTGCCTCTGTGCTGTAAGCAAAACATGCGCTTTACTACGAATGGCATATATGTAGTCCTGTACTGTTTCCATTTATAGTTTCTTTTTATTTTCTTCTCTGATGTTAATAATGATCCCGTTTTCTTCAGTTCTTTATGCGCCTATGAACTTTCCGCTCTAAAACACTGGTATAAACGGCAGTTAACAAAGGACAGCCGGATTCTCCTGCTTACTTTGTTAAATGCATTCAACACAGTAATCTTCTGTGCGCTTTTAACAGCTTACCTTTAGAATGCCCTACTACCTCACCTTTATTGTCACTTACTAAGTAACAGAACCTGCAGAAGCAATAATGCTTATTGCCTTCCTGACTTCTCATCATTATTCTATGAATGGAGAAGAGGGAGGTAGGTAACTAAATCTCGTGTAATTTTGTTAAATTGTATCGTAAAAATTGTTTACCATTTCACATGACAAGAGAGAAATGTTTCTTGTGGCTATAGAGGAAAATAAAAACAGGCTGAGGTAGGAAAATACGTCCAGAGATTTCTGAAAAATTAGCACAAGAAACTAATTAAGGCTTCGCGGGTGATCAGCCATGTCAAGTTAATAAACGACGAGCTTTCGGCCATTGTAAACTCCATGGCCATCTTCAGGATCTGATGAAATAACTGCAGCAGAAGAATCGAGTCGTCCAGGTTAACCCTGGGGTATATATTCCCAAAGCCGTCTTCACCCGAACTCCCCGCTTGAAGAAGGTCGGAGTGAAGATAGCACGATCAGAGGGGATAGGAAGCTATGTGGGGAAATTATCTAAACCCATCTCTGGTTCTGGTGTTTTCGGTGTGATGGAGAGAACCCCTTCTCGCTAATAGCCCATGGCGTCCTTGGGGAGTTTGTACCTCCTCCTCCTGCAAGGAGCTCTGTAGTCATACCGACCCAGGGTGTTGACCAGCTGGTTGGAATGGGTAGACAATTTTTGATGGAGGGTTCGAGATCTCTCTCTTACCATATCCTCTATGTAAGGGATTTGAGAGTATTCATGTAGGATGTGCGTAGGGGAATCTGCGCCCAGTACCGTAGATCATCCTTAATGCCCGATTCTACACGATTTGCAGTCTGCGGATGGTGGTCGGAGCCACCAATCCCCAGACCTTGCACCCATACAGAAACATGGGTGGAATAATCGCCCGGTACAGACGTAGTTTGAGGTGTGCAGGCATATTGGATCTGAAAATGGGGTACAACTGCCTGAGTGCAACATGGCCTAGTCCCGCCTTAGCCCTGACATGGGGAGTGAAGTTTAGCCCGCGATCAAGCAGGACACCCAGGTATTTAGCCGAGGTAACCCATGGGATTTGCCTCTACCTCAGCCTCAGCGTTCCCGTCGGTCGCCAGCGTCTGACCTTAGCCAGTAGAAGAGCTGAGCTCTTCCCTGGACTAATTGTCATCCTCCACTTCTCACTCCAGCGGCCGATCGCTCGGAGCTGTCGTTGCAGAGGCGGGAAGCAGAACTTGACATTTTTATTACGCGCCATAATGAGAACGTCGTCCGCATACTGGCACGTAAGTGTCTGTGGCTCAGTAGGGAAGTCAGACATGTAGGCCGCGAAGAGCAACGGTGATAGTACACTACCCTCCGGGACTCCCGCAGCTATGCTTCTGACACTGGAAAGCTTTCCTTCCACTCTCACTCGGAACGTGCGATCCCGAAGAAAGTTGCTGGTCAGAGCAAGATAGGGAGGAGGGATGTTAACTTCCTTGAGCTTGTACAGTAGACCCTGATGCCAGGTTGTCGCAAAGGCCTTTTCCACGTCCAACAGAACCGCAATGGTTTTGAAGTTCTCCTGGAATACCAGGGTTACCTTCTCAACCAATCGAAGCAACTGCATGGTCGTGGAGTGCCCCATCGAAAACCAAACTGGTGATCCGGAAGGAGTTGCCTGTCCTCAAAAAGAGGTGTCAAGCGGGCTAGGAGTAGTGTTCAAACATTTTTGAGACAACTCGGAGAATACTGATGGATCGGTAGTTGCAAGGAAAGGCCGGATCCTTGGCGGGTTTCAAGAAGCACGGTTGGTTTGAGCTATGTTTTCTGTCCGCTATTGTGTTTTCTCGGAGGTTGGTCTTTTGTCCGATGAGAGTAGATTTGATGTGTTCACTGTTCTAATAGTTCAGTGTCTTCACACTGGCAGATATTGGGACAGAATCATCAAGGAGGCCATCCAAATGAAATTGCATCCGCAGAATTACAATAGAGATTGCGGGCTACAGCTAAGCCGTGCTTGATCAGGCACACCTACAATTACAGCAACCCCAGTCACCCCGGACAAAGAACGGACCTCCGGGAAAACACCTTGGCAAACAGTGAACACAGCAACTCTAGTCACACTAGAGTTATTAGAGTTTTTAACAGAGATGAATCCGTCTTTGTCAGTGAGAGAAGTCGAACAGCTGTGTTCTGAACTTACAGGTGTGAGTGTTAGATGCGTAGGAGCATCGCGATATGAAATTGAAACAACAGGAAAACTTATCACTCCAGGGGCGATATTGCTGTGTGGCGAAGACGTTATTTACGGACAATCAGACTGTATCGGGATACAAATCGCAAAATATACTACCTTGAGGAGATTTGGGTGAATGAAGAACACACGACAAGTATGGCGTGACACGACTTTTAAGACTGAAAGACAAAAATTTTTGCAAGGTATGTGTCCTGATTTTAAAAAATCCCAGAGGAAAAGGCCAAAGACCTTTCATTGTCCTCTTTTTTCAGTTTCATTGCTCATTGACAGTTTCAACTTGCTCAGTTTCATTATAAACTTGTATTTTTGTATGCCTTCATATTCTTAATTGTATGATTTTACCTATCTTGTGACGTTTACTGCAAGTTTCAATGTGACTGGAAGGCACTGTCTATGGCCTATGGCGCAAAAGCATTAGCCAATTAGTATGAGGGGGAAGGTAGTTGCACGCGGAGTGATACAGCTCAGCGGGGCAAGGTTATATGAAACAGAGATTTGGAAGTCATGGATGACAAGAAACTACCATAGATTCGCCTACCGACCGGAGAAGTCCTTAAAATGCTCCTGGTGACCTTCCGATTAAGAACTTCACACGTGGAGACCTCTCGCACATTAGAGCACATTCTCTTACTTTTTCAAAGAAGCACGTTGATAGCATTTCGGCAGTAAAATCAATGGCACCAAAATGCTGCGTCCTCTTCTAACGCGGTTTACCAACTTCCTCTTGTAGTGGCCGAACGAATTCGATAAGGTTCCCAATTACGGATCGTGTTACTTGATTGGATACATAGAATACGAAGCGTACATGTAATTAGATACCTAACTGCGTCCACCTACCAACAACAACAGCGAGCGAAGTCTGGGTCGATAACGTACTCTAGCCGCCACTTCTTCCCCACGTCACGACACGGTGATACAAAAACTTCATCTCGCCACAGGCTACACCTAACGTTTAAATGCATTTTACCCCATGATATCTCTAAAATCTACCATATTGCAGCACAAAACAGAATTAAATCGGTTGGCTGACTTGCAACTATATATGCAGAAAAATATTTTCATAAAATATCAACTCATTTTATTTCTTTATTTTTTCAAGAGTATACCCAAGTATATAAAAATAAAATGTGAATTTACATACCCTAAATTGTTGATTTCTGTGAATAATTTAACAAATATTACTGCAACGGCAATCGAATCCTCTGCGGCTTTAAGTTATAATCCATAGTATTTTGACGTGATCTAAGATTTTCATTATTATCCAAATGTCCTTATAAGGATAAATGTTTTAAGGTCCTTTTGGAATAGCTCATTTTTTCTAAGTTACCTAACAACTGGATATTAGGAAAACAACACGTATCTATTATGTGTTTCAAATGGGAAAGTGTTTGTGCTTGAGCACTACTAGATGAGCAACCAATCAGAGTCCTGCGGTGTTGTATTACATTCCCCCAAGTAGTGTGTGAAGAGCTGCAAACTAATCAATCTGTACCTTTTTTTTTTTTTTTAATTTACGTCCTCCAACGTTAAGTCATATCGGACGATAAATGCGATGGTTGAAATCATGCTCAAATGAGCCCAGGGTCCATAGAGCTTAGAGTTATCAACATTCGCTTTTCAGGATAAGGGAAAACCCCGGAAAAACCTTATCAAGGTAGCTCACCCGGACCGAGATTCGAACTCGGAATGAATCAATCTGTATGAAATACTATTCGCGCTAAGACAAAATTCAGATTTTACCAAAACTGATCCATGTGGAAATGTGTAGTGTTTAACGCCCGCTTTTACTACATACGGCGCCGCAGGCGGTGACACTGATGATACATGAGATGAAGATGGAGTACCGGTGGAATGAGATGGCGGGGGAAACCGGAGATCCCGGAGAAAACCCGCCCCAGCGCCGTGTTGTCCACCACAAATCTCACTTTTCGGTCGCCTGGGATCGAACCCGGGCCGCCTTTGTGAGAGCCAAGCGGTCTAACCACTGAGCCACGGCGCGGCCGATCCATGTGGAAGTTGGAGAGTAATGTATCTAACATAACCACGAAAACCCCATAGTTTTAGCTCAAATAGTTTTCTAATACAAATAAATAAAGCACTATTACCTGTATTATAACAATAAATCGCGACGAAAGCACTGTATGAATATCATTATTGGTTGGCATGTGTGTGTGTACGAATATGTGTAATTACTGAGAACTGAAACGTAAATGTTTGACATGACCTGATAAAAGAATTGCTTTGAATAATCCAATTCGAGCGAGAGGAAACAATAAATTTCCTGCTGGTCTGGCAGAACGTGTCTGGTCACATTATATCTTTGTTTATGAATGGTTCGTAATCTCTATTTACTCTAGAGAGTTCAAAGTGGTTGTTGTGTATGTACATATACTTTTCATTACTCAGAATTGAAATTTAAACTACTGACATGACGTGATTAAAGAATTACTGTGAATAAGTCAAGGTGTCACTTCCGAGAAAGAGCAAACACTTCATTTCCTGTTAGCCTGTGGAACGCTGTATGCTTATGTTTATGAATGGATACTGGATGAGAAGTGTCTATTTACTCTGGAGAGTTCAGATCAATATCATTCAGTTGTTCTTTACACAACAGTAGAGTAAGAGTTAAATAGTGCAATGGCTTCTTGCGGTGAATTTAGTGGCGAGTCAAAAAGGCAGGCTCGAAGTATTATTGTTACGGTGTACATGTTCTTCAAAAAATTTTCGGAAACAGAAACTAAAAATGAGTTATTGCAAAGAGTACTTCCGTTTAAAAACATGGAAAAAGTGTATCAGCTGCATCAATTTGCAATTGAAATGGGACACGAGGTAATACACCTCCCACCTTACCACTGCCAATATAATCCAACTGAGTTGGTGTGGGATCAAATAAAAAGGGGGATTGCAAAGAGAAATAATACTTTTAAACTGACGGACGTTAAACGACTTGTTCATGAAGAAATTGACAAGGTAACACAACAGGACTGGGAAAACTGCGTAAGGCGTGCATTGAACCTTCAAAAAGACGAGTTTAAGAAAGAAATAGCACGTGACGAGATGTTGGAACCTATAATCATAGATTTACAAGACTCAGACGATGAAGACAGTGACAATGACGAATTGTCTCTTAACGTAAGTGACAATGACACAGATATGGATCAGCCACTGGCAGTTCCATTGCAACAGAAAAACAGATAATTCATAAGCTATAATTATATTTATAATATTTTAAAATATACATAGTTTGCGAAAATGTTTTCTCCAATTTTGATTTTGTCAGCTGCATCATTGTAAAAGTTGGTAAAATATAATTTGCTTACCCTTACGTCTGCGCCAACAAGACCTGTATGTTGTATGAGTGTGCGAGAGAGAGGGAATTATAAAAGGAGAGGGGTAACAAGCTAGCAACGCTGAGTGTGATACGACATCTGATTAGCTGGACTCCAGAACTCTTCCTATTTGAAACACATAATAGTTACATAATTGAAAACATTTTCAATAACAGGTTAGGCATACGAATACCTGTAGGCCAAAGAAAATAATACAATGCGATCCATTTAAAACTGAACCAGTTCAATAGGTCATAACTTTTGAACCAATAATAGGACACACGTGCAACTTTGGTAGAATATAATACACAATTGGGAGATTACATTATGCTATTTACATCTCATATAAAATGTTGGCAGTGTCCTCCACCAGCACCTATACATGTTTGTACTCGTCTCAACATATTCTCTGAAGTTTTACGGAGAGTATCCTCGCCAATGTTACTTATTTCTGTTCAAATGGATTCCTTGAGAACATCAATTGTCCGTGGCCTAATCTTGTACACTCTCTCTTGTACAGCTTCTTGGATAATCGAATAATCTCAAAAGGTCTTTGGCTCCACAGATCCCCTGACCTAAACTCAGCAGATTTTTTCTTGTGGGAGAATCTAAAAATAGAGTGTACAAGAATAGGCCACAGACAGTTGATGTTCTCAAGGAATCCATTCGACCCGAAATAAGCCGGCCTCGGTAGCGTGGATGGTAGCTTGTCTGCCCCGCGTTCAAGAGGTCTCTCTTAGGGGAGGGGATCCGTCCCTTTCAGTTGCCGAGATGCGGGCGCTGCGGACCCTTAGCACATGTAGTACCTCTGACGTTACTAGAGGAATCTCGGGCCGAATATTCGAGCCCCTCCCTGATTGTGAATTTTTCGGATTGGGTTGGACTCGAGGGGGCAGTGGTTCCTGATACCCGTGGGAGATCATAATTTGATTTTAACATCCTTTAATTATTAACAAATTCTAAATTCATAAAATCATCTAATTAAATTATTGTTATAATTATATTTTAAATAGCTGGAAAAGCTATTTATGGTGGTCTTCTCAGAATGAATTCTAGCAGATTAACTAAACAAATCTTTGATTTATTCGTAACCGCAAAATAAAACCTAACTGGTTTAAAGAAACTGAGATAGACTTAGCAGAATTAAAAATCTGAGAAAATTCATTACTTGACGGAACAGCGAAAGTAATATTTGATTATTTAGTTTTAAAGATTTTCTTTTAAATGTTTTGTTTATTAGTAGGGTCCGTCTCCGGTCGGGGTTGAGAGAAGTCATTAATATTCCCGCGTACGAGGCAGGAAGGCTAGTAGTAGGTGTGATAGATCACCAGGCGGGCCCACCGACGTCATATCGTTAGCCGTACCATTTTGAGGTTGGTGCGCGTAAGTGGCGTATCCACTTCCATCCCATCTTGAGTCCATATTGTCGCCAGGTCATTGTTGATTGGAGGCAGCGCGGGTAGCAAGATCAAAGAGACGGCAGTGCAGTGGGGAGACAAAAGCTTTCCTTGGTCAATTCGGTCTTAATTTCCTTCAGTTCTGCGGCCAGGTTGTTGTTTGCCGTCTTCATTTCCTACATTTCCGCGGCCAGTTTGTTATTCGCCGCTTTTGTTTTCGCAGTGAAGTTGTCATTTGCTGCTTTCATTTCCGTCATCTTCTCCAAAATCTTTTCCAATGCAGCCTCCATGTCGTCGCACTACTGACACCAATTGTGACTTTGTGGGTTCGTGAAATCAAACGTCCAAGCTACAAACAAAAAATTGTACTTTATTTCCGTAGAAATACGCTTCGTACACATACACAATACAACATACATGCTCAACAAACACAGCCGCTTACTCGCCCGCGTTCAATTACCGACTGACTGACCAAGGGAAAAAAATCTCAAGCAATCGAGACTGGCTAGAACAAAGGCGAACTCTTGCGAAATCCGTCTGCTCAGGCCCGGCCCATCATTTCGGCAAGCTTTTGTCTCCACACTTCACTGCCGTCCCTTTGATCTTGTTACCCGCGCTGCCTCCAATCAACAATGACCTGGAGACAATATGAACAGATGGGGGGACCTTTTTAGCCTCTAGGTCTTGCCCCATGGAAAGCCCCACGTAGGAGCCGGGTGCCCTTCTGGGAGAGCTATAATATTCCCGAGTACTAGCCAGCATAGCTAGTAGAAGGTGTGCTAGATCACCAGTCGACCCCAACGAGGTCATATCGGTAGCCTTCGCATTTTGGAGTGTGCGCGCGTAAATGGCGTTTTCACTTCCATCCCGTCTTGAGTCCATATGAACAGATGGGGGGGGGGCCTTGATCGCCTCTAGGTCTTGCCCTATGGAAAGTCCCACGTAGGCGCCTGGCGCCCTTTTGGGACAGCTCGGAAACTCCCTGGTTGAAGGAGGCCAGTGTCTTTGTACCTACAGCTCCGGGATTAATTGGAGTAGAACCTCTGCAATTAACGTTCAAGAGGTCTCGAGTTCGAATCTCGGTCAGGATGTGTACCTGGATAAGGTTTTATTCCGGGGTTTTCCCTACCCTGAAGGACGAATGTCAGGTAATTCTACTCTTCATGAACCTTGGACTCATTTGAGCATCATTTCACCCATTTCATTCATCGTCCGACATGACTTAAGGTTGGAGGACATAAATTAAAAACGAAAAGAACCGAAATAAGTAGCATTGCCAAGGATACTCTCCGTAAAACTTCAGAGGATATAGTGAGACGTGTACAAACATGCATAGATGCTGGTGGAGGATACTTCCAACATTTTCTCTGAGATGTAAATAGTGTAATGTAATCTTCCAATTGTGTATTATATTCTCCCAAAGTTGTACGTGTGTCCTATTATTGGTTCAAAGGTTAGGGCTTAGAAGTGGTTCAAGTTTATGTGGATCGCACTATAGCTTGCGGTGAAAGAAGTAAATTTCCCTGGAATCTAACCCAGAATTGAAAGCGCAACCTCTTTGTTCAGATACCAGCACGACAACCACTGGATACAAGATGGTTGTGAAGGGCATCTAAACCCACGGCCGGAACACAATAATCAAAACAAACAAGCTTCGCCTGCACATTTCTGACTGTACGATGTACTTTTGTTCAAAATACTGCTCGTTTGTGATGAAGCAACCTCTTTCACTTTTATGTCCGCGGAAGCATGTTAAGAAATGTTAATTACATGTGCACGCATAGAGTAATTAAAACTTTCATTTCTTTACAACTATGTAAGAAGTCCCGGAGGATGACAGGATTATTCATTCAGTTGCCTCATTTGCAGATTAATTTGCATTGGCCACGTTAATTGGAACAGCATACGTGCCTTTTCTTTTTGGGCATTAAAACGTTAATGAATCTACACATATTTAAACCTCCCAATCTTCACAAAATGAATGGTTGTAGAAATATTCAATTAAAAATTAAGTGTATACTTACCTAATGAACTAAAAACGTTTCTTTTACATTTAGAAAATGGTTTACGTAAGTAGTCTCCTCTTGGCCCAACAAAAGTCAGTTCTGTGATCAAATTACTACGAGAGGGTGTTGTAAGGTTTTAATTATCAACCTTTTGAAACGTCATAGGGAGTCTGTGTTGATATTTGCTTGTTAGTTCTTCTCTACGAAGACAACATCCAGATGTACACATTTTTCCCAGCGTTTCTTGACCTTCCAAGTACTTTGATTGTAGACGTCTGCAGAACTCGCTTTAAACCACTCTTCTACTTCATAAATGACGTCATTTGTGTTGTCTTCATTTCTGGGAACAAGAGAAAGTTACTTGGTGCGAGAACGGGCAAATAAAGCGGATGCTTTAAGCTTTCAAAGTCACATTCACTTGTTTTGTCAACTGCAACTTGAGATGAATGAGCTGGTACATTGTCAGACAAAAGACGAACAACTTTGGAGAGTATACCACGTCGTTTGTTAATCAGAGCTGCTCGTAACTTGTCCGGGAGATTGCAGTAGTATCTGTCAGTGATGGTTTGACCCTTGACAAGATAATCTGTAAGGATGACTCCACGACAGTCCCAGAAAACTGATAGTATGACCTTCCCAGCTGACTTTTGCACCTTTGCTCTTCTGGGAGGGCGGGAATTGACATGTTTCCCTTCCCTGCTCTTAGTTTTTGTATCTAGATCATACTGACAGATCCAGGATTCATCCATGGTTACCAGACCATCAAAAAATAACCTTCAGCCTGTTCTAACAGTATCAACATCTGTCTTGAAAGGTCACGCCGTGTTTGCTTTTGGAAAGGGGTTAGCAAACGTGGAACCCACCGTGCAGACACCTTAGACATGTGCAGTTCGTCCACACACTACCATAGCTAAGATGTGTCTCATTCATGATCATTTGGATGGTTGCTCGTCTGTCTTCCAGTATTAAACACTCCACTTTCTTCACTGTGACAGTTGACGGTCTACTAGCTCTTGGCTCATCTGTCAGGAACATGTGACCAGTTTGAAAATTCCTTTTCAATGTCACTATAGGGTCATACGATGGGCAATGATTTCCATAAACAGTCGTCATCTCGTCATGGATTTCCCGGGCAGTTTTGTCCTTCAAATGCAGGAACTTGATCACACTACGAGTCTCAATTTTCTCCATCTTACAACTCAGTCACTTTTGGCACTCACTGTAAAAAAACGAAAGTACTCAAATCATTGAAACTATCAACATTATGTCCCGAGGGATCAATGATGACACTAAAAATGTTTATCACTCTAGCATAAAAGCTACCGGGTGATAATTAAAACTCTCCCGTATACCTAAATTTTAAACAAGGCAATTGCCAAATGAAAGAGACACAATTAATGGTGTTTCCTCGAAATTAAACAATACTATATATGAAAAGTATTATCAATTTCTAATTCTTCCTTTCCCATGTATTAGAGCTGCTTCAGTACATATTTTTAAAATAACCTCGGGGTGCTACACCCCTTTCCGGTCGATACATCCCCTCGCCTATACCACCGCAGGTGCTAAGAAAAATGTGTGGGAGCGCTCTATTTCCTAAATGTAGACCCAACTAATGTGCCACGTATTTCGACTTGATATGATGATGACGATGATGGTGATGATGATGATGATGATGATGATGATGATGATGATGATGATGATGATGATGATGATGATGATGATGATGATGATGATGATGATGATGATGATGATGATGATGATGATGATGATGATGATGATGATGATGATGATGATGATGATGATGATGATGATGATGATGATGATGATGATGATGATGATGATGATGATGATGATGATGATGATGATGATGATGATGATGATGATGATGATGATGAAGATGATGATGATGATGATGATGATGATGATGATGATGATGATGATGATGATGATGATGATGATGATGATGATGATGATGATGATGATGATGATGATGATGATGATTTGTATATAAGAGCGCTCAACTGCTTAGTCATCAGCGCCCTTACAAAAACTAATTCAACGCAATAACCATATATAAGTTACTCAAAATTAAAAAAAGGATCAAAACAAAATTACAATAAAATAAATAAGCCCAAATGGGTAAAAAAAAACAATAAAAAGCTATGATTACCAATAAAATACTACTTTCAATATCAACTTGCCATAACAAAAGCTATCTACTCAGTGTTGGTCGAACAAATTTGTTCCTTTCCTTTGGGGCTGGGCTAGCACTTTCTTCATGCTTTTCCTACCTTTTCCTTACTGCCTTTTGGGCAATGGAGGACATTATATATAAGCTCGAGGGTATCTACCAAGGCTCCCTTTGAGAGTTGTTGGGACTGGGTTGGACTCGGGGGGCAGTGGTTCCCGATACCCGTGGGAGATCTGGTACGTCTCGGGACGGGGTTGAGAGATAACATATTCCCGCGTACTAACCATCGTAGCTAGTAGAAGGTGTGATAGAAGTAATAGGGACTGTTAATAAATTATTATTGTTATTAGGGAGCGGATTTATAGGCAATAAAAGGAGTTCTCTCTTAAGGTAGTTGTCTCATATGTTTATGAGAACTCCTAGTGGTTTACCGGGAGAAACACGAGTCAGTTGGAGAATTTAATGTCATGTGGGCACGTTGGCCATGGTAGCTCAATGGTTAGAGCGGCTGGACGGTAACCAGAAGATCCTACGTTCAAATCCCGGCTATGGCATTGAATTTTTCAGTCTGGCTTTATCATTCCATACTTTAGCCTACACACGGTCAGTGTGAACGATCAATTAATTTCTACTCAGTTCTGTATAATTTCAGTCCTTTTTTATATTTATTTTTGTTGACCAATTAAGTGATAGTTGTTTCCTATCGTGTTCTATATTTCTAAATACATAATGATTTGAGATTTATGTATGCAGTTATTGAAGCAGTTAATTGCATAATTAAAATTATTTCTTCAAATGCTACCATTAACGTTGACTTTTATTTTTAATGTACCTATATAATGTTCACGGTTTCTGGATGACCAGTAGCTAATATTACTAAAGTAATATTTTGCCTAATTATCAGTAATTCCTCACAAACTACTTAATGATATGCTATAGTGCATTACTGTGATTACATTGATTTAATTGCCTTTGGTACTATTATTTGTGTATTTCATTACGTGTTTGAGGTTCTTTCTAAAAGGTTTCTCCTTAACCTTAGGTAAACGTCAGGTAATGCCTGGAGCAATTGAGCTCATTAATATTGAAACATATGTATGGTTGGTGCATAGCTAAAGTGTTAAGATTTTATGCTAAACTTTCTTTGTAATATAAAGAATTACTTATGTTATTCATCACTTTAAACCTTTCAGCAATCCCTACAGTATCACTACAGAATTTTACGTTAAAGCTTATTTGTAAAATATTCAAGTTTATCATTTCTGCTATTTATATCTCTTTGTGCAACAGCTGCAGTTTTATGTTAAAGTGTCGTTATTTTAAATGTAAAATGTTACTCGGGTTATTTATATGATTTACAAATTTAGATAATATTACACAGAATGTGTTGCTAAAGTTTCTTTGTAATTAAATGAATGAGCTATGTTGCATCACTTTTAAGTGTTTTGAGCTATAGCTACAGTGTTGTAACTAGTGTTGTGCTATAGATTCTTTGTAATTGATTTAGTTGAATTACTCATGTTACACTGGTCGACAAAATTTAACTTTTTTTCTTTTCACAATAACTAAAATAACAGATACTAAAAGTATTTTTCGTGCTGAGTTCAAATATAATTACAGTTTTTCCCCATCGGGCAGGAGTTTTGTGTGATATTCATTTGAATTTTTTATAATATTCCAAAAAATCCGTAACCAGCTATCTAACTCAAAATTATAACTACTGATTCTGACTTACCTAGAAAGTGGTAGATAGTGATTTTTGGGTATATTTTGCATCTGGAACGTCTCTCATTTTAGTCCAACAGTAGTCAGCCAGCATATTGGAACTCCACTTGCCTTGGTACCTCTTCTCTATTGTAGAAATTTGCTGATGAAAACGCTCAACGTGTTCATCGCTGACAGCTCCAAGGTTTTCAGGGAAGAAGTCCAAGTGAGAGTCCAAGAAGTGAATTTTTAAAGACATGTTGCATCCCATAGCTTTATAAGAATGCAGAAGATCAGCCACTATGTCACGATAGTTTTCTGCTTTATGGTTTCCAAGAAAATTGCAACACAAACTTTTGAAAGACTGCCAGACTGCTTTCTCCAGTGGATTTAACAGTCCCTCGAGATGTTCATCAGCCCTTGATGATCGGATTTGTGGTCCTATAAAAACTCCTTCTTTCAATTTAGCATCACTGACTTTGGGGAATTTTGATTACAAGTACAAGAATCCATCAGAAAGTTTATCCATGGCTTTGACGAAATTTTTCATAACTCCTAACTTAATATGCGATGGAGGTAAAAATATTTTTCAGGCTTCACTAAAGGGACACATGCCACATTTTTCTGGCCAGGGATAAGAGATTCACGTTTTTGCCACGACTTTCTAACGTAGTGAGACTTCTTATCTCTGCTGTCCCACCCGCACAAAAAAACCGCAAAATTTGGTGAACCCAAGTTGTAAACCAAGCAATAAAGCAATGACCTTTAAATCACCACAGATATTCCATTCATATTTTCCATATTGTATTTTCTCTAAAACTAGTTTCACATTTTCATATGTCTCTTTCATATCTGCGGCATGCGCTACCGGTATTGATGGAAGTTTATTGCCAATATGTAGCAGCACGGCCTTCAAACTTACTTTAGAGGAGTCTATGAACAATCGCCACTCATCTGGCCGGTGTTGAAGCCAAAGAGTTTCCATAACTAAACAAATATTATTAAAAAACACAATACCATTTTCTTCAGAGAAGTTTACTTTGAAAACACTATGGCGGCTACGATATCTACTAATTCTTACATCTTTTTGGGGTAGATTCCACCCTTTGAGTCTGGAAGCTAAAACTTCCACTTGCTGTTTAGAATGATTTAAATCGCGCATCAGGTCACTAAGGCTTGCTGATTGGGAAAGTATGGTTCTGATGAACAGCTACTGGCTTCTTATGTACGATCATTTTTATTTTCATCTGAATCATTTGGAGTTTCAGTTAGGTCAGAACCAGAGTTATCACTTAAGGTCGTATCTGCATATACTGGTACGGGGAACTCTTCACTGTGTAAGACAGGTCTCATTGCAGATTGCAAATTCAGATACTTAACTGTATATTTTGTTTTAGATGTGATTCCTTTAATATTTGTCAAACAAAAATAACAGTCAGTTAAATGATCCTTCGGTACCCTCCAAATCTTGGGAATTGCAAATAGCATATGATGTGTACCATTTTTCCACCCAGTCAGCAGTCTAACACACGAAACACAGCATGTATCTGGGGACCAGCTCTTATCAAACTCACCAACTTGACAGCCAAAGTAAAGTTTATAACACTTCTTTACAATTGGGGTCAAATTTCGCCTCTGAGACTTGAAGGTCACCTCACCACAAATATAGCAGATATTATCTGCATGATTTACATAATTTCTTGGCATGATGAAAAAGTAAAGCACAGAAATACAACATGCACAACATACACAATACACTTCTAAACAGAAAGGTAGCAAATATTTCACTACTCAACAATCTCACAGTCAGCTCAATACTGACACATCACAATGCCAAACAGATCTGAACATGTCTAAACAACAACAATGAACAACAATGAACCTGCACAGTCATGTTTTTTTGCGCTTCAGCATGACATTGCCAATAATTTCAATAATACAGCTTGAGTAAAATAGCTACATATGAGGTAACTGTTCAATGACAGGTCAAAGAAAACGCTAAAATCATATTTTGAAAAGTAGCTTTTACAGAAAAACTATACCTGATGGGAACATTTTGACTACATATCCGAATTTAGGATGGAAAATGCCACTAGATTCACTATTCTGACCTCTTGTGAAAAAAAAACCTTGTCGACCAGTGTTATTGAAGCAAATGTCAAATTAGTTTGTTCTGCTAATGAGCCAGAATAATAAAAGGAAGCAGTAACTGTCAAAACAAGGATATTATTAAACTTTTACTGTAAAAAATTTCATCCTATTGTTAATTCCTTGAAAGATCATACACAATTTTGAGGTAATTAAGTATAAAATAATGTACAGGTGTCATGCAGAAAATTCACTGCAATACTCAGCTGATTATATGTTCTAATACTGTATTGCTACAGATTATATAAGATAATTAAGTGAGCTTTCAGAAAATGTAACAACTTTGAAACTTCAGTCACAACTTTCAAAGCTCACGTAATTATCTTATATAATCAGTAGCAATACAGTATTAGAACAAAGTCACGGATCAACAAAAGTATTTATACACTCCGACTCCCTTTGCTTGCTAACGGCACCTCAAAGATTAGTGAAGGGGGTAAAACGGCCCATATATGAGATAATTATACGAAATCTGTTGGAAATTTTACCACCGACGACAGAGATCGAACTTATATGGATTCCGAGCCATGTAGGAATTCTTGGAAACGAGAGAGTGGATGAGGCAGTGCGAGAAGCCACTATTAATAAACCGGTATCAAACGAATACCTCATACCACCAACAGACATAGCGAGGAATATGACACACAATAACACAAAGACAATCTGCTCAGCCGGACAGCGTAGTAACGCCTTGAGTACTTTTATTAACACGCCGTATTTAACAAGGAAGGCGTTATCACTATATTTCAGAATACTATTTCAAGTGGCATTAACACCGGTGTACCTCCTACGGATAGGGCGACGAGATAACGACCTATGTGAATGTGGAAGAAGAGGTAATATTAACCACCTCTTCTTCGCCTGCCCAGTAAGACGTGCCGACACCTTGAAATTACTACATGACATAACATGCATTCACCCTGTGGGACCCTATCAGCTCCCATCACTACTAATACCTTACTCAGGGCCAATATGCAAGGCATTATTCCGATATTGAACGAGGACAAGAATGAAGCTGTAGTAAGACAACACTGCCATTATGTATTTACACCACGGAAATCAGAGCTTCCTGGATTCAACGTTATATTCAGAAGCAGTAGCCGTCTCAATAGGCTGGCAGTAGCGGCTTAAAAATAACCTAACAACAACAACATATAATCAGCTGACAGCTAAGCAGGTATGAAAAATACAGTTATAGTATTCCGTCAACGTAAAATATCTGGGGGCGCGATTTTTCATAATTTAGTTTGCCACCCGAAAATAGGGGCGCTGCCATCACCTCGTGTTGCCAACGATTAACATGGGAGGATCACTTCTGATAAGTATATGTTCTGTGATGTGATTACCTCTAGTATTACGAGCTTGAGAGGTTTATTATTCTGTTTGTCACATTGGCCATGACCATGACTGTAATGTATTTATTTGCAGGTAATTTAGCTGTTACAATTGTTTTCCCTTTAGTATTAAATCTCAACGTATTTTGTGCTGACTTGACATAAGGTTAGTAACCGTATTAATAACGCTATACGACTGATGTAGCAGATGTGGCTCCATGCAGAGCTCTTCTAATTAGAAATGAGACAAAAGGGATTAATGTGGAGGGAATGTTCACCGATCGATACCTCCCTATATTTTCACGTTAAGACCCATGTAATCCCCTGCAACAGAACACTGCTGAGCTAGGTATTCATACTTAGGCGTACTGATACAATTCCCTTTCTCTCTCAATAACTGGATCGTGTTTATCTCAGAGTACCAATATACAGGTTGTTCCAAAACGATACCGAACGAACATATACAAGTACGCTCTCAGAATCTATGTGACATATATAGATAGTTTTTCCGCCAGTAAAAACGCATAAAATGAGTGTGGATTAGGCAGTGACAAGAACAACGACGCGTGCCTCACGCTGTCAGAGTTCGCAGGTATAGGTCACACGTCGTGCCGAGTGCTGTAACTGTTTGTAAACATACCGGCATACTCCACAGTAGCTTGCTACTACTAAGCTATTTCTTAATTTTTGCTTAAGAGTGTTTAACGTGTTCCAAAATCCCGTTATAGCAGTTCATGATGACAAATAAGCTGCTGGACATATGTAACTTATACCTTTTAGAGGGAAGTTAATGTTAGTGAGGTTGAGGATGGACGCATTAAATGACAAAAAAGGAACAGAGAACAATATCAAACGAAGGTGTTGATTTTACAGTAATTCGCTGATAGCACTGTAGAATTAAGGTCATAGCAAAAAGAGCAACCTTCAACTGTCCGAGTATTTAGTCGACTTTTTCACAAGTAACTGTCCTTTGTCTCATTACCTGAAAGATAGGCTAGGGTCACTGATAAAGAGCAAGGAGTAATGTTTTAGTTTTCGTGGCCGGTACGTCCTAATAAAAACTTTTGAGGTTCGTACACCAGTGGTTCCTGCGCTGCGTAATCACAAAATCATGTAATATTTAAGTTATAAACTACGAAACGGCTATAATCGTTCAGTGTCGTTTTGGAACAACCTGTATAGGATGTACGACGGGGGACCCAAAAAAAACCAACTCCGAGGGCGCTGCCACTCGTAGACATAGTGCAGGGTTCTCACGCTAGATGGTGTTAGTAGAGACCATCATGAAACAGCTGTGCAGACAGCGTCAGTGTGGAGCTGAAAGTGCAAGTGTGGTATTGTGTTTCTCTGACTGTTGGCGGGTTACCTCTACGAAGTCGTTATGGCAACTTTAAAAGAACATGGAGTGTTTGTGAAATTTTGTTTCCTGCTTAAAAAACTGCAACGGATACACGCCAAATGCTTTAGGAAGCTTTCCAGGAGGACGCTATGAGCCGCATACAGATTTTCGAGTCTTTTGGGCGCTTTAAACGAGGTGAGATGTGTGTAGAAGTCCAAGCTCGTTCTGGACGCAGTTCAACATCGCGAAATGAGGAGAACATTGAAAAGGTCCGCCAAAAGATCAACGAGGATCGTCGCCAAACGATCGACCAAATTTCAGCAGAGACAGGAATCAGTTGGACCTCGTACCAGCGGATTTTGAGGGAGGATTTGCACATGAGATGTGTTGTGGCTAAATTTGTTCTGCGCCTTCTCACACAGGAGCACAAAACCATCCGCATGAATGTGTGTCTGGACTTGAAAACAGAGAGTGCACGTGATCCAAACTTCTTGAACAAAGTCATTACAGGGGATGAGAGTTGGTGTTACGGGTATGACCCAGAAACCAAGCAAGCGTCAAGCCAGTGGAGGACTTCCAACTCTCCCAGACCAAAAATAGCAAGGCAAGTGAGGTCAAATGTGAAGATGATGATCATTGTATTTTTTGATGTTCGTGGAATTGTGCATCGGGAATTTGTACCCCCTGGTCAGACTGTTAACCAGTACTTTTATTTGGATGTTTTAAGGCGTCTGCGAGAGGATGTGAGGAGGAAACGCCCGGAACTTTGGCGATCAGGTGACTGGTTTCTACATCACGACAACACTCCAGCACACTTGGCCTTACGAGTGACCCACTATATGGCATCTCAGAGGTGGTCTGTCGTTCCCCACGCTCCGTATTCGCCGGACCTAGCCCCGTGCGACGTTTTCCTATTTCCACGAAAAAAAGAGATAAAGGGGGAACGTTATGAGGATGTGGAGGCGGTAAAATCAGCTTCGCAAAGGGCACTGGACAATATCAAACTTGAAGAGTTCCAAACATGCTTCCAGCAGTGGGAAAAGAGACTTGACAAGTGCATGGCATGTAATGGAGAGTATTTTGAAGGTGACTGAAGTAATTTTGTAAAAAGCTTCATCAATAAAGTTTTTATAACAAAAATCCGGTTTCTTTTGGGTCCCCCCTCATATATAATTGTTGTAACCTTTATAATACTCTTGTTGTGAAGGTAATAGAAAACATATGAATGTGTTCATATGTTTATAAAGAAAAGCGGCATTGAATTTAATATTGGGGAATGTTATTAGAAAGTACAGAGTGTTGAGGTTTAACAATTATTACGATGCACAACTATTTTGACGCTGTTTACATCTTCCCGTAGGGGAGGGGATCCGTCCCCTTCAGCTGCCGAGGTGCGGGCGCTGCGGACCCTTAGCACTCATGGTACCTCTGACGTTACTAGAGGAACCTCGGGCCGAACATTTGAGCCCCTCCCTGAATGGGAGCTGTTCGGATTGGGTTGGGGTCGAGGGGCAGTGTGTTCCCGACAAGCACGGGGAACTGGGTAGCTCCGGCCAGGCTGCGGCTGCCCGGAGAAGATAGAGGGTTGCCTCGTAAGTCCCGGGCAGTAGCCTGCAGAGCTAGTAGAAGGCGTGCTAGGTCACCAGGCTACGACCGCCTGGAGGGGGTAGAGGGTGGCCTCATAAGTCCCGGGTACTAGCCTGCAGAGCTAGTAGAAGGTGTGCTAGATCACCAGGCTACGGCCGCCCGGAGGGAGTAGAGGGTTGCCTAATAAGTCCCGGGTATTCGCCTGCAGAGCTAGTAGAAGGTGTGCTAGATCACCAGGCTACGGCCGCCCGGAGGGAGTAGAGGGTTGCCTAATAAGTCCAGGGTACTAGCCTGCAGAGCTAATAGAAGGTGTGCTAGATTACCAGGCTACGGCCTCCCGGAGAGGGTAGAGTGTTGCCTCATAAGTCCCGGGTACTAGCCTGCAGAGCTAATAGAAGGTGTGCTAGATTACCAGGCTACGGCCTCCCGGAGAGGGTAGAGTGTTGCCTCATAAGTCCCGGGTACTAGCCTGCAGAGCTAATAGAAGGTGTACTAGATTACCAGGCTACGGCCACCCGGAGGGAGTAGAGGGTTGCCTTATAAGTCCCGGGTACTAGCCTGCAGAGCTAATAGAAGGTGTACTAGATTACCAGGCTACGGTCGCCCGGAGAGGGTAGAGTGTTGCCTTATAAGTCCCGGGTACTAGCCTGCAGAACTAGTAGAAGCTGTACTAGATCACCAGGCTACGCCCGCCCGGAGGAGGTAGAGGGTATCCTCATAAGTCCCGGGTACTAGCCTGCAGAGCTAGTAGAAGGTGTGCTAGATCACCAGGCTACGGCCGCCCGGAGGAGGTAGAGGGTATCCTCATAAGTCCCGGGTACTAGCCTGCAGAGCTAGTAGAAGGTGTGCTAGATCACCAGGCTACGGCCGCCCGGAGGGGGTAGAGGGTTGCCTAATAAGTCCCGGGTACTAGCCTGCAGAGCTAGTAGAAGCTGTACTTGATCACCAGGCTACGGCCGCCCGGAGAGGGTAGAGGGTTGCCTCATAAGTCCCGGGTACTAGCCTGCAGGGCTAATAGAAGGTGTGCTAGATTACCAGGCTACGGCCACCCGGAGAGGGTAGAGGGTTGCCTCATAGGTCCCGGGTACTAGCCTGCAAAGCTAGTAGAAGGTGTGCTAGATCACCAGGCTACGGCCGCCCGGAGAGGGTAGAGGGTTGCCTCATAAGTCCCGGGTACTAGCCTGCAGGGCTAATAGAAGGTGTGCTAGATTACCAGGCTACGGCCACCCGGAGAGGGTAGAGGGTTGCCTCATAAGTCCCGGGTACTAGCCTGCATAGCTAGTAGAAGGTGTGCTAGATTACCAGGCTACGGCCACCCGGAGAGGGTAGAGGGTTGCCTCATAAGTCCCGGGTACTAGCTTGCATAGCTAGTAGAAGGTGTGCCAGATCACCAGGTGGCCCCACCGAGGTTTTCGGTAGTCTTCCCTGCGTGGTTGACGCGCGTAAGTGACCTATCTTCTTCCACCCGTCTTGACGTTGTTGTCGATGGGGGGGTACCTTTTAGACTCAAGGTATTGCCCCACGAAAAGACCCCCGGAGTTTTCCATCGCTCCCGGGTAACAGAGGCCGGGATCTTCGGATTTTCGCGTAAACCTCAATTGAAATGCTTACAATATCTCAGTGGTTGATGAATGTGCTGCGAATGCTAAAATGGTAAGAAGTGAAGTAAATGAAAATGAGGGAAGAAAGGCTCTACTCCAAAATTCGCCTACCGGACTTAGCGTGCTCTATGAAAAGGCGCCAGTTTTAACGTAATTCTTTATACTACATACTATAACAAGCGCAAAATATTACATTTCACCCAAAATTTTCACATCAGAACTTGACCACGAAGAAATGTTGTGAGCCTGACTAAATAAATAAATTAAATGAATGAATAAGTCAATAAATAAATAAATAAATAAATAAATAAATAAATAAATAAATAAATAAATAAATAAATAAATAAATAAATAAATAAATAAATAAATAAATAAATAAATAAATAAATAAATAAATAAATAAATAAATAAATAAATAAATAAATAAATAAATAAATAAATAAATAAATAAATAAATAAATAAATAAATAAATAAATAAATAAATAAATAAATAAATAAATAAATAAATAAATAAATAAATAAATAAATAAATAAATAAATAAATAAATAAATAAATAAATAAATAAATAAATAAATAAATAAATAAATAAATAAATAAATAAATAAATAAATAAATAAATAAATAAATAAATAAATAAATAAATAAATAAATAAATAAATAAATAAATAAATAAATAAATAAATAAATAAATAAATAAATAAATAAATAAATAAATAAATAAATAAATAAATAAATAAATAAATAAATAAATAAATAAATAAATAAATAAATAAATAAATAAATAAATAAATAAATAAATAAATAAATAAATAAATAAATAAATAAATAAATAAATAAATAAATAAATAAATAAATAAATAAATAAATAAATAAATAAATAAATAAATAAATAAATAAATAAATAAATAAATAAATAAATAAATAAATAAATAAATAAATAAATAAATAAATAAATAAATAAATAAATAAATAAATAAATAAATAAATAAATAAATAAATAAATAAATAAATAAATAAATAAATAAATAAATAAATAAATAAATAAATAAATAAATAAATAAATAAATAAATAAATAAATAAATAAATAAATAAATAAATAAATAAATAAATAAATAAATAAATAAATAAATAAATAAATAAATAAATAAATAAATAAATAAATAAATAAATAAATAAATAAATAAATAAATAAATAAATAAATAAATAAATAAATAAATAAATAAATAAATAATTTGTTTAGTTGATCACACTGTCAATGTACATAACACCATAACCAATATGAATTACTATAGAGGTAGTGTCTCTCAAAAGGATGTACATATACTAGGAATTAAGCTTTATAATAAACTACCATCTGATATTAAATCAATAGCTAGTATCTCAAAACAGCAGTTTAAATGGAAGTTAAAGGCTTTCCTCATAAATAAATGTTTATATAACTTAAATGAATTATGACATTGCAGCTTTAATTATACTTGAGAGTGATAAATTCATTAAGCTGATTAAGGGATCATGTGTAGAATTAGTTTCTAATTGACTATGTACAAGTAGTATTAATGACGAAAGTTGATTATGCCAGAAATTGTAACCAACAATCTATTGACAATATTTATTTACTTTTTATACTTTAGACTTTTGTTGGATCCTGTATCTGTTACAGTTTTTAGTCTTATGTAACTTTTTATATTTATCTTTGTATCTTGAACTGACGTGTCCTATAACATATTTATTATGTTCCAAAGGATGAATAAATACAACTACAACTACAATTTCAATTGCCAGAACCATATCAGTTTTGCCAGTGTGTCGTAATTTTGCCTCACAAGAGTTATTTTACAATTATGGATCTTGTGACTCTTTATTCACATTTAAAAACCATCGATCTGGGCCAGGTTGGAACCGATGAGCTTCCGTGACATTAGGAATCGCTGAATGATATAAAGATCTTTTACAAAAAGTTTCAAAGTTCCGAATCTCCACGAGAATCTCCAATTTAAAATAAGGCGTTGATTAAACACTTAAGTTAGTGGGATAGAGTGAGCCTGGAAAATTCAATGCCATGGACGAGATTTGAATCACGGATATCCTTGTTTCCGTCCAGTCGCTCTTACCCATTGAGCTACCATGGCCAACTTTCCGTCATGAAATTAAATTCTCCAATTGACTCGCATATTTCCGCGGTAAACCACTAGGGGCTCTCGTATCCGAGATACACCGTTTTTAGCGACTTACTATTTTACGTACTTGAGTCCCAGGCTTCATTTAACCTCTTATTATTTAAGTTACTTGATTTAAATTAATTATTTATTCACACTAGCCATAAGTAGGTTAAGGTTTTGGATAGATAAAGTCAACTTAGTGAAGTAGATAGAGTCAAGTACTTACAATAGTAAGACGTAGAGCCAATAAAGCACTCGTGGTTTAAGTCCCCACCTCACAACAAGGGCCCTCCTACCAACAGCACAAGTTGGTGCGTGCTACAGAGATGTACAGAAATATTAAAGAGATGTGTCGAGGTTTCTATTTGTGTAAAAGAGAAATAAGTTGTAGGTTAGCAGATTGGTAACATTTAGGGACAAATAAAGGTTTGAGGTGAACTTTGTGGTTTTGTCACAATACATTGAAAACCCAGCTGGTAAAACTGTTCTTCAAAACCTCAAATCATGCTAAAGTCTTGATGTTTGAAAATCTTAATGGAATGCTGGGTGTCTAGTAAATGAATTTACTTCTTCTAGATTACTGCTATCCACTAATCTAATTTCTATCTACGTATAGATAAAGGTTTGTGTGACGACTGAATTTCAAGTACCTCCTCTATTCATAAGGTAAGTTGGGTGAGCTGAAGTGTAAAAGGAAGTCAAACAAAAGCGAAAAGTACTCAAGAGAGATGGCGTTACTCTTCAATTGGAAATTCGTCGAAACGTTTTCTTCCGCAACGGGTGTTTGCGATGTGAGGTTTGCAGCCATAAATTTTTCACAAGTCGTTAATTTTTGCGGCGAAGTAAACCAATTTACTCTGGATTAATACATACACTTTTCAGCAAATTCTGTATCTATAGGTAGCTACAATTTCTCTGCATTTAATAGTCTTTAGATTTGATTATCATAATTAAAAACTAAAGAATGGATAAATTCACATATCCTTATATACGACTAAATAGATAGATAACATTTGACAGGTTACTTTTTGTATATTATAGAGTAAATAGCAATTTTTTGTGTAATTTACGTCCTCCAACGCTAAGTCATATCGGACAATGAATGAAATGGATGAAATGATGCTCAAATGAGTCCGGGATCCATGGAGCTTAGAGCTACCTGGCATTCGTCTTTCAGGATAAGGAAAACCCAGGAAAAAACCTTACCCAGATAACTCACCCTGACCGAGATTCGAACTCGGGACCTCTTGAACATGAGGCAGACACGCTGCCATCTATGCTACCGAGGCGGGCAAATAGCATCTTTAGGAAATGAAACACCCTATATAGTGCATAACTTTAACTGTAATTGCCTAAAGTACAGTGTGAAAATTAATGTAGAAGAAAGAATGTTAATAGTATGTGTTATGTCCACATGATCTTATTAATTCAATGAACTGTTGTTCAAAAATCTCATTCTTCTACCTACGTAACATTAGTCAAGATAAACTTCAGCAAAGAGTTCCTGCACATTTTGTTATAGACCCAATGAAACAACAGGAAAATACTGGAGCCTTATACAACAGTCAAATGTTTCAATAACTGATTTAAATTCCGTTTTCTCTAGAAGGAAAAAAACGAATAACGACTCCTATTTTGAGACAAGCGAAAGTAGATACCTTAATGTTGAAACAAATAACCGGGAATATCTCGTAAATGTTTAACTGCACAAAAAAGTTATATAAATCGTATGTTTTAAACAATCCTACAGATTTTTGTCATAATACTTTGTTTATTTCGTACGATATACAAGTAATATAAAAGTGATCTAGAATCAAAGTAAATTGAGAAGGTATTCCCAGAAAATTAAAGAATATGTACTTAATTTATCATTAAAATATCTTAAATACTTTTTATCAAAACATTTACAGTCATTATTGCAAAAATAAAAGTTTTATATTATTTTTGCTCATAATTTTATATTATTTTTCATATGTTTGCGTCCTAGAAGACAACTTCTTAATTAATGGCCTTTAGTCTTTGAGTACATAAGACCTCAAAACAGGCATTTCCTATGAATTTTCGCTATCGAATTTTTGTATAGGAGCATATATATGTGTGTGTGTGTGTGTGTGTGTGTGTGTGTGTGTGTGTGTGTGTGTGTGTGTGTGTGTGTGTGTGTGTGTGTGTGTGTGTGTGTGTGTGTGTGTGTGTGTGTGTGTGTGTGTGTGTGTGAAAAACAGAGTGGTTTAACTATGAAGCCTGAGACTTAAGTACTTACAGCATAGTAAGTCGTCACAAAAGGTGCGTGTCTCATAGCATATGAGAACCCCTAGTGGTCTACAGGGAAACATAAGAGTCAGTTGGAGAATTTAATGTCATGTCGGCATGTTGGCCATAGTAGCTCAGTGGTTTAACTATGAAGTCTGGGACTTAAGTACTTACAGCATAGTAAGTCGTCACAAAAGGTGCGTGTCTCATAGAATATGTGAACCCCTAGTGGTCTACCGGGAAACATACGAGTCAGTTGGAGAATTTAATGTCATGTCGGCATGTTGGACATAGTAGCTCAGTGGTTTAACTATAAAGTCTGGGACTTCAGTACTTGCAGCATAGTAAGTCGCCATGAAAGGCGCGTGTCTTATAGCATATGAGAACCCCTAGTGATCTACCGGGAAACATACGAGTCAGTTGGAGAATTTAATGTCATGTCGGCATGTTGGCCATTGTAGCTCAGTGGTTTAACTATGAAGTCTGGGACTTATGTACTTACAGCATAGTAAGTCGACACAAAAGCTGCGTGTCTCATAGCATATGAGAACTCCTAGTGGTCTACCGGGAAACATACGAGTCAGTTGAAGAATTTAATGTCATGTCGGCATGTTGGCCATAGTAGCTCAGTGGTTTAACTATGAAGTCTGGGACTTAAGTACTTGCAGCATAGTAAGTCGTCACAAAAGGTGCGTGTCTCATAGCATATGAGAACTCCTAGTGGTCTGCCGGGAAACATACGAGTCAGTTGGAGAATTTAATGTCATGTCGGCATGTTGGCCATAGTAGCTCAGTGGTTTAACTATGAAGCCTGGGACTTAAGTACTTACAGCATAGTAAGTCGTCACAAAAATTGCGTGTCTCATAGCATATGAGAACCCCTAGTGGTTTACCGGGAAACATACGAGTTAGTTGGAGAATTTAGTGTCATGTTGGCATGTTGGCCATAGCAGCTCAGTGGTTTAACTATGAAGCCTGGGACTTAAGTACTTACAGCATAGTAAGTCGTCACAAAAATTGCGTGTCTCATAGCATATGAGAACCCCTAGTGGTCTACCGGGAAACATACGAGTTAGTTGGAGAATTTAGTGTCATGTTGGCATGTTGGTCATAGTAGCTCAGTGGTTTAACTATGAAGCCTGGGACTTAAGTACTTACAGCATAGTAAGTCGTCACGAAAGGTGCGTGTCTCATAGCATATGAGAACTCCTAGTGGTCTACCGGGAAACACATGAGTCAGTTCATGTCGGCAAGTTGGCCTTAGTAGCTCAGTGGTTTAGAGCAACCACACGGAGAGCGGGAGATCCCTAGTTCAAATCCCAGCTATCGCATTCAATTTTTCAGTCTGGCTCTACTCATTCATTGGACCTAATGCTCAGAATAATCGAAAAGGGTGTCACCAGGCTACAGGGTCCCTGGGGTTGGAGTTGAACAATGGCTTGTCTGGAATAGAGGGGTAAAGTCCAATGCGTTCGTAGTGGGGAGCCGTCCATGATTGCATTTGTCGTTTATCCAGATCTGATCGTCCTTCGAATGTTTCTTCTCAGCCTTTCCTGTCAAGGATCATGATAGAAGCACAAAAGGCCTACGTGGGGTGCTTTACCCCGCTTCTGCATGCCACTCTCTTGTACGTACGTTTACGTTTACTGTTCAAAACTTGTGTACTTTTATTCTTACACATAGATCTCCATTTGCTTAATATTTTAGAGCTTTCTAAAATATTCACTTTTGGATCTGTTAACTCCAATTGGCGTATTTCTTTAGAGATTACAAATATTTAGCTATTCATTTAAATGAAGCTTTGCTTCATACAATTGGCATAATAGCAACTTCCTTTGAAATATTTTTAATAACATTTCATTAAATGTTTGTACCCTGTAAAATAATGAGTACGAAAATGTTAAGTTTGCTATTGATCCCATTGAATTTAATAATTGGACCAATCTCTCGTCTCTCTGATCATTAAAACCTATAACCATATATCATATAATGAATACATGTTCATTGGAACTGATGCCTCCCCGCTGGTAAATATTAAAAATGTGACGGTTACCAGATATCATTACCTAAAATCCAGGTCATCTATACATCAAAAAGTGTAACTGTCATACAACTTCCATTTACTCGTTATCATCTGTTTTCATGTGGCAGTTGTTTTATTTGATGTCTTGTAGATACAATTGAACCATATCATTATTTCTTTCATGTTCTCCTCATATAACCTTGCCATTAAGGGTGTGCTACAAAGGCCTGACTCGCATTTGGGAAGTCCTGGGTACAATCCCTGGTGACCACTCACTGGCCATGAGTTTTTCTGTGGTTTTCCCTAATCGGAGAGACAAATGCTGAAGCGCTTTCCTTTGCCATGGCTCCCTCACTCACATTTGCTCTCATTTTGTCTTCCTCCTTCATGTTAGAGTTTGTTTAGTCAACTCGTGTGCAGTTCGGCCGCCTCTTTTGGCGAACCCTTATAATCGTTTTACAACACTGACCCTCCTTCTCCCAGTCCTTTCTGCAAGGTTGCCAACTTTCTCGATACGTTATGGGTATCTTACGGGGATTCGTCTAAATAAATTATCTTATGTCCATTGCTGCAAAACTTTGGATTCCATAATAACCCATATCTTATTCAAAGTGCGGTACTTGAAACCCAGCTTCTTTAGGAGACCGCGAAAGTGCAGTGTCCATAAGGAAAGTCACAAATTTCTTGTAAATGTGCAACCAATTCATCTAAGGTGGGTGCTCTCCCTTTTGCATAGAATCCATAAGTTTCTCGACGAATTAAATCGCATGTGAAATTATCTACTTCAGAGAAACATTTCCTTTTTATTTTCACACTTGATCGGCGTCTTTGGTATCCCTTTCGTCACAATATTTCTTACTGTATTCCTGTGAAAACCCAGAATTTATCAAGTTCATTGCACGACCCCTTACCAAGAATATTTGTCAGCACATATGTATATGTGTTCAAAACAAGTGCTTGAATTTGCTTAGAAACAGTTCCCGTTATAACTTTGTTTTTTTTTAGGCTTTTCAAGTAACATAACTTGGCCCAGTTATTCACACTATTTTCATCACTTTGACTATTTTCACTTGACTGAAAGTTATCTACTACTTCATTTGCATTTACCACTGCATTTCCCTCCCACGGTCTCCACATCGTGATACACAACGAATTTTTGCACGTACTGAAACAGATCAACTGGAAGTTGGAACTTTGGCAACTGAGACTCCAGGGTTGCTATTGGTCCTCAACGACAGTGTTCCATTTCTGAAGTGTGGGGATAGATTTATGACGGTCATTAGTGGGCGGGAGGGTAGTTTCCTTTGAGGAGCCAACTGCACTCGCGTTCACTAGACAGACTTTACAGGACGACTTCAGGGCTGTGTCGAACAAGGGCGGGCAGATGGCCTATAGACAATCGTGTTGAACTTTTTCTTAGCACTAGCAGATGCTGGCATCCAGTCAAGGTGTCCCTGTTTCCGCTGAAGGGGAGTACAGAAATCATGCGTGGCAGGGATGAGTAGCAACTGTGTTGGAGATAGTGCACCTATCGCTACAATGCGTCACACGGGTAAGATCACGAGAGGGGAGTGCGGTGCACAAACTGACTAAAAACAAATCTCACTCTCGAAGCCAGTATTGCAGCTGTTATAAACTACCTAAGTTGTAATTCTTACTATGGTGGTAATCTCCACGCTTTTGTTGGATCTTAAATAGTACATAGGCGTATGGAACAAAACCCTTTCCTCCACCAGCAGGCATGCTAACCAACTGTCGGCCTTTAGACATCGCTGCAGAGTCCCTGTAACGAGTTACACTCCAGACATTTGGTCTAGTACGTGCTGCATTGTTATAAGTTTCATCCATATTAACTATATAATCTTCATTGCGATATTTCTGAATATTTGTAAATACTTAAGCCTTTTTGCCCGTATGGTACGATGTTCGATTAAAATTTGTCACGCTTAGTGTTTTTCATATAAATCCTTATTTCAAAAGAACTCGTCTTAATGTTCAGCCACTTCCTTGGAAGTCAGTAGAACTTTGAAGCTTCATAAGCACTTCCTTCAGAGTTGGTCTTTGTTTTTCTTTGTTTTAAGAATTATTCTCATTTCTCATAACTACTGCTGGATTAAAACCATCCAAATTAGATTTTGTGCATGTTCTTAATCTTTGTTTACTGGCATAGGACGTTGTTATACTAGCACCAATGGATTTTCTTTTCCTAATCACTTCCCTAAACTGCTATCAGACACAACTGCTGCCTCAGATACCCCTTCCCAGATTTTTGTAGCAGACACAGACCATTGTTTATTTTTTTAAAGTTATAGACATTAGTTGTTATTTCTCGTGTTTTTAAATGTAGCACTATATATCCTAACATTTCTAAATGCTCTCTTATCACGAGGAGACACGTACATTTTAAAAAAAGGTGTAGTATTACTCAGTAGCTCTGCACTTGTTTAATTCTCGCAACTGATATGCAAATGACGCGGCCTCCCCTCCAGTTGTAACCGTTCTGAAGTGGACTTGTCCAGATACCACTGCACATCGCTCTCAATCTATCAAGATATAAAAATACACCTGTACCTGAGACAACATCCGACAGCTTGTGGGGGTCGCCGCGAGCGCCTCTGCGTTTCTCTGCCGCTTACGTTGTCCATTGTTGCAGCTCATCTATTGCCTCCCTTCCCTTCATCTCTCCCGTTCCTTCTGGGGATGTATGCATAAAACATCGAATTGTGGGTCGAGATGCTAGGTGCCTCTCTGTTATGTGATTTACTTCTGCCTAACAGATCAAGAAAAAGTTGAGGCAAAGTGAGTTTATAGTAAGCACATTACTAACAAGTAGGAATCTCAGCAGCTGAAGGGGAGAAAGAGGGTAGTGCTGTTAGACGACAGAAGGAGAGAGAACGAATCTCTCAACACGAGTGAAGATTATGAGGGTAAAATTAAAAAATATGGTTTAATTCCCAAGACAATTGGTGAGAAACTGAAAACGAGGAAGTTTTCAGAAAAGTTTGAATAGATAAGAAAAAGGGAAGAAATTCTTTATCCGGGGCGGGGAAAAAGAAGAGATGGGCAGTTAAGTGCAGAGAAATCTACTCCCATTAGTCCTGGACGCGTAGGACCAAGGACCCGGGCCCTCTTCTACCCGGGAGCGATGGACACTCCGAGGCTCTCTCCATAGGGCAATACCTGATTTCTTAAAAGCCCCGCCCCCATTGAGCACAACGTCAAGACGGGATGTAAGTGGATACGCCACTTACGCGCGTCAATCCCGCAGGGAAGACTACCGAAAACCTCGGTGGGGCCGAAGATGATCTAGCACACCTTCTACTACCTCTGCAGGCTAGCACCCGGGACTTTTTAGGCAACCCTCTACCCCCTCGGGGCGGCCGTAGCCTGGCCGGAAGTACCCAATTCCCCGAGGGTGTCGGGAACACGCTGCACTCTCGAGCCCAACCCAATTCGAACTATTCCCCTACGGGAGGGGCTTGGCAGTTCGGCCTGAGGTTCCTCTGGTAACGTCAGAGGTACCACGAGTGCTAGGGGTCCGCAGCGCCCGCACTTTGGCAGCTAAAAGGGACGGATCCCCTCCCCTACGGGGTTAAGAGAGCTGGGCAAAAGAAAGTGTATAAATATGGTGAGAGGATTAGAATTAGGTTTTCATTACGGAGGGGATTCGGTACCTAGGCCACCTGCTGGGCCCATTGTACCTATGTCCCCAAGTGTGGCACCCTCGAGAGAAAGGATGAGGGGAAGGAGATTAAGGACTGCCGACCCAAGGAGCTACGACAGTACAGAGGGCAGGGTCCCTGCAGTTTACTTGGATAGAGACTTCCCCGACAGGCCAGGACAACGAACTTGCTCCCCTACGGCAACGATCCCAGCAGCCAAGCCCCAAAGTCCCAGGCAGTCGATCCGAGCCCAAAGTTCCCAGGCAGGCGATCCGAGCCCCGAAGGTCCCTGGCAGGCGGTCCCTAAATGGTACCAGCAGAGGAGCTGAGAGCGGCAACCGACCTACCGGAGGAGGAAGCAGTTTTCCTCAGAGCATATCATCCTGCCATGCACCGCCGAGACTCCCGCCGACACTTCTACCCTGAAAGAGACCATCAGATGAGAGATGATATGAAATGTTAATGGAGATGAAATGGAGGGGCAGGAAATTCGACGGATGTAATTAACCTACCCAACATTTTCCTAACGACCCGGGAAAATCCCCGAGAAAACCCATGGGTCAGGTGGGTCGCCACAGGAATCGAATCCTGGCGCCCGAATGCGGGTCACAGACGAAACCGCCTGAGCCATCCTGCTCGGTGTGGTAAGAGGAAAAGCTGAATGACGAACTGCCGGCCCTCGGAGCCATGGTCGCTAGAGCGTATGTCTCTAGCGTTCCGCCGCGTAGAGGGTCGAGTGTTCGAGTCCCGCCTTGGGCATGGGTGTTTATATGTATAGTGAATGTGTGAAACTAGAGGAAACAGAAAAGTAAATAAACGAAATAACTGCAAAAACGGTTGAATAGGAAAAAAATAAGAAAAGGAAAAATATATGTATATCTACAGAAATAAAAAAAAAAAACTGAAGAGGGACGCGAAGTTAGAGTATACAAAGAACCAAAGAGAGGAAAGAAATTTAAAGCAGTATGTCGTGTTAAAGGAGAAAGCAAGTGGGAAAGGGATTGTGGTGAGAGAGGAAAAAGAAAGCGATTGTGAGTGTATTGAAAATGTAGTGACGAAGTAAATAATGGATACCTTGATCGAGAGGGTAAGTGGTAAAGAAAGGCAGTAAAGTGGCAAAGTGAACAACATGGGAATCAATAAGAGTGAGTTATAAATGTTATTATAAAAGCAGTTAATAAATTTTAGTCGGGGAAATATAAAAATGTTGATAATTACAGTAACACTGATAAAAGATAAACAAAGTAAGGAGATAGACATGGTAGGGAAGTTATCGATAGAAAATCTTAGACATGATATCTTATGGTAACTGAATAAGAAATAAGTGAAGGACATAAGCTGAGAAAGTGGGTAAAGAAGTGCAAGAGTAGTTTCAAGTTATATTTAGAAAAGTTATGAAAAGTTTGTAAATTTATAAAAAAAAAGACTATATAAATCTATGTATTAATTTAAATAAATAAAAATATATGTAATTTGTGATTGGCCGTACTAATACCTGTATGACGTAATGTTGTGACGTGGAATTAAATCGGCCAATCACATAATTAAGATAGGAGTAACGATAGTTACGAAAAATCAATAATCTTGGTAGAGAGGTTTTGTAATCGTGAGTGTAATGAATAGTGGTGCAAGATCAAGAACATTTAAGTAATAGTTTGAATCTGTTTAAATATAACAAATTAAGAATATATCGATATGTTGGAAGTGACTGTGAAAGGAAGTTAAAGTAAAATGTAATCTAAATAATACAATTAAATAGTTATAAAATTTGACATCTCCGAGACTTTATTCCGAACCACGCCTGAAACCAAGATTCTCATGACTCTTAGCTAATCAAGCATAATCATGAAGAAACAAATCAAAATACAACGAATTTGTTATTTCTGGCTTCTCGACGTGGATCTTCGAAAAGTCAACGTGCATCCCATCTCAAATATAGAAATCCCGCACCAAATTTCGCCCGAACGTGTGGCTGATTAAGATGGAGAGAAATTAACTACGAATAGTCCCAAATTCCTGTCCAGACGGAATCAAAAATAAAATGGAAATTAAAGAAAGTTACAATAAGACCTGAGGTTTTCCTGGAGACGATTATGCTCAAGTTCTGCTCGGGCAGCAAGCCAGAGGAAAAGACGATTAGAAATCAACATTTTGGGAGTGTCCATCTCTCCCAACATCAGGATATTTATTAAATGTTATTACCAAAAATGAATCACTGAATATAACAAAAATATAAACAAAGACAAAACACTATCAAAACTCGAATTACGGAACAAAAGACTGATTTCAGTAAATTAAATGCCAGGTCAGGAGTTGGCGTGTGTATAGAAAATTAATTGGGTCAAAGAAATGTAACTATTGTAACTAATTTGATATTTTGGCAAGGGTTCCATGTTAGGACGCCAATTTGTAGCTAGTTTGTTTTATTGGCAAGCAAATGAGTTCTACGTTAGCGTTACAATTTGAAGCAGCTATGTGGCAAGCAATGAGGTTTCTCTCAGGGTATGCGTAGATATGTGTGAGAAGTGTGGTTTTATCGACACTGGAATGCCCGTTTCAAACTTATTTATTTACTGCATCTTTTTTTAGAACATCGAAATTGAAGTTGCCGACCAAGAGTTACCAATATCCCTGTTTAGAGTTACTAACGGCAGAATGTTTATTAATCAATCAAGTATATTCGTTCCTCACGTGTATATGAACCGACAAATATCTTCTCTCATTTCTGGTACGCCTGGCCCAAGACAGAACAAGAGGACTGCCCTAATCACCCTCACGCCTCAGACTGTTTCAATGGCTTGCCAGCCACGAAGTACTTGGTAACTCGGCTCCACGCCGAAGACTGTTGTCCACAGCTGCGCGTCTGGGTGTATATGTCACTTTCACTTTTTGGAAACCCTCTTTTCACACAAAGATTCTCTTTGTGGCTATTTTGTTGCCATTATGAATGGTTCAAGGAATACCCTATTCACACAAGTCAAGTGCTATGCTTTAGAAATCTGCTAAGCACACTGTTTCTTACGTTTCTTTTGTTAAAACGACTTATTCACCTAAACTGCTATTCGACTCAACTGCCCTTGCACGTGTTGTAACAAAGAACCAACATTCCTTTGACATCCATCATGATTCTTTACTTATTGCAATCCTTAATTTCGGTATCATTACTTAACTTGATTATCAAGCTGTATTGATCTGTGCTTCTTAAGTCGACAGATTTCCATTTGAAGGCCGGTTTCCAAGAGGAGGTGAACTGAAATCGAGCATCACGATTAAGCGTGCAGCTCTCGGAGGAAATGACCAAAGCCTCTTAATTCTGTGCTCCCAGTAGCTGTTGCTTAATCAGTATGCTGGATTTCAGTTCAGCTCCTCTTTCTTCCCGGCTTTAAAATGGAAATCCGTCGGATTAAGAAGCACAGATCTAGACAGCTTGATAATCAAATTAAGTAGTTACGTTTCCTTGACAAAATTAATTTTGTAGTGTTTTGTCTTTGTTTATAGTTGTGTTATATCCAGTGATTAATTTTTTGGTTGTAACATTTAATAAATATCCTGATGATGGGAAGATATAGACTCCCGAAACGTTAATTTCTAATCGTTTTTTCACCTGACTTGCTTCCCGAGAAGAACTTGAGCATTAGAGAAGGGTGTGTGAGCGGAAGATCCGCGGTTCAAATCCCATCTACAGCTTTGAATTTTTCAGTAAGAGTCTACGGTCACATTCCTCTTCTTCTGTTGGTAAAGGACAAGGCTTGTTCACTTATGGTTCTCCACCACAAATCTCACATGTGGTCGACGGTTGTAACCGCAGTGTCAGGCAGCTAATAGGACGCGGCGAATTAATCGAAGTCAAATAATTAAAAAAGAAGATAAATTAATAGAAATGCCTTGCTAAACTAATATAACAATCTTGTTATAATAATATGAAATTAAAATGATTAAAATAGCAGTTGACCTAAATAATAAGAAGGGAAGAATATAATTTAATATAACATATTGTGACTTTTTGGGTTCGTGAAATTAGAAGTTCAATTGCACAAACTCTAAATGGTCTTTATTTCCACCGAATTACAGTTGGAACACTTGCCGATTACACCGAAATTCGTAATGCACACAATTAAAATTCGTCAGTTCGTCTGTCACAGGTCCACTGCACGCTCTCACAATTACGTACAACTCCTCTGATACACGTACACAGTCTTCCAGTCCGTTCGCTCACTCGGCGCTCCTCACAGCTGCTCGCCAAGAACTCAACTGACTCGCCAACTGCAGCCCCATTTTATAGGAATATTGTTGTTTCTCGACGTCTCGCGTTTCAGTGAATTACCCCGAAGGTTCCAGATGACAGGGGGAGAGGAAAGAGACGGTAAAGGGCCCATGCCGCTCTTCTAATCATCCCCCTCAGTTAGTGACACGAGACAAATGGGTTGGCGTGATCTGAATGCTTCCCGTCTGGCCCTAACCTGCTGATAGCTGGCCGTGCCTTCCAATAATTAGGTGACAGTATATACTAGCATCCGGGCAAGAAAGAAAAAATATTCTTGTAAAAATCTGTACACCTCGCAGAGACAGGAAAGAAGGGCCGTTACCTTCTTTGTGTTAGTTAAAGTTCAATGTCTGAAGACTATTGTATTCTTTCAGCCAGGAATGTTTCGGGACAAAGGACTTTCAAACTGCAGTTGAGCATGAACGCTAAAGAGATTTACTTCGCTGATTTGATAACGATGTATACCGTTACAAACAACTCAGGGTAGGCGTTCCCCAACTCAGGGTGGGCTGAACGTCAATAAGTTATATGAGTTTTGCAAACCAATGCGAAAATTCGAAATAAAATAAAAACCAATAATAATGTAACATTTGAGAAGGGTGAGCTAGTTTGGTCATGTGATAAAGTTAGAGAGGGGATCAGAATATGGTTCGAACTGAATGATGAAGTAAGATAAACTTTACTTACAAGTTGATACTACGACAGTAAGAACGTGTTCATGTGCATTAAATAGAGAAGCGAAGATTTCAAAGTCTGAAAGGTGATCACCGGCCCAAGTTGATAAACAAACAGAGATTCAACAATTAAACCAAATAATTCTACAACAAACAAAGCGTTATTAATACGACTGAGTAGCCAACAACCACAAAATCCCATTTCCAAAAACCATTCACTTGAGGATAACAGAACTCATAGCTCCAATTAGAACCCAATTTATTTAACGATGATATGCGGGTTTGCCGCACTGTGATCAAACCCGGACTGCGTAGCTGAGAGCCAAGTGTTCTAACCATTCAGACATAATGCTATTTTGGTATTAAATTTAATATAAATTTATTAAAAATGTGTATGGGGAATTTAATATATTATATATTTAATATATCATATTTTCTTTCCCCCAAAGCTAAAAATATTGTGACTTTGTGGGTTCGTGAAATTAAAACTCCGATTGCAACACTCAAAAATGTTATTTATTTCCACCGAATTACAGTTGAACACTTGCCGATTACACAGAATTACGTAATGCACACAATTACAATTCACCAGTTCGTCCGTTATAGTTCCACTTGCACGCTCACAGTTACGTAAACTCTTCCGATGCACGTACACAGTCTTCTCGTCACTGGGCAATGCTCACGACTGCTCGACAAGCACTGACTTTTCTCCAGCCCGAAGCGTTGCTTATATAAGACCAGCTAGCCAATCTAGAAGGTTCCGGATTAGATGAAATATCCCGTAAGTTCGAGAAATCAAGGGGAGCGGAAAGAGACGGCAGAGTAATGTTTTTCCAGCCACCCCTCGTTACCGCTATAAGACAAATGAGTGGGCGTGGCGAACGCCTACCATCTCCTGCTGCTGCCTGCCGGTTCTATAGGGGGTTCCGACGTTCGGGTGACAATATTATTATACATAAATTCAATTCCGTCAAGTTATCAGCAATCACAAGACAGAGACAGCACAACCAAACCTATCTGATACCCTAGGAATGGCCAAGTCATTGTAACCGTGAAATATAGTATGATCCATATAAACCTGAACCACTTAAATAAGCCATAGCCTTTGAACCAATAATAGGACACTCGTGCAACTTAGGTAGAATATAATATAGAATTGGGAGATTATATTACACTATTTACATCTCAGAGAAAATGTTGCAGGGGTCCTCCACCAGCATCTATACATGTTTGTACTCATCTCACCATATTCTCTGAAGTTTTACGGAGAGTATCCTCACCAATGCTGCTTATTTCGGTTCGATTGGATGCCTTGAGAACATCAATTGTCCGTGGTCTATTCTTGTACACTCTATTTTTAGATACCCACAAGAAAAAATCGGGTGAGACTAGGTCAGGGAATCTGGGGGGAGGGGGGCACAGTCCTTTTTTGAGATTATTCGATTATCAAAGAAACTGATTACAAGTTCCATGGTGCCATTAGATGTATGGCGCGTTGCTGCATCTTGCTGGAAATAACCTTCTCTCAAATCGATATCATCCAGCTGCTCCACAACTGTCCTGAAGATACCCATATAAACTTCAGTGTCTACAATAGTGCTATCAATTCTCCCAGTCACTGGGATTATTAAAACAAATTTCTACATTCTACGAGCTTTCAAAGGGAAATTATGACCTAGTGCAATGGTTCAGGTTTATATGGATCATACTAATATTTGATGAGTATATTCAGCATCTACCAAGAACTTTACATGAAGATTTTCCAGAAAACCATTTAACCCGAAGTTACCAGTTGCATAGAAAATGTTTCATAATTTTCTATTACCTTAAAACTGCCCTAAATTTATTTTATTATAATATATGTTTATGTAACTTTATGTCTAAAAATTAATACTCTAACGGTTTCATCGCTGAATTTAGTGTTCTTTATTTAAACAGAATATAATAAGGTATGCAGATATGTTTGTTACAGGAAGTTACAGTGCTTTTATAACATGCACAGTTTTTTTTTCAATTGTTATAGTATTAGAAATTTATGGAAACTCGCATTTTACACTATCTCAAATTCATCTTCTGAAGGGTACCTTTAAGTGTTTCAAATTTCTCTCTGTCCTAGCTTTAACTTCTGGGTTATTCTTTTTCATTAAAAGGGACCATCCCATTACAAAGGCTAAATGAATGCGGTTTCTGCAGCGTTTCAACAAAGAACAGTTTTGCACAGTGATAAATGGAGCAAGAGACTGATGGAACATGGGAAGAGATTGGCACAGGCGATGTATGACACAGGGGAGAAAATAATTCAATTTGATTCTGGAGGTAACTAAGTAGAAGGGTGGAAGATATTGAAGAGGCATGGTCAAAGTTTATGAGACGATCATTCTTTGAGATTGCACAAAGCCTGGAGTATGGAAAAGTATGATAATACTTGTATCAGCAAAGGGTAAAAAGATATGTATAAATTCAAACGGCGCCAGTATATCTTAAAGGATAGCAATTTAGAATTATGTGGCGAAACAAAGGGTAATTTGCATTGTTTGATGCAATATAAGGAGAATTAAATATATGCACACATACACACATACATAAGTGGTGTGAAAAATTTTTGACCTAACAAATATACAAGAATTTTTTTTTAACGTAGTCTCATTGCAACCCTACAAAATTATCCCAGCGATACTCCCATCTCTGTAACCCGTCCAGATTGTACTCGGCGTTATTCTCTGCAAAATAATTGTTCACGAAGGTGATTTGACGAAAATTTCTATCCTCCGAGCGCAATTTTTAAATGAGGGAACCAACAGAAGTCGCTTGGGACTAGATCTGGTGTCAAGCAGATCAAACCGTAATTCGTGGAAATGAAATGAAATGAAATGCGTAGTGTTTAACGCCCGCTTTTACTACATACGGCACTGCAGGTGATGACACTGGTGATACATGAGATGAAGATGGAGCACCGGTGGTATGAGATGGCGGTGGGAAACCGGACATCCCGGTTGTCCATCACAAATCTCACTTTGCGGTCGCCTGGGATCGAACCCGGGCCGCCTTGGTGAGAGCCAAGCAGTCTAACCACTGAGCCGCGGTGCGGTCTGTAATTCGTGGATTTTCGCTATTGCAACCGCTGAGGCAAGAGGCGGTGTGTTGTCTACAAATGTGGCCGTTTTTCCGCAAGTTCTGCCTTCAGCTTGTCAAGTAATGATGCGTAGTATGCTCCTGTAATGGTTTTTCCTTTTTGAAGATAATCGATTAAAATAACTCCATGACTAACCCCCAAAAAAAAACAATCGCCATCATTTTCCCAACCGAAAAAACAGTTTTTGCCTTTTTTGCAGCCGCTTACCCCCTTGCAGTCAACTGTTTGGATTGTATTTTTGTTTCGGGCGTATAATGGTGTATCCAAGTTTCATCTATGTAATTAATCGGCGCCCAAACTCGGATATATTGCGCCAAAACTGTGCTAACAGAGCCTTGGAAATGTTCATTTGAAAACGTTTTTGGTCTAACGTGAGCAACCGTGGCACCCAAAGCACGGACAGCTTTCTCATGTCTAAATGTTGATTTAATGTGACAAACACGTTCTTTTGACATGTTCATAGCCTCTGCTATCTCTCTCACTTTAATTTGGCGCTCGTTTAGCACCATTTGGTGAACTTTGGCGATGTTTTCATCCATAGTTTCAGTTTTTGGTCGTCCCGAACGTCCATCGTCTCCAAAACTGTTACGGCCACGTTTAAATTCAGCTGCCCAAAATGTCAGTGGTAAATGATGGTGCAGAGTCCGCATACACAGAATCCAACTCATCTTTGATTTGTATAGGCGTATTGCCTTTCAAAAACGAATATTTAGTGACAGCTAGATACTCGATTTTATCCATTTTTATAAGAACATTCATATAGCTCACTCAAACGACTGTCACTGAACAATTGAGCGTCCAAAATCGCTGAAACTTTGGTGAGTAACTGTCAACAAATGAACAATAACGTTCACTAGCTTTTATTTACAAATGCTGCCATTTTCATGTTGAGGTCGGAAACTTTTCAGATCACCCTCGTATATATGCCTATATGTTTAATATATACCATATAAAACACATAGGTATCCCAAATAAATAAAAGGATGTAATAATCAACTTTTACGTGAGCACTTTGGTACACAATACATATGTGAATTTGACACGTGTCGTGATTTTTGTAAGCTGTCTTTCACACCCAGTATATAAGGTAACTCTGAGAACCATAGCAGTTAAGAGGTGTCCGTAAATATAACTCAACTTCAATTTTACAGAAAATTCAAGGTATACATTTTGTTTGACATAAAAATTTCTTACAGACATTGTGCCGTTCGTTTTTCCTCCGGCACCTCTTTTTCCTTTTCCTCGCCTTCCCGGTTCGAGGTGCTGCTGTTTCGGGGGATCGCTTCGGCTTCCCGCCATTGTTCTCTGGCAGCGCTGCGGTTCCCAAAACTTCTTATGTGCAATGCCTCGAATCAGGAAGGGAGTTGGTGCTTGATGTTCGATGGGTTTAAGTCTGAGGGTAAGTGCTACAAGTTTCTTGTTTTGCTTTAAATTCTTTGTGTTTAGATGATTGCATTTGGTGAGCCGTGATAGTTTTATGAACTCTTTCCTTCAGTTCTGGGACCAGAGGCTTTAATTTTCCCCGTTTTTATGTTTCTGGGTCTAAAAACAAAGAAGTAGCTGCTAGCTGTTTATAATTTCTACATCGTTAAATTGGGGACAGAATTTTACTCTCGGCTTACCCTGAGGTCACCTATGTATTCAATGGTTTTGGAATGTTATTCATGTAACTGTTCTACTCTGTTATTTGTTTGGGTAAATGCTTTCTCTGCAGTTACTGACCAGCTTCATCGGTAATTTAAATGTTTTCTGGGACCCTGGTTAACCTCAAACTTTATTATTGCTCTTTCAGGAGTAAATGTTCTTTACAGAGTAATTTCATCAAGATTGTGATGCTCGTTGCTTTTTGTACTATTTAAATGGAGCACATATTTTATAATGAATAAGCTATGTTTGTTATAATCAAGGATTGTAATAATGAATTAAAGCATTTGAATTGTTTATTGGAGGCAACATTGAGTGAGTTCTTTGTATTTCGTGTACCCTTACCTGGACTTCTGAGCTTTAGGATTTGTAGAGCCTAAATTCCTTGCCTCATTTTAGCATGTGTAGGAAGTGTTAAGGTGTGAAGTGCGCGGCCTGGGCTGGCCGTCACAACATAACAGTTTAATCAAAAACCTTAGAGGTATTTTTGAGAAAAATAAAGTTTCCTAAACATTTTATACGTAAAGGTTTTGGGGAATTCATATTATATCCTTCTATTCTTATTGGAAAGCCCAGTCGACTTTAGTTTGAATTCACAGAAACACGCACAAATAAGCATTGATTTTATATAAACACTCATTTTATTTTAAGTATCCAGGAATAACTGTATACAATTACTAAAACACATTCCAGAGACCTTATAGCATAGCATGTTAGAAACAGAGTGTGTTTTTTACATTTTTATACGGATTAAGCTTTCTGAGTAAAGAGCACGTTTAGAAGCTTATTGTATGAGTCTGTTCCACCTGATGCTCCATTGTTTTCCACTTTTAAAATGGAATCTCTGAGCGATGTGCGTAACAAAGGGCAGTAATTGAATTTCTTTTGGCGGAAAATAAGAGCATCACAGACGTTCCCATATTCAGAGTTTGTATATAAAGAGATGCCAGTGGATCGAATACTGTTACTTGCTCGAAAAGCTCAAGTTCAAAGCCCTAAGAACGGCAAGTGCTTTAACCGAGAACTTGGTGACCAATCTCGAATTGGAATTACAAATTAATGAACAGCATCATTTGATAATAATTAACAAATTATGAAATACATAGCCTATAAGACAATTCATATGAACTTCTGCTGTCATTTCTGATAACAACAATTACTATAATTCTGTTGTTTACAAAAAGAAATAAGTTCCATCCACTTTTAATTTTAACAACTGTGTTTATAATGTCTAAGTTTAAAGTTTCTCCGTTAAACTATTGACTTAAAATTAAACTAAATACTAACAGCTTAAGGAATAATCGCACAACCTTACTTTCATTTTATTCCCTTACTAATGTAAAACATAATATTTCATTTTGTATAATTCCAAAAAGCTTTAAAAGTAAAGATATGCTACTTCTAGTAAACCGGTAAACTTCAGAGATCTTTGCATGGCTGAAATACAACTAAAGTTACTCAACTCAAAGTAATCTTTATATTTATTTTTAACTTAAATCTTGGATTATTTGCTCAAATAATCAGTCTAATGCGAGATAGCGCTATACGCTGTTGGTGGATTTTGAGAAAGCTTTTGCTACGACAAACAGGAAAGCTCTAGTTTGGAAACTGAGGATGAAAGAGGTAAGTGAAAAATATTGAAAATAAATAGAGAAAATCTATGAAGGGGTGATGTTTTGCATAAGGTGGGAAAAGATATAATCACAGAGATGACAGAACATCAGAACATCAGATGACAGAACAGGCCTAAAACAAAGATGCAAATTGAGTCCAATTTTAATTTATTTATAGATAAGATAATAGACAAGGTTAAAGTACGAAGTCAGCACTGTCCAGTAATAGCAAACAAAGAAAAGTGTGCGGAAGACTTAATGGTATTGTGACTTTGTGGGTTCGTGAGATTAAAGGTCCAATTGTACAATCTCAAAATGTTCTTTATTTCCACCGACTTACAGTTGAGCACTTGCCAATTACACGGAATTACGTAATGCACACAATTACAATTCACCAGTTCGTCCGTTGCAGTTCCACTTTACTTCTCGCAATTATGTACAATCCTCCTATGCACTTACACAGTCTTCTCGTCCGTACACTAGCACGGCGCTCCTACGCTGCTCGCCAACAACTGACTGCCACCAGCCCGACGCGTTGCTTATATAGGACCAACTGGCCAATCTAGAAGGTTCCGGATTATATGAAATATCCTGTATGTTCTAGAACTCAAGGGGAGGGGAAAGAGACGGCATAGTGATGTTTTTCCAGCCACCCCTCGTTACCGCTATAAGACAAATGGGTGGGCGTGTCCGAACGCCTACCGTCTCCTGCTGCTGCTGCCGGCCGGTTCTATAGGGAGTTCCAACGTTCGGGTGACAGTGTGATCTATAACGGTAGTAGGATTGCAGAAGGCAATAAATGAAATCCCGAAATTTTGTGAAGAGTGGGGAATGAAAATAAACGTAAATAAGTCGAAAGTTATGATCTTCAAGAAGGGAGTTAAACTAAAAAAAGATGAAAAGTGGGTACTAAATGGCAAAAGGGTAGAAGTGGTCAATGAATTTGAATACTTAGGAGTAAGGTTGAATAACAATGGAAAGTGGGGAGCACACAGGAGAAAAATTGAAGCAAAAGAAAGGGCGGCAATGAATGGAATAACAAAGAAATGACAACCAAATGGTTAAAATTGCTGTAAGCAGTGGAGATCTGCGGGGGGGGGGCGGGCACAGGTAAACAAAACGGGGGACCAAAACTACAGAAGGTTTTGTAAAGAGCTACTAGGCTTACCAAGATCAGCACCTAGGGAAGTAGCTTTAGTAGAATTAGGAAAGACAAAAAGAAATGGAATAATAATGGAAAGAATAATAAAATTTTGCTATAGGTGTTAGGCCAAAGAAGAAGGGAAATTATGAAATTATGCAAGAGAGAGTAAAGAAGAATACAGAATTCAAACAGCTGTTGGGCAGACATAGGAGGAGTTCAAGAAAAAATTAGGAATGGGAGATACCTATATGGAGATTAGAGCAAAGGAATGCAAGCGATGTGGGTAAATTGGTGAACTGCAGAACAGAAGATATAGAAAGACAGGAAATATGAGCAAGCCTAGAAAATATGAAATCATTACAATTTTACAAGCAAATAAAAATAAATTAGAGACGAAAAGCATAGGCAGATTACTGCAATAGGCAAAAGAGAGAAGGGCTAGCTTGGGTGAGAAGGGGAACAATATTTCTAAGAGGGATAAGAGGTAGGGAAACCGGAATTTGTAAATTGTGTGGAGTAAAAGAAAGCATAGAACGCTATGTAACAAAATGCAAGGAGATTGCAATGTGGAGAAAACAGATTTGGGAGGGAAAATGAGAGAAAGTACAGAAGAGGATGGTGGCTATAAATATGTTAATGGGAAAGGATGAAAAGAGGGTAAGAAGTATTAGTGAGTTCTTACAGAATGTAAAATAAAAATGCACAAGAAATGTAAAGAATATATGAAAGGAAGATGAGGGGGAAGAAAGGGGCTAATTAAGTAACAAGGAGGCATGGAGGTGAAGAGCTAACTGGCAGAGCAGAGGACCAGGGTGCCATGTAAGCCAAGGTAACAACAAGGTAAACACAAATAAATATAAAGAACATAAGAAAGGAAGATGAGGGGGAAGAATGTGGCTAGTTAAGTAACAAGGAGACATGGAAGTTAAGAGCTAACTGACAGAACAGAAGACCAGGGTGTCATTTAAGACTAGGTAGTAACAAGGTAAACACAAATAAATGTAAAGGGTATAAGAAAGGAAGATGAGGGGGAAGAAAAGGGTTAATTAAGTAACAAGGAGGCATGGAGGTTAAGAGCTACCTGATAGAGTAGAAGAGCAGGATGTTATGTAAGCCAAGATAGCAACAAGGTAAACACAAATAAATGTAAAGAGTATAAGAAAGGAAGATGAGAGGGAAGAAAAGGGTTAATTAAGTAACAAGGAGCCATGGAAGTTAAGAGCTACCTGATAGAGTAGAAGAGCAGGATGTTATGTAAGCCAAGATAGCAACAAGGTAAACACAAATAAATGTAAAGAGTATAAGAAAGGAAGATGAGAGGGAAGAAAGGGACTAATTAAGTAACAAGGAGGCATGGAGGTTAAGAGCTACCTGAAAGAGCAGAAGACCACAGTGTCATTAAGTCAAGGTAGTAACAAGGTAAAGACAAATAAATGTAAAGTATATAAGAAAAGATAATGATGAGGTGAACGAAAGGGGCTAATCAAGTAACAAGGAGGCATGGAGGTTAAGAGCTATCTGACAGAACAGAGAACCAGGGTGTCATGTAAGTCAAGGTAGCAACAAGGTAAAGACAAATAAATGTAAAGAATATAAGAAAAGATGACAACGAGGTGGACGAAAGGGGCTAATTAAGTAACAAGGAGGCATGGAGGTTAAGAGCTACCTGACAGAGCAGAAGACCAGGCTGTCAGGTAAGACAAGGTAGCAACAAGGTAAACACAAATAAATATAAAGAATATAAGAAAGGAAGATGAAGGGGAAGAATGTGGCTAATTAAGTAACAAGGAGGCATGGAAATTAAGAGCTAACTGACAGAACAGAAGACCAGGGTGTCATTTAAGACGAGGTAGCAGCAAGGTAAATACAAATAAATGTCAAGAATATAAAAGAGGAAAATGAGGGGGAAGAAAGGGGCTAATTAAGCAACAAGGAGGCATGGAGGTTAAGAGCTACCTGACAGAGCAGAAGACCAGGGTGTCATGTAGGACAAGGTAGCAACAAGGTAAACACAAATAAATGTAAAGAATATAGAGATGTAAAGATATAGAATATAGATGAAGAAAGAAAGGGGCTAATTAAGCAACAAGGAGGCATGAGGTTAAGAACTACCTGACAGAGCAGAAGACCAGGCTGTCAGGTAAGACAAGGTAGCAGCAAGGTAAACACAGATAAATGTCAAGAATATAAAAAAGGAAAATGAGGGGGAAGAAAGGGGCTAATTAATCAACAAGGAGGCATGAGGTTAAGAGCTACCTGACAGAGCAGAAGACCAGGCTGTCATGTAAGACAAGGTAGCAGCAAGGTAAACACAGATAAATGTCAAGAATATAAAAAAGGAAAATGAGGGGGAAGAAAGGGACTAATTAAGCAACAACGAGACATGGAGGTTAAGAGCTACCTGACAGAGCAGAAGACCAGGGTGTCATGTAAGACAGGGTAGTAACAAGGTAAACACAGATAAATGTCAAGAATATAAAAAAGGAAAATGAGAGGGAAGAAAGAGACTAATTAAGCAACAAGGAGACATGGAGGTTAAGAGCTACCTGGCAGAGCAGAAGATCAGGGTGTCATGTAAGTCAAGGTAGCAACAAGGTAAACACAAATAAATGTAGCCTTAAGTTGTAAATTGTAAACCTTTGAAAGATGCACAATAAGTAATTCATTCATAATTCATTTATAAAAACAGTGTTACAGTTTTTTTCCAAATAATATAAATCTTGCTATCTTACTTGTAACAAAATATTAAAAGAATATATGTCCAGGTTTTACCTGCTCTATAATTCCCGTAAGAGTCAAGAGGAAGTAATGTAAGACAACCAAAAATTAAATCTCAAATTTTCAGCAGATATTCATATTTAATACAATATTGTACAGAACGAAATTATGAGTAAACACAAATTTAAATATAAAAAAATCCACATATCCGAACTTAATTATTCTTTAAATAGGTAAGGTCATAATTTTGATTTTCACAAAAATAAGTATTTTACAAGAAAATTTAAATTGTTAAAGAATTTCGTAATATTGGTTATTATTTCTTTTAACTTCGAGTACTTTATGCTTTTTCAAACCTCATTAGCTATTCGGAGTTTTTCGTGTTCATAGAAGGAGAAGGAAATTTCAAAGCGATCACATAGAGATTTTAAAAGTTTTGACCGTTGCTTTAATGTATTACATTTCCCTTACACCTTAAGGGTATGTATGACTGAAATTTCATGAAAATCGTGAAAATAACGACTTTTTTATTTTAATTCTATAAAATAATTTAGACATTCTCGAATGTGAAAAATGCATAATTTGCCTCCGGACGCCATTTTTAAATGCTTATTTAAATGTCGGTGGCCTTTAATCTCTGTCAGAGTCACGCCCTCTTTTGCCTACATCCACATTCTTTGTCTGCTTTCCGTTCTTAAATTTTCAATTCAAGATAAGAAAAATAAGGCTTTCAGACAAAATAGTTCCTAAAATGTTGCCAATATATCAGAGGCTGGCTTCTACAACATTACTAGAGAGGTACAGAACAGGAAAAACACAGAATGCCAATGAATCTTTGCATCATGTCATATGGAATAAGTGCCCAAAGGAAGTTTTCATATGAAAACAAAAATTGGATCTTGCTGTTATTGAAAGCATCAGTGAGTTTAACATGGGTACTCTTAAGTCATTGGAGCTGCAGCAAAATATCAGAGGTGAAAGTGTAGTAGACTCAGCAAGGAAAACTTCAGTGCAGCGAGATCAGACTCGTATCCTGCAAAGCAAGAAGCGAAATGTGCAGAAGAAAAGCAACATCTAAAGAAGAAAAAGGTGGAAAAAGCAGCAACAGAGGAGAGGAAAAAGAAATCTGAGGGTCCAACCTATCAGCCTGGTGGATTTTAATGTGAGTTATGCAATCAAATCTTTAATCGCTGTTTTCTCAATGTTCATATTTTCAGCATTTTTCTTCCTGTAAAATGCTCCTTGCGATGCAGTTTTTGTACTACATTCATGAAATTTCCTACACAGGTTCAGAATATCATAACGAATGGAAATTGCCCTAGGTTTTATTGCGAAATGTATATAAGCATATATTTTTAATTTTCAAACACAAAACTTACAGTTGTTTAGACAAAAAAAGAATATTTGTAAATTAAAAAATTTTTGTGACCTAAACTAAAGGAGACACAGAAAAACCCAGAGCAATTTCAAAAAGTAAGTGTATTATGAACATAGGGTTAAAATATTAGACCAAACTTCAAAATATTTTGTCGCAAGGGACTTTTTTAGTGACGTAACAAAAACATACAAAATTTATCATAATTTCTAAACTGCTGGAGAAAAATGGTTCAAATTTGGGTTGTGACATATTTACATTATACTACACCTATGGTGTAAATTTGAAAAAGCTAGCATTATTAGTTCAGAATTTGAAAATTTCAGTCATACATACCCTTAAGGAATTGTAAAATAACAACATTTTGAAAATGCTTACCTCTGTTTGCATAAAAAAGATAGAAGAAGAAGCTCCAGTGAGAATATTTTGTAGAGGAAGATGTATCTATCAGTATTTTGGTTCATGGTATTGATATGTTAAGCACGAATACTAAAAATGCAGCTCCGCGAGAGGGGAAAAGAACTGGTATTTGGTATCAGGTAACTATCAAAATGTGTCCCTAAATCTTTAAAGGTGGCCAAAATTACCTAAACACAGCCTTCTAGTAATCCTAAAAATTATATTTTCCTTTCTATTCAATATGTATTTTAACACTAATGCAAAATATTCATATTGTAAGTAAATATGTTTTATAACTGCCATTTTCCACTCTTAAACTCAGCCTCATTTCTCTAAAAATAATCAGAACTCCTATACTCTTTCAAATATAAATGTGTGTGATTCACATCATATCTGAGAGATATAGTTTGATAGCTTTAGGAAAAGTTAGAATTTCTGAAGTTGTGGTGCAGATTATTGATAAAGACTGATGTTGGCACTCTAAATATCTAAACAAGCAGGTCGAAAGGACACGGAAGTAAACGTATGTCAGGGGAAGACAGGTAGTGGTGGTGTGACGTGAGCTCCGTCAGCTCCGACCGCCAAATATGCTCCCGAACGAAAACAGTTTAGCGTGTGACGTCACCGCACTGATTTCTAAATGACAAGAAACGTATCGGGTATTAATAATATGTACAATTTACATATTGTGTGTTGTAATATTAATGCTGACTGCTTTAATTAAACTTCAACTCGTAGTTTATCTGAAGGTCAGGCATGTTATAAAGCGAATAAAATAAAACATAAAGTAATTTTCTCTGCAAATTAGAGGAGACCCATTCAGATAAAAATTACTTGGACATTTTCCGACGTTTTCTGTTTCGTTTTTCTTTAACTAGTTTATCAATGTCAGGACGTAATATCTGGGACATTTGTAATCGAAGGCTGCATGTTAGATTGTGATACCACAAGGTACTTCAGGGTTTAGACTTAGCTAATTTCATAACAGAAAAAGATTGTTCGCACACATATGTCGAGCCAAACATTCGCGATGTCCGTGTGACAATTGAATACAACCTCAGAAATCTGGTTTGTGGGATATTCTTGTAAAAATCAGCGAAGGCTTTTTGTGTGTATATTTGTCCTTCAATAAATCATCACATTGTACATTTAACAGTTCCATCTGGTACGTGACCTCTACATTGTTGTCATCGAGTGTGCTACACCTGACTGAACCCTCAGATTCTGAAGTCACTGTGCCATTTATATAGGCAGCTTGGTACTACACGGCTCTTGTCTGACGTCACACGTACTGCAGACCTCGCTCTCGACTGTAGTCACAACTCTTGAAGCTCTCTTCCTCTGACGTATGTATTCCCGATGCTTAGTTATTAAGTAATTAACTGAAACAATTAGCCTGTGAACTAATCTTATCTATTAAAACAAGTATTGTAACAGAGAACTATAATGATCGTGATGATTTCATTAGGGCCCTTATAAAATATCGTGGCAAAGATAAGGGAAGAGCATCGGCACAAAGGAAAATCATGATACACGCTAAACATAAATCAAGTATACATATCTAATCATGGCAGACGCCAGAGATAAATATCAGTATACATGGCTAAATACAGCAAAATGCAGAAAAATAAATGGAATTTACAATGTAGCCCAAATTTGCAAGGACTGTATATACTTATTTGGATATACATCTTTCACGGAAGTTTCGATATCCTTTCAACCGCTTTAATATTTTTACCCGAGCGGCAAACTCACGATGCTGATCAATAAATGAAGGCCGGTGGAGGGAGGGGAGACCACAGGGGTAGCTGAGACTTCGTTTTCCCCTCCTCCTGCTGCCCGAAGGAGGGCGAAGCTTCGAGAATGTTTTCCCCCTCCATAAAAGGAAATCTCAAGAAACTTCGGGCCGCTGATCAATACGAGAGAGGCGACAGGAGTTAGTTGAGTTGAGTGAGTCGTGGCGAGCAGTAGTGTAAGGCGCGCCGAGTGTACGTGGAAAGACGAACTGGCTTAGTTGTAATTGTGTACACTAGGAAATTGTAATTGTGACATTGGAATAAGGTGGAAATAAGGAACATTTTTGAGTGGTGTAATTGAACTTTTTAATTTTACGAACGCTCAAAGTCACAATATTGTCCGCCAGCACTTCTGCAAGACTGAAAGATAGCTACAGAAACTGCCGAAGGATATCTGCTAAAGAAACACACTATCAACACATGAGAGACTGATAGAGTTTTGCTACATATGGACGAAGAGGAACATCAGGGTTCCCTTTAGAGAGGTAACTGTACGTGAAATTGTAGTGCCAATACGCAACAGCAGAGAGAGAGGTAGGGAGAGGGAGAGAGAAAACGAAGCAGAGATGGCCAAACAAAAGACCCCCTCTTCCTATCCATTTACCACGAAGGAGATACAGGCACACCAACACAACAGTGATTAGAGGGCGACTTGTGTAAATAAATATATTAAATACCCCTACACTGTCAGGAATGCAGCCACTCCCGGAAACCCAAAAGATAGAATCCATGCAGACCTACTCTGAGTAAAACCCCGAACTATTGTAAACCTCCCGTCCGTAGCCCACACCCGTCGCATATCCTATCATATGATGTGTTGAATGAGGTAATTGACGGGCAAATACCGCCTCAATTGAGAAAGCCACATATTCATTAAATAAATGATAACAATTTCTAGAAAATGGATCAAGAATGTCTACACTGCAATACCATGCTTTCCTCAACATTCATTTCAACATACAATGAGGAATAAAAACTGATTTTAAGTGTAATCTTAAGAACTGGAATATTTTTTGTATCTCCTTAATTTTGTTTTAACATGTGGGGCTGCCCAGTATTCCGATTCAGTTAATCGTTACTAAATGAAAATGTCCACCTGCCAGATTAGCATTCAAATCACCAGAACACAGAAGAGCCAGATTTCTGTGATGATACTTCCTCTCTTCCTCCCTTCCACCCTCCCAACCTTCTGTCCTTCCCCCTTCCTTCCTTCGTTGCTTCTACCTTCCTCCCTTCCTCCCTCCCTTCCGCCCTTCCTCCCTTCCTTCCTCCCTTTCTCCCTGCTCCCTTGCTTCCATGGGTCCTTGCTCTTTTCCTCCCTCCCTTCCTCCCTCCCTCACCCCTCCCTTCCTCCCTCCCTTTCTCCCTTTCTTCTTTGCTCCCTTGCTCTCTTGCTCCCTTGCTCCCTTACGCCCTTGCTCTCTTGCTCCCTTACTCCCATCTGCCCTTTCTCCCTCCCTCCCTCACCCCTCCCTTTCTCCCTCGCTTTCGCCCTCCCTTTCGCCCTTTCTCCCTTTCTCCCTTGCTCCCTTGCTCCCTCCCTCCCTCCCTCACACCTCCCTTCCTCCCTCCCTTTCTCCCTTTCTCCCTTGCTTCCTTGCTCTGTTGCTCCCTTGCGCCCTTGCTGTCTTGCTCCCTTGCTCCCTCACCTCTCCCTTCCTCCCTCCCTTTCTCTCTTTCTCACTTGCTCCCTTGCTCCATTGCACCCTTGCTCCCTAGCTTCCTTTCTCCCTTTCTCCCTTCCTCCCTTCTTTATTTCCTCCCTTCCTTCCTCCCTTCGCCCTTTCTCCCTTCCTCCCTTGCTTTTGTTCCCTTGCTCCCTTGCTCGCTTCCTCCCTTCCTCGGTTCCTCGCTTGCATCCTTGCTCTCTTCCTCTCTTCCTCCCTTGCTCCCTTCCTCGCTTCCTCCCTTCCTTCCATCCTTCTTTCCTTCTTTCCTTTGTTTCTTTGGTTCTTTGTGTATTTATTTATTTATTCATGCATGCATTCATTCATTCATTCATTCATGCATTCATTCATTCATTCATTCATTCATTCATTCATTCATTCATTTATTTATTTATTTATTTATTTATTTATTTATTTATTTATTTATTTATTTATTTATTTATTTATTTATTTATTTGTTTATTTATTTATTTATTTATTTATTTATTTATTTATTTATTTATTTATTTATTTATTTATCTATCTATCTATCTATCTATCTATCTGTTTATTTATTTATTTATTTTATTTATTTCCTTCTATCTTAAAAATACGTTAGCATTACAAAAGACAAATCATATCTTCTTGTAAGATAAAATGCTCCACCCTTACTTTTAGCGAACACGCGTCCTATACCTGTTTCAGACGATGTACGTCTTAACAGTAAGTTCTCTTTTGGTAGAGCACAATCTAGTAATTGCAAGATTAACTAACCTGTTTTTATCTTTTTGTTCCAGGAGACTAAGTGTACTGAGAGGACCTAACAGATTCCGCGTATCGGGCATTAGGTGAGTACATAACTTCAAACATCAGAATGTAACAAATGTATTAAAGGTCTAATTTTATAAAAGTACCTACTATTCTTCAAAGCTAAAAATTAGGAAATTTACTTTAATTTTTGTAGTGATTCGATTGAAGAATATTTAATTCAATAAATTTGATTTCCAGGTTTCATTTATTTACCACTCAACACAAAAGTGGATGACGGATTGAGTAGTGTTAGTGAACTTCAGTAGTTATAAATTCTATAAAACTCCTGGCGTTCTGTTTAAAGAGTCCGGACTGAGGGTTTTACAGAATCCGAATGTTTTAAATGTTTGCATCTGTGTATATAAAGATGACAACTTTTTGCATATATACCTAGCTATTATGTGTTTCAAATGGTAAGGGTTCTCGCCTGTAGTGAATCAGATGTGTTAGAGCCTTCACCGTTGTCACCTCGTTATCCTCACTCTTTTTATATTTCCCTCTCTCTCACACACTCGCAAATGTTCGTGACGCTAGACGTAGAGGAATGCAAACTGAATTTTCCAGAATTTTCCAGTCCACTTTTCAGCCATGACTCATCACCAGCGATAATTGATTTAAGAAATGCATCCCCTCCATCAGCAAAGAGACGCAGCACCTCACGGCTTGTCTCCATTCGCACAGCCTTTTGTTCGGCAGTCAACAGACGTGGCACCCAACAATTACAAACTCGGGTCATATGGAGATGGTCGTGCATAATTGTAAACACACTGCCATATGAAATTCTTAACACTTCACTGAGGTTCCGTAATGTTATCTTGGACAATCACAGCAGCTGTGTTGATGTTGACTTCAGTCACAACAGAAGCCGAAACACCAGGCCCACCTTACTTAACACTGACAAGTCGGCCTTCTTTGAACTCTTTGAACCACCTAAACACTGTTACACGAGGCAGTACATCTACACTGTACACTTGCTTCAGCTTTTCATAAGTTTTGGTGCCTGTATGGTTTAAACGAAAACAGAATTTCACTGTGCTGTACTGCTTCTCTCGTGTCACATCCACTGTCTGGTATGTGAAATGCACGTAGGTTCTACAAAATAGAGAATTACTACCAACCTACCAATACGAGAGAGCTGCCGCCTACCGATATCATACATAAAAACCCGCTCTTTTCAAATATTTATATTACAGACACGAAACTATCACGGATTCTACAGTAAAAGAATCAGTCTCAGTCTTTGTTGATCAACCCTCGTAGTTATACTTTGTTTTGAACGTTTAATAAGATTATATCTTTTGTTTGTGACAGTTTAACTGAGAAGTTTTTGATTATGTATACTGTGATTCATTTTGGACTATATCATTTGAAAAAGTATCTATTCCTTTTTATTTATTTCATTCTTAATTATGAAGGTAATTTTATAGTGAATTTTAAGAGTTGAATGCCCCTTAAATTACGATTTACACATGTGGTGACCCGTTTAATTTAAAGTGACTTAACCTTTCTGGTGTCCTGAAAATAAGCAACCAACTTACGAAGATTATTGATTCAGTATGGAAGTCAAATCTACAAACACGAACCAAAACTACATCATAAATAAGCAAAGTCTTCCACGACAAATGTCCATCTGTCCTATAACAGGGAGAGTAACAGCAGGTTAAACTGACAGTTGAACGCCGAAATTAGTATTCCCAAAGTGCACTCTTTGAGGGAAGTGGAAATCGAGAGGCACTCGATCAATATTGCAGCTGTCAGCAAAAAGTCAAAAGAGTAGTTGAGAAGAAGGAATTCGCGCTTCGTGCTTCCCCGTTGTGTTTATTTAAAAGCAATTAGCAGCTGTTTTAGCTAGGGAAGCCGTCGGAAGCTTCAGCTAAATCGCCAAGCTATATTTTTCAATAGGATTATCTCTTATTAGTACACTGATATATCTTCTTGAAGGCATGGTGAAATGATACTCAAATGAGCCCGGGGACCTTGGAGCTTAGAGTCATCTGACATTCGTCTTTCAGGATAAGGGAAAACCCCGGAAAAAACCTTATCCAGGTAACTCACCCTGACCGAGATTCAAACTCAGAACCTCTAGAACGTGAGGCAGACATGCTACCATCTACGCTACCAAGACGGGCAGTACACCTTAAAGGATGGTCATATATTTCAAGAACTGGTCGTAAGTGACGGCTTTGAGATACAAAGAGATAAAAAAATGAATGACAACCTCCCATTTAAGAAATGTGTATGTACTTGAAAAACTCACAAACAATGTCTCAAATTGTTCACTGCGGTTTGTTTCATAAATTCGTTCTATTCTTGTTACGTGTTTACGACAAAGAACGCCTGCAGTGTATGACCGTATCACAACTATGGCAACGAAGTTGCCTTATTATCTAAGGGTAATCTGTTTACATACGCAAGGTCATCGAAAGTAAACAAGTAAACAAAACAAACTTTATTTCGTGCAGTATGCACCATTATTATCAATAACATATCTCCATTTCTCAGGAAGCTTATCAATTCCATTTTTCCAAAATCTTGCAGTTTTCTGATTGAAGAACTCTTCTACGGCGAGTCTGCAATCCTCCTAGGAAGTAAGGCATTTGTCATTAAGGAAGTTTTGCAGGGATCGGAATAAATGATAGTCGGATGGGGCAATATCTGGAGAATAAGGCGGGTGAGGTAACACATCCCAGTCGAAATCCCGTAATTTCTGACGAGTTACCATAGAAGTGTGTGGTTTGGCATTGTCTTGATGAAAGACGACTCCACCATTAGATGCTAATTCTGGCCTTTTCTCTTCTAGGGCAACCTTCAGACGATCCAACTCAGAACAGTATTTCTCTGAATTGATGGTCTCCCCAGGAGGAAGAAATTCGTAATAAATAATTACTTTCCAGTCCCACCAAATGCACAGCATAATCTTCTCAGGATGAAGCCCTGGTTTAGGAATTGAGAGTGGTGGTTCCCCTTTCTTACGCCATGACTTTCTCTTTCGGATGTTGTTGTACACTATCCACTTTTCGTCTCCTGTAACCAGCTGTTTCAGAAAAGGGGTAGTTTCATTGCGTCTTATCAATGCGTCACAGATGGAAACGCGCTGAACTAAATTTTGTTCACTCAGTTCGTGCGGAACCCATACATCCCGAAGATTTACGTAACCAAGTTTCTTTAGGTGCCTGGCTACAGTTGCATGAGATAAGTTTTGCTCCTGACATACCTCCCGAGTTGTTATTCTGGGGTTGCTCGTAATCATGTCCTTTATCCTTTCCTCATCCGTAACCACAGGTCGTCCAGAACGAGGTTTGTCTTTCACAGTGAAGTTGCCAGCTCGAAATCGAGTAAACCATTTTTGACATGCCCGATTCGTCACTGCATCTTCTCCGTAAACAGCACAAATTTTCCGTTGAGTTTGTGAGGCGGTTTTACCTTTACGGTAATAAAACAGCATTAAATGTCGAAAATGTTCCTTCTTGCCTTCCCTATTAACATTCACAAGTTACAACTCCACACTGTTGCATCCACAAACTCGTAGTGAAATTTGGTTACCAATTCTTACATAAGTTGACCTATTTATCTTTGGCCATGAGGTGTGGTTTGTGTTCATAGCATTTTTTCAATTATTGTATTAGTAAACAAACCCCATATTGTTTGGCAACTTCTTTGACGTAAAAGTAATGGGGGCATGCAATGTTCTCAGGAGTTCTTAGTCGTAAACACGTAACAAGAATCGAACGAATTTATGAGACAACCCGATATATTTGAAATGATTTGTATGTCTTAAGAGATCTACACTTATTGGACAGTAAGATTTTGTCTATCTGTTACGGTTTACCAGATACGCAAAAGTCATCCAGAATGAAAACTACTTTTGTGTACATTCACAGAACATTTTAAAGTTACACAATTCCATAAAGGCTTTTCAACTTTACAGTTTCCTATAGAATGAAAACTATTACAGCTAGAGTTATTTGGTTTATTGCAGTTGAGAGACAACATCTTATAGGTTTGTTTTTTATTTTGTTTTGTTTCTTTCTGGTATAATCTAACGCACCATCAAACCAGGAGAGAACGCAATATGCTCCATGATACCATGAGATTATGGTAATCTATTACTTTTCATAGTAGGCTTAAGAGGGAATGTGGACTGACAGTACCGATTACAAATCGGTACACATAGTTTAAGGATAACGGAAGTGTGTCCTCTCGTCTACGGTCAGGACGTCCATCCGTACCAGAAGCGACCGTTGAAATTGTGCAGCAAGCATTTCAAAGAAGCCCTTCCAAGTCTATTCCTAAAGTTTCTTGTGAACTTCGAAGTTTACGGCCCACAGTGCATAAAGTATTACTTAAGCGATTTCATCTGTATGCTTATAAAGTTCAGATAAGACAATCTGTGAAGCCAGATGGCAAACCTCGCCAACTGCTTTTGCACTCGATATTTTGCAGAGGATTGCTTTTCAGACGAGTCTACCTTCTATATCTCTGGGAACGTCAATCGGCTCAACGTGAGAATATGGGCTCACGAAATGTTATGTCGTCATAGAACATGAGGACAATAGCCCAAACGAGGACGTCTGGTGTGGCTTAATGCATGACAGGTTCGTTGGTCTCTTCCTTTTTATTGAGAACACAGTAATAGCTAACAATTATCTGGACATGCTTTACGTTGCACCGCAACTTAATGACCTGCAACCCACGGTGATATTACAGCAAGATGGAGCAACAAACACATTGGGAATTAAACGTCAGAGAGTTGCTGAATAACATATTTCCTAACAAATGGATGGGGCGCGGTTGTCCAACACCGTTCTATTGCTAGCATCCCTCATGAAATGCTGTAGAATGTATGCAGAGAGATTGAAGATCGTTCAGATATGTTGAGGGCAACAAAATGCGCATGTGGGCAAGTGTTCTGGCAGCGTTGAGAGCTTGTCTTTCACCTACCAGAAACCACACAGATCTGACCTTAATAGTTTTCAGTTAATAGGAAGTTGTAATATTGTAAAGATTTTATGGACACTCTGTATTTACGAAATAAGTTTTTTTTAAATATTCTTATCAAATCTTTTGAACTATTTCTGATAAAATTAAAAATTTAAAAAAAAAAAACCGTTGCCTGATTGAGGTGGAGGGATTTCTTTGAAAATCTTCGTGTCGCATACTTGTAAGATGCCGAACTTATTTGACCGACTTCTTACCTTTTAGTTTGTGCTGCACCCCCCACCCCCCTCCACACACGCATACAGTAGGTTTTAAGAGTTGCATTTCCGGTAAAATCTCTATATTAAATTTTGGAGTGGAATACAATGCTTCCCTATGCGTACACAAATCAATTAAATCATCAACAGTTATATGACAAGAGTGTTTCATTTATCCAGAGGGATCAAAACTTGAGTGTAGTTTAATTAAATCACAACTGAAAAGGTATATATGATTACAACAGATAAACACAATATATTATTAATAAACTGGCTAAATTAAATGATGAGCTGCTTCCATATCAATTGTTTCTTTTTGTTCTGTTTGGTATCCTATTGTTTTGGTGAAGGTAACTTTAAATATCCAGTAAATTAACAAGTGCTAGGAAATTGATGACAAAAGACGTGCTAGGGAGTTACTAAAATGTGATGTAAGTAGCTATAATTGCTTGAAATATAAAGCTTCATGGATTATCATATGGTATGATTTAAAAGGAGAAATGTTTCTGGAATAAAAGTGCATTTTCCTTCCAGAACTTACAAGCTTATTTAAAGAAAATAGGACTGTGCTGTACAATATTAATTTATTATCATCATTATCGTCATTATTATAAGTTAAGATAAATTCCTGTTTGTTCCTGAACTTCAAGCTTCTTCCTCAGGGTGAATATCCACTCTCTATCCATATTTTTGGAGGTCTATTAGATGCAAATTAGAAGTGGAAGAGAATGTAATTGGACAAGTTTCTGAATTCAGTTATTTAGTATCTCATATTAGAAATTACAGAAATCTATAAAATATCAATAGTAGTTTCAAATGCTAGTGTCTCTCTAAATATTGAATGAGATGTATTGTTGATATGACTGCGTTATCATTTCGAATTTTGTTTAAAATAGCATCGCAGTAAAAGTGCTTAATCTTCTTTTGTTTTGCAGGATGACTGCTAAAGTTTCTAATATTGCTATTAGATGTAGTTAAGGTAATGGGGCGAACACTTATGTGTTTCAAAGGAGAAGAGTTCTCGCCTGTAGTGAATCAGATGCGTTAGGGCCTTCAGCGTTGTCACCTCGTTACCCCATTCTTCTATCTTTCCCTCTCTCTCGCACACTTGCGAGTGTTCGTGGCGCTAGACGTAAGGGAACGCATACTGAATTTTCCAAAGCTTTATAATAATGCAGTTAAAATCACAATTGCAGCATGAATATTCGTATATTACGCAAATGTTTTAAATATTTATTTTAAAATTAATTATACTTTATGAATTACTTATTTTTATAATCCAACGAAAATACCAGCGGTGTATCTGTATAGCTGTGAATTTTACTTACGTTAAGAGATAATTCGTCACTGTCATTGTCTTCAACGTCTTGAGTACTGCAAATTTATGGTGATAGGTTCCAAAATCTCGTTACGTACTATTTTTATCGTCTTCTTGTAGTTTATCTGATGTCTCACGCAGTTTTCTCAGTCTTGTTGTGTTACTTGTTAATTTCTTCGTGAATAAGCCGTTCAACGTCAGTCAGTTTAAAAATATTATTTCTGTTTGCAACATAATTTGAGCCCACGATTGTTCTAGCAGTGGTAAGGGGAAAAGTGGATCCCGTCTAATTCATCCAGCTGATACACTTTTCATGGAAGAGTAACTGAATAATACTGTTTTGAACTCTCTAGAGTAAATAGAGATTACGAACCATTCATTAACAAAGATATAAGGTGACCAGACACGTTCTGCCAGACTAGCAAGAAGTGTATCGTTTCCTCTCATCGAATTTAACAAACACCTTGGCTTATTCAAAGTACATATTTCTTTTATCACGTCATGTCAACTGTTTACGTTTCAGTTCTGAGTAATTTCAAATATACGTTCACGCATACATGCCAACCAATAATGATATTCATTACAGTGCTTACGTCGCAATGCATAGTTATAATATAATGGCATCTACTTCATTTATTTGTATTAGGAAAACTATTTGAGCTAAAAATGTGAGGTTTTTACGGTTATGTTAAATACGTTACTCTCTAACTTTCACGTGGATTAGTTATTTTGCAAAATCTGAATATTTGTCTTAGCGCGAATAGTATTTATTAGAGTTTGATTAGTTTGGCGCTCGTAACACACCACTTAGGGAGAATGCAATACGACAACACCGCAGTACTCCGATTGGTTGCTCACCTAGTAGGGCTCAATGGCAAACATCATACCATTTGAAACACATAATAGAGCTTCGATTCGCAATTGTATCTTTGTGTGTACAATAACAGATGATATAAAGGAACCTGAGGAGATGTATAGGTTGCACGAATGGATAACGCAAGCGCAGGAGTCGCGCAGAGGTAACTAACATTTCATGGCTTGACCATTTGCTTGTCTAAACCTCCGAACGGAACCCCCTACCTCCAGACCGGTGAAAAACTCTACTTAGTAGTGGAGATTCCAACGGCCATCCTCTGACGGAGCCGAGAAAATATTACTAATCACAAGCCTTTTCACCTGCTGCCCGCCGTTGACTAACACACAGACCTGTAACGTGAAAGAGGGAGAGAAAGTGAGAGACAGAATGGCCACAGTACAAGACACTGTCTCAGCATTCAACTTGATGACCTTGGCTGACCTGACAGTCAAAGTGGGTGACGACATGGAATCAAACCCGCCACTTGCCAAATTCGAACGTCACTGGTCACCGTAGGGGCGTCTCGTACTTACTAGGTAAGCAACAGACAAAATAAAACCTGGGATGGAAGTACGTCATTGTAACAATTCCAGAACAAAGCTGGGCAATTTTGAAGACGACGTCCACTGCTAACAGACATTCCACAAGGAAATTAGGTTTGTCCAACACAATGCTTACGGCTTTAATTTTGCCGAGCACCATTTGGGCTCTCGAGTTATCGATTTAAACTCTGGACTCCATCCCCATTCTGGGCTATTGTCTGCCTCTTATTCCGAATCATTCACCTGCGAGTTTTCCATTGTGCTCCTGTGAATTGCTTCCCCTTTCAGTGCCTTGGCATGCTCCACTAAATCCTGCGGCTTAGGACCCCGAGCTTTCATATCCTCACCTTCTCTTTACAACATTTACAGCTACTTCTACTTCGTGGCAGTTCAATATCAAAAGTCCTAACAATGGAACTGCCATTGATTAGTGCCTTTGCTTTGTTTGTTGTGTTTACTTCCAATAGAGGCTCCTTATTTAGTCGAAATATGAATGAAAAGACAACGCTCTCTATTAGTTGAACCACCAGTTGCTTAGTGTGCTTTATCAGCTGCCTTTACGGCTAGGGCTTACCCCTCGGCCGTTGCGTCATCAACCTCTGCAAACTATAGGCGTCATGAGTAGAGTGTATATTTGCAGTTTACACAAACACGGTCCACTATTTCTCAAGAATTAGTTCTTCAATTGGCTCCTTAGAGATGTAAGGAGGCCGAGTGCTTCGGAGCAGGTCTCCCAGCGGGAGAAACACCTCCCCTCCCCACTGGTACCGGGATTGAAACCCGAGTCTCCCTCTTAGCAGGAATATACAAAACATGAATATTAATTAAATATATTAAAGAAATAAAAAATAAGTTCTGAATTATAATTTTAACTACTGCAATTCAGGTTAAAAATAAATATGATGCAATTAAAGTTGTGACTACGAGGCGTGTCTGTAAACTACGGTCTCCAAGGCACTGGAGCCCTAAGGAACGCTATTACGTGAGATCCAGTAATACTGGCATGTAGCTTGGTTTCACTCCTTCAAATCCCCATGACAACGAACTCGTTGCAACCATTAGCCTTGCCTGGGCGGTCGTTTGCGTCGGAGCTTCCTATCATTTTCGCCGCCAAGTGCGAGTTGAGTGCAGTGATCCACTTTTTGAGCGCCAAGGCCACTACCCCCACTGAAATGTATCATCAGTTATGCGAAGTCTATGGGCCACAGTGTATGGACATCAAAAACGTGCGAAAGTGGGTTAGAGAGTTCAAAGACGGACGTGCGGACGTCCATGACGAACAGCGTTCTGGTCGGCCTTCGGTTTAGACGAAACAATTGCAAAAGTGAAGCAAGAGTGGAGCAATTACAAGTGTACCAATGTCTTGTGGTAAGCGTGCCTTCAGTCTTGCAGCATCTAGGCAGTGTCCCAGTTTTTTGTTTTTTCGAGTGGAGGAAAAATGCATGTTACGCACTAACCCTGGGATTGGAGTGTGGGACTCCTCTGGGGTATCCAACCACCAGCCCTACCCACTAAAAAATCTCCACCGGTGAGTATTCAGGAGTGGTGCTGTGGCAGTACAGCTGCAGCACCTGCGGATTTAAGGAAGGGATATATTGGCCAGGACGAGGCCTGGTCCAAGGTGAGGAATGCGGCAGGACATAAATATGACCAACGCCATGCTTACGCCCTTGCTTATTAAGAGTGGAGCTGTAACAAGATTCTGGGTAATATGTCAGGGAGTAGTGAGCGATCTTGTTTGGAAGTAAATGAGGAATTAATGTTATTGACGAGTGTAGGGTCGCTGCGGCGGTTGGTGTCGACCTCTGGTGTTGTGTCCGTCGAACATCGTCTAGAGGACTGCCACTTCCTTTTTGATGAGTCTCCGGAGCATGAGTGTGTGTGTGTGTGTTTATGTCGCGATGTTTGATTGAGAATTCATGCTTCTCCTGTTTGTCTTCTCGTAATTCTGCAAGCTCTGTGCTGAGATTCATGTGTGCTGTAGCTTGATGTGCAGATGAAGTCATGAGCTCTGTTAGAAGTTCCTCCAAGTTGGTCAGTTTGGCCATTACGACCAGGAACTTCGAATGAAAAACCCGATCGGCCTTCCCTAGGCCCTGGACTTCCTCCCAGAGCTGCTCATGGCTGATAGAGAGAAGTGCTGTTGGCTGTTGAGTGTCCCAGTTGAAAGAATAAAAAACGTGATACATCAGGAAGGTGAGCAAAGAATCTTCTTGTAGGTGTAGAGACGTACTCACTTATGCTGACAATGCCCAGTTATCTGTGTAGCGTACATTCCGGATGTACCACGGGGCGTTCACAAACAATACTAGGATCTTGTTTTGAGTAGGTGAAGCACATTCCCATATAGGACTGGCATATAGAAGAAGTGGTCGTACTATACTCTTGAATAGTAACAGCGTACATTCAACTCGTATAGAGGACATAGCGGGCCTAGCTATGGGCAAACCATCGTCTCCCTTCTTGGCAGATTTATTCATGAGTGCTTTTGAAACACATATCACAAAAGCTTTTCCAAATTATTTCAAAGTGTGGTATCGCTATGTTGACGACATTTTTGCAATAGTACCTAAAAAACTCATACAAGATGGTCTTAGACTTTTGAATATACAAAATCCAGCTATAAAATTTACATCGGAAACAGAAGAGGATGGTGTGCTCCCCCTTTTTGGACATCACGATCAAAAAAATGAACAACAAACTCACTTTTGGTATTTACAGGAAACCGACACACACATTAAGAACAACAGTTTCAACCCAAAACAACACCAACATGCCATTTTCAACAGTTTAATCTTTCGGATGATCAACTTTCCACTAAACAGAGAAGATTATCAAGAAGAATACCTACACATAAAAAGTAGCTATATCCAACGATTTCAAACAAAATTTAGTAGACAAAACAGTTAACAGACTCAACAAAGCTAAGAAAATAAAAGAAACCACCACCCTAGAACCTACAGGAGAAAAAGAGAAAAAACTTTTTAAAAATTTCACTTTCCACCCATCAGCCTATAACAAATTCCAAAAAATCTTCTCAAAACACAACATAACTCTTGCACCTCAAAATAGGTTTAACATCAGAAATTTGTTAAAAGGCCCTCCCAAAAATTCAATCACTACCAAAGAAAAACCAGGAATCTATGAGATCAAATGTGAAACTTGCCCTAAAATTTATATAGGAAAAACAAAAAGAAATATTAACATCAGAACTAAAGAACATATAAGAAACATTAAAAATGGTGAAACAGAAAAAATCAGCAGTGGCTTTTCATTTTTTGAATACTAGACATGACATCAATTTGGAAACATCTCTAATAAAATACGTTAATCACCCCATAGACCTTTCCGTATGGGAAAAAATCTTCATTAACAATAATCGTCATAGAGTCATGAACTTTGAAACTCCACCACCGGACATCTTTGACAAGTACATCACGCCATCTATTGACAATACGGAGAAAGAAGAAACCACTACAACTTACACTAATCGAGTATCAGCTGATGATAGGAGCAAGAGCTCTTGAAACATGTCCTGTGAATAAACAGTGTGAGTGAAGCAATGTGTCAATATCTTCTCGATTCACTTTTGTACTCGTATAGAGGACTTGAGGTTGAGCATCGGATACCACTTGTGAAGGGAAAGTCCCCACGCCCAACGCCAGGATTCGAGACCCATCCCCTAGCACGACAGGTAGGTGCTCTATCAACTGAGCTACGGGGCCAGCCACAACCAATTTATCTAACCTCTGTTTCATATAACCTTGCCCCGCTGACATATATCACTGCGCGTGCAACTACCTTCCCCCTCATCCTAATTGGCTAATGCTTCCGCGCCATAGGCCATAGGCGGTGCCTTCCCGTCACGTAGAAACCTGCAGTAAACGTCATAATAATTGCCAGGAAGATAGATAAAAATCATACAAATAGGAATATGAAGGCATGCAAAAATAATGAAGTTTTTTAATAAAACTGAGCAAGTTGAAACTCAATGAATGAGCAATGAAACTGGAACAAGTTCATAAAGAAAGGCCTTCGGCCTTTTCCACTGGGATTTTTAAAACCAGCACACATACCTTGCAAAAATGCTTGTCTTTCAGTCTTAAAAGTCGTGTCACGCCATACTTGTGTGTTCTTCATTCACCCAAGTCTCGCCAAGGTAGTATATTTTGCTACTTGTATCCTGGTACAGTCTGACTGTCCTAAAATAACGTCTTCGCCACACAGCAATATCGCCCCTGGAGTGATAAGTTTTCCTGTTGTCTCAATTTATGTCGCGATGTTCCTACGCATCTAACACACCTGTAAGATCAGGGCATAGCTGTTCGACTTCTCTCACTGACAAAGACGGCTTCTTCTCTGTGAGTGCATTAAACACATGCAACACAATTCTTTTTTCGCCGCTTTGTAAGGTTTTCCCTTGCGATGCGTCAGCGACAAAATGACTGTAGGCTCTGCCATTATACATATAAGTACACGCGCAATAAATTATCAATAAAATAATTTAGCTCTCGCACTCGGCACAACACACCTTCGAATTCCGATATATAACTAATCCAGTTCAAAACAAGGTCAGTGATAAAAGTCATATAAACAAATGTCACCACCACCGCTAAATCACGTGCTATCGTGTCATGTGCTTTAGAGCAAAGGAACCTCCTCTTTACTTCGTTTAAGAATTAACATACATTTCAGGTAAATCAACTCTGTTGCGTAATATATTTAATTTAAACTGTTACGAAAATATAAATTTGACAATTCTCTTCCAACATATAAAGATATAACACCAAGTTATATAACGAACTAATGTTTACCGCACAACAGTCTGTACAACAGCAGCCAATGAGAGGTGATAAGGTCACGTGACCGTTAAGAGATACGTAGCAAGTATATGTGAAACAAGGATTAGTTACATATAAGTAAAAATAAAACTCTCATGATAACAGATTGCAGAACACGTATAGAAGTAAAAGAGAAAGTAATGTGACATAAACTATCTGATTTTTTTTTAATTACATAATGACAAGTGCCTATGTGAACTAAGGAAAAACAAACGTCAAGTTTATTTTACGTTATTTGACGGATATAGTGTTCTTAAAATACAAGTGAAGCTTTTGTTACGATATTGTTTATTTTGTAAATAATAATTTTAAGACACATGCACTTCATGATTAAAGCTCCAGTATTGCACTCCCAACCTTCCTGTATTTACACACCTTAACATTTGAACCTCATTTAGGTTTTGTTTTTCCGAGGAGTAATCCAGTGCTCATTATTGTGAACCCGGAGGAGGTTTGCTTTCCGGAGGTCAAAAGAGTGAAACTGCATTATAGAAAGAATGACAATTATTTTCCTAAGCTTTCTTCTCGCATGATATAGCTTCAGTGGAATATTATCTGGGAATTCAAATTATCATTTAAAAAATTGGTTAAAAATATATAAAGCATGCATGCTTTTTTAGACATCTAAAATACCGTTGGGTTCAGTTCTGTTATTCCGTTTCAACTACAATATTTAGGTTCAATATCTTGGCAAATGCGAGCAACTTACGACACGGTATGTACCCAGTGGAGTCTTTTATGTTAGAATATTGTCACGTGCATGGTTGAGGAAGGCTGGGCAACATATCAAAATTCAGAACTTTATTTTGGATGATTATTTCTTTGGGATTTGACTCTCTTATACATTTTACATTAATTAAATTCTCTTTCTTAATGGAGGCTTGGGAGAGGCTCAACATGTAACGGGAATACTGAGGGTTACCATTTCCTGTGACAAACCTCCAGGATTCCCGATGACAGCAGTTTCCTGTTGTCTACGTGATGACTTGCACGATGTTGAGCTGCACCCTGAGCCTCGTGCTTCTGTCCGGATATTCTAGAACAATTTGAATACTCACTTCTGATTGGCTAATGTAGCCTAAGCTCTGGGCGTTGGCTCGCCATATTTGGTGTTAGCGACGCCATGTTGGTAAGAATCCAACGGCCTATATCCTTGTCCTTGGATCCTCACCAAAGGGACTGTATTTGCGATCATCAAAAGATGGTGTCACGCTGCCTGTCAGCCCGGCCGGAAGCACCTTCTCGAGACCATCACGACACACAACTCCGAAGTAAGCCCCTTATGGGGTAAACTTATCTTGGAGTGTTGTTAGATAATTCACTTGCAGCCCAACGTCTCTTCAAGACGTTGAAGGGCTTTGTAATGTTTTGACTATGGGCCAGTCATAAATAAATAGTTAGGATGGTGAGTTAAGAGTTGTCTTTACTCCTCTTCCCTTCATCATCTGAGTTATGTTCCCCAGTCACCACCCTAGGTTGTGACAATATATGAGTAACTCAATAGCAAAATTGGGAAAAAATATTAAATAAAGAAATTAAATACTAGGATTGATAGAGTCAACATGAAAAATTCAATGCCCCGGCCGGGATTTGAAACACGGATCTCCTGGTTTCCGTCCAGTCGCTCTTACCCATTGAGCTACCATGGTCAATTTGCCGTAATGACATTAAATTCTCCAGTTGGAGAGTTCGAGTTCGTTAAGCGACGGATTTGCATACAAATATCTACCAAATTCGACAGGACCGTTTCTCCAGCTTTTCTCAGTTCTCATAACTGCTAAATGCCGAAGAGTATTGGAAAGCTTCTTTCGCAAATTTCATTTACCAACAATAAATATTTTGAAAGGGTAGAGCCAGACTGAAAAAATTCAATGTCATAGCCGGGATTTGGACCATGGATCTTCTGTTCTCCGTCCAGCCACTCTAACCATTAAGCTACTATGGCCAACGTGCCAACATGACATTAAATTCTCCAACTGACTCGTGTTTCTCCCGGTAAACCACTAGGAGTTCTCATAAACACATGAGACAACTATCTTAATGGCGACTTACTATGCTGTAAGTACTTTAAGGCCCGGGCTTTATAGTTCGGACCACAATTAGGTAAAATTAATGGAAATTAATTGTTCTTTCACACTGGCCGTGTGTAGGACGCACTATGAAAGGGTAGAGCCAGACTGAAAAATCCAATGCCATAGCCGGGATTTGAACCACGGATCTTTTGGTTTCCGTCCAGCCGCTCTAACTATTGAGCTACTATGGCCAACGCACCAACATGACATTAAGTTCTCCAACTGACTCGTGTTTCTCCCGGTAAACCACTAGGAGTTCTCATAAACATATGAGACAACTACCTTAATGGCGACTTACTATGCTGTAAGTACTTTAAGGCCCGGGCTTTATAGTTCGGACCACTATTAGGTAAAATTAATGGAAATTAATTGTTCTTTCGCACTAGCCGTGTGCTGGACCCACTATGAAAGGGTAGAGCCAGACTCCTAGTGGTTTACCGGGAGAAACACGAGTCAGTAGGAGAACTTAATGTCATGTCGGCGCGTTGGCCATAGTAGCTCAACGGTTTAGAGCGGCTGGATGGCAACCAGAAGATCCGTGGTTCAAATCCCTGCTATGGCATTGAATTTTTGAGTCTGACTCTATCTTTCCATACGTTAGCTTACACATGGCCAGTGTGAAAGAACAATTAATTTCCACGACAGTCAAATGTTTAAGAACTGAATACTATAAGTTCCCTAGCTTTTTTTTTTCTATTGCATGCAGTTGCAAGAAGGTAATGAATACCCTTGGAACTTGAAAGACTGTCCATAGCCCGCTCACATCCCTTAAGGCCTTGGCACTCAGTCGGATTCCTACGCATTTAAGCGACCGAGCGGTGTTTGCCCTTTTTGCCGCTTGGAGCTCTCAAAGCTGACCCCTAAGTGGCCTTGCCGACATTTAATTTTGTGGTGACAGTTGAACAAATTTTATGGCCTCAATTAGTATTGAAAGTAATTTTTACATGAAGCGCTGTTGACACCAATCTAAAGTAAGCGAACAAGAAAACTGGGCATAAATAAGAGACAATAAAAAACTGGGTATAAATAAGAGATAATATAATTAATCATAAGTATGAACACAGCATGTGATTGTTTATTATTATTAGTTTTACTGTTGTACCGTAAATTATGGCAGTTCATTATCTTAGAAGGTAGATTTTCCATGACAGCTTTATAGTACAAAAATTTACAATAGACAGCACTATATTTCAAATCTCTCCGTTTTTCCAAAGTCCAGGTCTCCGAACCATACATATCAATGCACCAAATGTAAGAATTATGTATTATATTATTTTATTTTTATTATTATTTTATCATCATCATCATTATAACAACAGTAGCACAATAATTACAACAAACAGCATAGCAGCAATTATGAGCTCAATACTTTGTATTTCAGATGGTGTATTGTTGCGTACCCTTCTGTAAAAGTAAGAAAGGAAAATCAAAAGGGATCAGTTTCCATGAATTTCCAGTAGAAGAAGAACTACGTAAACAATGGCTAAAAGCTATATCGCGCTCTAATTTCGTGGTAAATGATAAATCTAATTCAACAGTCATGTGCAGTTTGTATTTTGCTGAGGACGACTATAAGCCAGGCTGTAAAATTAAACTGCTGAAAACAGGAAATATTCCAAGCATTTTTTCGAATTACCCAGATTATAAATTAGTGAAACAGGCAACACCAAGGCGACAAATTTACACGCAGAAAGCAGAAAACGGAAACGCAGTTCTAGCAGAGAAAGTGTTAACAGTGCTGCTGATGTTAATGCACTGGATCATGTCACAGATGCACGTACTTATAACTGCGCTGCATTTCCGATTGAGGAAGACATTTCTAAATTAAAGAGATTGGAAAGGGAGAATAACACCTTGGGATGTAAATTATGGGGAGAAAATAAAAGGCACAAAGAATCTGTAAAAAAGCAGCAAGCAAATGAAGAAAGATTACTTTATTATGAAACCAATAATTTTCATAAATCAATTCAATTATTTATAAAGACACCATTGCACACTGCAACACAGCTTCCAGACACAATAATCGTAATATTGGGCGAATTGAATAACATTAAAGGTAATGTGAATTTCTATCTTATAAGACCTATTAACGTATATTTTAAACTGTTTTTAACTATTTGCTTACTTAGGTTTTTTTTTCTTTTCTTCCTAGACAGCCTCGTTTCATGCAACAGTCCACTTATCACTGGCATATATTGGAGGTTTTATAGTTTAAAAAATAGCGGCAGAATGCTCTTGTGCCACCTGTATTACTAAAGTGTCTACCGCCAAGTGTACAGCATCCCTTGTAAATATAATATTCAAAAGGGACGAAAACTCTACGTTCTATTACCTATCTCCAAAGTTTGTTTCTCTTTTGGCAGTTATAGAGAAATTTATGACAAGTGTTGTACCTAAGCTACCTAAAGTATGTGTGAGAAAAAGTCTAGAGGGAGACATAATGCCAGCAATGCAACATTGTTCTTAACTCGTGTGTGCAGAAAACTGAAATCATTCAGAACTACTAAGTGAACTGACATGCAGACATTATATTCCTGTGATATTAAGATGCATTGCTTCTGCGACAGCGGAAGTGTTTGAAAAACGTAAATTCCTGAACTGCAAACCACTGCTTCGGAAAGTTCTGCGTTTGTAATGTCAACACATTGCAGCTGTAAGCTGGAACAGGGTTGCAGAGGGGTCATCAGCCAGCGCCATACGGTGGGTAGTGGAGAAATCTGTAACTTTTAGTCATAACACTAGCTGGTGAGTGCCCAGGCTTAAAGGAATGTGAGCGAGCTATGGACTGTCAAAATATAGAGCAATTTAAATAATTATTAACGAATATCCTGGTAATATTTTATGTTACAATAAAGCTAACTGAAGTAAATTAGCTGTCTTAAAAATCTATGATATATCGTTCTAACCAATTCCAGTTGTCTTTACAATATCTTTCCCTTTATGTGTACAAGGAGCTACGTGAGAATAAGGCAAATAGATTGTGTGGCGTTACCAGATTTACATCATAGTCTGTACTAGTGTGTGAATCTAAAGGACCTTATGAAAAGGATATGTAGAAATATGGGTTCAGTCGTTTTAAAAGAGTCCCTAACCCCAAGCTCTTTCTGGTTTTCGCAGGTATTTATGCGGACATGCAGGAATTCCAATAAACCCTTTTTAGGGGAATTCTAGCGCTAAGAGAGAAAGAAAAGTTCTTTCTACATTGTTTTATATCACCCTTAGGCTGTACACACCCCTTTTACCTGCTGTATATTCGCTCGGTTTCTTTTAAACTAAATGCATTCTCAACGACATTTGAAATGCGACATCACATTCGAGAAGAAGGAAAAATCTTACTGAGAATCTAGTGTTCATAAAAGAAGAATACCATTAAAATTTTTATTCAACTCAACGCAGAAGGTATGGACGGCTTGTTAGGTAAGCGCTGTAACAGTAGTTTCGAGTTATATTTAGAAAAATTATGAAAAGTTTATAAATTTATAAAAAAATGATTATGTAAATATATCTGGTAATTTAAATAAGTAAAAATGTATGTAATTTTGTGATTGACCGTAGTAATAATTGTATGACGTAATGTTGTGACGTGGATTTAATTGGCCAATCACAAAATTAAGATAGGAGTAACGGTAGTTACGATAAATCAATAATCTTGGGATAGAGATGTTTTGTATGTATGTATGTATGTATGTATGTATTCATTGACTGCAATTGGGTACTACCCGGTGGCAGAGTTAAGAATACAGATCAAATTACATATACTAGATTTACAACAATAATACAGTAAACAATACAAACATGATATTATTTTACTTTAGTCACTTAAAACTTATCTAATTACTTCTCTATTTACATATTATATACCATTATGATTCAAAAGTTAAACTATAAACCATTTAGATTTTTTCTAAATTTCTTCAACGACAGGGGACAGCCCTGAAAGACTGCTACAGGCAATTCATTCCATTCTTCAATGGTTCTATTAACAAAAGAAGATTTTCCTACGTCGGTTCTGTATCTTCTACCCTTAATTTTATACCTATGATCGTTTCGTCCATAATAATCCGGATTATCTAACCTTACACTAACGTCCACCCATGCCTTTACACCAGCATTAGCTTTGAATAACACTACCAACCTATGTTTTTTACGCCTAATTCTTAATTCCTCCCATTTAGTCTCATCTCCTTTTATAGGCCCAAAATACTTGCCTCTTTTTATGAATTTTATTGCCCTCTTCTGTATTTTTTCTAATGGATCGATTTGGTTAGCTCTATACGGGTCCCAGCATGCTACTCCATATTCCATAACCGGCCGCACTAAGGCCTTGTAGGCAATTTCCCTGGATCTAGCGCTCCCCTTTTTCAATATTCTCATTACGAAATGTAATGCCTTCCACGCATTCCTAGATGTGGAATTTACTTGTTCGTCCCATCCAGCATTACTTGCCAGGTACACTTCCAAGTATTTGCAGCTGTCCACCTGTGGAATTTGCACCCCTCCCATGTGATAGTTAATAATTTTGCCCTTAGTTCTACTAAAAACAATGGACTTACTTTTCTTGGCATTAATTGACATTTTGTTAGCCGCAGCCCAATTACAGATTTCATTTAAATCATCCTGAAGAGCGGTTTCATGCACTGTGTTCCGAATTTTATTATAAATGATACAATCGTCTGCAAACAACCTTATCTGGCAGTTAATATTAACAGCAATGTCATTAACAAAAATGAGAAACAATAAAGGCCCTAGTACTGAGCCTTGTGGCACACCCGAACTAACAGTTCCACTATCAGACAGCTCTTTACCTACTTTAACTTTTTGCGTTCTCCCTTTTGTAATGGTGAGTGTGATGAATAGTGGTGCAAGATCAAGAACATTTATGTAATAGTTGGAACTGTTTAAAAATAACAAAGTAAGAATTTATCGATATGTTGGAAGTGACTGGGAGAGGAAGTTCAAGTAAAATGTAATCTAAATAATACAATTAAATTGTTACAAAATTTGACTTCTCCGAAACTTTATTCCGAACCACGCCTGTAACCAAGATTCTCATGACTCTTATATAATCAAGCACAATCAATAAGAAACAAATGAAAATACAATGAATTAACCCTGTTATATCTGGCTTATAAACGTGCATCCCATCTCAAACATAGAAATCCCGCACCAAATTCAGGCTGAACGTGTGACTGATGAAGACGGAGATAAATTAAGTACGAATAGTCCCAAATTCCTGTCCCAGCGCTAAGGTTGCAAGTTCAAATCCCAGCACACTCTGTTATTTTTTTAAGTCTGCTTTAAAGTGACAGCCCATGTCAGTAGAGTTAATGGTATTTTTGAGAGTTGAGAGCAGAGGTTGAACACCAAATAGTCCTGGACCCGTAGGTCCAAAGAACCTGGCCTCCTTCAACCAGGAAGTTACCGAGCTGTGTCACAAAAGGGAGCCCAGTGCCTCCGTGGGACTTTCCATAGGGCAGGACCTAGAGACTAACAAGCCCCCCATCTGCTCCTGAGGACACAAGGCGGGATGGAAGTAGATACACGCGCGCCAACACTAATATGGGACATTTTTGCCAATACAAGTGACAAAAACTCACTTAGATTATATAGAAAAATAAAATCAACCTGGGGGAGGGAAGGATATATAGATATATGTAGTAAGTTAGGGCGAGAAGGTTTTGCTTGGGCGAGAACAGGAGTGAGAAACTTGAAAGCTATAGGTCAAGAGAGGGAGCTAGATAAATGTCCATTGTGTGGAGAAGAGAATGCAGATTTCCATTGCATATTATACTGTAGTCAAACAAAGATATGGAGAGAGCAGGCTTGGCTACGTAAATGGGACATAAAAGGTATAGGTCAAGAGAGGGAGCTAGATAAATATCCATTGTGTGGAGAAGAGAATGCAGATTTCCATTGTATATTATATTGTAGTCAAACAAAGATATGGAGAGAGCAGGCCTGGCTACGTAAATGGGACAGAAAGGTATAGGTCAAGAGAGGGAGCTAGATAAATGCCCATTGTGTGGAGAAGAGAATGCAGATTTCCATTGTATATTATATTGTAGTCAAACAAAGATATGGAGAGAGCATGCCTGGCTACGTAAATGGGACAGAAAGGTATAGGTCAAGAGAGGGAGCTAGATAAATGCCCATTGTGTGGAGAAGAGAATGCAGATTTCCATTGTATATTATATTGTAGTCAAACAAAGATATGGAGAGAGCATGCCTGGCTACGTAAATGGGACAGAAAGGTATAGGTCAAGAGAGGGAGCTAGATAAATGCCCATTGTGTGGAGAAGAGAATGCAGATTTCCATTGTATATTATATTGTAGTCAAACAAAGATATGGAGAGAGCATGCCTGGCTACGTAAATGGGACAGAAAGGTATAGGTCAAGAGAGGGAGCTAGATAAATATCCATTGTGTGGAGAAGAGAATGCAGATTTCCATTGTATATTATATTGTAGTCAAACAAAGATATGGAGAGAGCAGGCCTGGCTACGTAAATGGGACAGAAAGGTATAGGTCAAGAGAGGGAGCTAGATAAATGCCCATTGTGTGGAGAAGAGAATGCAGATTTCCATTGTATATTATATTGTAGTCAAACAAAGATATGGAGAGAGCATGCCTGGCTACGTAAATGGGACAGAAAGGTATAGGTCAAGAGAGGGAGCTAGATAAATGTCCATTGTGTGGAGAAGAGAATGCAGATTTCCATTGTATATTAAATTGTAGTCAAACAAAGATATGGAGAGAGCAGACCTCGCTACGTAAATGGGACAGAAAGGTATAGGTCAAGAGAGGGAGATAGATAAATGTCCATTATGTGGAGAAGAGAATGCAGATTTCCATTGTACATTAAATTTTAGTCAAAGATATAGAGAGAGCAGGCTTGGGTACGTAAATGGGACAGAAAGGTATAGGTCAAAAGAGGGAGCTAGATAAATGTCCATTGTGTGGAGAAGAGAATGCAGATTTCCATTGTATATTAAATTGTAGTCAAACAAAGAGATGGAGAGAGCAGGCTTGGCTACGTAAATGGGACAGAAAGGTATAGGTCAAAAGAGGGAGCTAGATAAATGTCCATTGTGTGGAGAAGAAGAATGCAGATTTCCATTGTATATTATATTGTAGTCAAACAAAGATATGGAGAGAGCAGACCTGGCTACGTAAATGGGACAGAAAGGTATAGGTCAAGAGAGGGAGCTAGATAAATGTCCATTATGTAGAGAAGAGAATGCAGATTTCCATTGTACATTAAATTGTAGTCAAACAAAGATATGGAGAGAGCAGGCTTGGCTACGTAAATGGGACCGTTTGGGGGGTGAAGTAGTAATTAGAAAAATGTTGTCAGTATAAGGGGAAAAGAACAGGAGAAATATAGGGAATTATTTAGGGAAAGTTAAAGAGAGATGGCTAAGAACAATTAAGAGAAAAATTTAGAGTGGGATAGGTGAAATGGCAGAAAGTGTAAAAAGGAGCAGAGGGCCTCCAATACACAAAAACCTAGGGTTAGGTGTATGGGGGCTGAATTACTATTCAATGTTGGGCAACATGATAACATGATAGGATTTTCAGGATTTAGGAATATATGGCATATCTCAGTATGGATTTTATAATTGTAATCTTGATTTTGTATTTCCATTTGTTGATGTAAAAGGAAATAAAAGGAAATAAATTACTATAATATGGGAAGGCTACCGATAAGACCTCGGTGGGGCCGCCTGGTGATCTAGCACATCTTCTACTAGCCATGCTTCCCTGAACCCCGTTCGAAGACGTACCCGATCTCCAACGGGTTTCGGGAACCACTGCCCCCTCGAGTCCAACCCAATCCGAACAACTCCCATTCAGGGAGGGGCTCGAATGTTCGGCCCGATGTTCCTCTAGTAACGTCAGAGGTACCACGAGTGGTAAGAGTCAGCAGCGCCCGCACCACGACAGCTGAAGGGGACGGATACCCTCCTCCACGAAAAAAGCAGCAGTAGCCAAAACAGGCAAAAGTTTCAGAATTGAAAATTTTAGGTATGTTGACGAGTTTATAAAATACAGTGTCTGTCAAAGGCTTAAAAGCCGGCCTCGGTAACGTAGTAGTAGCGTGTCTGTCTTACGTTGAAGAGGTCCCGAGTTGGAATCTCGGTTAGAGTGAGTTACCTGGATAAGGTTTTTTTCCAGAGTTCTCCCTTATCCTGAAAGACGAATGTTGGGTAACTAAAACTAGAGATGGGAAAAACACTATATAAAACACTCATTAGACTCATCCTAACTTATGCTGCCCCCGTATGGGGACATGCAGCCAAAATGCACATTAAAAGATTGCAAACAATGCAAAATAGAATATTTCGTATTATTACCAGACTACCACCACTCGCACCGGCATAACAACTCCACGAGTAGTTAAAAATGCATTCCATCGAGTAATTCATCAAAAGGCTCAGCTTCAATCTACTCGAGAAGAAGAACATAAACCACAATGAACTAATACGGGCACTAGGGGAATATGACACAACACACGATAAACACGCAAGGCCACTGTCTATTTCTGAAAGAACAATTAATCTCGGGGAGCCAGAGGTAGTCCTACAACATCTGGAAAACCTAGTTAACCTTCCAGATGCTTTACATCGCTGACCGGAGATAAAACCACACCCATACACGTACACCAACACACACACACACACACACACACACACACACACACACACACACACACACCTCCCACAGCCCTCAAGTCCTTGCGCCAGTCATTGACCAAGGCGGCCGCGGGGAAAGAGGGTCACCCGTGGGAGGCACAGGCTCGCAACCGCAATTGAATAGGTAGGCTGCCTGCCGAGTGTGCACTTTCAAATATCGACCAAGCAGATACATGGACTATGAGAAGGCTTTCACAGAGTTTATTTAAGTTTAGCAAGATAACAGTAAGGTATAACTATCACTGACAAGCTTGCAAGTATTACTTGCAGTGACAATAAATCACCTTAACTTAAGACACAGCGCTACGGCGTGATAAATTACCCTAAACTTCCTAATAAATAGCACATGGAATCCTATCAAACATCATACAAAATAGGCAGTGAATCAGGCTGGGCTTCATGTCAAATCTGTATCCCCGCATCAGAAACCCACTCTGTTGAATCGCACTGCGAGACAGCTAAGATCATCTCCTGGAATGCGTGGGTGCTTTAGGCGGTACCGCAGCACATTTCTCCTTCCCAATCCAGTGGAGGCTTTTTAGTTGAGTAGTACCCTTGAGGTGAAGCCCACATATCCCACTGTGCCCTCCAACACAGTGGAAATCCATAAATGGATTTTTCCTCCACTCAAGAGAAGTCATTTATGGTAAAATTGTACAAAAATTCTTCAGCTCTTCTCTTAAACTTAAAATTTTATATCTGGTCTTTTAGTCCTATAGCATACCTTCACAAGTCATTTTTATACTTCATGTTGTAAGCAATAGTCAAACAAATTAGTATTTACAATAGGCGTCCGGAAAGTAAGCTCTGTTTCTATTTATCTCCGCTGCAGCGCTTCGATCACAGTTCCGCACATGCGGGGTAGACGCTCTGTATCAAGAAGAAGAAACGTGCGTCATTGTGAGATCGCTGTCAGCCACGTACACTTTGTTCTGCTTGTTTACAATGTCGGTGTTGATTGAAAATCCCGCCGCTTGTGAAATCAGATCTGTGATTCGTTTTCTGAATGCTGGGAAAGTGAAACCAATTGAAATTTATCGGCATATCTGCGACGTCAAAAGGTGTTGTGTTTTTTCACGACAACGCATGACCACACACTGCAAATACAATGAAAAACATCTTACAGGGATTTGGCTGAGACGTGTTTGACCACACCCCGTACAGCCCTGACCTCGCTCCTAGCGACTTTCATCTGTTTTTGCATCCCAAATCTTTCCTTGGCGGTCAACACTTCAACAATGACGAAGAGCTGAAAGAAAATGTTTCCAACTGGTTGAAGACACAGGCGGCAAACTTCTATGAAGAAGGTATACGAAAACTTGTGCCTCGCTATGACAAATGACTGCAAAATTTCGACAGTTATGTGGAAAAGTAGTTTACGAGTTGTAGAATTTTGTGTAATAAATAATTTTTGTGTATCTGTACACAAGTTAATTTTATTACCAAACAGAACTTACTTTCTGGACGTACCTAGTATAATAAAATAAAGAAGTGATGAAATAAAATAAAGAATATCCATCGTGGGTAATAGTGAATATTTAAGAAGATTAAAAAGATTTTGTTCTTCTCTTTCTTAAAGTATTTGGGGAATTAAAATTCCATCTTTGAACGAGAAAAGTATTATTCATTCTTTAAAGATAGCAATACCATCTTTATCAGCCCCGTTATCGCGGTCCTGGGAAAGAAAAGAATCTCACCGCTCACCGATTATAAATGAGCCTAATTATCCAGACTTGCAGGAGAAACTTGTAGTTTTATTCAAGATCGTCACCAAAGGTGAGAAATTAATCTGCATCCACCATCATTGCATCATAATCAATCCCAACGAAAACAGCTTCACCTGACATGGAGTCAGGTCAGCTATTAAGTAGCCAGTTGCATAAAATAATACTCTTCTGTATACTCATTTCTACCCCGTACGTTCTCAAAATTTTGTGCCTTAAATCATTCGATTTTCCTAAAATAGAACGCATGCAAATGGAGCAAGTGTCAATAAGCACTAAACTCACTGTTGCAGTTTTAATGCCTTCAGTATGCTTGCGTGCACTTGTAGGAACCTCCCTTCACTTTATAAAACATAGGGGTTAAGGTGTTTGTGTAGCACGCAACATCCACTTATAGCTACAAGGCGTGCAAGTATTTAGAAGTACACAAATCGCTATCTCCAATCCCTTCTTGCTTTGTTTATTCTACTTTTGGATTCTGTTTCTCAGTCTTATCGTATTACAATTACATGGGGCTTCACGAAAAGGTAAAAGGTGGAAGTTAATGTTATCTCCAATCATTTGGAGTGAAGACGATACTGCTGAAAACTCTAGAAGCTTTCATTTTTATACGAGGGTTGTCCAATAAAGAATGATCACATTTTTTGACAACATATCTTTAATTATCCTCATAATTTTGATGGTTCATCTCAAAATAGTCTCCCCTGAATACGATGCACTTGTCCTAGCGTTTCTGCCAGTCTTCAAAGACGTGCTGGAAACTATTTTTGATGGATCCTTCAAAATCGCCTCCGCAGCCTTCACCACTGCTTCTGATGATGGATAATGCCTCCCACGAAGGCGTTTCTTCAACTTAGGGAATAGAAAACAGTCACAAATCCGGACTATAGGGAGGGTGAGGGATGCACTTCACATTGATGTTTGCAAGATATTCAGCAACAACATTGGCAATATATAGCCGCGCATTATCGTGGTGCATCATCCAGCCTGCTTCACGGAGATGTGGTTTTTTTGCGCCTGATATGGACTTGCAATGTTTTCAGGACATCCCTGTAGTAATGTCCAGCTACTGATGTGTGTGCAAGTACAACATGCTGATAAACCATTGCATGAATATCAAAGAATGAGATGACTATAGCTTTCCCAGCAGGAGCAATCACTTTTGCTTTTTGGGGGGTTGGTGATGAAGGAGATTTCCACACTGAGCTTTGCTGTTTGCTCTCAGGATCAAAATGATGTAGCCAAGTTTCATCAGCAGTGATTACTTCGAAAGAAACTCCAGATCTTCCTCTAACATCAACTTAACTGCATATTACCTCCATTGCAGCGGTAGGCGATACTGAACATGTCTAAACTTGCCTGGTTCTGACAGGTGGGAATCAGGAGTACCAACAAAGGAACTACAACGGCGTGTTTGACATTAAGCTAACAGAATATAATAAGATTGAATTTTAGTGCGAAAAATTATTACTGTAAAAGATTAAGATCATTCTTTATTGAAGAGCTCTTGTAAATATTTTGAACGTTCTAACAAATATTATCTTTATTTTAATGTATAAACATAAGCAAATTAACTGTTTTGGCACCCTATTAGTGAGAAAACGGAGGGAGAGTAAAGGTCAGTATCTGGTGTAAGGTAAGATTATAGACATTGTTTTAAAAAGCGAAGTCAGAATACGGGTAGCTGGCTATCTCATATCGGAAACCAATATCCACATACAAGGGGTCAGGACATATATCGGAAATCCTGTTTAAGAACTTTATGCAACTAAAACGTAGAGGATTTTGCCACTTGCAAACCTTAAGAGATATATGATGTAAATCTAAAACGATTAAATATACACAAAATGTAGTGACCCAAGAACGATTACTGTCTGAAGTAATTAAAACAACGCTATCCAATATATGTCTTAAATATCAGAGGATATCTGAAATTACAAATTGTATTTTTAAAAGCATCTAAGGCTTTTAACCATTGAAAGTTTTATATTATTTAAAACAGTTTTATACCACACATGACTTTTCTAATCCATTGCTTGCAAATACTTACTGTTCTTAAAACCTAAGGAGAGATTATTGTAAGGCCCATGCTAGCAATGCTAATTTTACCAAATTTCATCTCATTTTCTTTGGAACTGTTCATTCTAGAGCAATAAAACGTTCCATGTTAATAATTCGGCTCCCCTTTTCTATTTACTGACCTTTAATTGAATCTTAAATCCCCTTTAAATACCTTTTAATAGTTACTTGATGGAAATTATTCATTTCTTCACACTAGCCATATATTGGTTTTGATCTTAGCGCCTCCACGAAGGTTGTTTGATGTTTTTCCCTGCGGTGTTGACGTGCATAAGTGGCATTGAATTTTTCATGTCGACTCTATCAAACCTTTTAATAGTTTTACGGGACCAATTATTTATACATTTTTATTAGAGGAATGACCATTACTGACCATACTTTTGTCTTAAGAGTTAAAAAGTTTCAATAAATCAATAAATAAAGGTTAAATAGTTTGTAAGATTTTCAATGCACTAGATTTTTAGTTCTAAGAATATAGAGTTCTATCTGTCTTAAAAACTAACAGCAGAGAAAAAACAGATGTAAAGCATTACTTTTATATAGTTAGCAGAAGTTAAGGTCACTGGGAGGTTATGTTTATGTATAATATTTACATTAAGCTCATACAGTTCCTTGCAAAAGGGACATAAGGCACTCTGTGTATCCTGAGGAAAAGTATTACACCCTATACCTCAGGTCTAGGTTCCTTGTAGGACTTTTAAAGCAATAGGAACCAATCTTTTTTCTAAATAACATAAAGCACAGTTTTATAATCTAAACTAAATACAAAGCATACATAGTTTATACTATCCACATGAAAAATTATTTAGTCGTGTTAAAAAAAGATATTTTTAAGGACTGAATTTTATTTTCCCTCCATTTTATAAATCATATGAATATAAAAGTTAGATTAATGTATTCAGGAAACATTAACAAATAAGCACTAAAATGTTGTATCAATATATTTTATAGTTTTTCAGAAACATGCACCTAAGTTATGAAAAATCAAGGTTTTGGGAAATCACGACCATTCTTTTTAAATTATACGTATTCTCAGAACATGCCTGCTCCATATTCTTGCTCAGTTAGGTTTTCCTCGTCTTTTTTTTTCCTTTTCTTACTTTTAGCTCTACTTTCAGGCAACTGAGATGTTCTTTTTGCCTCTGAGAGTCGACGCACGTCTTTTTTTTCACATGCTGTCCTCATATTTTCACCAACCTTTATACCCATTTTTGTCATTACTTTATGACTACCGCTGCACTCATAGTTATAACAAATAACACTATCATACACACCCATTTTTAAATTTGTTGGCCCAACATGCACAGTTTTTGGAATTCCTTCCCATATTAGATGATAAAAACTTTCATTTGGGATTTGGGTTCGACCATGAAAGCACTTTCTCAGTAATTCATCCTGAGAAAGTTCCCTAAATAATGGTTTAATTGGCAAAAGAACCTCTTCTGGAAGAGAGTGTTTATATTTATAAATTTCTTTCCTAATCTGAGCTCTTCGAAAGCCACAGTGTATTTATTATATATAATTTAAAAGCTGAAGAATTATATAATTTTTAACACTAAAACCAAAGAATCAATTTATTGAAGCCCATTGACATCCCAGTGCCCTTAAAAACGCTTATGAACGCGTGCCAATGCTCAAACCGAGCGCTGTTGTCGTACACCTGCAGAGGCTCTGTACACAAGAGCAGTTTTACCCGTCAGCGAATGTTTTGGCTATTCTTCCCGTAACTAAACAACACATTAAATATTCCTAAAATATTAAGATCTTACCTTGACAAACGTCACAGCAGTGGAACAGCAAGCACGGTTTCGAATCCGGTAACTCGCTTTCCGACTTCAAGGATCTTTCCCGGAGATTGAAACACAGGTACACTCACTTTTTTCTAAGGATGAAGCTGCTTCACTGTGACACTACCTACCCCACAAGGTTACTGAGGTAATCGCTAGGATTTTGAAAAATCTACAGTTGCCCTATATCCTGGATTGGAGAGCTTTCGTAAAAACTTGTTCATATTAAATATAGTTTTCTGCCCTGAGAATGAATCACTTCACGTTTGTTGATTGTAAAATCACTTGTTCCAGTTTCGAGGGACATGTTGACGCACTCGGATCACAAACACTGAAAACAGACATGTCTGTAATAATAATTTAATGTCATATTAACAATATTTCAGCTCAAGTTCAACACACGACTTAACATTGCCATTCACTTTAACAAAACAACACCTCAACCCTGAAAACGAATTGAAAATTAACGCTGTTTCAAACTGCGTGACTTCTATTTTATTATTCACACTTGAGATATTGTGAGGAGAGAATAGTGTTGCTTTCAGGCTTATCTGTGTTGAATGGATGGATGTTAGTTAACCATAAACCTGTGAAAGATAAAACGTGCATCGCTCGCGTTATAAATATCGTAGAGACAGGTTTTTTGTACGGTCATAATCAAAAAAATAAAGTTCTTTCTTATTATAAGATTTTCATCTGTAATTTTTCATACATTTATCGGAGCGTAATTAATTAATATAATGTTCTCAGGGCTTCGCCATGGCTCAGTTGTTAGACCGCTTGGCTCTCACCAAGGCGGCCCGGGTGCAAAGTGAGATTTGTTGTGGACAACACGGCGCTGGGGCGCGTTTTTTTTCGGGAACTCCGGTTTCCCCCGTCATCTCATTCCACCGGTGCTCCATCTTCATCTCATGTATCATCAGTGTCACCGCCTGCGGTGCCGTATGTAGTAAAAGCAGGCGTTAAGTACTACACATAATGTTCTCAGTTCAGACGCGTGAGATGACACATTCAGCAGCGCTGCTAGGCGAGGCAAGCTTAGCATTGACTGGAGTCTGGAGTACGGCTCGCCTGCATATGTCTTTAACTTTTGCGAAGATTATAGTACCTCTTTTGTCTCCTCTGCAACAACCTTGCCTCCTTGGATTTAATTTCTTGTTTCACTTTTGTCTTTTCTGTTCTTATATGGTCAATATATTGTAAAATTTTAATCGATTTCCATCTAGGATCTTAACCCATTGCTTACAGTACTTCCAGACCTGATTTTACCCCATTAAATGCCAACCTAGCTTCTGAAACTCCTGTTCTAACTGCTTAGAGGTTTTATTCTAATTCCTTCAGGATTTAAGGGAATGCAGCACTGAAATTGGCTAAAAATATGGGAAAAACTAATTTTTTTTTTAGCTAAATAAATACTTTGAACCTCATAGTATCATAATCCAACTAAATTTATGAGTTTTAGGCATTTAAATACCCTCACACGACAATTTAAATTCCCTTGCGCACGTGCCGGCCCTTGGATTCACAGAATTATGTCATTTGAGTTCCATTAATACATTTGAAATTAGCGGGCAAAGTTTCTGGTGGAATTTTGTGTGTTGGTATGTTGGTTATTTCTTACAATATGTGGCACCATGGAAACAAAACAATGGCTACAAACATTTAAAGCAAATAATAATCTTTATATTTTTGCTTTTGTGTGAGTTTCTAAGTTGGTCATTATTTTCTTGTGTCGCTCGTTAAACTACATACTGTACATATATAATTGATGAGTTTTATTCTCCAATTTAACATTTATAAAGGTATTTTAGACATAAAAACGTGCATATAACTGTTATATAGGTTACAGGTAGAACATTCTTTGAAACAACTGACCGTCTGTTGACTGTGTGCTTAGTTAGGATCATGAATAGGCAAAACGATACATGGGAAGAAACAAGAAAACGAATGCCTGTGTACCAAAGACTGGCATCAGATGAAATCCTAAGGAAATGTACATTGGGTAAGACACATAATGCAAATGAAAGTTTACATAACATGATATGGCATAATTGCCCAAAAGAAATATTTGTTTGAAAGAAGAGACTTCAAGTTGCTGTGACATCAACCATCAGTGAATTAAATTTTGGTTTTTCTGCCTCACTCTAGCTGCAGTCAGACATAATGGACACAGATTTCACCAGCAACTCTAAAAATTAGCCAAGGGAAGGACCAATTACGCTTACTTCATTCAGCAATTTCTGCGAAGGTAACTTCTAAAACATCCAGAAGGAAACTGAAACTGAAGAACACTGCTGCAGAAGAGAGAAGGAAGCGGTATCTGGAGGGTTTTAGTCTACTTCAAGGCATGTAGCTGAGAAGGAAAACGTTTTGTATTTTAAAATTTTATTTACACAGTTATAGTTTTTTCAAAATTTTTTGTCATTCAAAATGCTCCACACGATGCAGTTTTGATGCAGTTCCTCTAAAATTTTCAACACATTTTCTTATAAAGCAAGCAAAGTTTTCTATCATATAAATTTTTAATATTTATTATATTTTTAAAGTTATTGATATAAAAAGTCAAAGGTTTAATCATTTTAGGCTTTTTTTTGTTTGCTCCATACCTAATGTTTTCCCTCTGTAACTAATGACAGTATAAGAAATTCATATGATAGATTCTTTCTTCATAATCTTCTGAATATTTTTGAAATGGAAAATTAAATTTTTTTAAATTTTCATCACGTGGAGCGGTTTGAATTTTGCACAAATTTTGAACTTGACAAATTAATTACTCAAAAACTATAGAAGATATAAAAACCAAATTTAGAATTCTGTGCCCACTATGCATTAGAACTAAGTGGTTGGAACTTTGTGGATTTGGGGTTTTCGGTGCTGCATCCCCTTAAGGTATAAACAATAGAACAAAGATTATAACAGTGTTGGTGTAATATTTTGAACTGAAAGGAATCCTTCTCAAGTTTGAGAAGACCTATAATATTAAATGCAGGTACGAGTTTTCTAACAATGGTAAGGCAACGAACATCTTGGGTCTATAATCTCTGAGTATCCTACGTCATTCGTTCCCAAACTTCCCCTGCAATTTCTAAAGCTATATAAATTTATCGCTTCCCCCCTCAGAAACCATTTTTATTTCAGAATAAACGAGACAGCAACAATATTCTGGTTACTAGAGCAACAATTTAACAGACAGAATGAAAACTTTCATAATTATTTAGATAACAGTTGAACAGTTATATATTTTAGTGATTAGTATATGGTGATAAACATTGTGACTGTGGGTTGGTAAAATTAAAGGTAAAATTTTCAGAAATTCAAAATGTTCCTTATTTCCGTAGAATTACACTTTGTACAACTTTGGCAGCGGCAGAATTACAATGGCCATCGCAGCTAACTTTTTATAGCTCCACTCATATTTCTGGAAGTTTGTGGCATATTCTCTATCAATCAAGAGAGACGAAACTTCAAGTTGTCTATCTTTATCTGTTTCAGCATGTCTTTTTCATCTCTGCGCTGCACTATCTGTCCCTTTGTGTGTGCCAGCTGCCACTCGCAACAATGGGTTTGCGACAATATACACATTAATTATAAAGTACCAATTGTAACAGAATTTTACAAATTTGAAGTTTTGTGATGATGAAGTCATTTTATGAAGTTTCACGTTGCGGTGGACGGATTGTAGCGTTTTTTGACGACTACTACACTACTGCGGGGGCATTTTTAGAGCTTATTTCGCCCGTGGGTTTATTTCACCCTGGCTTATTTCGCCCTATGGCTGCTTCAGGGGTGTACCCTCTTCAGCCTTGACTTTATTTGGAATTGAGGGAGGACGGCCTTTTTTTTTTGTTTGTTTTTTCCTTTATTAGGTTATGTATACATGTGTTAACAATTTGTCACTGGTTGTTATTGGCTAATTGCAATACTGTTGATATTTGTCATATTTATATTTTATTTAATATCACATATATAATTTTTTTCTTTAATATACTTTTTCTTTATTTTATTATATATTTTTATTTTTTATTTTTTATTTTTATTTTTTATCATTTGTATAGTTTCGTTTTGTTTTAGTAGTAGTTTTTTGTAATTTTCAATTCCTTTTTTTTATTTAAGAATCTTTGTGGTATGTGTACAGTTATGGTATGTACACAATCGTCATTTTTCAAGCTAGAAGTATTCGGAGACGTTCTTGGATCTCGTTTTCCTCTGCTTCCTTGATCCTGGCGTGGTGTTGTATCAGGGTGACGATTGGTGGGGCCGTGGTCTCCGTCTTCTTGTAGTTGTACATCCGGTTTTGTATGTGTTGTTCAAGTGGGATTGCCTTACAGATTTCATACAGATGTCTTCGTTTTTGTGCCAGGGTACGAGTTTATTGGCTATTCTTAAGCACTTTTTGACGATGCTTGAAGGAGCTTTTTAACTTGGGTTCGTTGTATTTGTTTTAAATTTATTTTTTGTAAAAAAAAAATGCTGATTTCACAGCAATATCATGTCTACTCTTATGCCCAGGCGTGGTTTTGGATGGATATCTTTCTTAAAACTCTCGGAAATAGTTTAACAAAAATGAAATAATTGTTTAATTCCTTTTTAAATAGATTATTTTTAATCCATGTTTAAAGTCAACAAAACACATTGTTGAGATTCCGAGCTATGAGGCCGTGGTCCACTGGGCTTCCTCATGTCACTCCCACACGTTTCGCTTGTAACTGTAGCAAGCATCATCACTGGCGAAGAGAAGTTCACGAAGAGAAAATTCGGAAATTCATTGGATTAAAATGTGTTGCCAGAAATAAGTGTGACGTCTCATTAGTTTGAAAAATTGAGGAAACTCCTCGTACACTGACTGTAGCCCAATGAGACTTTCGGAAGACTATGAAACGTTCATATAATGTCAATCTGTAGATTGTTATACATTTTAGAATTTATAGCTTAAAGTGATTCTAAGGAAGGAACTTTAAAGAACATTACATCGGTAATGATTGCAGGGTAACAAAAACATACTTGTAAGCCAGTTATCAATAAAATCACATGGGTCAAACTGAGTATGCAGTGCCACACCTCACGCAATTTGTGCTGCAGGGGTATCGACCCAGCGACACATGCAATTCACTCTCCCTTAATAAGAGAATGACGTCACAGCGCCATCTCAATTTTGTACCTGATCACCTCTGTCGTTTTCGCCGAACCAAGTTTTCGGACATCTCAGAATTGGCTATAACGGAGCACTCCGACTGTAGATGGGAACACTCGAGATTTGGAGCTGCACTATTGATCTTTGAGAATAAAAGTGTGTCTTAGGCTTCTGTAATAATCTACACAGAAAGCAAAGTAAATAATTTAGAAACGTTAATGTCACAAAACAGACTTAAATGGTACATTTACATGATTTGTTCTATTCATGATGAGCTCATATAATGGAAAATAACAAACGAAATGTTTAGATTGTTAGGTCAAATGAAACACTTTTATCCAGGAAACTGTAAAACCGATTCGGTATCTTATGCGTCTTGGAAGAAGCCTTGATACATCGCTTCTAATTTCCCTGTTTTGTAAATGTATACAAAGTTTATTAGAACAAAGAAAGCTTCTCAAATTATTTATAGATTTAAGACATTCATAATACTTCAAGCATGGATATACTCCAAATCTTTGGACTCTTTTTTAATAAAATAAAAGTAACATCTACGTGCTTATGTAAAGGAAAATTTGGGGATATTTCATAGGCATTATCTTGTAACATGCTGAAGAACTTAGATTTCAAGTTTTATAGCTTTATGTCTTTTTGTTTTTGAATTGCGGTATTAGAGAGAGAATAAATGCGACGTCTGTATCTTATCAGAAATGATGATTTTGGTATAAATTGTTCGGGATCAAGATTTCATGTAAACCTTTACACATCCTCAGCCAGAAAGAAAGTTGTTTTCATCGTTACCAACGCTAGATGTTATGTTCTTGTTAGTATTATCAAAATAAGAGAATAAAACAAATTTAAAAACAGAATCGACTGCTGGTATTTCAAAATTGATTACGCGATGTTTGTTTTTTAAAATGAATATTTTTCCCAAACCATTAAATCTATTGGACTATTTAATAGTTTTAATAACTTAACTTCAGGAATTATTTCATGGTTAAATGCCCAAAAATGATCTGCTACGGCCGATTTATTAGTTTGTTTATACTTAATGTTACGAAAATGTTCTTTCGTTCTGGTTTCTAAATTACGTTTTGTCTTTCCAATATAAACTTTATCACAATCAAAACAATAAACTGATAAATACCAGATTTTTTATTATTAGGAATTTTATCTTTTTTAGAGAAATGCAATAAATTTTTATTTATTATGAGGAACTAAAAGTACACCAAATTCTTTAAAACAGTTTTGATAAAGTTTATATTCCAAGTTCCGTGAGTGTACCTCATTCCCTGTGAATGTTGGACACCGTATATAGGACAAACCGGAAGGACCATCGCTACCAGAATAATCGAATATGAACGTAACATTCCTTAAATTCTACCTGAGAAGTCTGGGCAGCCAGAGCATTGTTTCGATAACGACCGTAGAGCCAATTTTCGGGAGACGACCATCTTGGCAAAAAGCAACAGTTACTGTGAGTGGAGAATTAAGGAGGCTTTGGCGTTTTCCTCTGAAAGGAGCACGGCCTTAAAAATGAAAACCCATGGAATTAAGAAGCACAGATCAATACAGCTTGATAATCAAGTTAAGTAGTTACGTTTCTTTGACAAAATTTTCTATACTCACGCCATCTCCTGACCTGGCATTTAATTTACTGAAAACAGTCTTTTGTTCAGTAATGCGAATTTTGATAGTGTTTTGTCTGTGTTTATAGTTGTGTTATATCCAGTATTTCATTTGAGGTTATAACATTTTATAAATATCCTGATGATGGGAGAGATGCACACTCTCGAAACGTTGATATCTAATCAATCTTTTCACCTGGCTGGCTTCCCGAGAAGAAAGTGAGCAAATTGTCATTGATATTTTCAAAAAAGGATTAATGTACGAATATGAAAAGTCACCAACACTGTTCAAGAAGATTAGAATAAGGCAGGCTAAGGAATGGACAGTCTGTTATTTGCTCAAGTTGTTCTCGGGAAGCAAGCCAGGTGAGAAGACGATTCGAAATGACGTTTCGGGAGTGTACATCTCTCCCACCATCTGGATATTTATTAAATGTTATAACCACAAATGTATTACAGGATATAACACAAAGACAAGGACAAAACACTATCAAGCACTATCAAAATTCGCATTACTGAACAAAAGACTGTTTTCAGTAAATTAAATGCCAGGTCAGGAGATGACGTATGTATACAAAATTGTGTCAAAGAAACGTAAATACTTAACTTGATTATCAAGTTGTATTGATCTGTGCTTCTTAAGTCAACGGATTTCCATTTTAAGGCCCGTTTCCAAAAGGAGCTGGAGAGAATGGAGGATAATAAAGATCAAAAATACGTCCACCATCTTGTAGAAACTTCCTTGCCACTTACTGGCATGAGTAACTAAACTGACGATTCTGATGCCTCCAACTGAAGAAAGATTATTATACTTTCTCCCAGAAATTTAACTTTATAGCACCAGAAATAGATTTTCTAAGACGATTCAAAGTGTCTAACAAATTTTATTCACAGATTTGGAATGCCCTACCCTGTCTACACGTGTTAGATATCTCTGCAATTGTACGGACATGTCAGTGGAGAAGTAGCCGAAACCTGTCATCAAATGGACTACTCCGGCAATATAAAAGTGGAAGGTACAGAGGACGTGACATGAAGGAATAAGCGCAGTTTTACTGAAGAGAGACGTGGGGGAAAGGACCAGTACAGGATAACAAACTGAAGAAAATGCCACATAACATTTTTTCTTGTAGAAATGATTCTTTAAAATGCTTGTTCTTCTATTCCAAACCAATTGAGATAAACATTTGCAGAAATTATATTTTGCTACTTTTCTTATAGGCTTATGGGCAATATTGAAATAAGTATACTTTAATCCATAGCCCAGGTTTTAATATATGGTCACTATGTATGCATTTGCCATCCTCGGTAGCGTGGTGATAGCATGTCTGCCACACGTTCAAGAGGCCCCGAGTTCGAATGTCAGTCAAGGTGTGTTGACTGGATAAGGTTTTTACCGGGGTTTTCCCTTATCCTGAAAGGCAAATGTCGGGTAAATTTAAGCTCTGTGGATCCTGGACTCATTTGAGCATCATTTTACCTATTCCATTCATCGTCCGATATGACTTAACGTTGGAGGACATAAATTACAACAACAAAAAATGTATACATTTGTACGGCCAAGAGACAAGAAAGATAACACTAGGGAACACGTTTTTTGTACTCGAAACAAAATGGGCTAATTCTTATGCAAAATGACTCGTTGATTCCAAAAATGCCTCTGAAAATGCTGCATCACGTAACTTTTTGAGATATTCTTATTCTTTTATATAAAATTACAGAAATGAGGTATGAAAGCAACTCATATTGACTTAATTTAAAATAATAGCCATTGACTCTTCTAAATACAGCTTAAAGGCATAATGGCAATTTACTAACTTAAATGCCTTTATTTCATGCCATAGGAATGAAGGAGACATACGATTCCATGTCCATAATTTTAGATGCTATTAGTTATCAAAACCATGGCTGCGAAATTTGTAGTGACCTCGAGGTAGCTGCATTGCTAACGGGACTGCAGGGAGGTTTCACAATGTATTGCTGTTTTTTGTGCTTATGGGACAGTAGGGCAACTAACAAGCATTTTATAGTGAAAGAGTGGGGGGAAAGGGAAGACTATACCCCTGGAGCAAGCAGTGTTAAGTATGTGCCTCCAGTAGACCCAAACAAAGTTCTTTCACCCCACTTCACATGAAGCTCGGGTTAATGCAGAATTTTGTTAAAAGTTTGGAGAAAAGTGGAGGTGCATTTGAGTATTTAAGAAGTATCTTTCCCAAAACAAGTGAATCTAAATTGAAGGAAGGTATATTTGTCGGTCCTCAAATAAGAGTACTTCTTAAAGACAGTGCTTTTGAATCAAAGCTTAAACGTGTTGAACTGGCAGCATGCAAAACATTTAAATCAGTGCTGGAAGGCTTCCTGGGCAATAACAAAGAAGAAAATTATGAAACTTTAGTCTCAGAACTATTAAAGAGCTACAAAGAAATGGGTTGTCGTATGTCACTTAAAATCCACTTTTTGCACTCTCACCTTGATAGTTTCCCTACAATCCTAGGAGCTGTAGTAAGTGATGAGCAAGGTGACCGTTTTCACCAGGACATTTCTGAGATGGAAAGACGTTACCAGGGAATCGCTGGGATTTAGCCATGTTGGGACACATTGTTGGTTCCTTAAACGGGAGAGTACATGTCAATACAAAAAAATCAACAGTGAAACACTTCTGAGATAATTCAGGTATTGGTTTTCATCATTATCTTCTGTTTATTTATTTTAATAATAATTAATAATAATTATTATTTTCAATTAATCAAATATGAGTTATCACATCACATTTCTGTAAGTTTTCATAAAACATTATGAATACATAAAAAACGTTATGTGATACAGCATTTTGAGGGGCATTTTTGGAATCAGCAGATTAGTTTACATAAGAATTTGCCTATTTTGTTTCGGGTATAAAAAAATATTTTTTTTTTTTTGTTCCCCAGTGTAAGTAATGACTTTCCCATGAAGAAAAGTATAAGCATCGAGAAACAGAGAAATAATAAAAATTACCTCAGAAATGGCTCACTGCACAAAAAAAATATTTTGAATAAATTGGGAGTTTTAAAGCAATCAGCATTTTTGTATGGTTTATTATTTATGATAACGTATCCAAATGAAGTGGACTCCTGAAGACATTCCCAGAAAATTCAGAATATGCTTTTAAATACAGTTCATCTGTGACGAGGTGGCAATTTCATCAAAAATGTTATAGCTAATTTTGAGAAAATCCAAGTGGATACCCAAATTAAAGGATTGCAATAACTAAAGAATCGTGATGGATTTCAAAGGGATGTTGGATCTTTGTTACAACACGTGCAGGGGCAGTTTGAGTTGAATCGTGTAACAAAAGACACGAGAGAAACAAAATTCTAAGGGATAGCACTTGACTTTGAAGAGGGTATTCTTCGGACCCTTAATGGCATAGCCGACACTAATAATTACATTGGACAAGTCTCAAAGGGAATCGTTGTGTGAAAATAGGGCTTCCAGAAGTGAAAGTTACACACACCCACTCACAGCTGTGTATAGTATGACGATAGACGGTCCGCGGCTAGCGGCTGATTCAGTCGGTTCTCTCTGGTTCTGTCTTGGTCGAAGGTAGACCAGAAGTGATGAGACAAGATATTTGTTGGTTCAAATGTATGTGAAGAACGAATTAAGCTTTATCGAGTAATAAGCATTCCACATACAGTAACTCTAATGATAAAAGGATAAAATGATAAAATGATAAAAAGGAGTCATTAAATCAGTTTGAAACGGGCATTCCAGTGTCATTCGAACCATCCTTACTCATACATACTCTGAGAGAAACCTCATTGCTTTACCCTGCGATAACCACTATTGGTTCAAACTGTAGCGTCAAAGTGGAATCCTGTGCGCCACACATTTTATCGCTTCAAAGTTTTAATAAACGGCCCATGTAAGAGATAATTATTAGTTTGTATTTTTAATTTGTGTCGCATTCCTGGAGGATGCTGCACAGAAGTGTCAAATTTTCTATTAACGGAATTGTTTTTAGATCGACTGTATAAAAGAGAGACGGTAGAAACAGATTCTTTTCTATAAAAGCTTTACTCAAATTCAAGGAGGTTTAAAATATGTATTTGCCGTGAAATCTCAACACTTGACTTTTTGTTAGAATACCATACCACACCTACTTAAATAGTAGAAAAGGTAAACAAGAACCGTAATCCTGTAACCGTAAGACCACAAGGGCTGTTAAATAAAAAATGATCATAATTTTTGTACAGTCATAATTTTTCACACTAAAATTCAATTTTATTATATTCTGTTAACTTAATGTGAAACAAGCACGCCATAGTAGTTTCATTGTTGGTACTCCTGGTTCCCGCCTGTGAGAACCGGGCAAGTTCAGACATGTTCAGTATCGTCTACCGCTGCAATGGAGGTAACATTCACTTTAAGTTGATGTTAGAGGAAAATCCGGAGTTTCTTTCAAACGTAATCACTGCTGATGAAACTTGGCTACATCATTTCGTTCCTGAGAGCAAACAGCAAAGCTCAGTGTGGAAATCTCCTTCATCACCAACCCCCCAAAAAAGCAAAAGTGGTTGCTTCTGCTGGGAAATTTATGGTCATCTCATTCTTTGATATTCATGGAATGGTTTATCAGCATGTTGTACCTGCACACACATCAGTAACTGGACAATACTACAGGGATGTCCTGAAAACATTGCAAGTCCATATGAGGCGCAAAAGACCACATTTACGTGAAACAGGCTGGATGCTGCACCACGATAATGCGCGGCTGCATATTGCCAAAGTTGTTGCTGAATATCTTGCAAAAATCAACGTGAAGTGTATCCCATACCCTCCCTATAGTCCGGATGTAGCCCAAGTGACTTTTTCCTATTCCCTAAATTGAAGAAACGCCTTCGTGGGAGGCATTATCCATCATCAGAAGCAGTGGTGAAGGCTGCGGAGGCAATTTTGAAGGATCTCTCAAAAATTGTTTCCATCAGGTCTTTGAAATCTGGCAGAAAAGCTGGGACAAGTGCATCACATTCAGGGTAGACTATTTTGTGAAGGGCCATTAAAATTATGAGGATTGCAGTTCCGCATATGCATGGTAGACGCTCTGTATCAAGGAGAAGAAACGTGCGCCGTTGTGAGATCGCTGTCGGCCACGTACGCTTTGTTGTGTTTGTTTACAATGTCGATGTTGATTGAAAATCCTGCAGCTTGTGAAATCAGATCTGTGATTCCTTTTCTGAATGCTAGGATTGCGCTGCGCAATACAGAATAAGCACCGAGGAATGCTGTCAAAAGGTGTTGTGTTTCTTCAGGACAACGCACGACCACAAAATGCAAATGCGACGAAAAACATCCTACAGGGATTTGGCTGGGACGTGTTTGACCCCACCCCGTACAGCCCTGACCTCGCTCCTAGCGATTTTCATCTGTTTTTGCATCTCAAATCTTTCCTTGGCGGTCAGCACTTCAACAATGACGAAGTGCTGAAAGAAAATGTTTCGAACTGGTTGAAGACACAGGCGGCAAACTTCTATGAAGAAAGTATACAAAAACTTGTGCCTCGCTATGACAAATGCTTGCAAAATTTCAGCAGTTATGTGGAAAAGTAGTTTAAGAGTTGTAGAATTTTGTGCAGTAAATAATTCTTCTGTATCTGTACACAATTTAATTTTATTAACAAACGGAACTTACTTTCTGGACGTACCTCGTATATAACAAGTGTTGGAGAAAAAGTAAGCATCTCTTATATATACTCAGACATTCTAACTGGATACTTATATTCCTAATTAACGTAATAAGTAATATCGGGTTGTCTCATAAATTCGTTCGATTGTTGTTACGTGTTTACGACTAAGAACTCCTGAGAACACTGCATGCCCCAATTACTTTTACGTCAAAGAAGTTGCCTAACAATATGGGGTTTGTTTACAAATACAATAATTGAAAAGAGTGCTATGAACACAAACCACAGTGACCTCAAGGCCAAAGATAAATAGGTCAAATTATGTAAGAATTGGTAACCAAACTTCAGTACGAGTTTGTGGATGCAACAGTGTGGAGTTGTAAGTTTTGAATGTTAATATGGAAGGCAAGAAGGACATTTTCGACATTTAATGCTGTTTTATTACCGTAAAGGTAAAACCGCCTCGCAAACTCAACGGAAAATTTGTGCTTTTTACCGAGATGATGCAGTGACGAATCGGGCATGTCAAAATTGGTTTACTCGACTTCGAGCTGGGAACTTCTCTGTGAAAGACAAACCTCGTTCTGGACGACCTGTGGTTACGGATGAGGAAAGGATAAACGACATGATTACGAACAACCCCAGAATAACATCTCGGGAGGTAGGTCATGAGCTAAACTTATCTCATGCAACTGTAGCCAGGCACCTAAAGAAACTTGGTTACGTAAATCTTCGGGATGTATGAGTTCCGCACGAACTGAGTGAACAAAATTTAGTTCAGCGCGTTTCCATCTGCGACGCATTGATAAGACGCAATGAAACTGCCTCTTTTCTGAAACAGCTGGTTACAGGAGACGAAAAGTGGATTGTGTACAACAACATCCGAAAGAGAAAGTCATGGCGTAAGAAAGGGGAATCACCACTCTCAATTCCTAAACCAGGGCTTCATCCTGAGAAGATTATGCTGTGCATTTGTTGGGACTGGAAAGGAATTATTTGTTACGAATTTCTTCCTCCTGGGGAGACCATCACTTCACAGAAATACTGTTCTCACTTGAATCGTCTGAAGGTTGACCTAGGAGAGAAAAGGTCAGAATTAGCATCTAATGGTGGTGTCGTCTTTCATCAAGACAAGGCCAAACCATACACTTCTATGGTAACTCGTCAGAAATTACGGGATTTCGACTGGGATGTGTTACCTCACCCGCCTTATTCTCCAGACATTGCCCCATCCGACTATCATTTATTCCGATCCCTGCAAAACTTCCTTAATGACAAACGTCTTACTTCCTTGGAGGATTGCAGACTCGCCGTAGAAGAGTTCGTCAACCAGAAAACTACAAGATTTTGGAAAAATGGACTTGATAAGCTTCCTAAGAAATGGAGATATGTTATTGATAATAATGGTGCACACTGCACAAAATAAAGTTTGTTTTGAAAAGTTCATTGCCTTGTTTACTTTCGATGACCTTGCATATGTAAACAGATTACCCCTAGATAATTAGGCAACTTCGTTGCTGTAGTTGTGATGTAGGCATACAGTGCAGGCGTTCTTTGTCGTAAACACGTAACAAGAAATGAACGAATTTATGAAACAAACCAATAATCGACAACATAATAGCCCTAATCGGGCGTCAGCTTGCCAATCCTACTGGCGGCCTCATGCCCACGAGACTGAGGTGGGCGATATGAGGAATAGGTGAGTTCAGCATCACCACATCACCAGCCGGAAAGTTGACATGCTTTAGTGGCTTTCGTTACCTACCACAGCTCCTCAAATCGCTCCCGATCCTGCACCGGGACCTAAACTCCACGCTCCCAAAATTAAGTAGCATATGAAAATAAAATCTAAACACTAGGCCAAGCTCCAATACATCTTGAATTTTGAGGATATCTCACTGTTTTTTCTAACATTATGCCTCTCATTTACACAAACTGTTACATTTACCAACCTCCTGTGTTTCACGAACAGTGAGTGAGTGTGTGGTGTTTAAGGGCCCGTCGACAACAAGGTCATTTGGGCCCCAAGTCAACATTAAAACCTAAAAGCTATAAAAAATTAGCTTAAAAGTTAAAATGTAATAAAGCCACTCAACTGTTAAAAGGACGTAAAAACCATCTAAAACTTATAATTTAAAATCTCTAAAATTAATCAATATAAAATACAAGTTATACTTGTTTGCTAAAACCGATTTTAAAATCGAACCGCAGAACCTTATCCACGGCCACTGGGTCGTCCCCTAAAATACCGTGCAAGTTAGTTCTTAGGCCCAAAGACTTGCGAACGCGGGTGTACTGCGGGCAATCCAGCAATACATGCCGCACGGTGAGAGGTACTGCACACGGAGCACACACAGGGGCCGGTTCCCCTCTTAAGAGATGTCCATGAGTTGCACGTGTGTGCCCAATTCTCAGCCGGGTGAGTATCACCTCGGCTCGCCGGTTATCCCTGCAGGAAGTTAGCCAGGGTTGTACGCTCTCCTTTATCGCCCGTAGTTGTGTGCCTTCTAAAGCTGTCCAGGAGTGCTGCCAAGCAGATAGGAATTGGCGACGGACAAAACGTTGCACATCCTGGTATGGCACCCTAGTTGTTAAACTCCGGGGTAAACGGCAAGCGGACTTAGCAGCCGCGTCCGCCTCCTCGTTCCCGGAAATGCCCACATGGCCTGGGGTCCAAGTAAAAACAAAATTGTATCCGCGAAACAGCATTTGCGAGATCTGGGCCTGTATTTTTATAACAAGGGTGTGAGCGGCAGTGTGCTGTTGCAAGGCCTGAAGTTCACGAACAGCTTTTGCCTAATTTAATTATTGGAAATGCCTTAGCTGCATGTCGAATCAGACGCTCGGCGTAGCAAATTCAACGACAATAATACTATAAATAAATATCTTAATAAGCAATCGCAGTAATTTTACTATGGATATTGAGACTTTGTAGGTTCGTAGAATTAAATGGCCGAGTTGCAGAAATTAAAAATGTCCTTTATTTTCGTAGAAATACTCTTATAAATTACAGTAGCATTACGTTACATACATCATCAGTCGACCAAGGTCGATCACAATAACAGTAACAGCAGATTACATCCTTAGCTCTCGTTACAACAACACAGCTGACTGTCATTTCACAACACTGTTTCACTCTCTTTACGAGCCGTCACGTCCTTAAATACCTATTTCGTAAATTCGAGATATTTCTGGACCAAACAGGAATCGAATGTTCTATCACCTTCCAGAAGCGTAACCCTATCTGTGCCGGCAGGTCTTTTATCTCGCGCTATCATTATTTCTACCAGCATACTCCTTATCTCTAGGCTCTTTGTGTACACAAGCCGCGATATCGCGATCGGGTTCGCGACACTGCTCCCTCCTCAAGGCTGGACGTCCCGAAAAGCTCCATCATAGCGGGCCAGATGACCCAGGTGTACCACCAACATCATTGCTTGGGGCACCTTCTGGATGCGGTACACCAGGTCGTTAGTCCTCTTCACCACCCGGTACTGCCCTTGCCACGGCTGTTGAAATTTGTCGATTGTTCGGTTTGCTCCCATGTGCCGTCCTGAAGTACCGGCGTGCACTTCCTCCAATACTTCTGGGACCTTACTTCGGGGAAGTACCAACTGTTCCCTTTGCGTCTTCCGATCAGGTGATTCCCATACCCAGAACAGCTCCCGTAGGGGAGGGGATCCGTCCCCTTCAGCTGCCAAAGTGCGGGCGCTGCGGACCCTTAGCACTCGTGGTACCTCTGACGTTACTAGAGGAACCTCGGGCCGAACATCTGAGCCCCTCCTTCGGGAGTTGTTCGGATTGGGATGGCTTCGAGGGGGCAGTGTGTTCCCGATACCCGTGAGAATCGGTACGTCTTCGGACGGGGTTGAGGGAAGCCATTAATTCTCCCGGGTGCTAGCCTGCTCAGCTAGTAGAAGGTGTGCTAGATCACCAGGCGGCCCCACCGAGGCTTTCGGTAGTCTTCACCTTGAGTGTTGACGCGCGTAAGTGGCGTATCCACTTCCATCCAATCTTGAGTCCTTGGGACCAGATGGGGGGCCTTGTTAGTCTCTAGGTCTTGCCCTATGGAAAGCCCCACGGAGGACGCCGAGCGCCATTTGGGACAGCTCGGATACTCCCTGGTTGAAGGAGGCCCGGGTCCAGTTCCTACGGGTTCAGGACTAATGGGAGTAGTACCTCTGGCTCAACCCGGAACAGCACGCCCTCTTTGATCTTCAGCGAGTCCCATTGGGCCCAGTACGACTTATGGGTGGCGCTCCTCGGTGCGATGTCCTGCCAGGTTGGTCTTGTCCCTGCCTCCGCTTTCCTCAAGAGTGGACCCAAGTGAACGTCCGCCAGCCACTCCCTCCTCAGGCCTGCGCTATCCCAGGCATCCGCAGGCACTGCTGTGACTACTCGGACTGCTAGCTGCGGCACGCTCCTTCTCTTCCATTCTTGTACACTGGCGACACCCCTCTGGGCAGGGTTTCGGGACATGGCGTCTGCGTTACCGTGGTTCTTCTCTCTACGATGTTCAGAGGTGAAGTCGTACTCCTGCAGCCTCTGAACCCAACGTGCTGTCTGGCCTTCCAGGTTTCTAAAGCTCAGTAGCCAGGTTAGGGCGGAATGGTCAGTCTTCAGGTGGAATGGCTGACCGTACAGGTACTTGTGGAAGTGCTCCAAGGCCTTTACTATCGCCAGTAACTCGCCAGATGACACAGTAGTTCTTCTCTGCCTTGGCTGAAGATGCGCTGGTATCGTCTCAGCAGTTGTCGAACCTTCTCGAGCTGTTCTGCGGTCAGGTGATCGGTCGGCCTCTACAGTAAGCCTTCCAGCCGGGGCCTCAGGTGTTGCGTTAGCACCGGCTCCTGTGTCTTGTCAATTGCTGTCACGATGACCACGGGCTCGCATGTCCCCATCTCCGTCCCGGCCTGGACGTCATGGTCGATGTCCGCTAGGTTAAGCAGCCTTACTGGCACCTCTCGACACGGTAACAATGATCTTCATTCGCTGTCCTTCCAGTTGCGCCGTCACTACCACCTCCTTTCTCACGGGGATCTATGTCTTCCTTCAAGATGACACTGTAGATTCCAAGGCGTACTTCGGGTTGCCGGAGTATGACCTCTTCTCCATTGAGCCGCAGGACCTTCCTGCCGTCGTCGACTGTCACCTCTTGGCTCCTGAGGGCATCCGGTCCCAGTATCACCTCCTCAACCACCTCCGCGACGAACACCCACTGACGCACCGCACTCCATCCCAAGGTCAACTGCAGCAAGGCCTCCCTCTCCACGGTCAAGGTTCCGCCCGATGCCATCACTAGCTGGTATGGTCGGCTCGGCTTCCTCGTCGGTGAACCCCTGGCTACGTCGGGTCTGATGACGGTCATTGCTGCCCCGATGTCTACGAGCACGCAGCACGGCTTCCATCGTACCCAACCGTCTGCGATGAGGCTGTCATCCATCCGTCGGCTGACGGCGCGCAGTGTCACTCGAGGGGATTGTGGTGATGGCGCCAACTTGCTCCTCGCCACGCCGGTCCTTACTCGTTCCTCCAGTTGCTCTTCCTGGTGTCGGTCATCTTCGCGCCCAAGTTGCTATCTGCAGCTTCCGTCTTCTTTGTTAATTCGGTCTTCATGGATTCCATGTTCTCGGCGATGTTGTGGTTGTTCCGCTTCCTGACACCAATTGTGACTAGAATTCCTAGAATTAAAAATCCAATTTGCCGAAATTCTAGATTTTCTTTATTTTCGTAGAAATACTCTTATAGATTACAGTAGCATTACGTTACATACACCATCAGTCTACCAAGGTCAATCACAATAACAAACAGTGACAGCAGATTACATCATTAGCTCTCGTTACAATAACACTTTCAGCTGTCTCTCGTTCACAACACTGTTTCACAACTAACTCTTTACGAGCCGTCGCGTCCTTAAATACCTATTTCGTAAATTCGAGATATTTCTGGACCAAACAGGAATCGAATGTTCTATCACCTTCCAGAAGCGTAACCCTATCTGTGCCGATAGGTCTTTTATCTCACGCTATCATTATTTCTTCCGGCCTACGCCTTATCTCCAGGCTTTTTGTGTACACAAGCCGCGCTGTCGCGATCGGATTTGAGAAAATATGTATGAATATTATAAGTAGCACATCAAGGAAAATATACTCACTGCAAATTGAGAGTGACTGTACAAAATGAAACGTTGCCAAGGGAGAAACCAGAGTATTGAACGGAGAGCTTTTGTTGCGGAAGTCCCGTTAGGGATATTTCTGATGTCCATTTAGGTATAGTTCCGGTGTCCAGTTTAGTACAAATCCCGGGAGCGAGGAAAATTCTGTTACTTGGTAAAACAGACAGTTGACAACCGAATAAAGGAAATCACACTACAGATTTAATAATGTTATAGGGTAGGATAAAAAGGTACGTGCCAAGTATTAAAGGAAAGCGATAGTAAATTATATACCAATCTGTAGAGTATAAACAAACTATAAAAGCCACTCTGTGACAAGACAAAGAAAGTGGGGTAACAAGATGTGGTGAATGAGGAAAGAAAGAGAGATATGAAATAATAACGGAAGAGTAATAATGAAGTGATTAACTGTAAGTTGTAAACGGTAGTGTAAGTAGAAAAGGTACAACAAAGAAGTAAGTTGTAAATATACAAAAGTATCCATCGACCAACAAGTATGCTTTACAGATGTTTATTATTGAGAAAATCAGTAAAAGTATACATAACAATTGAGGTAGCTGTGAATGACTCCTCTATTGCACTGAATAATATAAGGTTCTTTAAATGATTATTGTTACTATCCGATATTAGGCACCCTAAAAATATTTCAGCATGTGTGCATCTGCTACAGTATATATACAGTTTTTAAAGAAATAATTCAAATAAAGAAACCGTTTTTCTTTGTTACTCTGCTATAGTGTTCCTAATGTGTACTAAAATGGTTTCTTGACGTACAATAGTAAATAAAAATATTATTTAAACCATTTAAAAACAAATATCTGACATTCGCTTCTCTCCCTTACCGTCTGAGTCCCAGTATTCGTTTTGTAATTTTTCAGCATGTACGGAAAAAAAACCTGCCAGTCGGTTTTAGTAACATGTGATACCCATCAAGCGTTATATCGCGCAGTTTCTGTAGCGATAAGTCACATGTTACGTTTCTTTCTCGAACTATTTATTTTACCTTGGCCCAGGCTAGTTTTATAGGATTTAGATCGCACTATACGGGGTCAAGCGAACAACAGTGTGGCCGAATAAAACCAAAAGTTCGTCCACTTTAAAAAACCTCCCTTAGGGCAGGGGATTCGTCCCCTTCAGCTGCCGTGGTGCGAGCGCTGTGGACCCTAGCACTCGTGGTACCTCTGACGTTACTAGAGGAACCTCAGGCCGAACTGCCGAGCCCCTCCCATCGGGGAGTTTTTCGGATTGGGTTTGACTCGTGGGGACAGTGTGTTCCTGACACTCACGGTAAATAGGGTACCTCCGGCCAAGCTACGGCCGCCCGGAGCGGTTAGAGGGTTACCTCATAAGTCCCGGGTACTAGCCTGCAGAGCTAGTATAATGTGTGCTAGATCACCAGGCTACGGCCACCCGGAGGGGATAGAGGGTTGCCTTATAAGTCCTGGGTACCAGCCTGCAGAGCTATTAGAAGGTGTACTAGATCACCAGGCTATGGCCGCCCGGAGGGGATAGAGGGTTGCATCATAAGTCCCGGGTACTAGCCTGCAGAGCTATTAGAAGGTGTACTAGATCACCAGGCTATGGCCGCCCGGAGGGGATAGAGGGTTGCCTTATAAGTCCTGGGTACCAGCCTGCAGAGCTATTAGAAGGTGTACTAGATCACCAGGCTACGGCCGCCCGGAGGGGGTAAAGGGTTGCCTAATAAGTCCCGGGTACTAGCCTGCAGAGCTAGTAGAACTTGTGCTAGATCTCCAGGCACGGCCGCCCGGAGGGAGTAGAGGGTTGTCTTATAAGTCCCGGATACTAGCCTACAGAGCTAGTAGAAGGTGTGCTAGATCACCAGGCTACGGCCGCCCGGAGGGAGTAGAGGGTTGTCTTATAAGTCCCGGATACTAGCCTACAGAGCTAGTAGAAGGTGTGCTAGATCACCAGGCTACGGCCGCCCGGAGGGAGTAGAGGGTTGTCTTATAAGTCCCGGGTACTAGCCTGCAGAGCTAGTAGAACTTGTGCTAGATCTCCAGGCTACGGCCGCCCGGAGGGAGTAGAGGGTTGTCTTATAAGTCCCGGATACTAGCCTACAGAGCTAGTAGAAGGTGTGTTACATCACCAGGCTACGGCCGCCCGGAGGGGGTAAAGGGTTGCCTAATAAGTCCCGGGTACTAGCCTGCAGAGCTAGTAGAACTTGTGCTAGATCTCCAGGCACGGCCGCCCGGAGGGAGTAGAGGGTTGTCTTATAAGTCCCGGATACTAGCCTACAGAGCTAGTAGAAGGTGTGCTAGATCACCAGGCTACGGCCGCCCGGAGGGAGTAGAGGGTTGTCTTATAAGTCCCGGATACTAGCCTACAGAGCTAGTAGAAGGTGTGCTAGATCACCAGGCTACGGCCGCCCGGAGGGAGTAGAGGGTTGTCTTATAAGTCCCGGGTACTAGCCTGCAGAGCTAGTAGGTGTGCTAGATCACCAGGCTACGGCCGCCCGGAGGGAGTAGTGGATTGCCTAAGTCCCGGGTACTAGCCTGCAGAGCTAGTAGGTGTGCTAGATCACCAGGCTACGGCCGCCCGGAGGGAGTAGAGGGTTGTCTTATAAGTCCCGGGTACTAGCCTGCAGAGCTAGTAGAAGGTGTGCTAGATCTCCAGGTTACTTTGAAAACCTTCTCTTTAGTTTTCTTGGTTTCAATAAACTTATAAAGATCTGTTTTAAGCACGGAACTGTCACACTGGATCCTTTTGTCCTGCAGCCATACTGCCATAGCAGATTTTAAATAGTAGCAGTTTATTTATAGTGGAAACACGCTTCTCAACAATGAGAAAGTCGTGTATAATTCTTCCAATCACACATCTATCAAAATCATCAACATTCACTACAGAGTGTGCAGATCTTGTTTTCCCGGAATCTTTAGAATACTTCTTTCGCAACTCTACACTTAAATCTTGCACCTGTTTGCAAATTCTTGTGATAGTTCTTACAGAAATTCCTTTATAAAAGTAGGTACGAGGGTTCATTTCACGATGCCGTAATTGCTGTTCTTAGTCAACAATGGCACATTTAGGGTTTTTATTACAGAAACTAGGATTCTGTAGCTTCAGCTTTTAATAATTTTTTTTCTGTGCTTTGTATCTTTCTGACACATCCTGACGTCATTTTAAGTAATATTCAGATTGCAGTGATGAACTTTTGAATTTCTTATCTTTCCAACAATCGTTTCTATTAAGGAGACATGTCTGTGCAAATTGGCCCAAAATTTACAACAATCCCAAATTTAGTTTTTTTGTCTTAAAATTAATATAGACATACTTCAATTATACCTAAAAAGTTGTTTCCCCTAGCGGCACTACAGAAAACGTCATATGACAATTTAAATAACCCTACACCTGTATCGTAGCTGCTCTTACGTAATTTTAACCTCATATTTCTCAAATTCCATATTTTCTACATTTTCCTAACCTCAAAATGTTCCAAAGGATGCAGTTTTCTATTAATTTGTAGGAAATTCTAAACATGCCTTTAAGGGCAACTGCATATTAAGTGTATCCATTTACATTTGTTCCATCCCCCAAGCATTAATTCTTAAACGTACAATAAGTGGGACATTTTGAAAATTGCCTGTAATTTATACATAACTGGTAATTCCTCAGAAACTATTATAACTAGAAAGCTGAAATTTCGTATTATCCCATTCTTGATCGACCACAAAAATAAATGGTATAAATTTGAAACAAATCTAACAAAAGCTTCAGATATTTCAATTTTCACCCTTAGCCCCCCCCCCCCTCCAAAGCTATGTTTTTGTTTTTTGACATAATTTCTTCACACCTTTCTGCACATTATGATTCTTACTTAGTGAAGTGGATTTATATGTATTCTAATTATACGACAATATCTGTTATTTTAACTTACTGTGGAGCCATTTATGAAATTTGGAATAAATGTAGAACTATTTCGCCTAGGGAACCGGAAAATAGTATGTGTTTTGCGAATTTGTTGCAGCATATTGTTGTGGACCAGGATTGTAAGGGGGGTGAAAGACTTACAAACCTAATCTGCAACTGGGGCTGTAGCTACTGAAAGGGTAGAGCGAAAGAAATATCTAAGTCAAACTGAACTGGATAACTATATTTCAAAGATACTTAGTATTTCTACAGGGCACCCCCTGGATCTGGATGAGATCAGGGGCGCTTTAGTAACATTTAAATACATAATAACATAATGCGACTTTAACTTTAGCGATGTGTTGTTTGTATGGCATGAACCTTGTGTGACTGTCAAAAGGTGTACGATCTGGTACGCCCTGCTGGCGATCTACTCGTGGTAGCACTTTGAAATAAACTCTTATTGATTCTTACAGAGACCGGCAGCAAGTCCCCTCTCAAATCTCTGTGAAGTCTCTCCCCCGGGGGCTAACTCTACCAAGCTTAAATTGGGGTCCTACCAAAAAGTCAACTCAGCGTTTCCCACGCTAACTGTTAATTTGCACTATATTGTGCAATCATTGTTTACATCATTGAGAACATGTTTAAACCTGTTACTGATCAACTAAGCATTATTTCCCTTGATCAGCAGGATGTGTGGTTCATTGTTTAAAACATGGAGAACAAGTTGAGGCCTGTTACAGGCCACCTGTGAATTATTTCCCTCAGCCAGCAGGATGTATGATTCACCAGTCCAAAGTACACCTTTTACCTACAGCTGTTCCCAGACTCAAGGCATCGAAAATAAATGATTACAGAAATTTACAAATCTTGCTCAGCCTATACACGCAGCATAATTTTGCGATGTTTGTCATTTTGTTATAGTGCATTTTAAGAGCCATCTTACTAAAATGGTGTCTTAATAAGTGTTTACTTAGCAAATTTTAGTGCCTATTTAAGGGTCTATTTTGCTCATTTTTAGTGCCTTTTGCCTATTTCACACATTTTTAGTGTCTATAAATCCGCTCCCTACTCATGACGGACTTTAGAATGAAATCCACAGTTCACTGATTTAAGATAGTTGTAAGCTTAGAATTTAAAGCATCGTACTACAGTACAACAATACACATATCACGCAAAGAGCTGATAAATCAAACAAAGCAACGGAAAACTTTTATCTCTTCCACACGACACGAACGATGGCAACAGCGCGTGTTTTGTGCGTGGTACAGGAGAGGAACTGTCAGAATCGAGAAACACAAATACAACTATGAACTTACACGGGTGTAAACATTTCACCAACGCAGTGGGTAATGTACATGAGTCATGACGAGATCAAAAGCGTTACATGTGTGTACCGAGAGAGCGACTGTTAATGATGCACAGTCAGTCCGAAGCCTGTGTCAATGCCTGAAGTAAAGTGGCGGAAACAAAAGACAACCGCAGAGTTACTTACCACCGCAGTTGTAAGACAGGTGATTGTTAGATGACGTTCTGACCTGAGATCTGAACCCAGCACCTCAGTCCGATTTCTAATTACATATTCCGACTTCTGTATACACTTTTCTTATTATGAACCTAGTACCCAAAAATGTATACAGAATATCTGAGTGTGTATGTGTGTGTGTCTGTAACGAATACTCTGTTAAGGGAATGCATCACTGAAATATAAAACGGGAAAAAATTGATATTTTGACTTTAAAAATACTTAATGGCCTATATTCAAAATGTGTTTACCTATTTATTATAAATACCTATAAAGCTTTACGGAGAGTATCCTCGCCAATGTTGCTTATTTTGGTTTGAATGGATTCCTTGAGAACATCAATTGTCAATGGCCTATTCTTGTACACTCTATTTTTAGATATCCCCACAAAAAACAATCCGGTGAGGTTAGGTCAGGGGATCTAGGAGGCACAGACCTTTTGAGATTATTCGATTATCAAAGAAACTGGTTACAAGTTCCATGGTGTCATTAGATGTATAACACGTTGCTCTTTCTTGCTGGAAATAATCTTCTCTCAATTCGATATCATCTTCGTAAAACTTCGGAGAATATGGTGAGACGAGTACAAACATGTATAGATGCTGGTGGAGGACACTTGCAACATTTTCTCTGAGATGTAAATAGTGTAATGTAATCTCCCAATTGTGTATTATATTCTCCCAAATTTGTACGTGTGTCTTATTATTGATTAAAAAGTTATGGCTTTTTGAAGTGTTTCAGATTTAAATGGATCACATACTTTTACTGATATTTGGATTCAGATTCCCAAACCAAAGGCAATAAAATCCGTAGTATATACTTTTCTTTTTAATTCTTTTAGAATTATTAATTGTTAAAGATTCGTTAAACTTAAAAATAAGAAATTCCAAAGACAGCATTTACATTTGTTTTCTTTTGAACTAGGGTTAGTAAAGGAAAATTAGATAATTCATTTGTTCTCTTATAATCAAATAATTTTAAAGATTGAAAGGGTAGAGCCAGACTGAAAAAATTAATGCCATAGCTGGGCTTTGAAACACGGATCTCCTGGTCTCCGTACAGCGGCTCTAAACCATTGGGCTATTATGGCCAACGTGCCAACATGACATTAAATTTACGAACTGACTCGTGTTTTTCCCGGTAAACCACTAGGAGTTCTCATAAACACATGAGACAACTACGTTAATGACGACTTACTATGCTGTAAGTACTTTAAGGCCCGGGCTTTATAGTTCGGACCACTATTAGGTACAATTAATGGAAATTAATTGTTTTTTCACACTAGCCGTGTGTAGGACGCACTATGAAAGAGTAGAGTCAGACTGAAAAGCTCAATGCCATATCCGGCATTTGAACCAAGGATCTTCTGGTCTCCGTCCAGCCGCTCTAAACCATTGAGCTACTATGGGCAACGTGCCAACATGACATTAAATTCTCCAACTGACTCGTGTTTTTCCCGGTAAACCACTTAGGAATTCTCATAAACACATGAGACAACTACCTCAATGGCGACTTACAATGCTGTAAGTACTTTAAGGCCTGAGCTTCATAGTTCGGACCACTATTAGGTACAATTAATGGACATTAATTGTTCTTTCACACTAGCCGTGTGTAGGACGCACTATGAAAGGGTAGAGTCAGACTGTAAAATTCAATGCCATAGCCGGGATATAAACCACGGATCTTCTGGTCTCCGTCCAGCCGCTCTAAACCATTGAGTTACTATGGCCAACGTGATAAACATGACATTAAATTCCCCAACTGGCTCATATTTTTTCCGGTAAATTACTAGTGTTCTCATCAACAAATGAGACAACAGATTTAAATCCCGGTTAGGGCATTGAATTTTTCTGTCTGGTTCTACCCCTTCATAGTGCATCCTACACACGGCTACTGTGAAAGAACAATTAATTTCCAATTTTAAAGATTGCTTTTATAATGGTATTTGAGATACGATAAAAATTTAGGTATATAATTTAATAACTCCAAAATGAAACTAAAGGAAATACAGTACTAAAACTTAAAAACATTTAGTATTTATATAAGAAAACAATTAAAACTTAGTATTTAAGTTAAGGTTTTCCAAAATATGACACAATGATTTAAAAGCACTCCCCTCAAGCGACCCTGTTTCTGGAAATCATTTCGAATTTTGTTAGTATATTGTTTATTATGCACAGCTGTTAGCGACATTGTGCGTGCGATGGGACAAAAGCCTCTCCCTACAGAACGTAGAACGCTGCAGGTCACGCGTGCCGAAGTACCAAACACGCGACTTCACGTTGCAGCTTGGTGAGAAGGGGTGAATAACGCCCGTAAAATGCACATTTTTAATCCTCTATAAATAGCAGTACCCTTCGTCCTCAGCAAGAAACAGCAGTGAATCAGAAATTATTACACTTGTTTCAGTCTCCAACTGACTCATAGTTTTCTTTTCTTTCTTTTTTTTTTTTTTCGTCCTCCAACGTTAAGTCATATCGGACAATGATTGAAATTGGTGAAATGATGCTCAAATGAGCTCGGGGTCCATGGAGCTTAGAGCTACCCGACAATCGTCTATCAGAATAAGGGAAAACCCCAGAAAAACCTTATACAGGTAACCCATCCTGACCGAGATTCGAACTCGGGACCTCTTGTACGTGAGGCAGACATGCTACCACCACGCTACCGAGGTGGACGACTCCTATTGTGGTCTAACCTTGAAGCCCGAGACTTAAGTACTTACAGCATAGTAAGTCGCCACAAAAAGGTTGTTGCATATGTGAAATGTATATTGTTCTTTATGTGGAATATATTGTATACTGATAGTTTATTTAGCATAAAATATGTAGCTATTGTTAACCATGAAATAACTTGGAATAAGAATTGTAAGAAAAACTTGTATTTCAAACGGCGACAGTCAGTCGAAGCGGTATTTCCGAAATTGTGAAACAGAAAGGAGGTTTGTATAACAAGCAAATGACTACTGTGTGGACCAGCAAACAAATCGTTAGCATACGGGCGAAGAGCAAGGGAGAGTACAAGCTCCAGTTTAGTGGACTTTAAAAGTAAATAATAATGAAAGATGTCACGTAGACATGTTTCAATCAGCGGATATAAACCCCGATGTTGGGAGCCTCGGGGCGGATTCTTTTGGAAACAGTATGCCGTAGTGCACGGCAGTTCATTGACAGTTGTCATAGTAGGTATGACACTTACCGCACTTCTTGTAACATCCGTCCACACTTAAGCATCTTCTTCATCACCCAGGAGACTGACTGAAGCCAAAGGTTCATCATACTTATTCCCGATTTCACCAACAAATGTTAAGACTTAACACGAGTTTAGCAATAGTTAAAACAAAAATTGCATTTCACCAACAAGTGTTAGCGTAACACTCGTGTTAAATCTCATGTTAAACTAACAAGCCGAATTTCTAATGTTAAGTCCTTAACAATTGTAAATAGTCAAGATGGCGAGCATGAACTCAGCTGTTGATGTCGATTTGTTATATTTAAGACCGTCTAAATGGCATTCGTAATAGAGTACGGTCTATGAGGAGAAATGATTTTGAGAAACTATCCGAAGAAAACTGTTTTACGGAGGTATAGACTGTCGAAACATGTTGCTATGAAGGTTACTGCGGACGTACAATAGAAGTTAGAACATGCATCGAAAGGAATATGCCGATCTCGCCTTTGCTTCAAGTATCAATAACCTTGCGATTTTATAATTCACTGAATTATGTGGATAATACACTGTCCACCTGCCGTCTTGAAACGTTCAAGTCACTTGTCCTTCTTCGCTCCTCGTTTTAAATTTACGTAATACTGAGTTAGAACATGCATCGAAAGGAATATGACTATCTCGCCTTTGCTTCAAGTATTAGTAACCTTACGATTTTATAATTCACTGAATTATGTGGATAATACACTGTCCAACTCCCGCCTTGAAACGTTCAAGTCACTTGTCCTTCTTCGCTCCTCGTTTTAAATTTACGTAATACTGAGTTAGAACATACATCGAAAGGAATCTGCCGATCTCGCCTTTGCTTCAGGTATTAATAACTTTGCGATTTTATAATTCACTGAATTATGTGGATAATACACTGTCCACCTGCCGTCTTGAAACGTTCAAGTCACTTGCTTCGCACCTCGTTTTAAATTTACGTAATGAGTTAGAATATACATCGAAAGGAATGTGCCGATCTCGCCTTTGCTTCGAGTATTAATAGCTTTGCGATTTTATAATTCACTGAATTATGTGGATAATACATTGTTCACCTTCCGTCTTGAAACGTTTAAGGCACTTGTTCTTCCTACCTCGTTTTAAATTTACGTAATACTGACAAGTTGTTTTGTGCTTGTAGTAGTGACACATGCATTTTAATTAAATTCGTTTCCAATATTTTCCCCGCAACATCTTTCTCTTTTACATTCACTGCATCCGTCCTCTTATTTTCCACGATACCCTTACACTTCGTCACCATTTCAATTAACAATTCTTTCTCCGTCGATGAGAAATTTGTCTCAGGGCTTTATTTATGATTTTGTTCATCCCCCATTTGTGCAGACGAAAATGAAAACAAAAGCGCATCGGAGTACGTTCAGAAAATCATCCATAGCCTTCTATAACTGTGTTATTTACAAGTTTCTTGGCGTTAACACGGGTTTATTAACATTTTAAGAAAACAGGTTGGTGAAATGCAAGAAATTTAACATTAGTTTTAGCTCTGTGACAATTGTTACGTTACATTTGTTAACGTCGATTTTAACATCTGTTGGCGAAATCGCGCATCAATGTACAGTTTACCTAACCCTCACAATAAACTACCATTTTCACCTGACTGCTGTTGGTTTGTTAACAAAGGCTTAACACCCTTCCCATTTACCTTCCGCTTCCGCTCGGCCAAGTGTTGGTCTCGCCCTGGGATACAAGGTGCGTGTCTCATAGCATATGAGAGCCCCTAGTGGTCTCCCGGGAAACATACGAGTCAATTGGAGAATTTAATGTCATGTCGGCATGTTGGCGATAGTAGCTAAGTGGTTTAGAGCAATCGCTTGGAGATCGGGAGATCCGTGGTTCAAATCCTGGCTATGGCAATGAATTTTTCAGTCTGTCTCTACTCAATCAAACCTTAGTTTACACAAGGCTAGTGTGACAGAAATGATGATTTCCATCACTGTTATTGGTTCACACAAATATGCAAAATTTGGTTGAATTTGAAATGTTTTTAGTGTCAAGAAAGACGTACATGCCCTGTATCTATATTTAACAGTAGTCTGGGTTGTAGCTGATATGTTAGGTTCCTGGTACACTTTATATGTTTGTTGTAAGTCACCAGAGAATGGATAGGATCTGTGAAACTGCAGCATAAGTTACTTGAGAACCATATAACTTTATGTGGTGATGTGAATTTCAATGTGAAGTAGAGGACTACATAGAATTGGCGCTCAATCTTTAGTTATTTATTTATTCATTTATTTACTTGGTCGTCTCCTTGGGTGGTAGCGGTACTGTTTATCTGACCCGTGTTTTATTCCCGGTAATTGGGTGGGTATTTTTTCCTTCTAGGTGACCTGATCCGACACTGGATTGAGAACTAGCGGTCCCTGGTGGCGAAGGGCGCACATATCGGCTTGTAGGGACCACAGCTTTGACGATGTCTCACCCTCTCATAATGCCTGTCTGTATTTTTTCCTTTCTATTTTTTATTTTTTAATTTTGTTGTTGTTTTTTTTTAAGTCGGGAACGGGTACTGGGTAAGTCGTTTAGAACATTTCTTGTTTTATTGGCTTGTACTGTGAGACAATATGAAGGGTTCTATTTAAGTGGTTATTAGATCTGCATTTGTTCCAAGTGATAAATGTATGACTCCAGAGAACGCAAGGTTTTCTTCCGTATATAGGTCCATCTCTGCTCCTTTAAAATATACGTAAGTGCTTTCCTAGCACAGTGTCTCCTCGCCCTACTTTCAGCAGCCAATGTTGTGTACCAGCAACCAACCACACTGCAAAATTATGAAATTTCGTGTCTTTGAAGCGAAACTCCAGTTGTACCAGCTGTGGTACCGAACGTAAACATTCTTCTGGACCAAGTTTATGTAATGCGTCTCGGAGGGAGGTCCAAATCAAGTCAGCCCGCTGACAGTTGTACAAGCGATGCTCCAGTGTATCGTCTTCCACACATACGCCACAAATCTTCGAATTCACTCTCCCGTGACGCCACATTTTTTCTGCAGTTGGAATCACTTCATTAACAACTTTATAAACAGATTCTCTCCAGATCGACGGAAGGTTACAGTTGGTTGCATTGTCCCAAATGCATTTCCAATCACGACTGTATTTTGTTTCCACATTAGGTCGTTGAATACCTGGCTCCATCAGGTGACGATAGAGGTTCTTGGTAGTCAGAAACTTCTCCAGTCGCTCCCCGGAATTTTCAAGAGCACGAAGCTTGGCGACCAAACGATAAAATTCCCTTGTCGGTCTCTCCACGGTATATAACTGGTCATACCAAAACTGCTTGTCAATCGGAGACTCACTACCAAGTATCGAGGACAATCCTGTCTTTCCCAACAGCGCCATCCACTTGTCAACATCCACTAGACCACAACCACCTTTCTTCAGAGAAAGACGCAATTGCGGACGAGCAACTCGATATGCTTTCCCCGACCACAGGAAGTATCCAAGCAGAGTCTCAAAACGTTGGGTGAACTGCTTAGGGAATGACAAAATCTGCGCCACATACCACAGTTTACTCAGGGCATAAGTATGAATGTACCAGACGCGTTGTAACAACGTTAGATTTCGAGAGCGGTCTTCATGTAAGTTAAAACGTAGCGCGTTGAGCCTCTGGGTCCAATTAAGAGAAATCATTTCTGTTAGGTTAGAGGTAACTATAACCCCTAGTATAGTGGTCTGTGGAACCACCTTCATATGCAGCAATGTTGGTGGATTCTTGAGCAGTGATGGAAGACACAGCGTCCAAACGGTTTACCTTGAACTAGAAATGACTGTTGTGCTGGGCATTTAGATGTGTTTATTCATTTGGTTACCCTGGTAAGAGATGAGGCCATGGTTCCCTCTTTGTAACAAACAGTGTGATATAGCGTAACAAAACATAAACAAACAATGGTGCAATGAATGTCAAAATGAAAAGAAAACAAACGAAATATTCATATAGTTAAGAACAGTTGCTAGCTCATGATAGTAAAAATAAATGAATGGTGTAAGGAAATTATTACAATACCTGACCTAACCAAATTCTCTGTGTCTAGAAAACTCAAACACTCAAATCATATTTATTAGAGCTATTTTATAAATAAAATGTAAATTTAAATACTATACGCAAGCATTTGACCAGAAAATGCTTAATTCTATAAAAAATAACCTAAGCTATATTCGTTACATTATTGCATATTCGGCTTATTCATTATTACTAAGAGAGGGTAAAGAATCATCTTCCATTTAAAAATTTGAATGTTAATCAACTGTAATATGTAACAAATAGTTTTTCATTTATTTATGGGAATTTAGTTGGTGAAATTGACTAAACTAAAGAAATAACAAGTGATTAAAGATAAAAAACAAAAGAATGACTAAGTGATAAATCATATATGATAAATTGACGCCTTAAATATGAAGTATTCATAATAGAGAATTTCAAATACGAGAGATAATGCAGTAGTAAATGATGGTTTCGTAAAGGTTCTGTGAGCGAGGTTCTCAAACGTGTAGCACAACGAAAGTTTAAAATTGATAGACAATTCCCGTTATGAATTTCTGCGATCACATACAAAGTTTCATATAGGATTGGGATTGCTTTGATTTAAATGTTATACTGGTCGCCAAACTAGAATGTGATTAACAGTTGGTAAGCACATGGAAAAACGCTGTAAATAAACGGGAGGGGATGAGTACGTCATAACCATTAGAAGGACCAGTTAGAGTCGAGACGTTTCCATGGCAATGTTAGACGTTAAACCTTGGTTGCCGATATTCTATCACGTGCTTAGCATGACCTGCGGGTGAGCGAGTTACGGAAACGCTGCAGTAAACACAATACCTTGGTTTTTGTTTCTCTTCTGATAACGCTGCATAAACAGAAAGCCTTCACGTATATTGCTGTTATTTGATATAACATTACAACAGTTAGAGACCCTATATTAGCAAGTTCTTTTGCAGACAATTTGCCTTGGTTTACGTCTGTGTGTGTTCGTGTATCTGTGCGTGTCCTGTGATTATTTGCAATTTTGTTTTAATGATTGTTTAATTATGTCTAAAAATAGTGACAAGCGAAAACCTGAACGTGCTCGAGAACCAAATAAAACTATAATTGGTAAAGGTATTCCAATTAAAGGACAGGCACAGGAAATACGAGTAATATGCTCTGTTAGAGAATACTTAGAAGAGGAGAAATTGAATGGGGAGTCTATTATTCCATTCTCTAAGGTGTTTGATAAGACCCCACGTGCTGTAGGTATCAGTAACAACACTGTTGTAAAGATTGGGAAACAAAAGTGTTTTAAAGAAGAAAGTCAGGCATTTGGGTTTAAATTAGAAACTCCCGGAAAAAAGGATGTAGGCGGCATTTCCCCACTTCAATAACCATCGAAAGGTCAAAGTCTGTTTAGTTAACTCGCGTGCAGGTCGGCCGACTCCTTTGACGAACACTTATAATCGTTTTGCAGCCCCGGCCCTCCTTCTGCCAGTCCCTTCTGCAAGGTTGCCACCTCTCTCGATACGTGATGGATATCGTACGAGGTTTCGTCTAAGTAAATTATCTTATGTCCATTTCTGCGAAACTTCCTTAGTTTTGACATATATAGAGTGTTACAAAAAAGGTACGGCTAAACTTTCAGGAAACATTCCTCCTCACACACAAAGAAAGAAAATATGTAATGTGGACATGTGACCGGAAACGCTTAATTTCTATGTTAGAGCTCATTTTAGTATTTCTCTTTAAATGTAAATTGAAATCATTCGTGCAGACAATTGTCAAAATACTCCATTGTTTCGCTTGTATGTACTGTACTTCTTCGATTCACCGCCAGTTGTCCCAATTGAAGGAAGGTAATGTTGACAGCAGTGCTTGTGTTGACATGTGACACATTGCTCTACAGTACTAGCATCACGCACATCAGTACGTAGCATCAATTGGTTAGTGTTCATTACGAATGTGGTTTTGCAGTCAGTGCAATGTTTACAAATGCGGAGTTGGCAGATGCCCATTTGTTGTATGGATTAGCACGGGGCAATAGCCGTGGCTCGGTACGTTTGTATCGAGACAGATTTCCAGAACGAAGACGTTCGAAGCAATTGATCGGCGTCTTAGGCAGCACGGAATATTCCAGCCTATGACTCGCGACTGGGGAAGACCTAGAGCGACGAGGACACCTGCAATGGACGAGGCAATTCTTCGTGCAGTTGATGATAACCTTAGTGTCAGAGTCAGAGAAGTTGCTGCTGTACAAGGTAACGTTGACAACGTCACTGTATGGAGAGTGCTACGGGAGAACCAGTTGTTTCCGTACCATGTACAGCGTGTGCAGGCACTATCAGCAGCTGATTGGCCTCCACGACTACACTTCTGCTAATGGTTCTTCCAACAATGCGCCAATCCTCATTTCAGTGCAAATGTTCTCTTTACGGATGAGGTTTCATTTCAACGTGATCAAATTGTCAATTTTCACAATCAACATGTGTGGGCTGATAAGAATCCGCACACAATTTGCAATCATGTCATCAACACAGATTTTCTGTGAACGTTTGGGCAGGAATTGTTGGTGATGTCTTGATTGGGATCATGTTCTTCCACCTACGCTCAATGAGCACATTATCATGATTTCATACGGGATACTCTACCTGTGCTGCTAGAAGATGTGCCTTTACAAGTACGACACAACATGTGGTTCATGCACGATCGAGCTCCTACACATTTCAGTCGAAGTTTTCGTACGCTTCTCAACAACAGATTCGGTGACCAATGGATTGGTAGAGGCGGACCAATTCCTTGGCCTCCACGCTCTCCTGACCTCAACCTTCTTGACTTTCATTTATGGGGGCATTTGAAAGCTCTTGTCTACGCAACCCCGGTACCAACTATAGAGACTCTTCGCGCTCGTATTGTGGACGGCTGTGATAAAATATGCCATTCTCCAGGGCTTCATCAGCGCATCAGGGATTCCATGCGACGGAGGATGGATGCATGTATCCTCGCTAACGGAGGACATTTTGAACATTTCCTGTAATAAAGTGTTTGAAGTCACGCTGGTACGTTCTGTTGCTGTGTGTTACCATTCCATGATTAATGTGATTTGAAGAGAAGTAATAAAATGAGCTCTAACATGGAAATAAAGCTTTTCCGGACACATGTCCGCATAACATATTTTCTTTCTTTGTGTGTGAGGAATGTTTCCTGAAAGTTTGTCCGTACCTTTTTGTAACATCCTGTATATATATCGCCAAGCTACAATTCTACTGGATTCCATAATAACCCTTACCTTATTCAAAGGGTGGTATTTGAAACCCAGCTCCTTTAGGAGGCCGCGCAAAGTGCAGTGCCCATAAGGAAATCACAAATTTCTTGCAAATGTGTAACCAATTCATCTAAGGTGGGCGCTCCCCCTTTTGCATAGAATCTACAAATTTTTCGACGAATTAAATCGCATGTGGAGTTATCCACTTGAGAGAAACGTTTCCTTTTGTTTTCACACTTGATCGGTGCCTTTGGTATTCCATTCGTCACAATATTTCTTACTGTATTTCTGGGAATACCCATAACTTATCAGGTTCATTGCATGACCCCTTACCAAGATTATTTGTAAGTACATATTTATATGTGTTCAGGACAAGCGCTTGAATTTGCTTAGAAACAGTTCCCGTTATAACTTTATTTTTGAGGCTTTTCCAGTAATATAACTCGGCACAGCAACACTTTCCAATTTATTCACACTATTGTCTTCACTTTGATTATTTTCACTTGACTGAAAGTTGTCTACTACTTCATTTCCATTTATCACTGCATTTCCCTCCCACGGTCTCCACATCGTGACACACAACGAATTTCTGCACGTGATGAAGCAGATCAACTGGAAGTTGGAACTTTGGCAACTGAGACTCCACGTGGAGTAAACATGCGGCTGTCATTTCCAGAAAATCAGGGTTGCTATTGGTCCGCAACGACAGAGTTCCATTTCTGAAGTGTAGAGATAGATTTATGACGGTCATTAGTGGGCTGGAGAGTCAGGATTCTTTGAGTCCGAACTGCGCACGCGTTGACTAGAGAGACTACAGGTGTGCCTCTTTGATCTTTACATTGATGTGTTCTTACATGTTCTAGCCTTTGCCTTTATATCCACGACTGTTCCACTGTATATGTGTACAGTGTACAGGATTAATAATAATGATGATGATGATGATGATGATGATGATGATGATGATGATGATGATGATGATGATGATGATGATGATGATGATGATGATGATGATGATGATGATGATGATGATGATGATGATGATGATGATGATGATGATGATGATGATGATGATGATGATGATGATGATGATGATGATGATGATGATGATGATGATGATGATGATGATGATGATGATGATGATGATGATGATGATGATGATGATGATGATGATGATGATGATGATGATGATGATGATGATGATGATGATAACGATAACAATAACAATAACAATAATAATAATAATAATAATAATAATAATAATAATAATAATAATAATAATAATAATAATAATAATAATAATAATAATAATAATAATAATAATAATAATAATAATAATAATAATAATAATAATAATAATAATAATAATAATAATAATAATAATAATAATAATAATAATAATAATAATAATAATAATAATAATAATAATAATAATAATAATAATAATAATAATAATAATAATAATAATAATAATAATAATAATAATAATAATAATAATAATAATAATAATAATAATAATAATAATAATAATAATAATAATAATAATAATAAATAACCATTGCAGTCGCAACTGAATCACCTTGGCAGGAGTAATCCTGTCGCGCTCTCCACGTGGGAGCAGTAAGCGGCAACGTCGCCTCTCCATACTAAAGGTCAATCACTTTCTAGATTGGCAATCAGTGTAGTAGTATAATGTTTTATACATTTGTTCCGTTTTACTTTTATTTATATTTGAGCTGGTCCGAGAAGGTATGACCTCCCAGTTCGGCTGAGTGAAACAGCTATTAACTGGTATCGGATCGGCACACATTGGTGGTTCGAGTGACTGTTAGATATAGATCTCTTGGAACCTCTGTTATCGACCAGCATGTGAAATCTTATTTACTATATGTCTGTATCGACAGAGGGAAACCTGCTTGCTGGAACTCCGGTAGTTGTTCAAGGAATACAACAGCAGTAATAGCTGAGAAAATACGATTCCAATATAAAATATAGTTCTGGAAAGATTGAGCCAGACTGAAAAATTCAATACCATAGCCGGGATTTGAACCACGGATCTTCTGGTCTCCGCCCAGCCGCTCTAACCATTGAGCTATTGGGGCCAGCGTGCCAACATGACATTAAATTCTCCAACTGACTCGTGCTTTTTCCGGTAAACCACTAGGAGTTCTCATAAACTCATAAGACTACTACCCTAATGGCGACTCACAACGTGTAAGTACTTTAAGGCCCGGGCTTTATAGTTAACCAGTATTAGGTACAATTAATGGAAATTAATTGTTCTTTCACACTGCCCGTGTGTAGGATAAAGTAAGGAAGGATAGTCAGACTGAAAAATTCAATGTCATAGCCGACAATTAATTTCCATTAACTGACCTAATAGTGCTTAACTATAAAGCCCGGGTCTTAAAGTACTTACAGCATAGTAAGTCGACATTAAGGTAGTTGTCTAATGTGTTTATGAGAACTCCTAAGTGGTTTACAGGGAAAAACACGAGTCAGTTGTCATATCGGCACGTTGGCCATGGTAGCTCAATGGGTTAGAGCGATTGCACGGAAACCAGGAGATCCGTGGTTCAAATCTCGGCCGTGGCATTGAATTTTTCATGTTCACTCTATCAAAAAACTTAGCCTATATACGGTTAATATGAAGAAATGATTAATCACCATCAATTATCTAAAATAATAAGAGTTAAATGATGAAGACTGGGACTCAAGTACTTACGATAGTAAGTCGCCACAAACGGTGTATCTCGGATACGACAACCCTAGTGACCTACCGGGGAAGTATACGAGTCAAATAGAGAATTTAATATCGTGACGGCATGTTGGCGATGGTAGCTCAACGGGTTAGAGCGACTGGACCGAAACCACGAGATCCGTGGCTCAAATCCCGGCCATGGCATTAAAGTTTTCACGTTGACTCTATCAAAACTTTAGCATATATGCAGCTAGTGTGAAAAAATGATTAATTTCCATCAGTTAACTAAACTAGTATATTAATTATTATACGCAAGTTGAATTCACCGTTGCAGCCATCCGTTTTGCCTCTTCACACAAAGGGACTTTGAATCCCTCTTGCTTCTGCTTGTTACAAAATTCGGTCACATTATCTTTGATTTGTCACGCCTGGCGATGTATGACATGTTACTGTCCAGAAGATCTGATTACATCTGAATAGAGTGTATATTGTAACTTTGTGCGTTCGTGGAGTTAAAAGTCCAATTTCCAGAAATCCCAAATGTTCGTTTTTCCGTAGAAATACACTTGCAAATTATAGCAGAATTACGTTACATACAGAATCACAGTCTACCAAGATCGATGATCACAACAAAGAGCTTACTCAACTTACACTGTTTACAACACTCTTGTTAAAACATCTGTTTACGACTGCTCCTTGGAGAGTCGTCACTTCCTTAAATACCTCTATTGATAATTCTGGATATTTCTGGAACAAACAGGAAATCGAATGTTCAGTAAAACTGTCAAGACGTCACCAGAATGTTCCATTTACCTCACTTGTCTGTGTCGGTAAGTCTTTTATCTCCGGGCTATCTTTATCTGTTTTTGCAGGCTCTTTATTTCCACACTGTACTGCCTATCAGCTCTTTAGTGTAAACAAGCCGCGTTATCGCTCTGCGCGAACCCTTTTAGCGCGTATGCCGCCAGTCGTAACAATGGATTCCTGACAACATATACTGTGTCGCAGTGGATGTACGAATTGCTTGCCTGAATAACTCCGTTACGCTTTCACGCTGAGCCATGTAGTATCTTACAGTTTTAAGGATAAGTTTCAGTTTGAACTTTTTATATGAATATTGTTTTCTGATATGACTTAGTAGGCCATGTAATGACAATATTAAAAACAAATATATGTGTAATTTTGTGATTGGCCGTACTAATAATTGTATTACGTAATGTGGTGTCGTAACAGTACATAGGCCAATCACAAAATTAATAGAGAAGTAAGGACAGTTACGGAAAATCAATAATCTTGATATATATAGGCCACGCCGTGGCTCAGTGGTTAGAGCGCTTGACTCTCACCAAGGCGGCCCGGGTTCGATCCCAGGTGACCGCAAAATGAGATTTGTGATGGACAACACGGCGTTGGGGCGGGTTTTCTCCGGGACCTCCGGTTTCCCCCGTCATCTCATTTCACCGGTGCTCCATCTTCATCTCATGCATCATCAGTGTCACCGCCTGCGGTGCCGTATATAGTAAAAGCGGGCGTTAAACACTACACATTTCATATATATATATTCTTTAGTCTTGTTTCATGACGATGAAAAAAATGTTGCGGTGAATATAACTGTAACGGAAAGTTAATAACCTTCTAAAAGAGTTATTCAGTATTCGTAATAGTAACGAGTGGACGTTAGATTATACAATCAAATTAAATAATATATCAAACTCAATCATAAAGAAACAATTCAACCTGCAATGATTAAGATGGACGGTCACAAAGATCGCTCCCAACTTTGGGACTGATTAATCATCGAAAAACGAGACGACCTGATATATCGTCACAAATATTAATTTTAAAAATAAGGATTTATCAATGTGTTGGAGGTAATTTACAGTGACTGATTAAGAAAGAAAGTTCGAGCGAATTGTAATCCAGATTATACAATTAAATAATATATTACGAAATCGGAGTAATCAATTTTATTTATGTCACCAAAAATCTACACCTGAGAACAGATCTCATGACTCTTAATCAAATCTCGACCTGGATCTTCCAAACAGTCTGCATGCTTCCTATCTGCTGCGAGTGGAGGAATAACGCCACACAGTGTCGTTCTGGGTGTGTCAGTTGGTTACGCGCTAACCCATTAGTCCCAAGATCGTGGATAATTTCTAAGTGTGGCTAAAAGAGACAGTCTTTTGTCAGTAGATTTACGCATATAAACTAACGAAATTCCAACACATGTAATCCTAGGTTTGACAGCGTCGTTAACAAATAAAATAATAAAAGCTCATTTGTTTAAAACAACGACAAGAACAGCAGAAGATCTGTAATTGAAATCCAGTTATCATACTTTTCACTTTCGTTCTACCTTTCCAACTCTATTTACGTTTAAGCTGCCTCTAAACACGAGTTGTGGCAAAATCATTTCATTCAATCTTTGGCTCCTGTGCAGCAGATTATCTACCACAGAGAAGTAAAACTAGATTGCTTTGAGGAAGCAATTTCATGGAAGCTCAAACGGTTTATTTTTGCGGAACTGTCAATATCGAATGTACCTATGTTAGATAAGTGATAGAGACTGCAAACACCGTGTGTATGGAGGGAACCTCATAGCATATTTTCATAGCAACACTAGAGGCCTTTCGATATTCTGGATAGCTGTTTGAGAGCATAGTGGCTTTGTTAAAATTCACAGGGGGCGCTTAGGAACTCGACCTGTATCGAACGCACAACCTTTGAATACAAGCCGCAGACACTTCCACTTAAACTAGTGCGGGGAAAGCCTTTTAATTAATGTACATCTAGAAGCGCTATATGATATAGCTATAGAACGTTTAATATTTAATATTTATTCCCTTAAATAATGGGAATTTACATATTAGTTAATGCTATTTATTGGCTACGAAAAACATGATCTTCTATGTACTTTAAGGAAGCTTTCTTTATTTCTTAGGGATACCCATATCTAGAAAAATATTAAAAAGCGCTAAAATTTATTAACCCGTAACTGGTGAGGTGTGGTTGGAGCTACCCCGCGAAATTTTTGAAGTGACTGCACCATCTTAATCTAGGCGGCTGATAAGCCTAGAATGCGCTGTACCTTTCTGTCGTCTTCCTATCCGCTCAGAGATATGTAATTGTGCTTCCCAGTGCAAGAGTTTCAAGAGCAATTTCGTGTTCCTCACTGACTGGAGTGGCAAATCCCACCTCGTCAGTTACGGAACGTTTTACGAGGCTGTTCAATAAAGAATGATCACAACTTTTTTTTTGACCACATACCTTTACTCATCCTCATAATTTTGATGGTCCTTCTCAAAATAGTCTCCCCTGTATGCATGCACTTGTCCCAACGTTTCTGCCAGTCTTCAAAGACATACTGGAAACCATTTTTGAGAGATCCTTCAAAATCGCCTCCGCAGCCTTCATCACTGCTTCTGATGATGTATAATGCCTCCCACGAAGGCGTTTCTTCAAGCTAGGGAATAGAAAAAAGTCACATGGGGCTAAACCCGGCCTATAGAGAGGGTGAGGGATGCACTTCACGTTGATTTTTGCAAGAAAATATGTCAACCCTCATAGGTCAACCCTCCTTTTTGCAACTCTTAGAAAAGTTCAATGAATTAAAGCCAATTCTCTGCTGTTACATTACGTTTTGTCCCTAGAATGGGCTTCAGAAGACGAAGAACAGATTGTGTCGCTTTGTCAAGTTTTCTTACATTTTCTGAAAGATGACCATTTGAATTTGTTTCTACCATCCTAGTATATTTGCTCAGGTCCTTTTTCTTTACGCGTTGCCCCTCAGAATGTTGTATCAGCATCATGTATTTCTACAAGACCACTGGCATCGCCTTCTTCATTTGTTGCTGTCTTCTCCTCAGAAATACTAACATATTAACTACAAAACTCTTGCGGCACATCAACTTCACCACTAAAGTAACTTTCCAAGTCTTTGAGAATATAATTAAATCACTCTGTAAAATTAGGATAGCTACCCCTTATAGTATTTCTTGAATTTCTCATAATCGTATTTAACAGTTAATTGAACTCCAAATACGAGGGCTGTTCAATAAAGAACCATCATAATGTTTTAGCGTCATAATTTTTCGCACTAAAATTCAATCTTATTATATTCTCTTAGCTTAATGCGAAACAAACACGCCGTAGTAGTTTCATTGTTGGTACTCCTAGTTCCCGCCTGTGAGAACCAGGCAAGTTCAGACATGTTCAGTATCGCCTACCGCTGCAATGGAGGAAACACGCGAGGAAACAATACGCGGATTTGAAATTCTGCTTTCGTCTCAACAAAGTTTCAGTTGAGGTCTATACAATGTTACAGGAGGCCTATGGAGAGTTTGTTCTTCCCTATAACACAGCTCGACGGTGGTTTAAAATGTTTAAAGAGGGGAGTCAATCAGTTTCAAAGGATGATGGACCTGGTGCTCCAGTTACTGCTCTTACGGAAGAAAACATCATCACTGCTGCTGCCATTGTGATAGAGGATCAACGAATTACCTTAAGATCACTTTCTCTAATACTGAACATTTCATTGGGTGCAATCCACACGTTGCTAACAGAAACATTACACATGGGACGTGTTTGTGCGCGAAGGGTTCCAAGACTGTTGATTCCCGAACAAAAGGATATTCACATACAGGTCTACATGCAGTTGAAGTTGATGTTAGAGGAAGATCCAGAGTTTCTTTCAGACGTATTCACTGCTGATGAAACTTGGCTACGTCATTTTGATCCTGAGAGCAAACAGCAAAGCTCAGTGTGGAAATCTCCTTCATTACAAACCCCCAAAACAGCAAAAGTGGTTGCTTCTGCTGGGAAAGTTATGGTCATCCCATTCTTTGATATTCATGGAATGGTTTATCAGCATGTTGTACCTGCACACACATCAGTAACTGGACAATACTACAGGGATGTCCCGAAAACATTGAAAGTCCATATCAGGCGCAAAAGACCACATTTCCGTGAAGCAGGCTGGACGCTGTACTACGATAATGCGTGGCTGAGTATCTTGCAAAAACCAACGAGAAGTGCATCCCTCACCCTCTCTATACTCCGGATTTAGCCCCATGTGATTTTCTTCGATTCCATGTGATGAAGAAACGCCTTCGCGGGAGGCATTACCCATCACCAGAAGCAGTGGTGAAGGCTGCGGAGGCGATTTTGAAGGATCTCTCAAAAATTGTTTCCAGCATATCTTTGAAGACTGGCAGAAACGCTGGGACAAGTGCATCGCATTCAGAGGAGATGATTTTGAGAAGGACCATCAAAATTATGAGGATGAGCAAAGGTACGTTGTCAAAAAGTTGTGATAGTTCTTTGTTGAACAGCGTTTGTACAAGAGCGACTAGTTTCTGCAACTCATCAGATTTTCCTTTGAGAAACAGACTGATACATCTGAAATACAGTTTTATCCCTTAACTCTTGGCAGTGGGTGTTCTTATGCAAACTTTGTGGTTCATGCATGATATAATCCGCCCACATTTGCAAACACCGTTCTCGATTTCCTGCACGAGATGTTTGATCTTCGCGTCATAGCTTTCTTCAAAGGAATAAGGGTGGCCTAATGTAGCAGGTTCATAGCCCGTGCGATTTCTTTCTGTGAGATACTTAAAACAGAAAGTGTTTCAAAGGAGCTCTGTAAGCGAAATGCAGATCAAAGCTATGTAGTGGAATTGAGCCACGGACTACATGGCGTGCGTTGAAATACACAAAGATATCGTTGTGGATTCTGTGAGGTGGTCATATTTAACGTTTTATTTAGTATGGACTAGCTTCATTGGGTAATTCTGAACTATTTCTGTAAAGTTTAAACATAAATGAACGTCTGTTAGGCTACATATAAGCGCGGTCAGTAGAGGAAAAGTTAACAAATATTGATGCCACAGTTTCACAAAGTAATTTGGTATGATATTTGATATTTATTTATTTGTACAGTTGCTCGCTAAGTCAGGTCTCCTGGCCATAAGCTTTTGGTTTTCCTGAGCAGCTTGGTGTTATTTCTTCTTGACCTTCACTTCTTTTATCCTAATCCACTTTTCTCTTAACCAATATAAGAATTCTCCTATACATCTACGAGGGCTCTTCAATAAAGAATGAACACAATTTTTTTTGACAAGGTATAAGAGTTATTAGAAAGTTTTGACATCTAGCAATCTTAATAGATACGTACTTGCATTTATAGAAAGAGAATAAAGGTTATTCGTAATTTATTCGCCGTTTCATTACACGTATTTGGTACTTAATAAATGACAGTCAAATAAACATATACAATTAGGATTGATTGTCCTTTTCTAAGCTGTGTCTCTGTTTGCTGAAGTGTTAAGTCATGACCATCAGTGTATATTCGTAGCAATAAAATGTAACTGGAATTTAATTTTACGCTCTGTGGAATACAGCAACTGTTTATATTCTGCGGAATGACGACTGTCTTCTATTTCATGACGCCTCAAGGTCTTATTGCAAGCACATTCTTTCATATCCAAAATGAATTCGTATTTAAGGACAAGCATTTTATATATCCTTATTAATCTTTTAGTAATTTATAATTTAAATTTCTATTAACTGAATACTATTAAAGCTAGACCTGCGTAGTTTGTGGCACATGAAAGAAACTCTCGACGTTTGAAACACTTCCACATGTGCACCGTTTGTTGCCCTTAAAATGAATAAATAAATGAAAGAATCAAACATTGTGCATATTCCAAAATGTTAGAACTTACAACTTTAGGCTACATTTATTTGTGTTTACCTTGTTGCTACCTTGACTTACATGACACCCTGGTCTTCTGCTCTGTCACGTAGCTCTTAACCTCCATGTATCCTTGTTACTTAATTAGCACCTTTCTTCCGCCTCATCTTCCTTTCTTATATTCTTTACATTTATGTGTGTTTACCTTGTTGCTACCTTGACTTACATGACCACCTGGTCTTCTGCTCTGTCAGGTAGCTCTTAACATCCATACCTCATTGTTACTTAATTAGCACCTTTCTTCCGCCTCATCTTCCTTTCTTATATTCTTTACATTTATTTGTGTTTACCTTGTTGCTACCTTGACTTACATGACAACCTGGTCTTCTGCTCTGTCAGGTAGCTCTTAACCTCCATGTCTCCTTGTTACTTAATTAGCCCCTTTCTTCCGCCTCATCTTCCTTTCTTATATTATTTACATTTATTTGTGTTTACCTTGTTACTACCTTGACTTACATGACAACCTGGTCTTCTGCTATGTCAGGTAGCTCTTAACCTCAATGTCTCCTTGTTACTTAATTAGCCCCTTTCTTCCGCCTCATCTTCCTTTCTTATATTCTTTACATTTATTTGTGTTTACCCTGTTACTACCTTGACTTACATGACAACCTGGTCTTCTGCTCTGTCAGGTAGCTCTTAACCTCCATACCTCCTTGTTACTTAATTAGCCACTTTCTTCCGTCTCATCTTGCTTTCTTATATTGTTTACATTTATTTGTGTTTACCTTGTTGCTACCTTGTCTTACATGACAACCTGGTCTTCTGATCTGCCAGGGAGCTCTTAACCTCCATACCTCTTTGTTACTTAATTAGCCCCTTTCTTCCGCCTCATCTTTCTTTCATATATTCTTTACATTTATTTGTGTTTACCCTGTTACTACCTTGACTTACATGACAACCTGGTCTTCTGCTCTGTCAGGTAGCTCTTAACCTCCATACCTCCTTGTTACTTAATTAGCCACTTTCTTCCGTCTCTTCTTGCTTTCTTATATTGTTTACATTTATTTGTGTTTACCTTGTTGCTACCTTGTCTTACATGACAACCTGGTCTTCTCATCTGCCAGGGAGCTCTTAACCTTCATACCTCCTTGTTACTTAATTAGTCCCTTTCTTCCCTCTCATCTTCCTTTCTTATATTGTTTACATTTATTTGTGTTTACCTTGTTGCTACCTTGTCTTACATGACAACCTGGTCTTCTGATCTGCCAGGGAGCTCTTAACCTCCATACCTCTTTGTTACTTAATTAGCCCCTTTCTTCCGCCTCATCTTTCTTTCATATATTCTTTAGATTTATTTGTGTTTACCTTGTTACTACCTTGACTTACATGACACCCTGGTCTTCTGATCTGCCAGGTAGCTCTTAACCTCCATGTCTCCTTGTTACTTAATTAGCCACTTTCTTCCCTCTCATCTTTCTTTCTTATATTCTTTAGATTTATTTGTGTTTACCTTGTTACTACCTTGACTTACATGACACCCTGGTCTTCTGATCTGCCAGGTAGCTCTTAACCTCCATGTCTCCTTGTTACTTAATTAGCGACTTTCTTCCCTCTCATCTTCCTTTCTTATATTCTTTAGATGTATTTGTGTTTACCTTGTTGCTACCTTGTCTTACATGACAACCTGTTCTTCTGCTCTGCCAGGTAGCTCTTAACCTCCATCTCACCTTGTTACTTAATTACTCTCTTTCTTCCCTCTCATCTTCCTTTCTTATATTCTTTATATTTCTTACCCATTTTTCATTTACTTTCTGTAAGTACTCACCCACAATTGTTACGTGCTTTTCCTCCTTTCCTGTTGACATTTTTATAGCTACTATCCTCTTCTCTACTTTCTCCCATTTTTCCTCCCAAACCTTTTTGTTGTCTAATATTTCGTGGGTTATGCTAACAACAATGTCAGTTATCCTTCTTCTTAGTATGTTTTAATTTTACGTCGTCCTTGGTAACATATACATGTTATGAGACACGTCAAAATGTATAAATACAGTATACACATAAAGTCAAATTGATTACATACAATATACACAGTAAGCAGCTGTTCTATGGTTTCATGTGATATGTGCATAGACTAATTTACTATAAGAAATGTCATAATATAAATATTACAGGTTTTTTTAATGTACTATGCTCCCAGTGCTCATTTACATAGTTATAGTTCTAAAAATTTATTAACCGTATAAAAACAGTGTGCAGGCAAAAATTTCTTAACCTTATTCTTAAAGTGTTTTAATGATGCAGCTTGTTTAAATTAATTTGGAAGTTTATTATATAACATTATCACTTTGTAGTTAAAGCTTCCTTCATAAAGGCTCGTTTGGTGCGCTCGAATTGCCAGTTTATCCTTGTTACGAGTGTGGTGGTAATGTACATCAGCATTTACTTGAAAATGATTTATATTTGTATGAACATTTGTGGATATTATGGCTCTCATTATTCGTCTATCTCCGTATAACTGTGATCTGAATGCAATTGAGCTGGCGTGGGCAAAACTAAGGAACGTTTTCGGAGGATGCAACGTTACTTGTGATATCTTCGCTTATTTTGTACACTATTTTTCTGAACAGTGTTTTTTTAAGGTTGACCACAATGAAGAAACAAAAGAACCTTAGCTCTCGTTTCTTCCCTTCTGCCCGCACCACACCGTAAGTCCAGCGTTCAAGAAAACATGCGCGTACTGTGTGTATTTATTTCCATACCATTTGTACAAAAAATTGTCCTTTTATTTACCTACACATCACTTGAGTTGCTAATTTATCCTTTAGTTCACCTTAACGTCGTTTTACCTTTGTATCAATATAGCTGATAAGTGTATAAAGAACGAGTAATGTACCACTCGCAATGAAACTTTTTAAATATAAGTATGAACTGAGATTTGAATGCTACGACATTATAAGACTGAGGTTAATATTTACAGGAATTCAGCACTGTGGTCAGGATACGCATGATGCGTCTACTAAATCTGTGGGAAGACGGAAGTATGAAAGCAGAAAGGGCAGCTAAATCTTACAGCGACATCCTGGAAAAATCCATTCAATGCCCCCTCACTCAGCTAAGCTCAGGTTGCCGAAAGAAAAACACACACTTCCCTTTTCAAAGACCATCACCGACCCGCAACTCTGAAAGATGAAAGGAAATGAAATTAAATAACAGGAAATGAGGGACCATAAAATTGGTAATCCACTCAAGAATTCACCTACCGAACTAAGGAAACAACGACACGAGCCCCGGAGTTCTGTGTCTGACCATTCCGCTCTATCCAGCATATATCCACAGGTCCATCCTCAAGCTATAAGGCAAATTTTCAGTAGTCCGTGAGCGGTAACATTTTCATTGCCAACGTAAAGCTAAAAGAATCAAAAAGGTGTTTAGAATTTGCAGTGGAGTGTTTCGCATAATATGAAACAGACAAGGTCCTTACTACACAAACAAATGCTGCAGTTAAATACATAAGTTATGTGATAATGTTTTGTTACTGGTTTGAGCTGTCAAATGCTTACATCTTTTAGTGCTCATTCAAAGAATATTAAATTTCAAAAACCAAAACATTGCAAAATGTTTTTAAACGTAAGGTTAATTCTTTAGTCTAGTGTAACATTTATGAAATTTATTTATGTTTAATTGTCAAATTCTAGGATCGTATCAGGTATATATAACCAACCATACATACCAACTATTTTATGAACGTTTATCTCAATTAACAAGGAATATCTACTTAGAAAAATAAACTTTTTAAGCATATATTGCAGACGAGTAGAGAAAGGCATGTGAATGAAACTTAATACATTTTTGCCGTATAAGTCTAATATGTAGAAAGCAAACTCAGTGTAATAGGATGTTATGGCCATGATGTTTGAAGAGACGTCGTTTTAGAAGACCCGCGTAGTGGCAACCATGTGTAGCGGGAAATGAAGTGTGTAGTGTTTAACGCCCGCTTTTACTACACACGGCACCGCAGGCGGTGACACTGATGATACGTGAGATGAAGATAGAGCACCGGTGGAATGAAATGGCGGGGGAAACCGGAGGTCCCGGAGAAAACCCGCCCCACCGCCATGTTGTCCACAACAAATCTCACTTTGCGGTCGCCTGGGATCGAAACTGGGCCGCCTTGGTGAGAGCCAAGCGGTCTAACCACTGAGCCACGGCGTGGCCTGTGACGGGAGATGTGGGTTGTATTCAGCCCCCCGGGAAAACGATGATGCCACGAGCTGCTACTTCTTTGGTTCAGATCTGGCACCCAGATGTGTCGATATATATTGTTGCGAGCCCATTGTTGATCGAGGCATTCAAAGGGACGTGCAGTGTAGGGTATAGATAAAAGCTCGCCGAAACGGTGGGTGAAGGAAACTAATTCCTCGAGAGTTCGCCTTTGTTCTAGCCGGGTCTCGATTGTTTGAGAAAATTCCGGAATGTGAGTAATCTATAAAAAGGCAGTCCGCTCACCAAAAGAGTCAGTCGGTAATATTACTCGCGTGCGTGATTAGGTGTATCGATGACCTTGCAAGTTGTATTGTGACATAATTGTGGACTGTTCAGTACAAAGCGTGTCTCTACGGAAATAAAGTGCAATTTTTGGTGTTTGTAACATGGGCCTTTTAATTTCACAAACCCACAAAGTCACAATTGGTGTCAGGAGTGAGACATTTAGAAGATGATGGCTGCATTGGCACAGATTCTAGCGATAATGGAAGAAATGAAGACGGCTAACGACAACCTCACCGCCAAAATGGAAGAGAACTTGGAGACGGCAAATAACAACTTGGCCGCGACGATGACCTCGAAAAAGGCCGAACTTACCACAGAAATGAGGGCTGCAAACGAAACCCTCGCCGCCAAATTTGGGGAGCAGTTGGCTGGCGTGAAGGAGGACGTCATGGAGTTGGGCGAGCGCGTCGAAGACCTGGCGAGCCACGTTAACAACCTTGAGGGAAAGGCCGACACCAACACTATGTCCCTGAACGCCATGGTGGAGGACATCGTCGGCAGATGGATGAAGGACTTGAAGGCCGACGTGCCGGGAAGTGACACATCTGCGCGCGTCAAACCGCCGAAGTACGACGGCACGTCCACGTTCAAAGTTTTCCGCCACCAGTTCGACACGGTGGCCAAGTACAACAAGTGGTCACCAGAGGAGGAGGCCGCACAGCTAATGGCCAACTTCCAGGGACGGGCCGCAGAAATACTTAACGCGGTCCAGACAGCGGCGGCGGCCAAAGACATTTGGGAGCCCCCCAGAGGCGGAGCAGCCAGCAACGGAGTATGTGGAGAACCTGGTGGACCATCTCCATGACATGCATGAGATGGCTTGTCAGAACATCCGGAAGGCGAGCGACCGCATGAAGGAGCCGATACCACAGGCAAGCCAACAGCCAAGGGTTCCAGCAAGGTGACCTAGTCTAGTTGTACCGCGCTACCCCAACCAAGGGATGCTGCCCGAAACTTCAGCAACCATGGCAAGGACCGTACCGGGTGGTGAAGAGGATTAACGACGTGCTCCACTGCATCCAGAAGGTGCCCCGAGGGAAGATGCTGTGGTATACCTGGATCGTCTGGCCCGCTACGGTGGTGCTCTTCGGGACGACCAGCCTTCAGGAGGGAGCAGTGTCGCGAAGCCATTGTTGATCGAGGCGGCGAGACATTCAAAGGGACGTGCAGTGTAATGTGTAGATGAAAGTTCGCCGAAACGGTGGGGGGAGGAGACGGATCTCTCGAGAGTTCGCCTTTGTTCTAGCCGGGTCTCGAATTTTTTAGAACATTCCGTAATGTGAGTAATCTTTAAAAAGGCAGCCCACCCGCCAAAAGAGTAAGTGAAAGGGTAAATTTTCTAAAGAAACTTCGATACCAATAATGACTATTTACTTTAAAAAAAACTCAAGATGTTCAATTTAATTGGTATTATTTATACAATTTTTCGTATATAACTTGACTATAATACTGTATACCTTGATTACAATTAAAGCGGTATTAATAATATGTTTATATTCTTTATTAAATTTCTCTTTATTCGGGGGTATATTTATTAATCTATAAATCAAACTATTAAAAACAGCGAATTTATGTTAAAAAGGGTTAAAACTTTTATTTTATGTAATTATCGACATGAGCACACTTCCTATAAATACCAAAATCCAATTTATTATTATTTCTTATTATCTTCTAATCCAAAAGGGAAGAAAACATCAATTTCAGTGTCTAATGTGAATTTTATAACTTTATCTTGTAACTTTAGTAAATTTAAAGCATCGTTTATTTGTTTATCAGGAACAATGACAAAAATATCATCAACATAGCTATACCAGGTTTTAAAAATAAAAGGGAATGCTTTACTGATTTGCATTTCGAAAAATCTCATAAAAAACATAAGATATAAAAGGTGACATGTTTAACTATAAAATAAAATTTACTTCATTTCAGTCAACATAATATACAGTGATAATTTCTTTGCTCATCCTCCTATTTTGCTCAAAACGTTGTTGTATTTTAATGACCACATGCCTTGAAGGAACAATTGAATAATCATGTCCGCAGGAAAAGCGAGAAGTCAGCACTTTTGTTGCACACACAGAAACCTGAATGCAAATGGGATGCATTGTGAAGAGCGGTGCTGACACCAAACATGCATGTTTCTGATGATGTAATTATAGCCAAGCGGGAACAGCTACATGCCGCAGTGCATATCAACTTAACAGTTATTTTAAACACTACTGATAAATTAAACAAGCTTGTTGTTTCAACTCTCACTGGAAAAGGAAGCACTAATTTGTTTAAGCCTCATGAGGGTATGATAATGAGGCGGATTAGCTGCGTGAATATTGAATTATAGCTTAACCTGTTTGCTAAACACTTGCTCGATTCTAACTTAAAACTAAATTATGGTACACGAATTTGAATGTACTCTTTCTGCGTAACTCTTACACACGTTATTGAAATGGGGGTGTTAAAACGAATCTGTTTTTTGTAACCTTACCCAACATAATGTATCCATCCGCGTTCTCTTCTCGTTAATCGGCTGAGGTTGTTCCCCCACAATTATGCTTATGTAATGAACAGATATCATTCCTTAAATGGAAATCTTAAAAGATCACACATAACTAACGACAGGGTAAGCAAAGCACAGTTGCGATTGCCGCAATCCAAAGGTGGATATGGACTGGGGGACATCGCCAAGAAATACAGAGCCTTATTAGGGGAAACGGCTGTCAGATCACTGGGATTTTCGGTACGGCATGTTTCGTGGAAGAAGCAACCCTACTATTGGGTTTAATACAATAGAGGGGGAGGAGAAAACTCCACAGCATTGGTAGGCAATCTCCTAGGAGAGAGCACTACGAACGTAAACTGTGGTCCTCCTGGTAGGGGGTTTTGTGATCGGGCTGGTAACCCATTCAAGTAAAAATGTACTTACTCAAGCAGCTCAGAAGAGAAATATCAGGATGGATCCAAATAAGGTGGCGAAAGCCATAAAAAATATTAAAGTTTTATAAAACTATGGCAGTGGCTGTTATATCTTACGGAGCATATACCTGGACCTTGAACAGAACTGATAATAGAATAATTGAAACGGCTGAAATGAAATGTTTGAGGTACGTAGCTGGCTGTAGTCTTAAAGATCACATTAAAAGTGAAACGACAAGAGAACAACTAAAAATATTTAACAAACTCAGGGAGTACAAACTGAAATGGCAAGATCATCTCACTCGAATGCCAGAAGAAAGACTCGCCAAACAGGCGAGGGTGGCTTTAAACTAAATATTTAAAATATTTGCGTAATATAAGAATATCCATGTTGTAATTATGATTTCAACAACTGCATTATTATAAAACTTTGGAAAAGTCAATTTCCGTTCCCTTACGTCTAGCGCCATGAACAGTCGCAAGTGTGCGAGAGAGAGGCAAATGTAAAAAGAGTGGGGGTAACGAGGTGGCAACGGTGAAGGCACTAACGTATCTGATTTGCTACAGGCGAGAACTCTATATAGAAAGACAGGAAATATGTGGAAGTGTAGAAAATATGAAATCATTACAATTTTACAAACAAATAAAAAGAAATTGCGGACGAGAAGTAAGTTTACTGCAACAGACAAGAGAAAGAAGGCTTAGCATGGATAAGAACAGCAACAACATTTCTAAGAGAGATAAGAGGTAGGGAAAAGGGAATTTGTGAATTGTGTGGGGTTAAAGAAAGCACAAAACACTATGTAACAGAATGCGAGGAGGTTGCAATATGGAGAGGGAGGCAGGGAGGAAAAGAAGATAAGTAATGGTGAGTTCTTGTAGAAATTAAAAGAAAATGGGCCAGAAATGTAAAGAATATAAGAAAGGAAGATGAGGGGGAAGAAAGGGGCTAATTAAGTAACAAGGCGACATAGAGGTTAAGAGCTACCTGACGGAGCAGAAGACCAGGGTGTCATGTAAGACAAGGTAGCAACAAGGTAAACACAAATAAATGTAAAGAATATAAGAAAGGAAGATGAGGGGGAAGAAAGAGACTAATTAAGTAACAAGGCCACATGGAGGTTAAGAGCTACCAGACAGAGCAGAAGACCAGGATGCCATGTAAGCCAAGATAGCAACAAGGTAAACACAAATAAATGTAAAGAATATAAGAAAGGAAGATGAGGGGGATGAAAGGGGCTAATTAAGTAACAAGGAGACATGGAAGTTAAGAGCTACCTGACAGAGCAGAAGACCACGGTGTCATGTAAGACAAGGTAGCAACAAGGTGAACACAAATAAAAGTAAGGAACATAAGAAAAAAAGAAGAGCGGAAAGAAAGGGACTAATTAAGTAACAAGGAGATATGGAGGTTAAGAGCTACCTAACAGAGCACAAGACCAGGGTGTCATGTAATCCAAGATAGCAACAAGGTAAACACAAATAACTGTAAAGAATATAAGGAAGGAAGACGAGGTGGAAGAAAGGGACTAATTAAGTAATCAAGGAGGTATGGAGGTTAAGAGCTACCTAACAGAGCACAAGACCAGGGTGTCATGTAAGCCAAGATAGCAACAAGGTAAACACAAATAAATGTAAAGAATATAAGGAAGGAAGACGAGGTGGAAGAAAGGAACTAATTAAGTAATCAAGGAGGTATGGAGGTTAAGAGCTACCTGACACAGCAGAAGACCAGGGTGTCATGTAAGACAAGGTAGCAACAACTTAAACACAAATAAATGTAATGAATATAAGAAAGGAGGATGAGGGGGAAGAAAGTTACTAATTAAGTAACAAGGAGGTATGGAGGTTAAGAGCTACCTAACAGAGCAGAAGACCAGGGTGTCATGTAAGCCAAGATAGCAACAAGGTAAACACAAATAAATGTAAGGAATATAAGGAAGGAAGACGAGGTGGAAGAATGGGACTAATTAAGTAATCAAGGAGGTATGGAGGTTAAGAGCCTAACTGACAGAGCAGAAGACCAGGGTGTCATGTAAGACAAGGTAGCAACAAGTTAAACACAAATAAATGTAATGAATATAAGAAAGGAGGATGAGGGGGAAGAAAGGGACTAATTAAGTAACAAGGAGGTATGGAGGTTAAGAGCTACCTGACAGGGCAGAAGACCAGGGCGTCATTTAAGCCAAGGTAGCAACAAAGGTAAACACAAATAAATGTAAAGAATATAAGAAAGGAATATGAGCGGGAAGAAAGGGAGTAGTTAAGTAATGAAGGAGGTATGGAGGTAAAGAGCTACCCTGCAGAGCAGAAGACCAGGGTGACATGTAAGACAAGGTAGCAACAAGGTAAACACAAATAAATGTAAAGAATATAAGAAAGGAGGATGAGGGGGAAAAAAGGGAGTAGTTAAGTAATCAAGGAGGTATGGAGGTTAAGAGCTACCTGGCAGAGCAGAAGACCAGTGTGTCATGCAAGTCAAGGTAGCAACAAGATAAACACAAATAAATGTAAAGAATATAAGGAAGATGAGAGGGAAGAAAGGGGCTAATTAAGTAACAAGAAGGTAACGAAGTTAACAGCTACCTGACAGAGCAGAAGACCAGGGTGTCATGTAAGCCAAGGTAGCAACAAGATAAAGATAAATAAATGTAAAGAATATAAGAAAGGAAGATGAGGGGGAAGAAAGGGGCTAATTAAGTAACAAGGAGACATGGAGGTTAAGAGCTACCTGACAGAGCAGAAGACCAGGGTGTCATGTAAGCCAAGGTAGCAACAAGATAAAGATAAATAAATGTAAATAATATAAGAAAGGGTGATGAGGGGGAAGAAAGGGACTAATTAAGTAACAAGGAGACATGGAGGTTAAGAGCTACCTGGCAGAGCAGAAGACCAGTGTGTCATGCAAGTCAAGGTAGCAACAAGGTAAACACAAATAAATGTAAAGAATATAAGGAAGATGAGAGGGAAGAAAGGGGCTAATTAAGTAACAAGAAGGTAAGGAAGTTAACAGCTACCTGACAGAGCAGAAGACCAGGGTGTCATGTAAGCCAAGGTAGCAACAAGATATAGATAAATAAATGTAAAGAATATAAGAAAGGAAGATGAGGGGGAAGAAAGGGGCTAATTAAGTAACAAGGAGACATGGAGGATAAGAGCTACCTGACAGAGCAGAAGACCAGGGTGTCATGTAAGCCAAGGTAGCAACAAGGTAAACACAAATAAATGTAAAGAATATAAGGAAGATGAGAGGGAAGAAAGGGGCTAATTAAGTAACAAGAAGGCAAGGAAGTTAACAGCTACCTGACAGAGCAGAAGACCAGGGTGTCATGTTAGCCAAGGTAGCAACAAGATAAAGATAAATAAATGTAAAGAATATAAGAAAGGAAGATGAGGGGTAAGAAAGGGACTAATTAAGTAACAAGGAGACATGGAGGTTAAGAGCTACCTGACAGAGCAGAAGACCAGGGTGTCATGTAAGCCAAGGTAGTAACAAGGTAAACACAAATAAATGTAAAGAATATAAGGAAGATGAGAGGGAAGAAAGGGGCTAATTAAGTAACAAGAAGGCAAGGAAGTTAACAGCTACCTGACAGAGCAGAAGACCAGGGTGTCATGTTAGCCAAGGTAGCAACAAGATAAAGATAAATAAATGTAAAGAATATAAGAAAGGGTGATGAGGGGGAAGAAAGGGACTAATTAAGTAACAAGGAGACATGGAGGTTAAGAGCTACCTGACAGAGCAGAAGACCAGGGTGTCATGTAAGCCAAGGTAGCAACAAGGTAAACACAAATAAATGTAAAGAATATAAGGAAGATGAGAGGGAAGAAAGGGGCTAATTAAGTAACAAGAAGGCAAGGAAGTTAACAGCTACCTGACAGAGCAGAAGACCAGGGTGTCATGTTAGCCAAGGTAGCAACAAGATAAAGATAAATAAATGTAAAGAATATAAGAAAGGAAGATGAGGGGTAAGAAAGGGACTAATTAAGTAACAAGGAGACATGGAGGTTAAGAGCTACCTGACAGAGCAGAAGACCAGGGTGTCATGTAAGCCAAGGTAGTAACAAGGTAAACACAAATAAATGTAAAGAATATAAGGAAGATGAGAGGGAAGAAAGGGGCTAATTAAGTAACAAGAAGGCAAGGAAGTTAACAGCTACCTGACAGAGCAGAAGACCAGGGTGTCATGTTAGCCAAGGTAGCAACAAGATAAAGATAAATAAATGTACAGAATATAAGAAAGGAAGATGAGGGGTAAGAAAGGGACTAATTAAGTAACAAGGAGACATGGAGGTTAAGAGCTACCTGACAGAGCAGAAGACCAGGATGTCATGTAAGCCAAGGTAGCAACAAGATAAAGATAAATAAATGTAAAGAATATAAGAAAGGGTGATGAGGGGGAAGAGAGGGACTAATTAAGTAACAAGGAGACATGGAGGTTAAGAGCTACCTGACAGAGCAGAAGACCAGGGTGTCATGTAAGCCAAGGTAGCAACAAGGTGAATACAAATAAATGTAGCCTAAAATTGTAAATTGTAAAATTTTGAATATGCACAATTATATGTATACACACATAATAGTATACTTGTACTTAGTTGCAAGCATCTGTCCAATAACACCACACCACGAGATTTGAAAGTTTATCCCGCGGCCAGAGAAAATCACCAAAAATCGAAGATACAAAGTGGGCAGTTAAGACGATTCGAACCTCACCCAAGGGAAAATTTCACAAATTATTAGCGTCAAGTTCGAATAATGTCAAATTATTGCTTCAAATGAAACTGCATTGCCAAAAAACAAGCTATGCTCACTTTATATTTCTGATTCTGGTTTTGTTTATAGATCTATCCGCTTTATGTGTACTGGTCTACAGAGTCCGGGATTTCGATTTTCGAGCTGTAAACGGCTGCAACGCAATAAAGTTTAGTGAAGCATGAAATTGGCCATTTTTAGAAGGTGTGTTATAGTCTACATCTTCTTTTTTTTCGAACTGTGACATTTCGTTTACTTTAGAAAGTAAACACGCCAGCAAGTGCATTCAAAAGAAGTTTGTTATCAAAAAGTGAACATCCCTAGAGAAGTAAACAAAGTTAAGTTCATCTTCGTGCTGTTGAACATAGCAGGCGAGCGTGAAAGTGCTGGAAATTTGGTTAGGACAGACTTCCCTTTGCTCTTCTGGAAATTCCACCATTTAAAAGAACTGCCGTTGCAAATATAGTTTAGCTTTCATCGTATTACCTACCATAACACTTTATTTCTTTCTCTACTCTAAAGTCTTCTTCTTCCTTCATGGGTTAGGCTTAAACCTGTTCCGGTATCACATTTCCTGAAGCCATCTCTTTGGGGGGTCCTATTAATCTTCGTCCTCTTCGTTTATAATTGAAGGCTTGTTTTGGTATTCTTTCTCTTGGCATGTGATTAAGGTGTTCGACCCATTTGTTTGCATTTCTTCTAATAACGGTTGTACTTCTAATTCTTTTCTAATAATTTCATTCCTAATATGATCTTCTCTTGTACATCCTTTGATTGATCCTAAGAATCTCATTTCAGCAGCTTGTATTTTCCTCTTCTCCTTTCCCTTATTATCCATGCCTCACTCCCATAGTTTAGTATTGGGATTGCCATCATTTTGTACCTAATCTTATTTGAGTTTCTTTCCTAGCTTTATTCCTGAGGGTTCTCTTAATTGTTCCGCAAATTGCTTGGAATTTTTGTATTTTATTCCTTATATCTTGATTTTCCGATTCATAAGTTTTATCACAGCCAAGGTATTGAAAGTGCGATACTTGTTCTATTATAGTTTCCTCTACTACAATTTTGGTCCTTATTGGGTATTTTCCCTGGAATGTCATTACTTTTGTTTTTGTCTTTGAGATTGTCATATATATATATATATATATATATATATATATTTTTTTTTTTTTTTTTTTTTTTTTACGAATTGAATTAGTTGATATATTCCTTTCTGTAGTCTATCTTCCTTGTCAAAGATTAAAACTATATCATCTGCAAATAGAAGAGTGTTTATCGCTCTTCCTTGTCCTAACCTAATCCCCTCATGCACAATTTTTTTTCATTCTATCATAATTTCATCTATATATAGTGTCACCCTGGTGGTAAGCTCGCGAAGCCGATGAAAAATAATGGCTGATCGTTACCGGAAGAGAGACAGTTGAGCGTAGTTTAGAGTTGAGAAAATAAAGAGTTTTAAGGTTAGCTAGCAAACTGTAATGGTGACGAATGTATTTGCTAGGAAAATAAAGTGTAGTTTTTGTTTTTCGTAACCTCGTTTTATCATTTCACGAACCCACAAAGTCACAATATTAAAAATAATTGGAGATAGACTACATCCTTGTTTCAATCCTTTGTTTATTTCAAATTCTTTTGTTATTTCTCCTTCCATTTCCTTTACCAATTTCGTATTTCTGTATAAGATTTGAATAATTTTAACTAAGTATAGTGGGTATCCGTTTTTACTTATTATTTCCCATAACAATAACTGGATAACTTTGTCGAACGCTTTTTCTAGATCTATGCTACTCTAAGGTATGACTCTTAACACCAGAACAAGGCACTGAGAAAGCACCAAGCACCTCAAATATAGAACATTTTACACTGAGAAAATTCACCTTTCAATACATGTTGGATATACCTGTCAACATTTAGATATCCCGAAATGTCAGACAGGATTGCCCTTTCTAGCATTAGCTCAACGACCAGACAACCCCACTAAAGAGCCCATGGGCCAGGGAAGTCGGCTACTGGAATCGAAACTACGACAACCCGAATGCGAAAGAGTGGCTACCACTTGAGTACCCACTCGGTACTAACATACGTTGAAGTATTACTGGATTTTAGCGAAATTTCGGTGTTCAAATTTTAGAGAAATACTTTTTTAAGTCCCTGAAGCTTATCCGCAGCTGCTTTTTAGAATTTTTATCGCGATATGAGGACCATTTTGTAATTTATACTGATGGCTCCAAGAACTCAAATGGTGTTGGTTGTGCATACGTGTGTGGAAACAAACCGTATACATTTGGATTCCGCACTAGCACTTTCATTTTTACTGCAGAGCTTTATGCAATATACCGGGCCATTTTACACGTACGTCGATGAAAGTTGGGGGACTGCTTAGTTCTAAGTGGTTCCCTCAGTGCACTTCAAAGCCTACGGCAGCTGTACAACTACCACCCTATTGTGCAGCGTATACAGGATGCCCTCCACGTTTTACACGCTTCTGCCGTTAACGTGGTGTGTGCATGGATGCCTGGTCACGTAGGCTTGCGGGGGAATGAAATGGTGGATTTGGCAGCCAAGACGGCTACCATGAAGCCCAGGGTTCGAGTAACATCTGTGACATCAGAAGATTTTAGGGCCGTATTGCGGAGAGCTGTGCAAACCTGCTGGCAGGAAGAGTGGTCCGCTCTCCGCAATAATAAACTTAGATCTGTCAAAGAACTTCCGATTCCCTGGGTAACCTCCTGTCGGTCATCTCGTCGTGAGGAGGTGAGTTTGGCTCGGTTGCGTATTGGGCACTGCTTTTTTACTCATTGTTTTCCTTTTTGAAAAGGAGCCTGCTCCGCTGTGTCCGTTTTGCAAAGAAGCGTTATCTGTACGACACGTGCTGCTAGAGTGTTTTTACCTAGCACACCTTAGGACGTCTCTACAGCTGCCGGCCAGCTTTGCAGAAATGCTAGCGGACGACAACAAAGCGTTATCTGTACGACACGTGCTGCTAGAGTGTTTTTACCTAGCAGACCTTAGGACGTCTCTGCAGCTGCCGGCCAGCTTTGCAGAAATGCTAGCGGACGATAACGCAGTAGTGGAGAAGATTACACTTAGTGAAGGAAATTTTTAGTGGGTTTTGATTGATATTTCGTTTTCTTCTTCTTTTTTTAAATATATATATATATATATGTGTGTGTGTGTGTGTGTGTGTGTGTGTGTGTGTGTGTGTGTGCAATTTTAATAGCTTTATTTATATTTATATAGTTTTTGGAAATTTTTATATCTGGCTTTTGCCATGACTTGTTTTTGTAAGGGCGCTGATGACCACCGTAGTTTAGCGTCCTTATACACATCATCATCATCATCATCATCATCATCATCATCATCCTAAGAATAAGCATATTTGGGAAAAGGATCGCATGAGTGGTTTGTCTGAATCTGTGTGTATGTGTGTCTGACAGAAACATAAACATAATTTAATAATATAAATCAACTTTATTTAATAATGCTGAATGCAGCCTCAGTAAACACCAGTGTGAGGATATTTTTGCCAATTTACAAGGAATATGCACATTTCTTTTTTTTTCAAATTCTCCTCAAAGAACAGCTGTGCTTGATGATGTGCAGAAACGATTGCCACGTTCTGTTCCGACACGATGGAATTTTCATTCACGGACAGTCAGTACCATTTTCGAACACAGGGAGAATTTAATTAAATGCATGGAGGTTGTTCATAAGAGAGCTCTGTTAAACAACAACGCCACACTTGCTCAGGCTTCCGAGTTTATGGCCACTTTGAAAGACGATAATTTTGTATTCTGGCTGTCTTTCTTCTACAAGATCGTGCCCCATGTGGACATTTTGTACAATCAGCTGCAGAAACAAGACTAAAATGCAACATTCGCTTTCGCTCGACTAAACGCATTTGAAAGGGAAGTGAAAAAAGTAAGAAATAGCGTGGATGTTGAGGAACAAGAATAAACTGCAGTTAAAGAGAAGAAGAATAGAAGATCATGATGCCAAAAGAAGAGAAGCTCTTGAAGTCTGTGACATTATTCTTAGAGAATCAAAGGACAGATTTAGCTTCACGGAGCATCTGGTAGCCTCGACTATATTTCATCAAGAAAATTTCTCCGACTATGATAAGACATTTCCAGAGGATTCCCTTAGAGAAAAAATATCATTGGAACAAAAATTCGTACAGAACTGACTGTAATTTACAGTCGAGAGAAATTTCGTGGAATGTCCGGCGCTTTGTGCTTGATGGACTTCATTAAGGAAAACAATTTATGTGCTACATTCAGCGAATATGTCAAACTCCTGCGAGTGTTGTTAACTACGCCAATGTCTACCGCTGAAGCAGAACGCTGTTTCTCAACTTTAAAAAGACTAAAAACTTTCCTTAGGAACACAATGTCACATGACCGGTTGTCAGAATTAGCAATGCTTTCAATTGACAGGGAGTTTGTTATGAAGATCAGCGACTTCAGCGCAAAAGTTATCGATAGATTCGCCAGGTCTAAGGAGAGTAGAGCAGAGCTTCTGTATAAATAGGTGAGTCACTACTACTCTGTATTTTATTTTTCATTTGTGCACCACCAATAATTTAATCCACCAGCCACCACTGGTATTTGTGCGTGTGTCTGTGGAACCAAAAAACAGTAATTTAAAAACCGAACTGAGTATTTTACTACAGTATTTTACGAGAATGCTCCCAATATCTTTACTTTCAAGAATGCTCGATAGTTTTCATATGTTGCAGCCCTTAACGGACGAAAAACTCGAAGAGAAAATACGTCTGTTTTAGTAATGGACGTTCTTTTATTAAGTTCCGCCTGCATGACCACCTCTACCAAGTTTTCCAAAGTGTGTCACAAAATCTTAAAGTTGTTATCGTATCTGACACATTTCCATTCTGCGAATTTTCTACAGCCTAAGAATGCCACTACCACTTTAATTTTGAGAATTTCCTCAGTATGCCTTGCAGAAGCCTGGCTCATAATTACTGACTTCCCGGAACACTTTGAGCTAACGGTATTATGGTCGAGTGATTTCATTCCAACCCTAATTACTGAACCACGCGGAGGAACTCGCTAATGATTTCGTGACAAAGTTTTACATTGTCTGGCATAATTGTGTAACTTCTGCTACATACATTACACATTTGTTTTAAAGGGCAGAGATTATTTCTTGTAATTATTTATGCATCTGCCTATTATTTCTATATCAAATTATATACCTAACCCCACAAAAATTCCAGTGGTTTTTAAGCTAGACTGATGAAAATTTGTCAGTATCATCATTGATCTCTCGGGACATAATGTTAGTAGTTTCAGTGATTTGAGTCCTCTTGTTATTTACAGTGTGTGTCAGAAGCGACTGAGGTGTAAGATGGAGAAAATTGAGGCTGGTAGTGTGATCAAGTTCCTGCTTTTAAAGGGCAAAACTGACCGGGAAATTCATGATGAGATGACGACTGTTTATGGAAATAACTGCACATCGTATGACACTATTGTGAGGTGAAAAAGGAATTTTCAAACTGGTCACATGTCCCTGACAAATGAGCCAAGAGCTGGTAGACCGTCAGCTGTCACATTGAAGAAAGTGGAGTGTTTAATACTGGAAGACAGATGATCAACCATCCAAATGATCATGAATGAGACAAATCTTAGTTATGGTAGTGTGTGGACGAACTGCACATGTCTAAGATCTCTGTACGGTGGGTTCCTCGTTTGTTAACCTCTTTCCAAAAGCAAACATGGCATGGCCTATCAAGATATGTTGATGCTGTTAGAACAAGATGGAGGTGATTGTTTGATCGTCTGGTAACCATGGATGAATCCTGGATCTGTCAGTATGATCCAGAGACAACATCCATGAGCATGGAATGGAAACATACCGACTGCTCCCTCCCAAAAAGGAAAGGGGGCAAACGTCAGCTGGGAAGGTCATGCTTTCAGTTTTCTGGGACTGTCGTAGAGTCATCCTGCCAAGGGTCAAACCATCACTGACAGATACTACTGCAATCTTCTGGACAAGTTACGGGCAGCTCTGATTAAGAAACGACGCGGTATACTCTTCAAAGTTATTCGTCTTCTGTCTGACAATGCATGCATCCCGTAGGGGAAGGGATCCGTCCCCTTCAGCTGCCAAAGTGCGGGCGCTGCGGACCCTTAGCACTCGTGGTACCTCTGACGTTACTAGAGGAACCTCGGCCGAACAGCCAAGCCCCTCCTTCGGGAGTTGTTCGGATTGGGATGGACTCGAGGGGGCAGTGTGTTCCCGATACCCGTGGGAATTGGGTACGTCTTCGGACGGGGTTAAGGGAAGCCATTAATTCTCCCGGGTACTAGCCTACAAAGCTAGTAGAAGGTGTGCTAGATCACCAGGCGGCCCCACCGAGGTTTTTCGGTAGTCTTCACCTTGAGTGTTGACGCGCGTAAATGGCGTATCCACTTCCATCCCGTCTTGAGTCCATAGGACCAGATGGGGGGGCTTGTTAGTCTCTAGGTCTTGTCCCATGGAAAGTCCCACGGAGAACGCCGAACGCCCTTTGGGACAGCTCGGATACTCCCTGGTCGAAGGAGGCCCGGGTCCAGTTCCTACGGGTTCAGGACTATAAATAAATAAATAAATAAATAAAATCTGAATATTCTACCCCGGCACCTAGACAACTATACCGGGGCATATATCCAAATTTTCTCTTCATTTTTCCATAAAATCTTTACAAATGTTATAATTATACAAATCTCTCAGAAAACTACTCTACAAAACTAAAATGAAATAAAATAACAGAAATAAACACAAAAAATCAAAAAACAAAAGAAAACAACTATGAAAATTACAAAATCCTTATTTCCTAAATCTATATCTAAATCTACTAATTCTGTAGTCCACCATGGCCTCCGCCATCACTCTCTCCCTCCGCCGCCCATGCAGTCAACTCCATTGTTTGATTATTCAATAATTCTTCCCGTCTTATCCTATTTTGTATTCTAGAACTCCTTCTTGGATCTTGTACTATTCTTCGCCTATTATCAACTCTTTCTCCTTTGAATATTTTTACCTCCCATGCTTTCTTACTTACAAAGTTAGTCAAAACTTGTAATTTATTTACTAATTGTTGATCTGGAATTATGTCATATACGATATATCCTGCTAGCGCATGCCTCTCTTCTTGTTGGTGAATTGCATATCTTCCACATTCAAATACTACATGTTCAGGATTATCTTGTTTGTTACATAATTCACATATATCATTTTCAGTTTTATTGATTTTCTTCCAATAGGTCTTATAAGGTCCGTGTCCTGTTATATAATGTATAAATCCCTTTGTTGGTTGAATAAAATTCAATTTTAGTCTCTCTTTGACGTTCTGAAAAATTTCAAACACTCTTCTAGCTTCTAGACTTTCTGTCCATTCTTTTTGCCATTTATCTTTTAAACTAATTTTAATCACCCAAGATTTGTTTGTTCTGACTCCAGTTATATTATAAACTTTTTCTAAGTTTCCTTTTTTCGCCCAAAATTTTGCGCCCTTCAATCTTATTAATAAATCAATCGGCCAAATGGCCGTTGTTACTAGCAATGCCATAGTTGGTGTTGTTTTTACAGCTCCTGTCAGACGTAATAATACTTTTCTTTGCGTTCTTCTCAACAATCTTCTTATTTGCACATCATCCATCCTTTCTGCCCAAACTGCTGCCGCATACGTCATAATTAAAGCAAAAATGGTGTTATGATATATCTGTATGTTACGCAATGGAAGTACAAAATTTAAATTGGTTATTCTTGCTAGCTTTAGCATTATTTTCTCTGTTTTCTGCCTAATATACTCCGTGTGTTTTCTGAAATGAAATTTTTCATCTATCATGATACCCAAATATCTCATCTCTTTTTCCCGTTTAATGTTCTGATTATTTATCTTCACTGTAGGATCCCGCTTTAAATTTCCCTTAAAAAGCACATAATTTGACTTGTTTGGTGCAATTTTTAGTTTTGTTCTGAAACACCAATTTGATAATGTATTTGTAACTTCTCTTGCTTTATTTTCTAGCTCTAGTCTGCTCTGGGTTCAGGACTACTGGGAGTAGAACCTCTGGGCTAAACTGTCTGACAATGCACCCTCCGTAGGAGAGAAGATCCGTCCCCTTCAGCTGCCGTGGTGCGGGCGCTGCGGACCCCTAGCACTCGTGGTACCTCTGACGTTACCAGAGGAACCTCGGGCCGAACATCTGAGCCCCTCCTTCGGGAGTTGTTCGGACTGGGATGGTCTCTAGGGGGCAGTGGTTCCCGATACCCGTGGGAATCGGGTACGTCTAAGGACGGGGTTGAGGGAAGCCATTAATTCTCCCGGGTACTAGCCTGCAAAGCTAGTAGAAAGTGTGCTAGATCGCCAGGCGGCCCCACCGAGGTCATATTGGTAGCCTTCAACTTTGGTGTTGGCGCGCGTAAGTGGCGTATCCACTTCCATCCCGTCTGGTGTCCTTGGACCAGATGGGGGGGCTTGTTAGTAACCCAGGTCTTGCCCTATGGAAAGCCCCACGGAGGACGCCGAGCGCCCTTTGGAACAGCTCGGATACTCCCTGGTTGAAAGAGGCCCGGGTCTTGTTCCTACGGGTCCAAGACTAGTGGGAGTAGAACCTCTGGACTCAACAACTGTCTCACAATGCACCACCTCATTCCTCTCAAGGTGTAGTTCACAAAACAAGGGTTTTTTTTGTAGTTTACGTCCTCCAATGTTAAGTCATATCGGACGATGAATAGAGTGGGTGAAATGATGCTCAAATTGATGCCGGGGTCCATAGAGCTTAGAGTTACCTGACATTCCTCTTTCAGGATAAGGGAAAACACCGGAAAAACCTTATCTAGGTAACTCATCCTGACCGAGATTCGAACTCGGACAAACCAAGGAAATGTGGCTTTGAGGGGTTAGAGCATCCACCTTATTCGCCCGATCTCGCACCAAGTGACCTTTTCTTGTTCCTGGAAATGAAGAATCCTTTGTGTGGTCGCCGATTTAACAAGGCAAATGACGTCATTAATGAAGTGGAAGAGTGGTTTAAAGCGAATTCTGCAGACTTCTACAACCAAGGTATTCGGAAGATCAAGAAACACTGGGAAAAATGTGTAAATCTGGATGTTGACCACGTAGAGAAGAACTAACAAACACATATCAACACAAACTCTCTATCACATGTTTAAAGGGTGATAATTAAAACTTTAAGACACCCCCTAGTATGTACTTTTAATAGAATTGTATTTCTAATTTTCTTAACCTCCCAGTGACAAACTTCAACTTCTGTAAATATATAGTTCGATAGTATTGGAGTACTCTGATAATCTTAAATGTTACCACTTTAAACGACATTAAAACTTTTGCATGTACCATATCTTCTATGTCATAGTTACATAAATGCTATACAATTTCCACATAATACACCAACCCCTAATATGTATCCTCTATTACGTCTTTATTGGATACTTTATCTCAAATAAACATGAGCAGAAAGTATATAATGACTCTGAACGTTAACAAGACCGTAACGATTCGATTAAATGTCATGGCGCACATACGGCGCGCAATTGCTATTTATTGATGCACGTTTTATCAGCTCTCGACCTCATTCTACTTTTAGAATTAAACCAGAGAGGAAAAGCAGCGTTTGTGTTCGAAAGAGAAAACTCAACACATTAGTTTACTAAACGCTTTAACTTGCGGAAAAAGCGAGAAGGCTAAAACAGAAAAATATTTTTCATCATACGATGAAATTTAATTGGAGCTTTAATCAAAATAATAAACGTCACTGACAGTAAAATTTACGTAGATTGCTCTCAGAACGTTAATGCCACTTTATAGTCGCTTTCGTGTTAATATCCTGCAATTGTCCCCTGTTATGTGTAACCTCATCATCATCATCATCTACTCTTAAGACCTGAAGCTTTCCTGGTGACGAATACGCTCACATTCTTCTCGGGCAGCCAGCCAGGTGAAAAGTTGACTAGATATCAACGCTTCGGGAGTGTACATCTCTCCCATCATCAGGATATTTATAAAATGTTTTAAGCACAAATGAAATACTGGATATAACACAACTATAAACAAAGACAAAACACTATCAAAATTCGCATTACTGAACAAAAGACTGTTTTCAGTAAATTAAATGCCAGGTCAGGAGATGGCGTGAGTGTAGAAAATTGTGTCAAAGAAACGTAACTACGTAACTTGATTATCAAGCTGTATTGATCTTTGCTTCTTAATTCGATGGACTTCCATTTTTAAGGCCGGTTTCCAAGATGAGCTGAACTTAAATCCAGCATCACGATTAAGCGTGCTCCTTTCAGAGGAAATCGCCAAAGCCTCCTTAAAAAGCGTTTAAGCACATGAAACAACTACCTTAATATCGACTTACAACATGTAAGTACTTTAAGGTCCGGGCTTTATAGTTCGGACCACTATTATGTCAATTAATGGAAATGAATTACACACTGGCAGTGTTTAAGATAAGGTATGAAAAGATAGAGTCAGACTGAAAAATTCAATGTCAGAGTCGGGATATGAACCACGGATCTTCTGGTTACCGTATAGCCACTCTAAACGCTTGAGCTACTGTGGCCAACGTGCCAACATGACTTTAAATTCTCCAACTGACTCGTGTTTTTCTCGGTAAACCAATTCGGAGTTCTCATAAACACATGGAAAGTTACTTAAATTATATGATTCACCTTTTTCATTCTTTTATATCCCCTGAAAGTTCTCAGAAATCTCATTTCATAGACTTTGTCTCATTTTCCTCTTTTGTTGCCGAGTCCACAGTTCGAGACCTTATTAAAACCTTGTTATCTTAATTGCTCAAAAATTTCTTGTTTCTATCCGTGTCTTTATACCTTCTATTTATAGTATTCATTTAATATCTGTTTAGTTTTACGTCAAAATCATAGTTTCCTCTAAGTTTAATGTTATATGCTAAATATTTACATATGTTTCTTGTTCGATCATTTCATTAATGATTACAGTGTTAGGCTTATGAATTGATTTATTACTTGTTGAACGTTGTATTCAGGTATTTATAAATTTAGCATGGCCAACAGGTTTTCTTTCGCTTTTCATATCATTCTCTTCTTTGATTGCTGCCATGATATTGTCACCGATCGCGTTATTTTGTTGGAGCCGCGACAAGCCAATGCTGGGCGCGTGGGCAGTAAAGAAAGAGATAACGAATGGTGAGCGGGCAGGAGAACTTCAACGGGAAAATATTCCCTCAGGTCTTAAAATGTCTTCGAAAATTAATACAAAACATACCTCAATGAAAGCCACGTGGATTTAGAAACTAGAACTGTTCCCATTGCCTGTACTGACACGCTGGTCTAGATGGTTTATTTCAGTAGTTTACATTGTCAGCTATTTTGATGCAATTGTTGATTTATTTTCTAAAAAGTAAAAGCTTTCAGTTCCTGAGCAAAACTTGTTAAATAATCATTTTTGCGATGCCTAGTGCTGGAATATTTTAAAGCTAGAGGCAACATTTGTTGCTGAATATTACAGAATAATAACATATCCAATATCAGAATTTCAATCTAAACATAAACTATGGCTCATCTTGTTTTACTGATTAGCTCGCTGAGAGTCAAATGTGAAATATTAGAGAGTTGTCACTTTGGAAACAGAGTAAGTACACTTGTAGATCATGTCATAGATCCCAGTGTTAGAGAAGCAGTAGAAGAGAATCTAAAAGCTTGTTGCTGTATGACTTTGTCTGAATTAAACTCCATTATGGCAAAAGAAACTGATGATATAATCAGAAAAGCTTTGATTCATTTGTTGGAAACTTCTAGGCTTGTTACTAAATCAAGTATAGGTGATTTAAATCATGTAATGGCAGCATTTAAACAACCAAATGCATTTAAAACTAGTGTTGTTACTTGTGATTCTGATTTGCTTCTTTGTTACAAGCTTTGTGACATTGCTGAACAGTAAACCCATGATGATAACGATAACTGATTAGATGTAGTAATACCACTCTTGACATTGAAGGCAAAAGCTGATTCTTACCACAATTTCTGTGAAAAGTCCCTTCAATGTCTTTGGTTACCGATGCCAAACGCTGACAGTGAGAGATTTTTCTCTACATATAACTTAGTTGTGAAAGATAACAGAACAAGTATGGAATTCAAAATTGTTGTATGCTGCAGTTTGGCGATGTCTCATGTGTGCTACTAGATTTTATTCGTGTTACCTACTATCTGCTGATTTCAAATAAAATATTTTAATTTGGGAAAAAAAGTTTTTTAACAGTTTTGCTACTCTAGTTACCTATTACTTTTCATTTGAGCCGTGTCATTACTCATTAATTCTTCCCAAAAAATTTGCACGAAATTATTGCGAATTTATGGTAAAAAATATAACACACCACCAATTAAAATTATGAATGCGAATTTTACAAATAATTGCCAGCACAAAATCTTGCCTCTGACAATAATCAATATGTTCGTTTCGTGCTTAGTTAAATGCGGAGGACCACCTTGACTTTAGCAGTAACCAAGGAAACAGATTTTGTGGACTGTACTCGATAGAGCTGTATTGATATCACTATATAAATTTATTGCACACGCTACATTTCTTATGTGAATAATCATGAAGAAGACAACAATACATTTAATATTTGAGATAAACTAAAACGGTTCTTTCATTGCAACAACAAGCTGCACGCAGCCACACAACGAAGCACATCACATGACTCAACATGTCTGTTACTCTAAAGGAAGAAGAAGCCTCCTTTTTGCGCACTGGCGAGTCACATGATCGGCTGGCCGCATAACCGACGCCAAGTGAAATATTCATGCGCCCGCCGGAAAAAAATGATGATATTGGCGCAAACAAATATGATGGTGACTATTCCAGAACATTTATGGTAAACACTTCTTTTGTTATGAAAATATCCTTAAAATATGGTAATTTAATCAAAATTATTAACGGCATGTTTTGAAGAGATTCATATGTTAAAACAAGGTAGTGTAAGGTAGTTATTCACCGGGGGATTCTCTCGAAAATCTTTTTTTTTTTTTAATATACGTCCTCCAACGATAAGTCATATCGGACGATGAATGAAATGGGTGAAGTGGTGCTTAAAAGAGTCCGGTGTCCATAGAGCTTAGAGTTACCCGTCTATCAGGATAAGGAGAAAAGACGGAAAAAGCCCTATCCAGGTAACTCACTTTAACCGAGACTCGAAAATCTTCGTGTGACATCCGAAGAAGATGCTGCACGTAATCACAAGTTTGGTATTTAATGTTTCTTTGGTTTGTGAGTTATGCTGAAAACGTACGTGCGTGTATTCCACATAAACACCTGACCTTTTTCTAAAAATGCATTGTTGAACTGAAAACTACTTTAGGCACGTTTAGCACTTTTTGTGGGTAGTGTATTAAACTGAGCCGTCACGCTGGAATATGTGACGCTCATTCGGCTCGAGTTGGCTCAATCCGAACTAACCCGCCACACTCATTCGTTATTTCAGTCTTATGTAGTCCATACCGTTATACACCGTAGATTTTCTGTTGCACTCTACAGCGTATCAATAACACGCATCCAGGTATGTTTTATCATATTTCAAATATTATGAAAAATTCAGAAACCCTACAGGAGTTTCATTAAGGTAAATAATTGTCTTAGGGCCGTACTTAGAAACGTCTGTCAAGTGTCGGTAACCGATCCGGTCAGATAACGTTCTCTCGTTTAACAATTCGACAACATGTCAAATTCCACTTTAAACAATAATAATAGTCAAAAGGAACAGATAATATCACCACAGTTCGGTATTTGAATAATTAAAACCATAATAACGAAAAATAAAACGAGTGTGCTAATTGGAAATAAAAGTGTTAGGAATTCGTGAAAGAGATGTTTCATTTAAGAACTGGTTACTTTTAGTGACAATTTCTCTTTATTATGAGTAGTAAAACGTAAAACATCAATAAATTTAATGTAATAACACTTAAATAATAAAATTATCGCTTGCGTTTATTTTCATTTACAACTTATAGGTTGTGCTTTTCCACAAACTGAAATACCGAGCGAGGGTCAAAAGACTTGATATATAAATTTGATTTCTATAGAAAAAAGGATTTAAATACGTATTATTTAGTTTGGAACAAACATGTAAAGACGAAACAGCGGACAAAAGCATCGAACAAAAATTTTGAATTGAATTGAAAATGTATTGATATCAGTATTAATTGTGACAAAACACTTGAAATGAATATGACATGAATACATCGATGAGAAAAACATTCGATGTTTTCCAGTAAACATCGATGTTTCATAAATATCGGTGTCGACGTCGCAGCCCTAACACTAACGGACGAAAATAATCCTCGGACAAGTTGATTTAGTAAAAATAAAAATGCAATGAAATATGTGTATCAGCAAGAAACAAAATATGAATAATTATTGTGAAATCGCAGGTATTTTAATATAAAAATAAAATACATGTAAAACAGTATATTATGTGATTTGATTTTACTCCCTTTATACATCCTTTATGTATAACCCTCTTCGCACGGTCACAAGTCCGTCGTCATTCAGTTGTTTCAGAGTATTTTCATTTGCGAGTACACTTAGCGTAAGACATGAAATGTTTAGCTCACAACTGAACTCTTTGTGCAACAATGAGTGTCACATTACATTTTTTAAATAATTTGTAAGAATAATATATAATAAAAAGTTCTTAAGTTTTCACTCTGTCGTGCGGTCTAAGCACACACAATTATTTTTAATTTTATTTTGGATTCCTAAGAAATGTATTTGCAGTGATATCTTGGTATGAAGTTCCTCAGTGGAATGTAGTACCTCCTCTACTTTCTGTAAGTACATAATAGAGAAAGACAAAATGTTTTGATTTTAACCTCAAAGTTTTTCTCGCTGTTCGGACGTAGGCGTGCATGTTGGAAGACAAAAGAGCAATTCGCCTTACTGGCTAGGCATCCAGCAACACAAAGGAGTGAAGCATGTTGTATAATCTGAGGATTTGCGAGCTGTTCTCAACGCTAATGGCGCCTATCTCTGAGGTTAGAATAGGTCACTGGTGTCAAGTTCAGGTCACTCTGTGTCAAGGATTAGCCACACACGTAACGAGGTAACGCATTATCACCACTAGGAGCGTTATCAGCCGTCACCTGTCTGTTTACCTGCAGCTTGGCTGCGTCCACATGTATAATCTTGCTTTAGTACATACACCTTATCTTGGACTACAAGGTTACAAGGTACTGATGCAAGTTTGATGTATGAAGGAAACACTGTTTCAATCATAAATAGAAAATAACTTTAGGTAGTATTAAAACTGACTATAATAATGACACACAGTTAAGAATTCTGATAATTGAAATCGCGTTATAGAGATTATTAAATCAACGGTAATCTTTAGATTAGTGCTTCTCAAACTGTAATGCACTACCACTGATGCACTTACTTCCTTCTTAAACGATAACGCTTTTGTGAATGTTAATTTCAAACATAAAAAGATCAAAATAAGATATTAAAAAATTAATAAAATCATAACTACATTTTTAAGTTTGATTTATGAGTCACTATGTTTACACTCGAACTTTACTTACTTGTTGTTGTATAATTGAAACGTTTTCAAGATCATTCGATCTCATCCTCAGCTGTTTGGTGACTAAATGAAACCTTCCTCTTCTTCCACTACTACGGAGCTCCGATCACTCTGCCATCTGGTGTTAGGGGCACTAAGTTTTAATACTTCACTTAATGCCGGGATTTCAAAATTTATAACTTTATCACGGTTTTTGTTTGAAGAGGAAGGTTTCATTTAGTCACCAAACAGCTGAGGATGAGATCGAATGATCTTGAAAACGTTTCAATTATACAACAACAAAAACCGTGATAAAGTTATAAATTTTGAAATCCCGGCATTAAATGAAGTATTAAAACTTAGTGCCCCTAACACCAGAGGAAGAGGAAGGTTTCATTTAGTCACCAAACAGCTGAGGATGAGATCGAATGATCTTGAAAACGTTTCAGTTATACAACAACAAAAACCGTGATAAAGTTATAAATTTTGAAATCCCGGCATTAAATGAAGTACTAAAACTTAGTGCCCCTAACACCAGAGGAAGAGGAAGGTTTCATTTAGTCACCAAACAGCTGAGGATGAGATCGAATGATCTTGAAAACGTTTCAGTTATACAACAACAAGTAAGTGAAGTTTGAGTGTAAACATAGTGACTCATAAATCAAACTTAAATATGAAAAATACTTCACTGTTAATAATGCTTCTGCTTTTAATATTCATAATTACATTATTGATAAAATGCGTTTGGTTTTAACTTGCTGATGTATATTGATAGAAAAATCTCAATCTGCATAGAATGTTACGGTATAGCAACCTGTGGTGCGTTCCACTTTTGGACATCAGCGATTACTTCGTTTAGGCATTTAATCACAGCAATATGCCTAGGAGTAAAACAGTGTACATAAACCGCAAGTTTCGTGGAAACCAATAAATATTTACTGAGAGAACTAATAGTCATAACCTTCAAGTTTCACAAGAACCATGTGCTTATAGTAGGAACACGTTAATGTCAGAGGTTCTACTCGCATTAGTCCTGGACCCGTAGGACCAAGGACCTGGGTCTCCTTCGACTAGGGAGTTACCGAGCTGTCCCAAAAGGACGTCCGGCGCCTCCGTGGTGCTTTCCATAGGGCAAGATCTGTAGACTCAAGACGGGCTGGAAGTGGATGCGCCACTTACGTGCACCAACACCAAAACGGGAAGGCTACCGATATGACCTCGGTGGGGTCACCTGGTGATCTAGCACACCTTCTACTAGCTACGCTGGCTAGTACTCGGGAATATTAATGGCTTCCGTCAAGCCCGTCCGGAGACGTACCCGATCTCCCACGGGTATCGGGAACCACTGCCCACCCGAGACCAACCCAATCCAAACAACTCCCAGTCAGGGAGGAGCTCGAATGTTCGTCCCAGGTTCCTCTAGTACCGTCAGAGGTACCACGAGTGTTAGGGGTCCGCAGCGCCCGCACCGCGGCAGCTGAAGGGGACGAAAAACCTCCCCTACGGGGCTTATAGTGGGACCATAAATGCGAAGATCTACTCCCATCAGTCCTGGACCGTAGGACCAGAACCCGGGCCTCTCGGGTTTTTTACCACAGGACAGTACCTATTTTATAAACTGCCCCCACGCTGCACACGGCGGATAGGACGGAAGTGGATACGCCACTTACGCGCCGATCCTTAATGGACCGGCTACCAAATAACCTTGGTAGGGCTGCCGGTGATCTAGCACACCAGCTACTAGCTCTGCTGGCTAGTAACCGGGACTTATGAGGCAACCCTCTACCCACCTCCGGACGGCCGTAGCCTGGCCAGGCGTACCAAGTTTCCCGTGGGTATCGGGAACACACTGCCCCCTCGAGACCAACCCAATCCGAACAGCTCCCAGGGGGAGGGGCTCGAATGTTCGGCCCGAGGTTCCTCTAGTATCGTCAGAGGTACCACGAGTGATAAGGGTCCGTAGCGCCCGCACCACGGCAGCTCTTAGGAGACGGAACCCCTCCTCTACGGGGCTTATACTGGGAACAGTGAATTAGTGAGTTCTTCAACAAAGAAGCAATCTAGTACAAACAATGGATGCCCAGAAAGTGTCCTTGGTGTAAATCAGGCTCCACCAACTCACATACACGGCGTGCCTATACAGTTCACACGGTGCCGGCGTGCCTGGTTGCTGCTGACGAGTGCTAGGGAGATATGACAATCACTACCTCGCGCAGTGACGTTCCGTAATCTGTACTTACGTTACCATTAAATAATTAAGCACAACATGAAAAATTCAATGCCATGGCCGGGATTTGAACCACGGATCTCCTGGTTTCCGTCCAGTCGCTCTTAACCTTTGAGCTACCATGGCCAACGTGCCTTCCTGACATTAAATTCTCCAGTTGACTCGTATATTTCCCCGGTAGACCATTAGAAGCTCTCGCATCCGAGATACACCTTTTGTGGCGACTTACTATTGTAAGTACTTAAGTTCCAGGCTTCACAATTTAACTCTTATTATTTTAGTTAATTGATGGAAATTAATCATTTCTCCACACTAGCTGTATGTAGACTAAGTTATTTGATGGATAGAGTCAACATGAAAAATTCAATGCCATGGCCGGGATTTGAACCACGGATCTCCTGGTTTCCGTCCAGTCGCTCTTAACCTTTGAGCTACCATGGCCAACGTGCCTTCCTGACATTAAACTTAACCTGACATTAACTTAGCCTACATACAGCTAGTGTGGAGAAATGATTAATTTCCATCAATTAACTAAAAATTAAGCACATGTTAATAGTGAAGGACCAATCCAGAATCTGTATAATACGTGTTTTAGTATCTCTGTGGTACTTGTTATTAAATTATATATAAAAAACCCAATACCAGTAAGATTAGCCTTCAATCCTATACAAGCAAATGTTGACATATACAAGCAATGTTTTAATTATAAGAACGAAACAGCAATTTGTAGAAAATAGCACAAGTTTGATCCTGAGACAGTTGAAAAATACCAAATAACAAAATAATATTTACTATATTGTGATAATATTACACAAAATACTTCATATTACACGTTTCAATTAAGAATTTCATACATTCAGTTTTCGGTAAACTGTCTTTCCTCCAGACATTCTTTAGTTTTCACAATAGTCGTCACATCTGGAGACACTAAAACACAACTCTGGACTCTTAATGCACACTTCAAGTTATGAGCATTGTTGTTGGCTCCCTGGGGTGTTTCAATGCGTTTCATAGCTGAAAATAATGATTCACATACACAGGTCGAACCAAATACTGCAATCATAGATGCGGCACGTCTGTTTAATCGAGGAAATCTTGATTTAGGAAATCTCCTGTTGGAATCTAGCAAACTTCCTCTGTTTCTGTAACTGTCAGCTAACTCAGAGTCACATTTCAAGGTGATTCCTGTTGTTGTGCCTTTTATTGGCACCAGATCTAGCATTTCTTCCAGAACTTCCAAATGTACATTTACTCCACTTATAGAAGTACATAATTGAAACATACTTGATAATTCAGTGCTCTCATTAATGACAATAGAGAATGCAACAAATTCTCTTGCTCTTTCAATAAGTTGTGCGTACATGTTGTCCGCCAGATCTTGAATTGTTAGTGAAATAGTATGAGGTGACAGACTCACACTCTCGAACTGGTGAACACTGACAGGGGTGAATTTACTTGCAGTTATAAGCATACGTCGTTTAGTAAGTTGACCATCAGAAAAAACTACTAAAGATCTGGCAATTTCTAGTGCTATTTCGTAACTCACATAAAGTGAGGCTTCTGCCATTCAGCCATTCCCTTCTTCCTGTTCCTCTTCCGGCGATGTGATCTCTTCTCTGAGCTTTTGTATCTCTGCAATGCGTTCTTTTTATAGGGCGGAAAGATCATTTGCATGCAATGTATTAAAATGTCGCTCAGGATTAAATCGTTTCAGCACTTGCAATTCCTTTCTGGCAAATTTAACAAATAGCACCACCACTACATTCCATGAAGAAGTACTCAGTTTCCCATTCGGGAATGAAATAATATGTCGGCGTGGGCACCCTTCGCTTAAATGAGTGCCCTTCCATATCAAACTGACATTAAAGTACGTACAACCACTGCTACGGAAGACAACACGGTGCTTGTAGCCCAACACATGCACCGTGGCAAGCGAGTTGGCTGAGGTTGGTGTAAGTACATCTATAAATAGTGGTAATATTATTAGTGTACTGTTATTGTCTTCCTTTATAAACAAAATTACACAATATAAACTTTGCAAGGGTGTAGGCTCCTTGGACAAATAAGTAAATGTAAATAATAGGGTAGGCTTGTGCTCACAAATAACTCTGATATGTACAATCTGTGAAAGAAGTAATTCCACCAGGACATCTGATACTACAAGACAGATTCTATGACGTAAATGTAGGATTTGTGTATGACTTAAGTGAAATGGGACTGAAAACAGGGATCAACACAGCAAAATCTCTTCAGCGTATCGACCAGCAACGCCTCTACCGGCCCAAAGAGCAGTACAGGCCTCAACAAAAGAGGCTAGAGTAGAAAGGAGGCAAGTAGAGAAGCAGGTGAGGGACCTATATGAGGTTCATGATGGATATGACCCTGGTCTGCTGGCAGAACACCACAAAACTTCAAACTACTTTTTCTCAATGTGTAAAATTTTAGTGCATGGGTTCCTTTTTCTCATGAACTACTAATCATAGAGGCCTGGAATTTTCTACACTTCTTTACAACATATAAAGAGTAAGTCCGTAAAATAAGGTCTCCAATTTAATTGTTGTCAATGAATGTTACTTTGATGGAAAGGACGAATTTACAGCTATTATCATTACGATTGATGCACTTTTGCATGCGCTGTGGCAGTTTTTGTATACCCTTGTCATAGCACTCTCCCGCCAAGTTGCGCAGGTAGCGCTCAACCTCGTTTTTCAAATCATCGTCGGTCTGGAAATGTGTTCCACCCAGGTGTGACTTCAACTCAGGAAACAGATGATAATCACTAGGTGCTAAGTCTGGACTGTACGGGGGATGGTTGAGGATGTCCCATCCGTTTATGGTCTTCGGTGCGCATTTTAGAGACCAACCTCGCACATACCTTGTGGTAATGCAAATGTTGGGACAAAATCTTGTCAATCGTAGTCTTATTGCCTTCAGGGATAAGTTCGCACAGCTCACGAACTGTCACACGCCGATCTTTAAGCATTTCTTGCTCCACTTTTGCAATTGTTTCAGCTGAAACCGAAGGTCAAACAGAATGCTGTTCGTCATGGACGACTGTACGTTTGTCTTTGAACTCTCTGACCCACTTTCGCACATTTCTGACGTTCATACACTGTGGCCCATAGACTTCGCATAACTGACGATGAATTTCAGCGTGGGTAGTGCACTTGGACCTCATAAAACGAATCACTGCACGCAACTCGCACCTGGTGGTGGAAATGGTAGGAAGCTGTATCGCAAACGGCTGCCCATCCAATACTAATGTTTGTAATGGGTTCGGTGTGGTGAGGATTTGCAGCGGTGAAACCAAGCTACAGGCCAGTGTTGCCGGATCTCTCGTAATAGCGTTGCTTACGGCTCTAGCGCCTTGGAGTCCTTATTTTACGGACACGCCTCGTGTATGCAATTTGTAAAGCAGGAGCTGTACAGCTCAGTGCTTATTAAGCTTATGTGCAAACTGAAAACCTGTTTTTTAAAAATTTACACATATTTTCTAATTTACTAATTATTTTTATAGAGTTCACCAATTGATTGTATTTAAGAATTCTGATTTTAAGAGTAGCTAAGAATACTCAAAACATACCTGAATTTTTTCTGTTCTGAGTTGCATATAGTTCCCAAGAAAGAGGTACATACATTTTGTATGCTTTTGGAAAATATTTTCTTTAATTTATTTTTATATCTAATTTTTTTAAAAAAAAATCTATTTTAACAGTCGGAATCTTGAAACATAAAACAAAATAATAGAAGTGATTATAGTGATTATATAGTATAAATTTTATTAATTCCATTGAATAGTCTTTTGTGCGTTGTAAATTTTGTCAAATAATGTAAAACTTGTACAGTGTACTTGCTCAAAAGAGTACACTGTTCCCTTAAAACTGCTTTTAGTTTCTGATCTGGTGCCTTCTGCTCGTAAGATCAGAGAATTGTTGGTAATTTAATGTCCTGGGGCGATTAAAGTTCATTTTAAGGAAGGAATCAGAAGAAAAATTAACCAATATATAACGGAGGGGTGAAACAAAATAATAATTAAAACAGATCCACTAGTAGTTTTAGTTAGGCGCATGCAGAAAGGGGCACATCTTCACCTCGTGATAGGTGTTGCCAAATACCTTTCTACATTTCATCCATAGGTTCCTTGTTGCCTTCATGAAGTCCTGTTTCATTTGCTAAATATTGTGCACTGTTTCCTCTGAAGACCATTACCCAGGATTCTATTTGAATTAATTAACGAATTCTTCAAGCCATATTTTGTTGACAAAAGCAAAGTTATAATTTTCCAACGTAATTTCTAAATTTTAATATTTTATAATAGGCTTTAAGTTTATTAAAATAACTATATCTGATATATAAACTCTTTATCATTGAAACAAAGTTTAAATAGCTCAAAACACACGGTGTTCATCTTTATTCGTTTTTTTCCGCCCTCCGATTGAGTAAGAATGATGTCATAATTGACTGGTGAGTCTATCTTGAAATCATAGTGCCCTCTATGGAGAAGCGGTAATGTTTGCGGAACAGTAAGAAAATTACAGCGCCGAGTGTGCTTGCTCTGGTAGCTAATACAACCAGCTTCCCCTGGATATGAACACAGAGCACCGCGTCTTCATGGGTGAATGTTACTTTCGTACCGACATTAAATAAAGTTTAAACCGCTGCATATAGGAGTTTATGCAAAGCTATCCAACATTCAGACAAGTCCCTCGGAGTGTAATATTGTCAAAAGTCTCCAGGTAACGTCAAATTGACATGCTTTTGTTTGTAGCATAAACGTCTTACGTTTTATCAGTATACGTCATTCTCTCGCTTAATTAAAATGTATATTAATGTTGGTATCCTTACATCTTTAGGTACATCAAACATTTCCAAGATGCAGGATCAGTTAGACACTGGACGCTATAAAGTGACTGGTCCCAATCTAGAAGCAATAAATAATGTTATGACAGAAAGGCCTCAAGCATACCTTCTCGCAATACAGACAATGTTTAAGGGGAAGAGAGAAAGGAAATATAAGAAAATGGACACATAAGACTATGTACTAGAGATATTTTCCTGTTTAGACTTGGATAAAATCTTTGTACATATTATAACACTAGTTTATTTTTCATTCCTAGAACATGTTCTGCTAATTTTCAGATTTGTAATGAAGTTACATTGTGAGGAAACTGTGAGTGATAGAAAAAAAATTAAGATAGAATTGAAATATTTCTATTTTATGTGACCTATATGTCTACTTTAACAGGAAAACAAATGTCCATTGTGAAATAAGTATTCTTTGGCCTATCATTTCGTATATTCTTAACGTTATACTTTTATGGCTGCATAATTAGCTTTTCAGTACATTGCATTGCAGTATACAATTTTATATAAACAGTTATCATATCTCGCACCAGGCGAAATTACGCACTTTTATATTACGTGAGCAAGCCCACCTCTCAAATAGTATATTTACCTGTCGGTAGAGGGAGGCCTCAAATCTGCTGTCAGCACATCAAGTACAATCGCAAGTCGTTAAGGGAATCGTATATTAACCTGCTCCATCAGCGATGCTATTGATGACGTCAAATATTGCGCTGTAAAATTACAGATAATATTTTGTATCGTTTTAGAAACACATATCAGAAATGTTGGGCCATTTGTGCTTATAGAAACTTAGAAATGCAAGTTAAACAGTATGATAAGACCTAAAATTGTCAGTAATAATGTTAAACTATTAACAAATGGCGTACATTTATGAAACCGAAAGCCAAATGAGCAAAACATTGAATATTCAAATGCAATTAAGATACAGTTAGTTAGTTACTAACACTCCCCACATGGCAACCTTGGCCTTCGGGGTAACCTCACCCCACCCAGTGATGACCGGACCCATTTCTCAGGTGGAGGCACCCAGAGGGCGGTGTCCATTACCTCCGATGATAGGGTGATAGTGAAGATGGCGGTGAGGTGAGAGGACCTACAGTTTTTACCGTGGACTCCGAACCACGTTGGGCATAGCGGATACTTCACGTGTGCTAGACAGAGGTGAAGGCGTGGATAGGGCCGACTTAAAATCGCCAACCCCAGAGCCGGGAATCGAACTCGGGACCCTTAGAACGGGAGCCGCGAACGAAACCACCGCGCTACCCCGGCGCCCACAATTAAGATACATATTTCAATAAAATCACAAAATTCAACATTGCGACTCCCCATAAAATGGGTGGATCTTCACTGCTCTAATCTTCAGGGACATTTTGATAATAGGTTGGAATAGGTATTTAGTATTTATAGGAAATTTCTTTTTGAGTTCTTCTGTTCACAAGTACAGTGAGGCCGACATACACACACGGGAGAGGTACATTTTTCTATAAATACTTTGGGTTCGAACGACCCTTAAAAATTATTTTTGATATCAGAAGGTTTAGTATAATATGACAATTTACCAATTCTCTATGTAGCAGACAAATTAATAAACGAAACTAGGCAGAGGAACTAGTGTGAGTTGAACACATCATATCTTGCCGATAACGTTGCAGTAGCGGCGCTGTAAAGCTCCGCTACGGAACTGACAGTCTTTGCACTACGGGTTAAGCCGAGAAACCTCTATTCTCTCATAACCAGGGCATACTCCCAGGAGTGAGAATAAGGCCGCATCAACTGTAACTCCGGGAACAGTCTTTGTACCTCGAGGACGTCGAGTTCCTCTTCCTTCAATTATTTACCCGCTCTGTGTTTGCTTGAAGGTGGAGAAGGACTGCAAAGGGCTGCGGGAATGAAGAGCACATCCTGGGAGCACACAAGCCAAGTGAAACAAAGGAAGCGGTCTAAAGAGCAGAGGATATAGTCATAAATGCTCTAAAAGTAAGATAATTGTGTTTACTACTGGTGCCCTTCTACCGTCTGGTAGGTGCGTAGTTAACTGCTCCTTTTAAGCAAAGTGTTTATTCCAGATAACTGCATTTTCCAAAGTATGAGCTTTAATAGAACAAAAGGAGCTAATTTAAACATGGCACAAGATTTAAATAAAATTAAAGTGAAACGTTCATACAACACAGGCACTGAAAATAAGTTCGATAACGAACACGAAGAACTTATTTAAAATGTAAACCCCGTTTCATGACTGCGGTCTCCTTGATAAATATGCTGCCAGATGACCCAGTGGTGCATAAATAAGTCGTTTTTTCAGTATATGTTACACCAAATCCAACACTGGTTGACTAATAAATTAGGGGGCCTAATGAACGAATTATTTGAAGCGAGTTTCCAAGTATTAGAATTAAGAATTAGAATACGTCTGTTAACTTCTGACCTAACAGTATGTCTCAATCTTAACTCAAGAAACTGCAAAGTCTGTTTAGTTAACTCGTGTACAGGTCGGCCGCGTCGTTTGACGAACCCTTATAATCGTTTCACAACACCGGCCCTCCTTCTCCCAGTCCGTTCTGCAATGTTGCCACTTTTCTCGATACGTAATGGGTATCGTACGAGGTTTCCTCTAAATAAATTATCTTATGTCCATTACTGCGAAACCTCCTTAGTTTTGACATATATATCGCCAAGCTACAATTCTACTTGATTCCATAATAACCCTTATCTTATTCAAAGTGTGGTATTTGAAACCCAGCTCCTTTAGGAGGCCACGGAAAGTGCAGTGCCCATAAGGAGAATCACAAATTTCTTGTTAAATGTGCAACCAATTCGTCTAAGGTGGGAGCTCTCCCTTTTCCATAGAATCTATAAATTTCTCGGAGAATTAAATCGCATGCGAAATTATCTACTTTAAACAAACGTCTTCTTTTGTTTTCACACTTGATCAGCGTCTTTGGTATTCCTTTCTTCACAATATTTCTTACTGTATTTCTGTGAATACCCAGAATTTATCAGGTTCATTGCACGACCCTTTACCAAGATTATTTTTCAGCACATATTTATATATGTTCAAAACAAGCGCTTGAATTTTCCTAGAAAGAGTTCCCGTTATAACTTTGTTTATTGACGCTTTTCCAGTAACATAACTCGGCCCATTTATTCACACTATTGCCTTCACTTTGATTATTTTCACTTGACTGAAAGTTATCTACTACTTCATTTGCATTTACCACTGCATTTCCCTCCCACGGTCTCCACATCGTGACACACAACGGATTTTTGCACGTAATGAAAGAGATCAACTGGAAGTTGGAACTTTGGCAACTGAGACTCCACGTGGAGTAAACATGCGACTGTCATTTCCAGAAAATCAGGGTTGCTATTGGTCCTCAACAACAGTGTTCCATTTCTGAAGTGTGGAGACAGATTTATGACGGTCATTAGTGGGCGGCAGGTTCAGGTTCCTTTGAGTTCGAACTGTACACGCGTTGACTAGACAGACTTTAGTTACTGTAATATGTCTGTTAACTTTTGACATAACAGTATGTACGGTTTAAAATAATTCTTGTGAGGATGCGAAAAAAGCGGCCAAGAAAGGAATAGGAATTTTAGAAATATTCAATCTTTTATTAGGGGGAGCCAGAATGGCACTCTGGGGTGAAATTTCACAAAATGAGTTATTTCTGCAGATACTACAGAGTTCTCAATTCGAACACCCCTAAGCTTCGATTATCAGCGATGATGAGTCATGGCTGCGTCATTATGTTCCTTAAGCAAAACAAGCCAGCACAGTATGGAAATCGCCAGGTTCTCCAACTCCAAAAAAGGCAAAAGTTGTTTCATTCTGCAGGGAAAGTGATGGTGATCACATACTTTGACTGTAATGGAATGATTTACCAGCATACAGTTCCCCCTCACACTACTCTTACAGCAGCATACTACACGTCAGTATTGGCTACACTGAGGAAGTACATTGCAAAGAAACGACCAGAGCTTTCTCGGACTGGGTGACGACTTCATCATGTCAATGTACGGCCTCACTTCACATGCAGTTCCCCCTCACACTACTGTTACAGCAGCATACTACACGTCAGTATTGGCTACACTGAGGAAGTACATTGCAAAGAAACGATCAGAGCTTTCTCGGACTGGGCGGCGACTTCATCATGACAATGTACGGCCTCACGTCACATGCAGTTCCCCCTCACACTACTGTTACAGCAGCATACTACACGTCAGTATTGACTACACTGAGGAAGTACATTGCAAAGAAACGATCAGAGCTTTCTTGGACTGGGCGGCGACTTCATCATGACAATGTACGGCCTCACTTCACATGCAGTTCCCCCTCACACTACTGTTACAGCAGCATACTACACGTCAGTATTGGCTACACTGAGGAAGTACATTGCAAAGAAACGATCAGAGCTTTCTCGGACTGGGCGGCGACTTCATCATGACAATGTACGGCCTCACTTCACATGCAGTTCCCCCTCACACTACTGTTACAGCAGCATACTACACGTCAGTATTGACTACACTGAGGAAGCACATTACAAAGAAACGACCAGAGCTTTCTCGGACTGGGCGGCGACTTCATCATGACAATGTACGGCCTCACTTCACATGCAGTTCCCCCTCACACTACTGTTACGGCAGCATACTACACGTCAGTATTGGCTACACTGAGGAAGTACATTGCAAAGAAACGATCAGAGCTTTCTCGGACTGGGCGGCGACTTCATCATGACAATGTACGGCCCCACGTCACATGCAGTTCCCCCTCACACTACTGTTACAGCAGCATACTACACGTCAGTATTGGCTACACTGAGGAAGTACATTACAAAGAAACGACCAGAGCTTTCTCGGACTGGGTAGCGACTTCATCAAGACAATATACGACCTCTCGTCACATGCAGTTCCCCCTTACACTACTGTTACAGCAGCATACTACACGTCAGTATTGGCTACACTGAGGAAGTACATTACAAAGAAACGACCAGAGCTTTCTCGGACTGGGTGTTGACTTCATTATGACGATGCACGGGCTCATGTCGCAAATCAAGTCATGCAGTTTCTGCCTCGATTCAACATTACCTGTGTACCACATCCACCTTATGGCCCCATTCTTGCACCCTGTGACTTTTTTATTCCCACCACTAAAGGCAAAGCTTAGGGGTATTCGATTAACAACTCTGAAGTAATACTCAAGAAAAGTGAGGCGATTCTCAAGGACCTGACAAAAAATTGTCTGTAGCACGTCTTCAAGGACTGGTAGAGACGCTATAAAAGCTGCATTGATGTAGGAGGGGCTACTTTGAAAAATATCATGTAAAACTTGAATTGCAGTAATAAACTTCTGAGAAATATATCAGTCTCAATCTCTGTTGATCAGCGCTATTAATAAAACTATTTCTGCAAAAATTTTATCCGATTATTGTCAACTAGATAAAAGAATTCTAGGAAGATTTCTAAGAATCTTGTTTTAAAGTTGCTAAATAAAGTTAATATAACAAACTGTATTTCGTAAAGTTTCTTGAGTTATTTAATGTTGAAAATACAAGGGCTGTTCAATAAAGAATAATCACATTTTTTTGATAACGTACCTTTACTCATCCTCATAATTTTGATTGTCCTTCGCAAAATAGTCTCCCCTGAATGCGATGTACTTGTTCCAGTGTTTCTGCCAGTCTTCAAAGACATGCTGGAGACCATTTTCGAGAGATCCTTCAAAATCTCCTCCGCAGCCTTCACCACTACTTCTGATGATGGATAATGCCTCTCTCGAAGGCGCTTCTTTAAGTTAGGGAATAGAAAAGGTTACATGGGTCCACATACGGACTATAGGGACTGTGAGGGATGTACTTCACGTTGGTTTTTGCAACAATTCAGCAACAACATTGACAATATGCAGCCGCGCATTATCGTGGTGCAGCAACCAGCCTGCTTCACGGAAATGTGGTATTTGTGCCTGATATGGACTTGTAAAGTTTTCAGGACATCCCTGTAGTATTGTCCAATTACTGATGTCTGTGCAGGTACAACATGCTGATAAACCATTCCATGAATATCAAAGAATGAGATGACCATAACTTTCCCAGCAGAACCAACCACATTTGTTCCTTGGGGTGTTGATGATGAAGGAGATTTCCACACTGAGCTTTGCTGTTTGCTCTCAGAATCAAAATTATGTAGCCAAGTTTCATTAGCAGTGATTACGTGTGAAAGAAACTCCAGATCTTCCTCTGACATCAACTTTAACTGCACGCAAGCCTGCATGCGAATTTCCTTTTGTTCGGAAATCAACAGTCTTGGAACCCATCGCGTACAAACACGTCTCATGTGTAATGTTTCTGTCACCAACGTGTGGATGGCAGCCAGTAAAATGTTTAGTATTTCAGAAAGTGATCTTAAGGTATTTCGTCGATCCTCCCTCACAATGGCAGCAGCAGTGTTGATGTTTTCTTCCGTAAGAGCAGTAATGGAGCAACGGGTCTATCTTCCTTTGAAATTGATTGTCTTCCCTCTTTAAACATTTTAACGCGGCTTCGAACTGTACTGTAGGGAAGAACAGACTCTCCATAGGCCTCTTGTAACATTGTATACGCCTCAACTGAAGATTTGTTGAGACGAAGGAAATTCAAAGCCGCATATTGTTTCTCGCTTGTTACCTCCATTGCAGGGGTAGGCGATACTGAACATGTCTGAACTTGCCTGGTTCTCACAGGCGGGAACCAGGAGCACCAACGATGAAACTACTACGGTGTGTTTGTTTCACATTAAGCTAACTGAATATAATAAGATTAAATTTTAGTGTGAAAAATTATGACCATTCATTCTTTATTGAACAGCTCTTGTAACATAAATTGCTTATATTTCCTTATTTCAGTGTATCCATTGCTGTAACATTCAGATCCGAGGACAGAATGCGATGTAGTGACCCTAATATGATGACATTGTTCAAGTTCCAGCTGTGCTGTGTATACATGTTAAATTCATATCGCTGTTGGGGTACAGTGTGCTAATTATTCTGTCGCCGGGACTCCTACCCTGTTGGGCTGGGAGCTTAGTGTGGTCCTTAGGGAGTTAAAGTTAGCATGATTGTGGTCAGAGCGCTCTATGTTATTGTAATGCAAGCTCAGCGTGTGTTAACCCTATTTAGCTTACACGAAGTCTAAAGCCTTATGATGGCTTAAACGTTGAGGAATTCGTTTACTAGATGATAGGAGCGGAGAAACAGTTGTTCACTTTGAAATAAGTGCTTATTGACTTATCATTTCGTATATTCTCCATGATATACTTTTATGGCTGCATAATTAGCTTTTCAGTACCTTGCATTGCAGTATATAGCTTCCTTTTTTAAAAAGAAAAGCAGTTATCGTATCTAGGCACCAGGCGAAATTACGCACCTTTATGTTACACGGGCAGAACCCTCTCTCAAACAGTATATTTATCTGTCGGTAGAGAGAGACCTCAAAGCTGCAGTCAGCACATCAAATACCATCACAATCCGCTAGGGGAATCGTATATAAACTCTCTCGGATAGCGATACTATTGATGACGTCAAATTTTGCGCGGTAAAAATCACATATAAAAATAAGTACTATGTAGAGTTCTAAGTAGCACAAATTCACGTAATTGATTTATTGTTGGCTGAGTCTACTGGTCCGCCTAATTACCTTTACCACTCTGACACAATACTTCTTTTCCTCATCAGTTAAATTCTCCTTCCTAATAACTTCTTGTTCAATGGCAAACTGTAACACATCTTAAATTAATTAGGAGTCGATTAATGACACAAACCAACACTTACTTTTAAATTTTCCCGGAACCGTTAATAGTTTAGCACACAGACTGGTCAACATCCCTCTCAGAGCAGAAGAATACAAAATAGAATACAACAAAATAATTGAAATAGCACAAACAAATAACTTTCCCAAATCACTAGTAGACAAAAAAGTGAACTTAGCAAAAAAGAAGAAACTACTAAAGGAAACCACAACCCTCTCAGCTACAGAAACAAAAATGATCTTCAAAAAATTCACTTACCATCCATGGGCCTTTGATAAATTCAAAAAATACTTCAAAAAACAAAACATTCAACTAGCTCCAGTGAACCATTTCTCCTTAAAAAACCCAATTTGCTCAAACATCAAAGATGCCATTCCATCTAACAAAAAATCTGGTATATATCAAATTGAATGCTGCGACTGTAGTCAAATTTATATTGGAAAAACCAACAGAAATTTAGAAACAAGAGCAAAGGAACACTTTAGGAACATAAAATACAAACAATTAGAAAAATCAGCAGTTGCCACGCATTTTTGGGAAAAAAACCACAACATAAATCCAGAACCAAAATTACTAAAACATACAACAGGAAAAGAAGAACTGTCCACATGGGAACATATCTTTATTTCAAAAAATAGGAACAAAGTATTCAATTTCGACATCCCCCAAAAAGATTTGTTCAGCAAGTTCCTCGAACCGCCACCAGAGGAGACCGATGACAAAATATTGCCAGCTACACCAATGAGAACCTGTTGATGTCCGGCTGAAGATAGAGGGAAGGCCTCAGAAACTAGTTCCGGGAAAATTTAAAAGTAAGTGTTGTTTTGTGTCATTAATCGACTCCCAATTAATTTAATTTATACAACAACTCTGTTTTCAACACTTCCATGAAAGGATTTGTAACACATCTGTTAATATGCATTATTTAATGCAATTCAATATTTCAAAATTAGAGTTAGAAGTTCCAGTCATAGATGTCACTTTTCACATAGATTTTCGTTTCCAGTTTAACAAAGTTATTTTCCAGTAAAAGATGTTACTTATGCGCAATCTATATAAAGAATTCAAATGGACAAAAATATATTTTGAATTGAAAAAACGTTAGAATTATCAACTTTTACTCTACCCTCGCTTGTATTAATCCTCTTTCATTTACCCCCGTTTATCATTGTCCCCTATAATACGTCCTTTAATACAGGACAATATTTCACTGTGAAGTAAAGTCCTACCGTACACAACGTTATTACCGAGACCGTAGGGGGGCCAGAAGAGAGAGAAATTCAGGAAGCAGTAAATTCTCATTAATTACTCGCAAAGAAAACGAGAACAAAGCTGAAAAGCCGAGGAGAGGGTGATAAACACCGAGAACAACAAATAAAAGTGAACGTGAGGGGATGATTAAGCAGAAAGGCAGAGAAACTGAGAAAGATATTCCACGCAGGAAGTCCCTCGACTAATGGCCCTAGCTTTAGCCGAAATGATACAGCTATTACTGGAGACACTTAGCAACGTGCATGAGTACAATATCCTATATACCGGTTAGGCACAGCTCGAGCACATGGCCACAAATTAAGGAACCAATTCTATCTAGCTTTCCTCATTAAGGTAGGGATATGCGAATTTTGTGGAGATGAAGAGAGCACTGTTCATTACATGATAGAATGTAAGGAGTTAACAAATTACAGGAGTAAAATATGCGATAAGAAATGTGACAGTGTAAGCAAAGAGGTATTGGCGGTGCGCATGCTAACAGGGATGGGTGAAAAGAAAAATAGATGTATAGTAAGGACGATAGTTCTGTGCCGGTGACCAACTTTCTTCGCGCACTGGAGAGAGTCTTTCATCTTTTGCTAGCGCTAGAAGATCGAAGACAATGCAGCAAAGCCATATTTCACAGACTCGACTTTAATAAAACGCATAGCTTAAGATATACGAGTCATGTTTTCTAAGTTAGTGCCGTTTTGGAATTAAAAAAGACGTGCATAGATATCGCAATAATTTTATTTTTACATGAAAGCCTGTAGGTTAATCTACTTTCCTACATAATTTCCGTGAATATTGAGGCACTTGTCATAACGTGGCACCAGTTTTTGAATACCCTCCTCATAAAATTCTGCCGCCTGACGTGTTAACCACTGTATCATAACTGTTTTGACTTCCTTATCGTCTTGAAGACGCTGATCGCCCATATGTTTCTTCAAGTGCAGGAACAAATGGTAGTCGCTGGGCGCCAGATCACGGCTGTATGGAGGATGATCTAGAGTTTCCAATTGAAAAGATTTGATGAGATCTTTGGTCCGATTAGCCACAACTGGACGGTCATTGTCATGCAGCAAAACGATACCCTTACTCAACTTGCCACGTCTTTTGTTCTGGGTTGCACGGCGCAGATTGTTCAATGTCTCACAAAAAGACGCTGCATTGATTGTCTCATTACGAGACAGAAACTCCACTAGCAATACTCCTTTTCTGTGCTACACCAAAGACACTCCCGAGCACGCTGTTTTCAAGTGCGTCAAATACACCGACCTAGTAGATGAAGGAAAACAGAAACTAACCGACAAAACCGCAGCAGCAATACTCAGAAACAGAAATGACACAAAAATTCTATGCAGAATAACAGACAACATCTCACGCCGAGCCATTACAATCCCAAGGACAAGACCGAGACCCAATCCAACTCAGGACACAGACAGACCAATCAGGCGTTCAACCCGACTAGCAGCACCAGCCATTGCAGTACCCATCCGAAGACCACAGCCCCTGAGGACCCAACAGCTCTCCAGAAGGAAGTACTTCTGGACCACCAGAAACAGTATATAACTACCAATTGTGACTGTAAATATGTATATAAATTCAAATTGTATCCTAGCTTTTAAGTATATAATCACATAAATTTGTTAAAGTTTAAGTTCAAACCATATTGTAATGTTTAACAACCTATATCACAATGTTCCTGCAAAATTGTAATCACAAACAAACCAAAAAAAAATGGTACGTAGTGTAGTTCTAGTATATAAGTCTAAGTTCTAGTATGTAAGTTTTCTCTGTAAAAACAAATGATCAAACAATGTAAATGCAAAATGTAAAAGAAATTAAAAATAAAGAACATGTGCCCCGGTTTAGACTCTAGATGCCGGGGTAATAGAGTGCAGAGGTTATTTTTTTTTTTTATTTTTTTATTTTTTTTTTTATTTTTTTTTTTTTTTGTCCCAAAAATACTGTGCACATGATATTCCGGGCAGAAATTGTTTGCTTAAACTTCAGTTTTGTGGGTGATGATGAATGTCTCCAATCTATCGATTATTGTTTCGATTCTGGTGTGACGTAGGCCACCCATGTTTCGTCACCAGTAACAATTTGGTCTAAAAAATCTTCACTTTCATTGTGGTAACGCTCAAGGAAAGTCAATGCGCTACCTAAACGTTGGGTTTTGTGCAAATCCGTCAAAATTTTCGGAACCCAACGTGAACACAATTTCCGGTACTTCGAGTTCTCGGTCACAATGCGATACAAAACACTACGAGAATATTGAGGAAAATAGTCGACAATGATGAAATTGTAAAGCGTCTGTTTTCTCTCACCTTTTCGTCCACTTTCTGCACCAAATCTTCAGTAACGACCGAAGGACGCCTACTCCGTTCTTCATCATGCACATTTGTGCGGCCATCTTTAAATGCTCTCACCCATTTCCTTACCATTCCATCACTCATAATGTTTTGTCCGTAAACTTGACAGATCTCACGATGAATATCGATCGATTTTACGCCTTTAGCATTAAGAAATCGTATAACAGCCCGTACTTCACAATCGGTGGGACTCACGATTGTCGGAGACATCTTAAACACTCAGTAACCAACGTATACAATGAAGAATCAGACTTTAATGGCGTCAGTGCGTAGACAAGAGGTTAGGTAACCAGCGCGCATGCGCGGAATGCCGACCGTAGTGCTGCGGCGGCGGAATGGCAAAACGGTACTGACTTAAAACACATGCCTCTTATGAGCACTTCCTCATTTTAGCCACTTCTTTACTTCTTTGCTTTTACAAATGTTTTAGTTTACAGGAAAATAGAAATCTCCGGTGATGCCTTTGTGGCTTATAGCGCATGGAAGTGAGTTAGCTGATTCTCGTATGAAGATATGCTTCATCTTCATAGATAACCGACCTTCCTTTGTCTCTAAACCTTTTTATGTCACGTAAATATGACACGCGCCAATTTCTCATAAAGCATTCCTATAACAAGCCATTGTTGTTCCTTGTTTTCTTCCACTTAAGACCTATGCCACATAAGATAGTCTATAAACTAGTGCTTCCCCCTTTAATGTTAATGGAATCTTGATGTTTCAGGAGCCCCAAATTTTGACAGTGGATACAGTCTTCCCCTGAATATACAAATTATAACTTTTTTGGCGAATTACACACCTATCAAATTCATCAATGACTGGTTGTTTCTGGTACACGATGTAATTTCCAGATGTTTCAAAGGAGATCAACTGTGCCTCACATTTCTCCCCTTCTTTAATTACTTTACGAAATTTTCTCTCAGATACTTGTGATGCTGCACTCATCCACCCTTGCAGTTTATTAGCATATCGCCAGAAACTGCTTCCCGTTTCAGAATAGATTGCCATTATTAATAACTTCGCGGTTTGGCTGTGAGGTGTTTTTCCACTAAGTTTGCTTTGAATTGGAGGCATTTTAATCAAAATAAGAAAAATAAATGCACAAACACATACACAAAGAAAATTCATGCCAGAGGATCTACTCCCATAAGTCGTGGACCCGTAGGACCAAGGATCCGGGCCTTTTTCTACCAGGGAGTTACCGAGCAGTCCCGAAAGGGCACCCGGCGCCTCCGAGGCTCTTTCCATAGGGCAAGACCAGGAAACTAACAAGCCCCCCCCCCATCTGGTCCTGTGGACTCAAGACGGGATGGATGTGGATACGCCACTTACGCGCGCCAACTCCAAAATGGGAAGGCTACCGATATGACCTCGGTGGCGTGGCCTGATGATCTAGCACACCATCTACTAGCTATGCTGGCTACTACGCGGGAATATTAATAGCTTCCCTCAACCCCGTCCGGAGAGGTACCCGATCTCCCACGGGTATCGGGAACCACTGCATCCTCGAGTCGAACCCAATCCGAACAACTCCCTATAAGGGAGGGACTGGAATTTTCGGCCCGAGGTTCCTCTAGTACCGTCAGAGGTACCAGGAGTGCTAGGGATCCGCAGCGCCAGCACCACGGCAGCTGAAGGGGACGGATCCCCACCCCTACGGGGATACACAGACAGTTTAGCCCAGAGGTTCTACTCCCATTAGTCCTGAACCCGTAGGAACTGGACCCGGCCTCCTTCAACCAGGGAGTATCCGAGCTGTCCCAAAGGGCGCTCGACGTCCTCCGTGGGGCTTTCCATAGGGCAAGACCTAGAGACTAACAAGCCCCCCATCTGGTCCTATGGACTCAAGACGGGATGGAAGGGGATACGCCATTTACGCGCGTCAACACTCAAGGTGAAGACTACCGAGAAACCTCGGTGGGGCCGCCTGGTGATCTAGCACACTTTCTACTAGCTTTGCAGGCTAGTACGCGGGAATATTAATGGCTTCCCTCAACCCCGTCCGGAGAAGTACCCGATCTCCCACGGGTATCGGGAACCCCTGACCCCTAGAGTCCAACCCAATCCGAACAACTCCCTATCAGGGAGGGCCTCGAATGTTCGGCCCGATGTTCCTCTAATAGCGTCAGAGGTACCACGAGTGCTAGGGTTCCGCAGCGGCCGCACCACGGCAGCTGAAGGGGACGGATACCACCCCCACGGGGATACACAAAGACATTAAATGTGAGGATCTACTCCCATTAGCTCTGGTCCCGTAGGACCTGAACCCGGGCCTCTCGGGTATATTTACCGTAGGACAGTACCTATTGTATAAACTGCCCCCCCCCCCCCGCCTGCACACGGCAGACAGGACGGAAGTGGATACGCCACTTAAGCGCCGACCCTTAATGAACCAGCTACCAAAAACCTTGGTTGGGCCGCCAGTGTCTAGCTCACCAGCTACTAGCTCTGCAGGCTAGTACCCGGGACTTATGAGGCAACCCTCTACCACCTCCGGGCGGCCAGTAGCCTGGCCGGAGGTACCCAATTGCCCGTGGGTGGTGGGAACACACTGCCCCCCTCGAGTCCAACCCAATCCAAACAGCTCCCAGAGGGAGGGGCTCGGCATGTTCGGCCCGAGGTTCCTCTAGTAACGTCAGAAGTACCACGAGTGCTAGGGGTCCGCAGCGCCCAAACGCTAATCACTAGTGCGCATAATAATCACAATTTCTAAAACTTTAGAATCTTCACGTGGCGGCACCGAAGCGTTAGAAGTTACCCGGTCAAACCTATCCACAATACTGGCCATTTCCGTTTACTGTGCATGACCGAGAGTATAGGCTCAGCAACTGGATTCTAAACGACTGCGCACATGGTCTCCACCGGCAAAGAACCATCGTCCGCACTGTATAGGAGAATTCTTATATAAGTTAAGAGAAAAGTGGATTAGGGTAAAAGAAGCGAAAGTCAAGAAGAAATAACAGCAAGCTGCTCAGGAAAACCAAAGACTTATAGCCAGCGGACCTGAGTCAGCGAGTAAATCTTAGGTCAGCAATTTCATGTGTTTGTACAGAATGTATAATAGTGATGATAAATTTATTGTATTGAAATTGCAATGGAAACGGTAGAAATAAATATCAAGTATCATCTTTCCTCATTAATTGTTGTAGCAATAATATTCAATTATTAAAGTACCTTACAAGGCAGATGTGGGAGGGCTGATCAACAAAGGCTAAGACTGATTTTTTCCTGTAGCTTCCGTGATAGTTTCGTATCTGTAAAATAAATATTTGAAAAGAGCAGGTTTTTATGTATAATGTTGGTAGACGTCAGCACTCTCGTATTGGCAGGTTGGTAGTAATGCTCTATTTTGTAGACCCTAGGTGCATTTCGCATACAAGACAATGGAGGTAACGCGAGAGCGCCAGTACAGCGCGATAAAATTCTGTTTACGTTCAAACCATACAGCCAACGAAACTTACGAAAAGTTGAAGCAACCGTACAGTGACGAGGTAACAGTGTTTAAGCGGTTTAATGACTTCAACGAAGGCCGATTTTTCAGTGTTAAGCAAGGTGGGCCTGGTGTTTTGGCTTCCGCTGTGACTGAAGTCAATATCAACACAGCTACTGTGATTGTCTGAGAGGATCGGCGTATAACATTACGTAACCTCAGTGAAGTGTTGAGAATTTCATACGGCAGTGTGTTTACAATTATGCACGACCATCTCCATATGACCTGAGTTTGTGCTCGTTGGGTGCCACGTCTGTTGACGCGAATAGAGACAAGCCGTGAGGTGCTGCGTCTCTTTGCTGATGGAGGGGATGCATTCTTTAAATCGATTATCATGAAGAGTCATGGCTGCATCATTATGATCCTGAAGGAAAACAAGCCAGCACAGTGTGGAAATCACCAGGTTTTCCAACAGCAAAAAAGACAAAAGTGGTTCCGTTATCAGGGAAAGTGATGTAATGTAATGATTTACCAGCATGCAGTTCCCCCTGACACTACTGTTACAGCAGCATACTACACGTCAGTATTGGGTACACTGAGAAAGTACATTGCACAGAAACGACCAGAGCTTTCTCGGACTGGGTGACGACTTCATCATGACAATGCACGACCTCACGTCACATGCAGTTCCCCCTCACACTACTGTTACAGCAGCATACTACACGTCAGTATTGGCTACACTGAGGAAGCACATTACAAAGAAACGACCAGAGCTTTCTCGGACTGGGTGACGACTTCATCATGACAATGTACGGCCTCACGTCACATGCAGTTGCCCCTCACACTACTGTTACATCAGCATACTACACGTCAGTATTGGCTACACTGAGAAAGTACATTGCACAGAAACGACCAGAGCTTTCTCGGACTGGGTGACGACTTCATCATGACAATGCACGACCTCACGTCACATGCAGTTCCCCCTCACACAACTGTTACAGCAGCATACTACACGTCAGTATTGGCTACACTGAGGAAGCACATTACAAAGAAACGACCAGAGCTTCCTCGGACTGGATGACGACTTCATCATGACAATATACGGCCTCACGTCACATGCAGTTCCCCCTCACACTACTGTTACAGCAGCATAATACACGTCAGTATTGGCTACACTGAGGAAGCACATTACAAAGAAACGACCAGAGTTTTCTCGGACTGGGTGACGACTTCATCATGACAATGTACGACCTCACGTCACATGCAGTTCCCCCTCACACTACTGTTACAGCAGCATAATACACGTCAGTTTTGGCTACACTGAGGAAGCACATTACAAAGAAACGACCAGAGCTTTCTCGGACTGGGTGACGACTTCATTATGACAATGCACGACCTCATGTCACATGCAGTTCCCCCTGACACTACTGTTACAGCAGCATACTACACGTCAGTATTGGCTACACTGAGGAAGCACATTGCACAGAAACGACCAGAGCTTTCTCGGACTGGGTGGCGACTTCATCATGACAATGCACGGCCTCACGTCACATGCAGTTCCCCCTCAGACTAGTGTTACAGCAGCATACTACACGTCAGTATTGGCTACACTGAGGAAGCACATTACAAAGAAACGACCAGAGCTTTCTCGGACTGGGTGACGACTTCATCATGACAATGCACGACCTCACGTCACATGCAGTTCCCCCTCACACAACTGTTACAGCAGCATACTACACGTCAGTATTGGCTACACTGAGGAAGCACATTACAAAGAAACGACCAGAGCTTACTCGGACTGGGTGACGACTTCATCATGACAATATGCGGCCTCACGACACATGCAGTTCCCCCTCACACTACTGTTACAGCAGCACACTACACGTCAGTATTGGCTACACTGAGGAAGCACATTACAAAGAAACGACCAGAGCTTTCTCGGACTGGGTGACGACTTCATCATGACAATGTACGGCCTCACGTCACATGCAGTTGCCCCTCACACTACTGTTACAGCAGTATACTACACGTCAGTATTGACTACACTGAGGAAGCACATTACAAAGAAACGACCAGAGCTTCCTCGGTCTGGGTGGCGACTTCATCATGACAATGCACGGCCTCACGTCACATGCAGTTCCCCCTCAGACTAGTGTTACAGCAGCATACTACACGTCAGTATTGGCTACACTGAGGAAGCACATTACAAAGAAACGACCAGAGCTTTCTCGGACTGGGTGACGACTTCATCATGACAATGCACGACCTCACGTCACATGCAGTTCCCCCTCACACAACTGTTACAGCAGCATACTACACGTCAGTATTGGCTACACTGAGGAAGCACATTACAAAGAAACGACCAGAGCTTACTCGGACTGGGTGACGACTTCATCATGACAATATGCGGCCTCACGACACATGCAGTTCCCCCTCACACTACTGTTACAGCAGCACACTACACGTCAGTATTGGCTACACTGAGGAAGCACATTACAAAGAAACGACCAGAGCTTTCTCGGACTGGGTGACGACTTCATCATGACAATGTACGGCCTCACGTCACATGCAGTTGCCCCTCACACTACTGTTACAGCAGTATACTACACGTCAGTATTGACTACACTGAGGAAGCACATTACAAAGAAACGACCAGAGCTTCCTCGGTCTGGGTGGCGACTTCATCATGACAATGTACGGCCTCACGTCGCAAATCAAGTCATGTAGTTTCTGGCTCGATTCAACATTACCTGTGTACCACATGCACTTTATAGCTCCGATCTTGCACCCTGTGACTTTTTTTATTCCCATCACTAAAGGCAAAGCTTAGGGGTATTCGATTTGAGAACTCTGATCAGTGCTCAAGAAAAGTGAGGCGATTCTCGAGGACCTGACAAACAGTGGTCTGCAGCACGTGTTCAAGGACTGGCAGAGACGCTATAAAAAGTACATTTAAGTAGGAGGGGACTACTTTCAAAAAGATCATGTAAACCTTGAATTGTAGTAATAAACATGTGAAAAAACATCGGTCTCCGTCTTTGTTGATCAGCCCTCGTAGGTTAAACTCAAAGGTGGACATCTCACGAAGAGCGATATACGAAAATTTATTGTGACTAATACCATATAAGGAAACAATGAAGTGACGGAAACACAGGAAGCTACAGGTTTTACGCAGGCAGGGCACAGAGACGCATAGACGTACCTAACAGTTCCAGCCCGGAAGAGCCGTCCCAATGTTCGAGCTTCCAAAGACCCTACGCAACTACCAATCAGTCCTCTTATATTCATAGAAAGTACGGTTCCCTTTGAGCATGTATGCCAGTCCTCTGTATGGCACCACCGTAAAGCTGACAGATAAGGAAACAGAATGGAAGGGGTAAAAGTAAAAAAGAAAAAAAGCCGGTAGGTGGGAAACTACTTCAGCATTCGGCGTCAAACCAGTGAATACTACGACTGAGCCAAAATCAAAGTGTGAGTTCTCGGGAGTTCAATGTAACACCTCCCAACTGGAATCCTCATATGTTACCTTGGAGCTATTTGACTCGGTTTAAACTTTTCACTGCTATTTTTCAGAAAACTTAGTCATCCTCATAATTTTGATGATCCTTCTCAAAATAGTCTCCCCTGAATGCGATGCACTTGTCCCAGCGTTTGTACCAGTCTTCAAAGATATGCTGGAAACCATTTTTTGAGAGATCCTTCAAAATTGCCTCCGAAGCCTTCACCACTGCTCCTGATCATAGATAATGCCTCCCACGAAGGCTTTTCTTCAAGTTAGGGAATAGTAAAAGCTCACATGGGGCTAAATACGGACTATAGGGAGGGTGAGGGATGTACTACACATTGAGTTTTGGAACATATTCAGCAACGACATTGGCAATGTGCGGCCGCGCATTATCGTGATGCAGCATCCAGCCTGCTTCACGGAAATGTGGTCTTTTGCGCCTGATATGGACTTGCAATTTTTTCAGCATATTCCTGTAGTATTTTCCAGTTACTGATGTGTGTGCAGGTTACATGCTGATAAACCATTCCATGAATATCAAACAATGTGATGACCATAACTTTCCCAGCAGAAGCAACCACTTTTGCTTTTTGGAGCTTGGTGATGAAGGAGATTTCCACACTGAGCTTTGCTGTTTTCTCTCAGGATGAAAATGATGTAGCCAAGTTTCATCAGTAGTGATTACGTTTGAAAGAAAGTCCGGGTCTTCTTCTAACATCAACTCTAACTGCATGCAGACCTGCATGCGAATGTCCTTTTGTTCGGGAATCAACAGTCTTGGAACCCATCGCGCACAAACACGTCTCATGTGTAATGTTTCTGTCACCAACGTGTGGGGGGCAGCCAATGAAATGTTTAGTATTTCAGAAAGTGATCTTAAGGTAATTTGTCGATCCTCTCTCACAATGGCAGCAGCAGTGTTGATGTTTTCTTCCGTAAGAGCAGTAACTGGAGCACCGGATCCACCTTCCTTTGAAATTGATTGTCTCCCTTCTTTAAACATTTTAAACCACCTTCGAGCTGTGCTATAGGGAAGAACAGACTCTCCATAGGCCTCCTGTAACATTGTATAGGCTTCAACTGAAGATTTGTTGAGACGAAAGCAGAATTTCAAACCCACATATTCTTCCTCGCGTGTTACCTCCATTGCAGTGGTAGGCGACACTGAAAATGTCTGAACTTGCCTGGTTCTCACAGGCGGGAACCAGGAGTACCAACAATTAAACCACTACGGCGTGTTTGTTTCACATTAAGCTTAGAATATAATAAGTTTAAATTTTAGTGCGAACAATTATGATCATTCATTATTGAACAGCCCCCGTAATAATATACCTATAATCTCATGGAAAACTGTTGTAAAGAATATATAAACTCGAAGGGCCCAAATGACCTAGTTGTCGACGGGCCCTAAAACAGCACACACTCACTCACTCACTCACTATAAACTCGACATAAAGTATGTAGATATTTCCAAGTAATCCAGGTTCTAATAACTTTTACTTTTAAAATAAATGTTCGGAAGGGTATGCAACACACTACACAGGTTTGCCCCCACGAGTCACTAATATCATGCACTTGTTTGTCTTGGTTTATATACTTTTGTGCGTTATTTTAGTACTTGTAAAATTAAAATATCAAATATATTATTTTATTGGTGTCCGACAGTGGTCAAGTACCCTGACGGGTTTTTTCTGTGGTTTTTCCTCAGTTTCTTATGGTGAATCCGGGGTAATAGATCAAAAGTTCCACAGACTTAACTAACATAATTGTTGACTTTAGATCTTTTTCTGCAAAATTTATTTGTGACTGAACCATTGATCTCCGAGATATGTACGAGCGTGGGTCAAAAAGTAATGCCTCCTATTTTTTTTTTCCTTAAACAAGTAAGTTAGGTGAAAACTTTCAATTTGGCACAATTCCTCAAACCTTCTTCTCCAACACCCTGCAGTGGTAACTTCCTAAGTCAACAGGTGGTAGCACTGCATCCTCTTGCAAAATGGCTGACATCGACATTCATATTAGACAGCGTTCTGTGATTGAATTTTTGACTGCGGAAGGTGAAACGCCAATACGCATTCACGAAAAGCTAAAAAAAATATGTGTGGTGATGCAACGATGGATGTCAGTACTGTTAGACGGTGGGTTCGTCGCTGTAACGAAGCTGAAGGTCAAACACCATTGGCAGATGAAAAGCGAAGCGCCAGAGCGGTAACTGCAGTGACTCCATGCAACATTCAGCGAGTCGGTGACATCATTATGGTGATCGCCGGGTAACAACAGGTGAATTGTGTCGCATTACCTCCCTCAGCAAGGGCAGTGTGATAACGATTATTCAACAAATGGGTTACTCAAAAGTTTGTTCACGTTGAGTACCAAGAATATTAACCGCCCTAAACAAAGAAACAAGGAAAATAGCCTCCGAACACTTGCAGCGCTTCAATTTGGAGGGAGGAGAGTTTCTGGAAAAAACTGTTACTGGAGACGAAACGTGGGTTCATTTTTTTTTTTTTTTTTTTTTTTTTTTTTTTTTTTTTTTTTTTTTTGAACCTGAATGAAAGAGGCAGTCAACGGAATGGTATCACACAACGTCACCGAAGAAAACAAAATTCTAAACTCAGCGGTCGGCAGGGAAAGTTACGGCGACAGTGTTTTGGGATGCAGAGGGTGTGCTTGTGATTGATTTTTGGAGCAGGCGTGCACAATAAATTCTGTCAAATACGACAGAACTCTCAAAAAGCTGAAAGCACGTCTTCGCCGAGTTCGCAAAACAAAAACTATGGCGGATGTTCTTCTTTTGCATGACAATGCAACACCATACACCAGCCGTTATACCACTGCAGAAATTGAGAAATTGGGATGGCAAGTCTTACCTCACCCCCCATATAGCCCTGACCTGTCACCATCAGACTTCCATCTGTTCGGGCCACTAAAGTAAGCTGATCGTGGGATTCATTTTGAAGATGAGGAGGCTGTGAAAACGTCCGTGCGTCAATGGCTTAGTCCAGTGTTTTACCACACTGGAATACATGCCCTAGTTAAAAGGTGGACCAAAACTGGAAAAGGACGGAGATTATATTGAATAGTGACAAATTAATCGTCAGTGTTGTAGTTTTCGAGCTATGTAAATTGGATTCAATTTTCTTGTCAATTAAAAGTGAAAAAAGTAGGAGGCATTACTTTTGACCAACCCTCGTACGAAGATCACTGTTCAAGTATTTGCGGGGATCTTACAGAGATTGGTCTTTTAATGGGACTGCAAAGTGTATTTAACAAATGTCCGTGTTTCCTCTGTCTATGGGACAGTCGTGATAGTGAAAAGTACCATAAAGTTAAGGAGTAGATAGCAAGAGACCCACAGAAGGTGTTTGTTCCACCTTTACACATTAAATTAGGACTGATGAAGGACTTCGTGAAGGCCAAGGACAACAACGGTGAGGGTTTCAAACATCTTAGAACTGTTTTCCATGGTCTGAGTGACGCCACATTAAAAGAAGGAATATTCATTGAACCTCAAATCATAAAAGTGATCAGTGACAAAAATTTTGATACAAAATTAAAAGCAAAGGAACTTGCAGCATGGAGTTCATTTAAAGGTGTTCAGAGCTTCCTTGGTAATCAAAAAGAAGCAAACTATAAACAGCTGGTACAGAGTCGTCTTCAAACATCAGCAATTGGGGCGTAGGTTGTCTCCCAAAATTCACTTTCTAGATTCCCATTTGGAGTCTTTTATCGGCAAATTTAGGTGCAATAAGTGACGATCAAGGTGAAGGTTTTCATTAAAACATATTGCAAATGTAACAATGTAATAAAGACAGATGAGTGAGTACTGCTTATTTCTAATAAGAGAGGATATGACAACACATAAAATGATCATTCCCTTGAACCACATAAATGTGAATGGCCAATTTATTTTAATCAACATATTTTCCACTAAAATAAACAAACATATTAACAGAATTTGAGAACTTTTCACGATTTATTTGTTAGACTAAATTCCTGAAACTGCTGAGTTAATATTGATTTACAATTTATCATAATAGAAATTGCAAACGGTACTAGAGTAACACACAAAACTGATAGGGGTTTCGAATTCAGCGCAACGAATTCATTAAGATTCAGCTTCTTCCATCTCTACCAGTTTTTTGAAGTTCAAATTTGTAGATTAGTGTCATTATTGCTCCAGGCATTTTACTGTAAGTTCTGCATCACTTCACAGAAAAAGGACACACATCCTGCATAATTTGAAGTATAGTGTTAATCTTTAGCCCAGTTTTAGATAATGTCCTACTTTTCAAACTGCCGATGCAATTAAATATGGAAGTGTTGAGTTCTCAAATCATGCTGCCTCTTCCTTCGTTAGTATATCAGGTTCGTTTTCTCTATTTGTGTTCCAAACAACTTTATGTTTCTTCTCACTTTCTTCTCGGGCAGCAAGCCAGATGAAAAGATGATTAGATATCAACGTTTCGGGAGTGTACATCTCTCCCATCATCAGGATATTTATAAAATGTTATAACCTCAAAATGAAATACTGGATATAACACAACTATAAACAAAGACAATCAAAATTCGCATTAATGAACAAAAGACTGTTTTCAGTAAATTAAATACCAGGTCAGGATATGGCGTGAGTATAGAAGATAGCGTCAAAGGAACGTAACTACTTAATTTGATTATCAAGCTGTATTGATCTTTGCTTCTTAATTCGATGGATTTCCTTTTTAAGGCCGATTTCCAAGAGGAGCTGAACTGAAATTTAATATCACGTTTAAGCGTGCTCCTTTAAGAGGAAATTGGAACTTTGGCAACTGAGACTCCACATGGAGTAAACATGCAACTGTTATTTCCAGAAAATCAGGGTTGCTATTGGTCCTCAAGGAGAGTGTTCCATTAGATAGCTTTATGACAGTCATTAGTGGGCGGTAGGGTTCGTTTCCTTTCAGATGCAACTGCACTCGCGTTGACAAGACAGACTTTACCGATATACTCCGCAGTAGATTGCTACTACTAAGGATTTCTTTGGCTTATGAAACCGCAATAAGGAAGCTATTACTTAACTATTGCTTATGAGTGTTTAACGTGTTCCAAAATTCCGTTATAGCAGTCCATGATGGCAAATAAGCTGGTGGACATATGCAACTTATACCTTTTAGAGAGAAGTTAATGTTAGTGAGGTTGAGGATGGAAGCATTAAATGATAAACAGAACAAAAAGCAACATCAAAGAATTGTAGATAAATTAAACAAAACTAAATGGCTTATACAATGAGACGAGCATTTTATTTCACGTGTTTGACAATACTAAATAAAAGATTTGTAACTGAAAAGGAAGCTGTTGATATTTACAGTAAGTGGCTGAAAGTATTGTACAATTAAGATCATAACAAAATACTCTGAACTTAAACAAATAAATATTATTATTGATGTAACTATTTTTACAATTCATATTTTTAATAAAACTGAATTAATCGTGCGTTCGTTGAACTCCCTTTAGCTCTTCCAACCATCAAAACCATATCCGCCATTTCGACGTTCGAATATCGCTCCATATTGCTTGGATTTGTTATCTAAGTACACGCAAAATCCTCTCTGTTAGGACGGAATGTGTAGTTTTACACTGAAGAGCGACCTTCAACTGTCCGAGTTATTAGTCGACTGTTTCACAAGTAACTGTCCTTTGTCTCATTACCTGAAAGGTAGACTAGGTCACTGATAAAGAGCAAGGAGTAATGTTTTTTTTTTTTCGTGGCCGGTACGTCCCAATAACAACTTTTGAGGTTCGTACACCAGTAGTTACTGCGCTGCCTAATCACAAAATAATGTAATATTTAATTCTACATAAAATTATATCTAACATAACTTCGAAGCTGCGACACCGATATTCGGACTAGTTAAGTTATAAACTACTCAACGCTATAATCGTTCGATGTCGTTTTGAAACAAACTGGATATGGATATGACACTGCAAAATCCTATTTACTAAAATTCAATACAGAACGTTAAACAGAAGTGGCTTCTATGTTACTGCAGATTAAATATAAATTTCTGAAACCATAAAAGAGTTTCATTACTGAAGTAAGATATTAGCGAAGCGCAAAAAAGAAGACTTGCCCCGGAGACTTTCAGTTCTCTTTATTTTATTCGGCTATTGATCTGTGAAAGGAGAGTTTCTTTTAATCCTAAGATGTAGTCTTTTGGGTTATAAACTTCTACTTCTTCTCCAAGCAGACGTTGAAAAGGACGTGACATGGGAAGAAATGTATCTTCAGATAGAAATATCAGTGGCATTTACTTGACTGGCTTCAGGGTACGGGAACTAATATGAAGAAGCAATAAGAGATACCTGAGGGGCATATACTCCAATTCATTTCTGCGTTGCTCAGCTGTTCATTACGGTATTAAAGACCTGCCACACAAAACGAGCATTATGGTTGACGTGTACATTGTACGTTATGAAACTAATATGTACCACATCTCTTTATATTATTCCCTGAAAAGGCTTGATGGCATACTCACTAGCGCTATGTATTATTAGATGTATAATCTTTCTATATTTATTATGTAGAATTTCAATTTTACGCATATTTATTTTTCTAACGCTTTTTTTTTTCTTTTCTTTTCTTTTCTCCATCCATTCCTGTTATTCCATCCCTCCCGCTACTTCTGCATTCATTTTGGTTTTATTTCAGTTCCTTATTCCTTTGTATTACGTATTTCTGAATTAAACACCTCCTCTTCTTCCTGGTGTGCCCCATATCAAATGTTTCTGTGCACTACATATTCCCTCTTTAATTTATTTCTTTAATAACTGTTACTATTTTTTTTTATATTTTTGAATGCCTTGTTGAACTTCTTAAAAGGCTAATTTATGTGTGTGTGCAACCCATTGTTGAAATCCAGATTCCAGCAATTAACAACAAAGACTTCAGGATCACATCTATAGACTTTATATAACCTCTTATACCACATGAATATAACAATTGAGGTAGCCGTGAACGACTCCTCCAGCTAAATATGGAAGGATCACTATAACACAAATTGAGGACTTTAAGTTTGATAGGATCACTTGTCTGGATCGTCTGTACTGGAGAGGTCACTCAGGAGAAGATATTGTGGCAGTCAGCGCTTGAGGCGAGTTGGTTGGCGAGTGGAAGCCCCGAGATTGTAGGTAACAGCTCCAGGGACGTCCTGAAGATGGTAAAAGAAAGGCACCCGGCGCATTCGGGGGGCTTTCCATACGGCAAGACCTAGAGACTAACAAGCCCGCGATTATACTGTTTTTTTTGGGGGGGGGGCCAGGTAAATGTTCGGTCGGTCAAAGACATCCTCCGAATTTCGTGTCCCTACCAATTCACTTCATAGCATCTCTCATATGGTAATTCTTTCAGGGCAGAAGTGTCAGTAGGAATGTCGGCGCGGCATGGCAGGATGATATGCTCCAGTTACACACTTCCACCTGCACAACGGTCTCCAGGCCTAGTGGACTGTTTTAGGACCAGGGCACGTGGGATGCTGGCTGTACTGGCATCGCTGGGGAGTTTCCAACAGGTCAATGAGTACAGTGTCTTCCACGCTGTCGTGACTCCTCAAGACGGTCGCCTTCTGTCTCCTCTTGCCTTATGCTTTCTCCCGGGGTAGCCCCACTTGTATAATACGAGTAGATGTTCAATAAAGCATGATCACAACCTTTTTTCACAACGTACCTTTACTCATCCTCATAATTTTGACGGACTTTCTCAAAATAGTCTCCCCTGAATTCGATGCACTTGTCCCAGCGCTTCTGCCAGTCTTCAAAGACATGTTGGAAACCATTTTTGAGAGATCCTTCAAAATCGTCTCCGCAGCCTTCACCATTGCTTCTGATGATGGATAATGCCTCCCACGAAGATGTTTCTTCAAGTTAGGGAATAGAAAAAGCTCACATGGGGCTAAATCCGGACTATAGAGAGAGTGAGGGATGTACTTCACGTTGATTTTTGCAGGATATTCAGCAACGACATTGATAATATGCGGCCGTGCATTATTGTGGTTCACCATCCAGCCTGCTTCATCTAAATGTGGTTTTTTGCGTCTGATATGGAGTTAAAATGTTTTCAGGACATTCCTGTAGTATTGTCTAGTTACTGATGTGTGTGCAGGTACAACATGCGGCTAAATAATTCCATAAATATTAAAGAATGAGATGACCATAACTTTAACAGCAGAAACAACCACTTTTGCTCCTTGGGGGTTTGGTGATGAAGGAGATTTCCACACTGAGCTTTGGTGTTTGCAGACAGAATAAAAATGGTGTAGTCAAGTTTCATCAGCAGTGATTACGTTTGAAAGAAACTCCGGATCTTCCTCTAACATCAAATTTAACTGCATGCAGATGTTCATGCGAATGTCCTTTTGTTTGTGAATCAAGAACCTTGGTACCCATCGCGCACAAACACGTCTCATGTGTAATGCTTCCGTTACCAACGTGTGGATGGCACCCGATGAAATGTTTAGTATTTCAGAAAGTGATCTTAAGGTAATTCGTCGATCCTCTCTCACAATGGCAGCAGCATTGTTAATGTTTTCTTCCGTAAGATCAGTAACTGGAAAACCGGGTCCACCTTGCTCTGAAATTGATTGTCTCTGCTCTTTAAACATTTTAAACCACCTTCGAGCTGTTCTGTAGGGAAGAACAGACTCTCCATAGGCCTCCTGTAACATTGTATAGGCCTCAACTGAAGATTTGTTGAGACAAAAGCAGAATTTCAAAGCCACATATTGTTCCTCGCATGTTACCTCCATAGCAGCGGTAGGCGATACTGAACCTGACTGAACTTCCCTGGTTCTCACAGGCGGGAATTAGGAGTACCAACAATGAAACTCCTACGGCGTGTTTGTTTCACGTTATGCTGACAGAATATAATAAGATCGAATTTTATTGCGAAAAATTATGATTATCATTCTTTATTGAACAACTCTCGTAGATCAAGACTGGTTGCAGGGCCAAATGCCCTCCCCAAATGTACCGAAAATTTTACTTAAGTTTAAATATTGAGCTTTCTGCTATCCTTTTTATCTGTGTATCGAAAGATGTACATTTTAAGTTTGGGTTATATAGGAAAATCACTTCTTCACTAACCGAACCGTCATATTCGAATGAGCTGTCTGGATATTTCTGTGACATTTCAGAGTTACGTTTTGAATGAACACATTCTGTCGCTTTCACTTATGCCAAAGCTGGTAGCGTCACATGACAATCTCTTGGTCTCACTCGGGAGTGCTAATCAGTAGACTCTGTGATTAGACGCGGCCTAAAATTGGCTTTTTCAAAGTTATTTCTCGATTCTCATCATATTGGCAACTTCTTCACAGAGGAAAAGCTGTCAGTGGAGCCGGAGGTTCACAGGACTTTCAAATATTGCTCATCTCTCATATTCTTGAAAGAATATCATCAGAATATAATTTAAATGTCTGTGATTTATTACATAAAGGCTAGAAAAATGATTAAAATAGTTAAATTTCAAAATCACTGTGTTAAGAAAAAACAAATAACTAAGTGCATTGCAGTTTCTTGAGGCAGTGTCTTACAAACTATATCATTTAAAACCAAAACTTTTATGATGTGTCACAATTGTATTATTTTCTCCTCCAATTATTCAGCAAACTATTCCTACAAAAGCATACCTTTCCATGTGCTCCAAATTAATGCAGATCAGGATTTTCAAACTGACTTAATTACCTATTTACTTATAAGTAAAGGAGGGATAAGAGTGGATTTAAGTGATAGTCAAATATTTTAAGAATGAATCACTGTCATGGTGACTTTGAAACTGTATTGTTTTGCATGAGCTCAAGGAAAAGCTAATAGCAAATTTTCTATTTCATTTATTAAGAGTTTAATGAAAGAGCTGAAATATATTAGAGGTTCAGAGCTATGGTCTAACAGGATGAACTTTCATGTATTAGACCACGACCTGCAAGCTTGGGCTCTGATTTTCGTTTTTAAAGACTTGTTTTATATAAACTGTGGCATTTAACGAGGTCTGCATTGTTACACATTACTTCGTCCAAAAATTCGACCCCAAGATTGCACAGGATAAATCAAGTTATGAGTTTCGAATCCAATATATATTTTTGCGAACGCATTGTAGAGACGAAGCGGCCTGAGGGACCACTTCAAAGAGACAGGCAGAGCAGTGCGGAGATGAAAGCTCGCCGAAACGGTGAAGGGAAGCAGACGTATTTCTGGAAAGTTTGTCTTTCTTCTCGCGTCGTCTTGATTGTTTGAGAACATTCCGGAATATAAGTAAGCTACAAAAGCCGCCGCCCGCCACTGGGAGTCAGTCAGTCGATAATTGAACTCGCGTGCGTGAACAGCTGTAGAAGTGAACTCTTTTGTGGTCCATGACCTTGCAAGTTGTATGTGTATGTGACGTAATTCTTCCACTGTAAAGGTTGACAAAGTGTCACAAAGTCCTATATATACAAGCGGCGTCCAGAAAGTAAGTTCTGTTTCAATTTACCTCCGCTGCAGCGCTGCGAATGCAGTTCCGCACATGCGTGGTAGACGCTCTGTATCAAGGAGAAGAAACGTGCGCCATTTTCAGCCACGTACGCTTTGTTGTGCTTGTTTACAATGTCGGTGCAGACTGAAAATCCTGCCACTTGTGAAATCTGATCTGTGATTCGGTTTCTGAATGCTAAGAAAGTGAAACCAATTGAAATTTATCGGCTGTCAAAAGGTGTTGTGTTTCTTAACAACAACGCACGACCACACACTACAAATGCGACAAAAAATATCCTACAGGGATTTTGCTGGGACATATTTGACCACCCCCTGTACAGCCCTGACCTCGCTCTTAGCGACATTCATCTGTTTTTGCATCTCAAATCTTCCCTTGGCGGTCAACACTACAACAATGACGAAGAGCTGAAAGAAAATGTTTCCAACTGGTTGAAGACACAGGCGACAAACTTCTATGTAGAAGGTATATAAAAACTTGTGCCTCGCTATAACGAATGCCTGCCAAATTTCGGCAGTTATGTGGAAAAGTAGTTTAAGAGTTGTAGAATTTTGTACAATAAATAATTTTTCTGTATCTGTACACTATTTAATTTTATTACCAAATAGAGCTTACTTAATTATATATACCGAAACGTATGTGTACGTATCCGTCCCTGAAAATAACTAAAATATAAAGTCAAATACTGAACTTGATATTTCAGATCTGCATTTTCCAAGGATGTCACACGAAAATCTTCTAAAAAAATCTCCCACCAAGCACTATGACCTTCACATGAATATTCTTTTATAAAACTTCGATTTTCTCAAGATGACTAATGGTTTGGATTAAAAGGTCACATATTGAAGATACTTTATGAACATTTCAGCGAATTTTCTCACAAGTCCTCTTCACTCTGTGTTATTTTTATAACTGTTAAACAATATGAGATACACAAAATTTTACTGCATCAAAAGTGTAGACCCTGTTAAGACACACAATTTATGCCACATACATTTTTGCGGAGTGAAAAAATTCAGGAATATCCGTTGTTAATTGTATGTTTGAGTTTTCCAATACTTACACATTTCTAAAATGAAATTATCCTTCATTATGTATCTTTTATCTCTTGGATATACAAAAAGAAGGGATTTCAAAACCATCACATTGTGACGAGCTGTACTATTAAAGGATTTGACTATCGCTTAAAGCCCAATGTATTTCCAAGTTTTCCTAATACCTACAAGAAGATAAGCAATAAGATAATTTGTGTAAATGTTTATCTCACGGGTTCAATTCCGCGTATCGGAGTGGGAATGTTCTCCCGCTGGGAGACCCAGTGCGAAGTGCGTGCAGACACCTGTGATCCCTGAGGAGTCAAATGAGGAGTTATTTGATTAAGTAGCGGCCCCTGTTTGCGCAGACCGTATGTAACAGCTGGGAGAGACAGGGCATTGATCACTTCACACCCTACAGTACTACACTCCACTCATGATGCCTGAGTGGACAGAGGTGGGGGCAGCAGCGGCTGTACGGTAGACCTATTGTGGCGCGGGGTTAGTTGTTTGGGTATAACACGGGTAAAGAAGACGATAAGCAGATGTTTCAAAGCGATTCAGTATGTTTTTAAAATACCATGTGCTTACCATGACCTTACTAAAAACAAGTGAATAATGTCAGTACTTCAGAGAAGCTTACAAAGTACAGAACAAGTGACTGAGCCTGGAAATTATCTGGTGATGTGATAACTTCAAAGAATTCTTCTTCCAGTACATGGGAGAGTAGGGTAATGGCGCTCACATAAGAATAATAGCTCAGCAACCTTAAGTATAATTACAGAAATCATTTTTGAAACAATGAATTGCAATTTATGTGAATAGACTCTAGAAATGAATACAAATTAAGACATTTATTTAAACAAGAAGCCATGAAAACAAATATAAAATGTTGGGTCGAGCGGTTAATGGCGCTCGAAACTGAATAACCCAATTTAATATTTCTTTATGCATTAATCACATTTATAATTATCAGATGTGTCAGCTCCACTGCTTTCCTCACGTGCCCATTCAGAGCAGGAGACAGACGGAATCACAGTTTGTTATTTTGTACAAATTCTCCAAAATAAAACAGATATCTTTTGATACAGGTCCCAAATCGTCAAGTTCGTCATCGACACATATATTTAATTAGTTGATAGAATCTTCGTCAATGGAGCTATCAAGTAAATTGATTTTCCTTCCTGTTTTTCGTTTCTTGGGATTCTTTTATCCGGCCTCTTTGGTGCTATTCCTTTTGGTTCCAATGCTTTTGTGCAATCTTTTAGGGAGCGTCGTCTCTCCGCTTCCTGCAGTTGTTCTTTCATTTTAGAGGCTGTTAGAATCTGAGACCTCATTTTATTTGGCTTTCGACGAGTGGTCACCTGGAAACATTTGAGGAACCTGGAATGGAGGAAATATCTGAGACATAATTTTGGTAGAGCTTTAGGGCGTCTCTGGATCTCTGACGACAGACGTGATTGTTGAGGAAGGGACAGGCATAATTGTGCTAGCTAGAACAAGGAATTGGTAGAGCACTCTGATATTTTTGGTTCGGTGGCGGTAGAGCTGCTTGTTGCTAAGGTCATGTCCAACATAGGCGTTTCTTGCTGAGTAGGCCCACTAGGCGAAGTTTCATGATCTTCGTCCGCAACAGAAAGTGCCTATTATTCTTCCAAATGAAACTTTAAACTTCCAAATTAAACTTTAGCAGAATTTTTCTCCTAGAGAAAAGAGCTATCACTTACCTGGCAAAAATAACACGGAGGAGAGCATGCAGGTCGTATTTAAAAAAAAAATTAAACATACTTACTCTTAATGAAAGGGTAGAGCCAGAATGAAAAGTTCAATGCCATAGCCGGGATTTGAACCACGGATCTTCCGGTTTCCGTCCAGCCGCTCTAACCATTTGAGCTCCTATGGCCAGCGTGCCAACATGACATTAAATTCTCCATCTGACTCGTGTTTCTCCCGGTAAACTACTAGGAGTTCTCATAAATACATGAGACAACTACCTTAATGACGACTTCCTATGCTGTAAGTACTTTAAGGCCCGGGCTTTATAGTTCGGACCACTATTAGGTACAATTAATGGAAATTAATTGTTCTTTCACACCAGCCGTGTGTAGGACGCACTATGAAAGGGTAGAGCCAGAATGAAAAATTCAATGCCATAGCCGGGATTTGAACCATGGATCTTCTGGTTTCCGTCCAGCCGCTCTAACCATTTGAGCTACTATGGCCAACGTGCCAACATGACATTAAATTCTCCATCTGACTCGTGTTTCTCCGGGTAAACCACTAGGAGTTCTCATAAATACATGAGACAACTACCTTAATGACGACTTACTATGCTGTAAGTACTTTAAGGCCCGGCTGGTGTGAAAGAGCAATTAATTTCCATTAATTATACTTACTCTTCCCTGCATATTTATTCTGCGAACAATACTTTTTGTATATAACAGGAATATAACCTCCACAAATTCCGATGTCCACGAATATAAAACAAGGGGAAAGAATAACTATATATATAAAGCTCACAGGCTAAAACTTTTTGAAAATAAGCCCCAATACTTTGGTCCAAAACTACTTAATAAGCTTTCGGAAAGCCCAAAAAAAATACTGTGTCAGCTGCTGACTAAATTATTGTTAAGCACAGCCTATTACAGTATAGATGAATATTTTGATGAAAACTTCGATGATTTTGAATAATTATGTTTTGTATATATATATATATATATATATATATAAGGGCACTCAACTACGGCGGTCAGCAGCGCCCTTTAAAATTACTAGTCATGGCAAAAGCCAGGTATAAAACTTTCTAAAAACTATACAAGTGTAACAAAACCTATTAAAAATACACGTGCATAAAAGCATCAATCAAAACCTACTAAAATTTTCGTGCACTAAATCCTAAACTCTAAACTAGACAAGAATCTAAAAACCTTCTCCACGGGTCTCCACGCACGGCCTACACGTGGGTGGGCCTGTTGACCGTCTCCCACAACCACGAAGAGGAGCCCACACGAGGGAGACTGTTGGCTCGGGACCCCGGGTGCGCCAAACCCGTACCTACCGAAGTAGGCCCCTGGGGGGTTATGTTTTGTATATATATACATATGCATATATATAATGTGTGTGTGTCTGTGTGCGAGAGAGAGATGATAAATGACAATTTTTAAGAGAGTATTGTCACGGCAACAGGCATAAAAGTTTCGGCACAAATAAGAAAACAGTCGGCGGATAAAGTTTCATGGTAATAATGAGTCTTGCTAAGGTGTTAATGATAGCGCGGCTATTATAAACAAGCGCCGGCGGGCAGCGATAACTGAGGTAAAGGACTCGCTGGCATAGATTAAGTTACGCTTCTAGAATGTGATAGAATATTCGGATTACGTCATTAGATGCCTTGTTTTCCAGAAACATCTAGTGATTGACAGAACAGTCTGGTAATCATGAATAAGTGTATAAAAAGAAGCCATGGCTAGTGATGAGACAGTTGTAAACAGAGTGAGTAAGCAGAGTTGTAGTTGTGTAACAAGAGTGTTGTAACGAGAGCTAATGTAATCAGCTGTCACAGTTTGTTATTGCCATCGACCTTGGAAGATTGTGTTATGTGATGTAATGTTGTTACGTGAGAATTGGACAGTGTGTCTCTACGGAAATAAAGGAGATTTTTAATTTCTGCAACTCGGCCTTTTACGAACCCACGAAGTTATAATATGTATTACAAATGACATGGCTTAATTGTGTTCAAACACTGTATTAAGTTACAATAAATATGAATATGAATATTGTAGTTGGCCTTCCGGTATTTGTAAGTTTTCTGCGGCCATAAATCTTCATCACTGAAATGATCTGGGCTGAGAGATCACTTTAAGTGATCCGTCAATAAAATAATTCTAACATTGCCTACTTCGTTAGCATAGATGGCAGGACGTCTGCCTAACGTTCAAGAGGTCCCGAGTTCGAATCTCGGTCAGGATGAGTTTCCTGGATAAGGTGTTTTTCGGGGTTTTCCATTACCCTTAAAGACGAATGTCAGGTAACTCTAAGCTCCTTGGACCCTGGGCCCATTTGAACATCATTTCACCAATTCCATTCAACGTCCGATATGACTAAAAAAAGTTGAAGGACGTAAATTACAACAAAAAAGAAAGAAATTCTAACGTTGCAATACGTGTTGGACAATCGATAAAGTAGTACTGGTAGCCATAAATAGGGAGTATCAACGTATGTACCTTGTGAAAAATGATTAAAAATCTATTCAGTGCTACCTTGTGATGATCTTGGTGTATCTACACTAAGAAATTCACACAAAACACGCTTCTTCACAACAAACCCTCATGCACTGCTCCACGGCCACGATACTCATGTGCGTTACCCCGACTTTTTTTCAATTCAATTCATGTCAGATGATCTACTCCCATTAGTCCTGGACCCATAGGACCAAGCACCCGGGACTCCTTCGACCAGGGAGTTACCGAGCTGTCCCGAAAGTACGCCCGGCACCTCCGTGGGGCTTTCCATAGGGCAAGACCTAGAGACTAATAAGCCCCCCCCCCCCCCATCTGGTCCTATGGACTCAAGACGGGATGCAAATGGATACGCCACTTACGCGCGCCAACTCCAAAATGGGAAGGCTACCGATATGACGTCGGTAGCGCCACCTGGTGATCTAGCCCTCCTTCCACTAGCCATGCTGGCTAGTACGCGGGAATATTATTGGCTTCCCTCAACCCCGTCCGGAGACGTACCCGATCTCCCACGGGTATCGGGAACCATTGCCTCCTAGAGTCCAATCCAATCCGAACAACTCTCTATCACGGAGGGGCTCTAATGTTCGGCCCGAGGTTCCTCTAGTAACGTCAGAGGTACCACGAGTGCTAGGGGTCCGCAGCGCCCGCACCACGACAGCTGAAGGGGACGGATCCCCTTCCCTACGTGGTGCGTTATCCTGACTGTCCGCTAGATGTCAGTGGTATGCAGTATCTGCTAGAACCATTGTGTCTCAAGATTATTACATGAGCGACATTTTCCGCTGAGCGCCATTGTACTACTTTCCCGTACAGTATATCGTTATCTATCTCTTAGTGTACAAAAGTTGCACATATCTGCTAATGAAGAACACTATATAGGCTATTCTCATAAAATTTTAAAGATACATTTTATTTCTTACATTTTAATATGAACATATGCTCATCATCTTCAAGGATTGGGCCTGTGACCCGTTCCGTTTTCTTCAATAGCCTACTCATCCTTGCAGCGTAGAGCTGGGCGTCCCACATCTCTCTTTCCCTTCGGCATATAATCTAAAACTCTTCTTGGAAGTCGCTCCGCGTCCATTCTTAAAATATAACTTTTCCATCCATTTTTGTTTTTTCTTATTTTACTGTTTAAATTAAAAAACCAAGCTCTTCTCTTATTTTTCCGTTTCTTACGTGGTCTATTCTTTTATAACCTGCCACGCTTCTCAAAAATCTTAACTCTGCCGATTCTAGCTGTTTGCGTCGGTTCTTAGCCAGGTTTGTTTGTTTTTTTTTTTTTTTTTTTTTTTTTTCATTTACATCCTCCAGCGCTAAGTCATATCGGACGACGAATGAAATTGGTAAAAGATGCTCAAATGAGTCCGAGGTCCTTGGAGCTTAGAGCTACCTGAAATTCGTCCTTAAGGTTAAGGGAAAACCCAGGAAAAAACCTTATCCAGGTAATTCACCCTGACCAAGATTTGAACTCGGGACCTCTTGAGCGTGAGGCAGACACGCTACCATCTACGATACAGGGGCGGGCATTGTCCATATTTCGGAACCGTATGTTAACGTTGGGACTGCCATTATCTTATAAAATTTCATCTGTTTCCTATCGTGTTTTGCTGTTCAGCGTTCTTATTATAGTCCCACACATTTGATTGAATCTGTTTAATTTTACCTCCATATCCTTGTTGTCATTTGCTACTGCTACTGTGTAGCCTAGATAGTTAAAACTATTAACCTGTTCCGTTGTTTAATATTATAAAGATATGCTATTTTAATAAAATTCATGGAACCAGTTTTGAATGGAAAAAAAAAATATTTTCAAAACATTCCTATGTTAAGACTAGTTTTGAGTCAAGGTACTCTTTAAAATTGTGTACATTCAAAGAACATTTTTATTCCTAAGTTACGCACATAGAGACATCTATTGTCTAAAGGTGCTTTTCTTGGATTCAGAGAACTTTGAAACATGGACTAGCAGTGAAATCCCAATATACAAGTTTTGGATGGTACATTACTTCATCTACCACGTAAATAGTACACAATGAAATATATGTAATTAACGTAAAATGTAGATCGTAGAATAACGCTTTATTTAATGTATGTTTATTAGAGTCAAATACTCTCGGCATCCAATCTGTTAAAGAGATTCATACCAGAATGGTCTGAAAATCATGTTACTGCACTTCAACATCAATAATAATAATTAATGAAATTAAACTATTGTGTGCTGATTGTTTGATATTTGAGTTTGCGAGTTTGATTGTTTGTTGAAGAGCATTAATTACATTCAACTGTTTTCAGCTCATTGATTAGTTTTTGTTTGAAACTTTGTTACAAAGCACAGAAGGCAGAAGAAAATCAATTCCGTGAATGAGCAAACCGATATACATTAATATGCAGTTACCGTATTTCCTGCCTCTATTGTGTAGGGGTCTGTCCAACGTCACTGTAGGTAGTGTACTGTGGCAGGTGGTGGGCATTTTGAATATGTACGAGCTTAAGAAATAAAACACTACAAAAATTCTAAGTCTGTCTCATTTTGATGAGGATAAATTAGAGTATACATCAATTTGGGACACTCGTGCTGAACTTAGACCATGCTCGGAGATATCTGCATTGAATCGAGCTTCCTTCACAAATTGCTAGAAGGTAGAATCAGACTGAAGAATTTAATGCCATATCTTAGACATCTTAACCATCCGGATATTCTTAGCAATTGAAATACCAGGACAACATGCTTGTACTACATTAAATTGTCCAACTGACTCCAGTTTTTCACATTAAACTTCAAGGACATCCGAAATTCTTTGCAAAGTTAAGGACCCAATGGCAATTCACAATTCTTTAAGTACCTACTTTCACAGTATTTAAGTACTATAAGTAATAAGTACTAATAAGTACTATTTGGTCAATCAATGGAAATGCCAGTAATGGATCACAGCAAAACACATGTAAGAATGTAAGCACGACAGAAACATATGAATTTTGGAAACACGCCTTTCAGTAATGATATCCCACCTACTATATAATTACCCTACCGGAGTTTCATCACATATTACCAAATCTTAAACTTCTAATTTATACCTTGCTAAATTATGAGAATTGTGTTCCCTTTATAATTTTCAGAACTGTGTATATGTGGCTTTATAACTTTGTGACAACTGAACGTTGAACATTAAACTAATAGCCCGCCTCGGTAGCGTAGATGGTAGCATGTCTGTCTCACGTTCAAGAGGTCCCGAGTTCGAATCTCGGTAAGGGTGAGTTACCTGGATAAGCCTTTTCCGGGGTTTTCCATTATCCTAAAAGACGAATGTCGGGTACTTCGAAGCTTCATGGACCTCGGATTCATTTGAGCAGATTTCACCCATTCCATTCCGTCCGATATGACTTAACGTTGGAGGAGGTAAATTGGAAAAAAAAGAGAAGAAAAGAAAAGAAAATGAAAGAAAAAAAGACAAGAAAAGAAAGTCCAAGTAACCGATGCCTTGTTGACTTGAGTTCCCCGAAAGCTTATTTGCCTTACCTACTCTCACTTACATCTAATTGCTTGGACACAATCTTTAACTTTACTTTCTAATGAATTTCTAATTCCCATTCAAAACTGTAACGTTGTGCTTCTTATTTTGTGTATTAATTTTAACATATCGAAATTATTGGGTGCAATAATTTAAGTATACTTGTCATTTGTTAATAAATGTCCAAATCTTACCAAATCGAAAATATTAATAATTCCACATTTATGGCACACCATCAAATAATAATAATAATAATAATAATAATAATAATAATAATAATAATAATAATAATAATAATAATAATAATAATAATAATAATAATAATAATAATAATAATAATAATAATAATTGATGATGATGATGATGATGATGATGATGATGATGATGATGATGATGATGATGATGATGATGATGATGATGATGATGATGATGATGATGATGATGATGATGATGATGATGATGATGATGATGATGATGATGATGATGATGATGATGATGATGATGATGATGATGATGATGATGATGATGATGATGATGATGATGATGATGATGATGATGATGATGATGATGATGATGATGATGATGATGATGATGATGATGATGATGATGATGATGATGATGATGATGATGATGATGATGATGATGATGATGATGATGATGATGATGATGATGATGATGATGATGATGATGATGATGATGATGATGATGATGATGATGATGATGATGATGATGATGATGATGATGATGATGATGATGATGATGATGATGATGATGATGATGATGATGATGATGATGATGATGATGATGATGATGATGATGATGATGATGATGATGATGATGATGATGATGATGATGATGATGATGATATAAGGGCGCTCAACTACGGCGGTCATCAGTGCCCTTTAAAAAACTAGTCTTGGCAAAAGCCAGATATAAAACTTTCTAAAAACTATGCAAGTGTAACAAAACCTATTAAAATACACGTACATAAAAAAAGCATCTATCAAAACCTACCAAAAATTTCGTTCACTAAATCCTAAACTCTAAACTAGACAATAATCTAAAAACCTTCTCCACGGGTCTCCACTCACGGCCTACACGTGGGTGGGCCTGTTGACCGTCTCCCTCAACCACGAAGAGGAGCCCACACGAGGGAGACTGTTGGCTCGGGACCCCGGGTGCGCCAAACCCGTACCTACCGAAGTAGGCCCCAGGGGATTATTGTGTAGGGATAGTGATTTGCCTTACATTAAAAGATTCCGTGTTCGAATCTCAGTCAGGATGGGTTATATGGATGATGTTTATTTCGGGGTTTTCCCTTATCGTTATAGGTAAATGTCTAGTAATTACAGCTCTATGGACCTCAGCCTCATTCATTAATGAACAACATTTCAGTCATTTCATTCATCGTCGATATGACCTACGCTGCAGGAGGTTCAATAGAAAAAAGGCTTCTCGTTTAAGAATAGGTATCACAAATTTACGTGATAAGTCATTTCAACACTAAAGAAAGAGATAGGGACAGAGAGAGTGAGACAGAGGTACGAGGCACTGACCCTGCACTTTTTCATGTGATAGCACAATACTGTCACCCGAACGTCGGAACTCCCTATAGAACCGGCCGGCAGTAGGACCAGACGGGAAGCATTTAGCCCACGCCTACCCATTTGTCTCGTGTCACTAACTGAAGAGATGATTAGGAGAGCGGCGCGAGCCCTGTACCGTCTCTTTCCGCTCCCACCAGACGTCTCGAAGCCTCAGGGAAGTTGTGCGCGCCGCGAACTTTCCAGAAACGGCGATCTTCCCTATATAAGGCCTGTAGTTAGCGAGTCAGCTCAGTTCTTGGCGAGCAGCCGTGAGGAGCGCCGAGTGAGGGAATGGACTGGCAGACTGTGTGCGTACATCGTAGGAGTTGACGTAATTGCGAGTGCAGAGTGGACCTGTGACAGACGAACTGGTGAATTGTAATTGTGTGCGCTACGTAATTCTATGTAATCGGCAAGTGTTCCAACTGTGATTTGGTGGGAATAAAGAACATTTTGAGTTTGTGGAATAGGACTTTTAATTTCACGAACCCACAAAGCTACAATACCAATTTATGTAAGGAAACCATTAGTTATATATTATTTGGAGAATTTGGTATGGAAATCTACTGTACCCCATCACCTTCAACGGATGCAAGGTCAAATGTGAAGGACCTTTGGAGAACTTACTTCCATACATATTGCCGAATTTTACACGGTGTTCATTTTTATTCGTTATTTCCCGCCCTCCGATTGAGCAAGATTGACCCTCTACGGTAAAGAAGCGTAATTTTGCAAAACAGTAAGCAAATTACTGCGCTTCAAGTGTGGTTGCTCTGCTAACTAATACAATCAACTTCCCCTAGATATGAACACAGACCACCGCGTCTTCATGGTTGAATGCTACTTTCGTACCGGCATTAAAATTGCTGCGACATATAAATATAATTTAAACCGCTGCATAGAGGAGTTTATGTAACGCTATCCGGCATTCAGACAAGTCCCTCGGAGTGTAATGTTGTCAAAAGTGTCCAGGTAACGTCAGATTGACATTCTTTTGTTTGTAGCATAAACGTCTTACGTTTTATCACTATACGATATAAACTTTTTGTCATTCTCACACTTAATTAAAATGTCTATTAATGTTGGTATCCTTATGTCTTTTAAAACCAATAGGTGCATCAAACATTTCCAAGATACAGGATCAGTTAGACACTGGACGCTATAAAGTGACTGGTCCCAATCTACAAGCAATAAATAATGCTATGACAGAAAGACCTCAAGTATGCCTTCTCACAATGCAGACAGTGTTTGAGGGGAAGAGAGAAAGGAAATATAAGAAAATGGACACATAAGACTATGTACTAGAGATATTTTCTTGTTTAGACTTGGATAAAAGCTTTGTACATATTGTAACACGAATTTATTTTTCATCCCTAGAACATGTTCTGCTAATTTTCTGTTTATAATGAAGTTACATTGTGAGGAAGCTGTGAGTGATAGAAAAGAATTGAGATCAAATTGAAATAGTTCTATTTTATGTCACAGGTTTACAATATACATATATGTCTACTATAACAGAAAAACAGATGTTCGTTGTAAAATAAGTGTCCATTGACTTATCATTTCGTATGTTCTTCATGGTATACTTTTATGGCTACATAATTAGCTTTGCAGTACATTGCAGTATATAGTTTTTTTTTAAAAAACAGTTATCGTATCTACACACCAGGCGAAATTACTCGGGCAGACCGACCTTTCAAATAGCATATTAACCTGCCGGTAGAGGAAGATCTAAAAGCTGCTGTCAGCACATCAAATACGATCTCAAGCGGCAAGGGGAATCGTATATAAACTCGCTCCATCAGCGATGCTATTGATGTCGTGAAATTTTGCGCGCTAAAATTACAGATAAAATGAACACCGTGCATATATTACGATCATGAATATTGTCACCCGAACGTCGGAACACCCTATAGAGCGGGCAAGCAGGAGACGATCGGCGTTAGCCACGCCCCCCCCTCGTTTGTCTTATAGCAGTAACAAGGGGTGGCTGGGGGAAAAACATCACTGCGCCGTCTCTTTCTGTTCCACCTGTGTTCTCGAACTTACGGGATATTTCATCTAATCTAGAACCTTCCAGATCGGCTCGCTGACCCTATATAAGCAACACGTCGGGCAAGAGGAGTTAGTCAGTCAGTTCTTGGCGTAAGAATGCAGTGCTAATGTACGACGAGAAGACTGTGTGAGTGCATCGGAGGATTGTACGTAATTACGAGTGCAAGTGAAATTGTAACGGACAAACTGGTGAATCGTAATTGCGTGCATTACGTAATTCTGTGTAATTGGCTGAGTTTAACTGTAAGTCGGTGGAAATAAAGAACATTTTTAATGGTGCAATTGGACTTTTCATTTCACGAACCCACAAAGTCACAATATTTTAGAATTCACCTGTTCACTGATTATGGTAGGTTTCCTTGCGACCATACTTATAAATGGATCCATGAAGAAGCTCAATAGGTTCAACAGAACAAAACTTCCTAAGTTCTGCCTATACATTTGGGGGGGGGGTGCTCATTCCTGATCATTTTATTTGTAACTTTCTTCCCTCTTAAATAGTATCTACAGCGTCTCAAAATAAGTTGTATCATTTGCTTATTTGTCTGTGTATAACACAAAATGAATGTGGTTTTTACACGAGGGTGCGCCATTATAAACTTTATAACAATTGAAACAAAAGGAAGAATAGAACGTAATTTGGAAACCGGAACGAAAAAATATTTTCGTAATATTAGGTATAAACAGACTTATAAATCGCCCGTAGCAGATCAATTTTGGTCATTTAACCATGAAATAAATCCAGAAGTTAAACTATTAAAACAATTAAACGGTCCGATAGATTTAATGGTTGAGGAAAAGATATTTATTTTAAAAACAAACATCCTGTAATGACTTTTGAAACAACAACAATGGATTCCGTTTTTAAATTTGATTTTAATTTTCAGATTTTGGTTGTACTAACAAGAACATACTAACATAACATATAGTGTTTAGTAACGATGGCGACAACTTTGCTTCCAGCTGAGGATATGCAAAAGTTTTACATAAAATCGCGATCCCGGACAATTTATAAGAAAATCATCATTATTTCTTATAAGATAAGTGCAGTTTTAAGTTACAAATTGCTATATTTGTATATATTTGTTTGCTTCGCTGTTAATAGCTTCATATTTTACGTATTTATCACATAACAATTTTTATGGGGCAAGTCATACGTTTGTTTAAAATGTTATCATGAAAACTGTCTGCTGAGGTACAGTTGACTATGCCGAGAAGTTACGCCTGAGTTGGCAATAAGCCTACTTTCGGATTAGGAAGCCCTTTCTTTATGAATAGTTTCAGAAGCGATTGAAAACACAATGGGGCCCGAGACTGGAAGGTGCAGCGAGGCAAGCACTGCAATTGATTGGCACAAAAGTTCATCAACTGGGATATTAATCTCGGATATCGACTCTTCGGTGAAAGGTTCCTTTGTTCAGCCATGGTGGCGCTTCAAGCAACAGAAAATAATCCCACCTCCATTATCAGAACCGTCGAAAACCTGCCAGCAAGTCATTCATCAAAATCTTCATAAATTAATTACCCGTATCGGTTAAAACTAATAGATATTCAATCTTCAGCATCATTTATTCCTTCTTTTTGACAGTTTTCCTTAAGATCTTACTTAACCAACAATAAAATAATTCTAATTTAATAACTTATAATGCCAATTTTCTCTCATATTTCCTATTTGATACTGGTATATTCAGTTCAGGGTCAGGGGTCAATCTTAAAAAGATATGCGTTTATCCACTAGCTATGTAATATGGTTTTGTATCTTAACATTATAAACTGCAGCAAATTAACAATGGAACAATTCAGCATCGAGCGCCTCCTGTGACTCTAAAGGGGGTGTTTGCTTCCCACCTTGCCATTCATTTGTTATCACTAGAGCCCGGAGCGTAAGCACAAATGATGAAATAAGCAAATAAGCACGAAAATGTAAGAAATAAACACCAAAAATAATAACTTAAACAAAAAAGTATTATTTGGTAAAATTTTAACTTACTACGTTTGTTACAGTACACGAGAGAGTTACCTTGAAATTGTTTTGTTCCAATAAACTACAATAGTCATATCGGCGGTCGTTCTCCTTTTGAACATATCGAAGGTGTTAACTCGTATTTGTTGGGTTTTGATCATTAGACCACGCACACATTTGCACTCTCATTCATACTTCCAGACTCTGGGGAAGAAGAGGAATTATTTTGGCCGGAGAAAAATCCCCACACCTATCGAACCCGGGAACCCTTTGGGTTTTTTTTTTTTTTTTTTTTTTTTTTTTGAAGTTCCTGCGTTTTTCAGTGAAAAACGGTCTCTCAAGAACCTCTCAACGTCATATGACGTTACTGGAACATGCGAAAAGCGTGCCCGCCTCGGAAGCGTAGATGGTAGCATGTCTGCCTCACGTTCAAGAAGTCCTAAGCTCGAATCTCGGTCATGGTGAGTTACCTGGATAAGGTTTTTTCAGGGTTTTCCCTTATCCTGAAAGACTAATGTCGGGTAGCTCTGAGCTTCAAGGACCCTGGACTCATTTGAGCATCATTTCACCCAATTCATTCAAAGTGCGATACGACTTAACGTTGGAGGACGTAAATTACAACAAACAACCATGCGAAAAGCACCAGTTTCTTGTTAATGAATTTCCCTTAGATATACGTTTCTGTACCAGAACGTTTTGTAGAAATTTTACAGTGTCTCGTAACCAGGATTTTTCATTGATACCTTAGTGAGTTTCTCAAACACCATTTCAGCAATATTGTGAATCTCTGAAGAAAACGTTATTGATGTTTCATATGTCAAAGAAAGTGAATGCTCCAAGGTATTATTTTGAGTTTCCAACTGTGTTATATTAGCAGATATCTTGGTGAAGCAGTAAGGATGTACTCTATCTTAACTTGGATGCGAATATTAGCAAAAAATTCTTGTGTTGTGGCGATGTTGCTTGTATCTTCTACTTCTATGGAGTACAACACTTTTATTTCATTGAAATGTTCTGTGTAGTATGGCACAGCCTTTAGCCAAGAACCCGATCGAGTTAAAACTGACTGAGGAGGTAAAGACAAATTTTGAAGGACCTCATGAATTTTTTTTAATTTCATTCGGCTACAGTGCAAATTTTCCTTACGCTAGAGACAAGAAAATCCATGTTTTTATATCGACTCCTGACTCTTTCGGCGAGACGATGATGGCTAGGAGTGAATATTTACTTTTAAATTAATATGATTTGGATAAAAATAAGCTATTTTAAATTAAAAAGCATAAAATAAACAAGCAAATACCCTATTTCAGCAAAAAAGCATTTATAAGCATTTTGCTTAGAACACTGGACTCTATTATGTGTTTCAAATGGGAATGTGTTTGTCCTTGAACGCTACTAGATCAGCAACCAATCGGAGTCCTACGGTGTTGTCATATTGCATTACCGCTAAATGTTTTGTGAGGAGCGCCAACCTAATAAATCTGTATGAAATACTATTCGCGCTAAGACAAAAATTCATATTTTGCCAAAACTGGCACATGTGGAAGATAGAGAGTTTTGTATTTAACCATGAAACCCCCATATTTTTAGCTCAAATAGTTTTCCTAATACAAATAAATGAAGTAGATACCATTATATTATAACAATGCACTGTGACGTAAGTACTGTAATGAGTCTCATTATTGGTTGGCATGTATGCGTGAACGTATATTTGAAATTACTCAGAACTAAAACGTAAACATTTGATATGATGTGATAAAAGAAATATGTACTTTGAATAAGCCAAGGTGTTTGTTAAATTCGATGAGAGGAAACGATATACTTCTTGCTAGTCTGGCAGAACGTGTCTGGTCACATTATATCTTTGTTTATGAATGGTTCGTAATCTCTATTTACTCTAGAGTTCAAAGTAGTATTACTCAGTTACTCTTCCGTGAAAAAGTGTATCAGCTGGATCAATGAGACACGATGCAACCTCCTCCCCTTTACTACTGTCAGAACAATCCAATAGAATTAATGTCGGCTCAAATTATGTTGCAAACAGAAATAATATTTTTAAACTGACTGACGTTGAACGACTTCTTCACGAAGAAATTGACAAGGAACACAACAAGACTGGGAAAACTACGTGAGACATCAGATAAACTACAAGAAGGCGACTTTTGGAAAGAAATAGCACGTGAGGAGGTTTTGGAACCTATCATCATAAATTTGTAGTACTCAGACGTTGAAGACAATGACAATGACGAATTATCTCTTAACGTAAGTAACATTTACAGCTATACGAATGCATCGCTGGTATTTTCATTGGATTAGAAAAATAAGTAATTCATAAACTATAATTTTAAACTAAATATTTAAATCATTTACGTATTATACGGATATTCATGTTGCAATTGTGATTTCAACAACTGAATTATTATAAAACTTTAGAAAATTTAGTTTGCGTTTGCGTACGTCCAGCACCAAGAACACTCGCAAGTGTACGAGAGAGAGGGAAATACAAAAGGAGTGGGGATAACTAGGTGACAACCCTGAAGGCTCTAACGCATGTGATTTGCTACAGGCGAGAACTCTTTCCATTTGAAACATATAATAATTATTACCTAGAGTGTTCAACTTATAAACAATTCAGTTATTTGCATGAAAACCCTTTGTGGGATAGAATTGTATAGATGTTACAGGTTGTAATGTAGTCTGTCAATGTAGCTTACATAACTCTAAATTTTTAATTATTCTAATCTAATGATATACAGAGCTATCACGGATAGTTTAATTTACTCTCTATAAGGCACGTACCAATATTACGTCATTACTTGAGGAAACACATAATTGATATTACTGACACACGTATGTACCATATTGGCTCAATAATGTATGACTGTGAATACAACAATAACCTAATGGTAATGGACTTATTTAAAAAAGTAATAATAGGAACATCCAGTTCTTTTCGAATCATTGTTTTAGGAACACAAAAACGTTTCATATAAATGATTATTTTTCTTCAAGTTGTTCTCGGGAAGCAAGCCAGGTGAAAAGACGATTAGATATCGACGTTTCGGGAGTGTGCATCTCTCCCATCATCGGGATATTTATTAAATGCTATAACCACAATTGAAGCACTGGATATAACACGAATATAAACAAAGACAAAACACTCTCGAAATTCGCATTACTGAACAAAAGACTGTTTTCAGTAAATTAAATTGCCAGGTCAGGAGATGACGTGAGTATAGAAAATTAATTAGGTCAAAGAAACGTAACTACTTAACTTGATTATCAAGCTGTATTGATCTATCAACGGATTTCCGTTTTAAGGCCGGTTTCCAAGAGGAGCTTAACTGAAATCCAGCATCACGATTAAGCGTGCTCCTTTCAGAGGAAATCGCCAAAGCCTCCTTAATTCTCCGCTCCAAGTGACAGTTACATTTTGCCAAGATGGTCGTCTCCCGAAAGTTGGCTCTATGGTCGTTATCAAAGCAATGCTCTGTCAGTCCAGACTTCTCAGGTAGCATTAAACGAATGCTCCGTTCATGTTCGTTTATTCTAGTAGCGATGGTCCTTCCGGTTTGTCCTATATACGGTGTCCCACATTCACAGGAAATGCGATACACTCCCGGAACTTGGAAGCCCAGTTTGTCTTTCACTGGTGTCAACAGATGTTTTATCTTTGGAGGTGACTTGTAGATGGTCCTGATCTATTTGGCGAGATTTATGTTGATTCTGCCGGATAGGTTGCGGTAAACGGGAGGCAGGCTACAGCGGTAGGCTTATCTGACACTTGCTGTATTACAAGTTTCCCTTTCTTAGCTTTGGTGATCGAGGCTGCTGATTCTGCGGGATATATTACCGGTAAACGGGATGTAGACTGTAGCAGTAGGCTTATCTGATACTTGCTGTATTACAAGTTTCCCTTTCCTAGCTTTGGAGATCGAGGCTACTGATTCTGCCGGATAGATTGCCGGTAAACGGGATGTAGACTGTAGCGGTAGGCTTATCTGACGCATGCTGTATTACAGGTTTCCCTTTCCTAGCTTTGGTGATCGAGGCTGCTGATTCTGCGGGATAGATTGCCGGTAAACGGGATGCAGACTGTAGCGGTAGGCTTATCTGACGCTTGCTGTATTACAGGTTTCCCTTTGCTAGCTTTGGTGATCAAGGTTGCTCATTCTGCCGGATAGATTGCCGGTAAACGGGATGTAGACTGTAGCGGTAGGCTTATCTGACGCTTGCTGTATTACAGGTTTCCCTTTCCTAGATTTTGTGATCGAGGCTACTGATTCTGCCGGATAGATTGCCGATAAACGGGATGTAGATTGTAGCGGTAGGCTTATCTGACGCTTGCTTTATTACAGGTTTTCCTTTTCTAGCTTTGGTGATCGAGGCTGCTGATTCTGCCGGATAGATTGCCGGTAAACGGGATGTAGACTGTAGCGGTAGGCTTATCTGACGCTTGCTGTATTACAGGTTTCCCTTTCCTAGCTGTGGTGATCGAGGCTGCTGATTCTGCCGGATAGATTGCCGGTAAACGGGATGTAGATTGTAACGTTAGGTTTATCTGATGCTTGCTGTATTACAGGTTTCCCTTTCCTAGCTTTCGTGATCGAGGCTGATGATTCTGCGGGATAGATTGCCCGTAAACGGGATGCAGACTGTAGCGGTAGGCTTATCTGACGTTTGCTGTATTACAGGTTTCCCTTTCCTAGCTTTGGTGATCGAGGCTACTGATTCTGCCGGAAAGATTGCCGGTAAACGGGATGTAGACTGTAGCGGTAGGCTTATCTGACGCTTGTTTTAATACAGGTATCCCTTTCCTAGCTTTGGTGATCGAGGCTACTGATTCTGCCGGATAGATTGCCGGTAAACGGGATGTAGACTGTAGCGGTAGGCTTATCTGACGCTTGCTGTATTACAGGTTTCCCTTTCTTAGCTTTGGTGATCGAGGCTGCTGATTCTGCGGGACAGATTGCCGGTAAACGGGATGTAGGCTGTAGCGGTAGGCTTATCTGACGCTTGCTGTATTACAGGTTTCCCTGTCCCAGCTTTGGTGATCGAGGCTACTGATTCTGCGGGATAGATTGCCGGTAAACGGGATGCAGGCTGTAGTGGTAGGCTTATCTGACGCTTGCTGTATTACAGGTTTCCCTTTCCTAGCTTTGGTGATCGACGCTACTGATTCTGCGGGATAGATTGCCGGTAAACTGGATGTAGGCTGTAGCGATAGGAAGAATGTCCAACAATGGAAGAGTTCCTTCCTTCTCCACTTCTATGGTAAACTATATTTGAGGTCGAAGGCTGTTGAGATGCGCAAGAAAGCTAGGCAATGTGTCTGATCTATGAAGCCAATTTACAAGTGTCGTCCACGTAATTATAGTAATGAGATGGTTTAAGTGGAGCTGTAGCAAGTATTTCATGTTCTAGGTGTTCCATATAGAATTTAGCTATAGATTTATATATTAGACGATTTCTAATCGCCTTTCACCTGGCTTGCTTCCAAAGAACTACTTGAGCATATTCGTCGCCAGGAAAGTTTCAGGTCTTTTTTGAGTATTTTTGTGTTCATGTCAGGATAATCACAAGAGAATAACGGGGGTAGACACGCTTCAACTGCACTACCTAAATGAATGCAGTGTGCACACATGCAGTTTACACGCACGGACTTTGGATATAATCTGCAAACATAAACATGCCAGGTAATAAAAGGTCTGTATAAGCAGCACGCAGAGCTTAGAACGTTCATTTCATTGCCGTGTATTTAAAGCATTCTAAAGCTGGATATTGGAATAATCATTTAAAATTAGTGCATTAAATGGAGATATATGTTAATATAAAATCATAACTACTACACATTTTGAATAGAGTATAAGCTTTACGCCATCGCTCATCTTTTAGGGTAATTTTCTCTCTATATATAGGTGGTCTGAATAGTTTCTGACCTAACGGGGAAAACATCTACACTGAGACCCGTGAGAGGCGGAGTCCCCGAAGGCTCTGTACTATCCCCCACACTATTTAGTGTTTTCATGGCAGATTTTCCAACTCAACCATAGGTCGCAATGGCACAATACGCTGATGACGTGTTGTTGTTCTGCAAAAACAGACATATACTCAGAGCCTTCAACCCAATCCAGAGAAACCTCCGTCTCACACAAGAGTGGTGCAGGCGTTGGCGGATGTCCGTAAATCCGGACAAAAGCCACGCCATTCTTCTTACAAAGCGCCACAACCCCACCGACTGCCCCAACTTCCACTTTAGGGGCCGTAGGATAGGGTGGACTAATTCCATCAAGTACCTGGGCGTTCAACTTGATAGAGGCCTAACTTTCCGCGGACACATCAGGGAACTATCGGCACGGGTACAGGGGGCTGTTGCCTCTCTGTACCCAATGCTGGGTTCGGGCTCGATGCCAGTCCGCCTAAAGCTACTCCTCTTTCGAGCGCTGATAATCCCACTCATGTTGTACGCCTGTGAAATCTGGGGCATGGCTGCAGATAGCTGGATAGCATACCTTCAGCTTGCACAGAATAGAGGACTCCGATCCATCTATTCTGTGGGCCGTTCTTTCCCCGTGAGGTTGCTTCACGAAGCTTCTCTTCTCCCATACGTGGAGGACGAAATTAGGCGCCGGGCAACAAAATTCTACGCTCAAATTCCAGCTCACAGAAGCGCCCTGGTTCGGTCTCTAGGAGACTACGACGCTGCGAGACGCCGCTTCAGGCATTACCGGGTACCCCGTATGGGGTACAGCAGCACAAGCTAAATTCCAAAACTCCAAAAGAGCTGTTTGGCTACAAAATTTACCCCAATTTAGAAAAAAAATAAAACACCAGAGTGTAAACAAAAAAGCGGTTTGGCATCCTGTACAAAATTAAAGAGGAACAAAAAGCTACCTCAACAAATTTCCTCAACAAAAAAAATACCACATCATCCTGTAACCACCAAAAATATCAAACTGCGCTCAGACCCAAAACCTGGGTGGGTACGCAGCAAAAATCTTCTGGCTGTTAACAGCCTGTCAGTATACGACTTGGACTTGGACTTCTGACCTAATAAAGTTACAAGACATTTTAACAGAATTCCTTTTTATTTTTCAACATAGTCCTCTTGTAACTCTACACACTTCTCACAGCGTTTTTGTCTGCAAAATAATTGTTCACGAAGGTGACTGCCTTTTCATTTGACGAAAATCTCTTTCCTCTGAGCGCAATTTTCAGAGGAGGGAACACAAAGAAGCACTTGAGGCTATATCTGTTAAGTCAAACAGTTCAAACCGTAATTCATGGATTACCGCCATTGTAACCGCTGAGGTATGAGACGGTGCCTTGTCTTGGTGAATCAGGACTTTCTTTTTCTGCAAATATGCCTTCAGCTTGTCAAGTACTGATGCGTAGTATGCTACCGTATATTTTTTTTTTCGTATTTGAAGATAATTGATGAACATAACTACATGACTATCCCAAAAACAGTTGCCATCACTTTCCCAGCCGAAAAGAAAACAGTTTTTGCTATTTTGGAGCCGGTTCTCCCATTGCAGTCCACTGTTTGAACTCTATTTTTGTTTCGTGCGTGTAATGATGTATCCACGTTTTATCTACAGTAATTAATCGGTGGCAAAACTCGGATTTATTACGCTTAAACTGCGTTAGAAATGTTCATACGAACATGTTTTTGGTCTAACGTGAGCAAACGAAGCACCCAACGCGCACACAGCTTTCTGATGTATAAACGTTGATTTAATGTGTGACAGACAAGTTTTCCTGACATGTTCGTAGCCTCTGCTATCTCGCTCACTTTAATTCGGCGGTAGTCTAGCACAATTTGGTGAACTTTTGCGATGTTCTCGTTGGTAGTTGCAGTTTTTGGACTCCTGAAAGTTCATTGTCTTCCAAGTTCTTACGGCCACGCTCAAATTCAGCTGCCCAAAATTTCACTGTAATAAATGAAAACTTTTTCAAACATGATTTGAATTCGCGCCATGCTGTAATAATTTGGGCGCAATTGTCCGCAGCTGAAAAAATAACTGTTGTCATGAGCTTGGTCCATGGTACGTAACGAGTTGAGGCATTGCGCATATGTTTTCATTTGTGTCGTGATTACACAGTAAAAAGAGAAAAGATTATTACTTGAGAGATCATGGGAGGGAAATGAAGTTGGCAATACTGTGACGCATTTCTATTTCTACGTGGAACTATGGACTCATACCTCCGACGATAATCTTGAATTCTATTTTCGAATCTGTTATTTCCATTGTGTGCCTCTCCCCTGGGAGATATTAGTGAATTCTCAAAATTATGATTTCTACTATTATGGAACCGTCCATTTTGATGATCAGGTGATCTAGCATCAGTGTTATTGTGACTTTGAGCTTCCATACACAGCATCCAACTTATCTTTGATTTGCGTAGTCGTATTGCCTTTCAAAAACAAAGATTTAATGACAGCTCGATGCTCGATTTTGTCCATTTTCATAGAAACATTCATATCAACTCACTCAAATGACTGTTACATAACAAATGAACCTCCAAAATGGCTGAAACTTTGGTGAGTAACTTTCAACAAATAGACAAAGAAATTCACTAGCTTTTATTTACGAGTGCTGCCATCTTCATGTTGGGGTAGGAAACTTTTTAGACCACCCTCGCAAATTTTAATGTCGTTGAGTATTACGGGTTCTGTGTACTGATGCCATTGGAATTAGGTATTTAATTTCATTTGCCGCGCGTAAGCGAACGCCGAGAGAGAGAGAGAGAGAGAGAGAGAGAGAGAGAGAGAGAGAGAGAGAGAGACAGACAGACAGACAGACAGACAGACAGAAGTGGGGAGTGAAAGAGACAGATAGTGTCCAAGCCACGCCCAGAGAGAGTGAGCAAATGTTGGAGTAAGAGACAGAGACTAGCCGTGTGTAGGCGGAGGTTTGAATGAGTAGAGCCAGACCGAAAAGTTCAATGCCATAGCCAGGATTTGAACCACGGATCTCCCGCTCTCCGTGCAGTTGCTCTAACCAACTGAGCTACTATGCCCGACATTATTATTTCTATCAATTTACCTGAATAACATATTGCTTTAACTATGAAGCTTGGTACTTAAGTACTTACAGTATAGTAAGTCGTCACAAAAGGTGCGTGCCTCATAGCATATGAGAACCCCTAGTGGTCTACCGGGAAACATACGAGTCAGTTGAAGAATTTAATGTCATGTCGGCATGTTGGCCATAGTAGCTCAGTGGTTTAACTATGAAGCCTGGGACTTAAGTACTTACAGTATAGTAAGTCGTCACAAAAGGTGCGTACCTCATAGCATATGAGAACCCCTAGTGGTCTACCGGGAAACATACGAGTCAGTAAAAGAATTTAATGTCATGTCGGCATGTTGGTCATAGTAGCTTAGTGGTATAACTATGAAGCCTGGGACTTAAGTACTTACAGCATAGTAAGTCGTCACAAAATGTGCGTGTCTCATAGCATATCAGAACCTCTAGTGGTTTACCGGGAAACATACGAGTCAGTTGGAGAATTTAATGTCATGTCGGCAAGTTGGCCATAGTAGCTCAGTGGTTTAACTATGAAGTTTAGTACTTAAGTACTTACAGCATAGTAAGTCGTCACAAGAGGTGCGTGTCTCATAGCATATGAGAACCCCTAGTGGTCTTCCGGGAAACATACGAGTCAGTTGGAGAATTTAATGTCATGTCGGTATGTTGGTCATAGTAACTCAGTGGTTTAACTATGAAGTCTGGGACTTAAGTACTTACAGCATAGTAAGTTGTCACAAAAGGTGCGTGTCTCATAGCATATGAGAACTCCTAGTGGTCTACCGGGAAACTTACCAGTCAGTTGGAGAATTTAATGTCATGTCGGTATGTTGGTCATAGTAACTCAGTGGTTTAACTATGAAGCCTGGGACTTAAGTACTTACAGCATAGTAAGTCGTCACAAAAGGTGCGTGTCTCATAGCATATGAGAACTCCTAGTGATCTACCGGGAAACATACGAGTCAGTTGGAGAATTTAATGTCATGTCGGCATTGTGGCCATTGTAGCTCAGTTGTTTAACTATGAAGCCTGAGACTTAAGTACTTACAGCATAGTAAGTCGTCACAAAAGTTGCGTGTCTCATAGCATATGAGAACTCCTAGTGGTCTAACGGGAAACATACGAGTCAGTTGGAGAATTTAATGTCATGTCGGCATTGTGGCCATTGTAGCTCAGTTGTTTAACTATGAAGCCTGGGACTTAAGTACTTACAGCATAGTAAGTCGTCACAAAAGGTACGTGTTTCATAGCATATGAGAACCCATAGTGGTCTACCGGGAAACATACGAGTCAGTTGGAGAATTTAATGTCATGTCGGCATGTTGGCCATAGTAACTCAGTGGTTTAACTATGAAGCCTGGTACCTACGTACTTACAGCATAGTAAGTCGTCACAAAAGGTGCGTGTCTCATAGCATATGAGAACTCCTAGTGGTCTACCGGGAAACATACGAGTCAGTTGGAGAATTTAATGTCATGTCGGCATTGTGGCCATTGTAGCTCAGTTGTTTAACTATGAAGTCTGGGACTTAAGTACTTACAGCATAGTAAGTCGTCACAAAAGGTGCGTGTCTCATAGCATATGAGAACCCCTAGTGGTTTACCGGGAAATATACAGTTAGTTGGAGAATTTAATGTCATGTCGGCATGTTGGCCATAGTAGCTCAGTGGTATAACTATGAAGCCTGGGACTTAAGTACTTACAGCATAGTAAGTCGCCACAAAAGGTGCATGTCTCATAGCATATGAGAACTCCTAGTGGTCTACCGGGAAACATACGAGTCAGTTGGAGAATTTAATGTCATGTCGGCATTGTGGCCATTGTAGCTCAGTTGTTTCACTATGAAGTCTGGGACTTAAGTACTTACAGCATAGTAAGTCGTCACAAAAGGTGCGTGTCTCATAGCATATGAGAACCCCTAGTGGTTTACCGGGAAACATACGAGTCAGTTGGAGAATTTAATGTCATGTCGGCATGTTGGCCATAGTAGCTCAGTGGTATAACTATGAAGCCTGGGACTTAAGTACTTACAGCATAGCAAGTCGTCACAAAAGGTGCGTGTCTCATAGCATATGAGAACTCCTAGTGGTCTACCGGGAAACATACGAGTCAGTTGGAGAATTTAATGTCATGTCGGCATGTTGGTCATAGTAACTCAGTGGTTTCACTATGAAGCCTGGGACTTAAGTACTTACAGCATTGTAAGTCGTCACAAAAGGTGCGTGTCTCATAGCTTATGAGAACCCCTAGTGGTTTACCGGGAAACATACAGTTAGTTGGAGAATTTAATGTCATGTCGGCATGTTGGCCATTGTAGCTCAGTTGTTTAACTATGAAGTCTGGGACTTAAGTACTTACAGCATAGTAAGTCGTCACAAAAGGTGCGTGTCTCATAGCATATGAGAACCCCTAGTGGTTTACCTGGAAACATACAGTTAGTTGGAGAATTTAATGTCATGTCGGCATGTTGGCCATAGTAGCTCAGTGGTATAACTATGAAGCCTGGGACTTAAGTACTTACAGCATAGTAAGTCGTCACAAAAGGTGCGTGTCTCATAGCATATGAGAACTCCTAGTGGTCTACCGGGAAACATACGAGTCAGTTGGAGAATTTAATGTCATGTCGGCATTGTGGCCATTGTACCTCAGTTGTTTAACTATGAAGTCTGGGACTTAAGTACTTACAGCATAGTAAGTCGTCACAAAAGGTGCGTGTCTCATAGCATATGAGAACCCCTAGTGGTTTACCGGGAAATATACAGTTAGTTGGAGAATTTAATGTCATGTCGGCATGTTGGCCATAGTAGCTCAGTGGTATAACTATGAAGCCTGGGACTTAAGTACTTACAGCATAGTAAGTCGCCACAAAAGGTGCATGTCTCATAGCATATGAGAACTCCTAGTGGTCTACCGGGAAACATACGAGTCAGTTGGAGAATTTAATGTCATGTCGGCATTGTGGCCATTGTAGCTCAGTTGTTTAACTATGAAGTCTGGGACTTAAGTACTTACAGCATAGTAAGTCGTCACAAAAGGTGCGTGTCTCATAGCATATGAGAACCCCTAGTGGTTTACCGGGAAACATACAGTTAGTTGGAGAATTTAATGTCATGTCGGCATGTTGGCCATAGTAGCTCAGTGGTATAACTATGATGCCTGGGACTTAAGTACTTACAGCATAGTAAGTCGTCACAAAAGGTGCGTGTCTCATAGCATATGAGAACTCCTAGTGGTCTACCGGGAAACATACGAGTCAGTTGGAGAATTTAATGTCATGTCGGCATGTTGGTCATAGTAACTCAGTGGTTTCACTATGAAGCCTGGGACTTAAGTACTTACAGCATAGTAAGTCGTCACAAAAGGTGCGTGTCTCATAGCTTATGAGAACCCCTAGTGGTTTACCGGGAAACATACAGTTAGTTGGAGAATTTAATGTCATGTCGGCATGTTGGCCATTGTAGCTCAGTTGTTTAACTATGAAGTCTGGGACTTAAGTACTTACAGCATAGTAAGTCGTCACAAAAGGTGCGTGTCTCATAGCATATGAGAACCCCTAGTGGTTTACCGGGAAACATACAGTTAGTTGGAGAATTTAATGTCATGTCGGCATGTTGGCCATAGTAGCTCAGTGGTATAACTATGAAGCCTGGGACTTAAGTACTTACAGCATAGTAAGTCGTCACAAAAGGTGCGTGTCTCATAGCATATGAGAACTCCTAGTGGTCTACCGGGAAACATACGAGTCAGTTGGAGAATTTAATGTCATGTCGGCATGTTGGTCATAGTAACTCAGTGGTTTCACTATGAAGCCTGGGACTTAAGTACTTACAGCATAGTAAGTCGTCACAAAAGGTGCGTGTCTCATAGCTTATGAGAACCCCTAGTGGTTTACCGGGAAACATACAGTTAGTTGGAGAATTTAATGTCATGTCGGCATGTTGGTCATAGTAACTCAGTGGTTTCACTATGAAGCCTGGGACTTAAGTACTTACAGCATAGTAAGTCGTCACAAAAGGTGCGTGTCTCATAGCATATGAGAACTCCTAGTGGTCTACCGGGAAACATACGAGTCAGTTGGAGAATTTAATGTCATGTCGGCATGTTGGCCATAGTAACTCAGTGGTTTAACTATGAAGCCTGGTACTTACGTACTTACAGCATAGTAAGTCGCCACAAAAGGTGCGTGTCTCATAGCATATGAGAACTCCTAGTGGTCTACCGGGAAACTTACGAGTCAGCTGGAGAATTTAATTTCATGTCGGCATGTTGGCCATAGTAGCTCAGTGGTTTAACTATGAAGCCTGGGACTTAAGTACTTACAACATAGTAAGTCGCCACAAAAGGTGCGTGTCTCATAGCATATGAGAACTCCTAGTGGTCTACCGGGAAACTTACGAGTCAGTTGGAGAATTTAATGTCATGTCAGCATGTTGGCCATAGTAGCTCAGTGGTTTAACTATGAAGTCTGGGACTTAAGTACTTACAGCATAGTAAGTCGCCACAAAAGGTGCGTGTCTCATAGCATATGAGAACTCCTAGTGGTCTACCGGGAAACTTACGAGTCAGTTGGAGAATTTAATGTCATGTCAGCATGTTGGCCATAGTAGCTCAGTGGTTTAACTATGAAGTCTGGGACTTAAGTACTTACAGCATAGTAAGTCGCCACAAAAGGTGCGTGTCTCATAGCATATGAGAACTCCTAGTGGTCTACCGGGAAACATATGAGTCAACTGGAGAATTTAATGTCAGGACGGTGCCTTGGCCATGGTAGCTCAAAGGTTAAGAGCGACTGGACGGAAACCAGGAGATCCGTGGTTCAAATCCCAGTCATGGCATTGAATTTTTCATGTTGACTCTATCCATCAAATATCTTAGCCTATATACGGCTAGTGTGGAGAAATGATTAATTTCCATCAATTAACTAAAACAAACTATTATTAACGTTAAAAGAATGCCCTGCAGCACGGAATTGCACTAAAAAGTAAAGAAATTATATTAAAAGTTATGGTTGTATACAAAAAACATCAAAAACTGTGAAGGAATTGGACAAAAAATCGTCGCGTCGTTTATTAGAAAGAAGAGCCAAATGTAGAAATTTTGCAGCATTCTCCTAACAAGCCGGGGAAGGCAGGCCACGAAGATCAACCCCACGGTGTTAAGAACGCGGGTGACAGATTTGTACGCTATTTAAATGAATACAGAATCTCGAATTTATGTCGATTAGGTTGCAGTTAAGCCCAGCATTTCGTGCATTATTATGAAGATATTGTACGTCGTCTGTGTCGCTAAGCGGTTGATATAAGATCTTGGGTCCACAATGTGTCGTGACGTACGTACACTTTTGTATTTCTGCGGATTTGATGCGCTTCTTCAGCTTTTATTACTTCCTCTATCACTTAAACTGCAGGGAGAGAAGGTACTGCATTCGACCCAAACATTTCATGTCAATATTTTACCGGAAATAGAAAATAAAAATCTTAAAGTAAACAAGAGTTTAGCATAGTCCAGTTAAACTGTAGAGAATAGTTTAAAAAGAAATATAAGTCAACAATGATGGTAAAGTATTGCATATTCATTCCACTTTCATTTAATGTTCTAAGTTGGATGCCAACATATATCACAACGGGGCGTTTGAGTGCAGTTTAAAAGCTGTGCTGGTACATAACCGAGGCTTCATAAAGAGAACCAGTGGAAGGAAAAGTTCCCCTTTCTACTGAAGTCAAATTTGTTCCTGGTAAACTTGTGTACTTAACGTAGGTGCAGTTGTTTGTTTTGTTCTTTATAGCCGCAAAACTTGCACCAAACGGAACGATAAAGGATTAAACAGAAAGAACGAGATGTTCCATCTATTTTGTTTGTGTTATAACAGAGGCAAAGCTTTTGTTCATTTTAAATACCAGGTGATTCAGCCGCGGCTTGTTCATTTGCAAAATAGGTATTTAATGTCATGACCGGGGTTTGAACCACGGATATCCTGGTTTCCGTTCAGTCGCTCTAACCCATTGAGCTACGATGGCCAACTTACCGGCAGGACATTATATTCTCCATTTGACTCCTATATTTCCCCGGTAATATGAGTTAAATGATGAAGGCTGGGATGCAAGTACTTGCGATAGCAGCTGCGCTGTGGACCCTTAGCACTCGTGGTACCTCTGACGTTACTAGAGAAACCTCGGGCCGAACTGTCAAAACACTCCCGTACGGAAGTTGTTCGGATTGGGTTGGCCTCGAAGGGTAAGTGGTTCCCGATACCCGTAGGTGATCGTGTACGTCTCCGGACGGGGTTCAGGAAAGTCATATATTCCCGCGTACTAGCCAGCATAGCTAGTAGAAGGGGTGCTAGATCACCAGGCGGTCCCTCCGAGATTTTCGGTAGCCTTCCCCTTTAGGGAGTATCCACATCCATCCCGTCTCGTGTTTTCGGACCAGATGGGGGTGCTTGTTAGTCTCTAGGTCTAGCCCTATGGTATTGCCCTTCGGGGACAGCTCGGTAACTCCCTGATTTTGAGAGGGGGTTAGTCTTCACTTTGTGAGGCTGCCCACGTAGATACTCTCGCCCTTTATATATACGATAGTAAGTGGCCATAAACGGTGTATCTCGAATACGAGAGCCCCTAGGGCTCTGGTGCTCTACCGGGGAAATATGGTGGCAAGTTGGCCATGGTAGCTCAATGGGTTAGAGCGATTGGACGGAAAACAAGAGGCTCGTGGTTCAAATCCCGGCAGTGGCAATAAATTTTTATGATGACTTTTTCTATCTATACCGATAGGTTTATATTCTGTTGAGGGTTTCCATCATGGCTCAGTTTAATTTACTCGTGCACTCATTATACCTATTAGTCTTTTTAGTCATGAATAAGCATGATTGTCTAGCAAGATAACATCTGACAAATGGTATGCTGAAGTTACGAGGGCTGCTCAATAAAGAAAGATCACAACTTTTTTGACAACATAACTTTACTCATCCTTATAATTTTGATGGTCCTTCTCAAAATATCCTTCCCTGAATGCGATGCATTTGTCCCAGCATTTCTGCCAGTCTTCAAAGACATTCTGGAAACCATTTTTAGAGAGATCCTTCAAAGTCACCTCCGCAGTCTTCACCACTACCTCTGATGATGGATAATGTCTCCCATGAAAGCATTTCTTCAATTTATGGAATAGAAAAATGTCACATGGGACTAAATCCGGACTATAGGGAGAGTGAAGGATGCAGTTCACGTTGATTTTTGCAAGATATTCAGTAACAACATTGGCAATATGCGGCCGCGCATTATCGTGGTGCAGCATCCAGCCTGCTTCATGGAAATGTGGTCTTTTGCGCCTGATATGGACTTGCAATATTTTCAGGACATCCCTGTAGTATTGTCCAGTTAATGATGTGTGTGCAGCTACAACATGCTTATAAACCACTCCATGGATATCAAAGAAAGAGATGTCCATAACTTTCCCAGCAATAGCAACCACTTTGGCTTTTTTGTGGCTTGGTGATGAACGAGATTTAGCTCCAACGTTAGCTCGTATCGGACGATGAATGGAGTGGGTGAAATGATGCTCAAATGAGTTCAGGGTCCATAGAGCTTAGAGTTACTCGACATTCGTCTTTCAGTATAAGGGAAACCCCCGGAAAAAACCTTATCCAGGTAACTCTCCCTGACCGAGATTCGAACTTGGAACCTCCTGAACGTGAGGCAGCCGCATCAGCAGTGATTACGTTTGAAAGGAACTCCAGATCTTCCTCTAACATCACGTTAACTTCATGTAGACCTGCATACGAATGTCTTTTTGTTCGGGAATCAACAGTCTTGGAACCCATCACGCACAAACACGTCTCATGTGTAATGTTTCTGTCACCAACGTGTGGGTGACACCCAATGAAATGTTCAGTATTTCGGAAAGTGATCTTAAAGTAATTTGTCGATCCTCTCTCACAACGGCAGCAGCAGTGTTGATTTTTGTCCCGTAAGAGCAGTAACTGGAGCACCGGGTCCACATTCCTTTGAAATTGATTGTCTCCCCTCTTTAAACATTTTAAACCACCTTAGAACTCTGCTGTAGGGAAGAACAGACTCTCCATAGGCCTCCTGTAACATTGTATAGGCTTAAACTGAAGATTTGTTGAGACGAAAGCAGAATTTCAAAGCCACATATTGTTCCTTGCATGTTACCTCCATTGTAGCAGTAGGAGATACTGGACATGTCTGAACTTGCCTGGTTCTTACATGCGGGAACCAGGAGTGTCAATAATGAAAATACTACAGCGTGTTTGTTGGACATTAAGCTAACAGAATATAATAGGATTGAATTTTAGGCGAAAAGTTATGACCGTAAATTATGTTCATTCTTTATTGAACAGCCCTTGTATAATATCAAAGGCACTGAGGCATCCATTCTTTACGTATGACCAGTCATTTCTTATACTGAATAAACAACCTTCCCATTATTAGTTCCCATTTAGAAAATTATGTTTCTGTGCTGCTAATTTTGCTGTTTTCTTAATTAATTCTGATAATTTCTAAACCAATCACCACAATAATCAACACCCAAAGTATTGTCAAAGCAGATAAATAATAAAACTGCCAAAATAAAGCTCCCCTTTTGCATGGCTAGACAAATTCAGTTAATCTTCCTAGTGCTTACTGTCATTTCTGTAGCTCTGATAAGATTTCGTAATTTACAGAGTTAATCCTCTCCGAAATTAAGTCCACTATTTTCCGAGTTGGGTTTAAAGCTGAAAACAAAGCCTTGTTTGGAATAAACTGCCCACTTTAACCCTGCTTAGTGACATCTCCCTCTTTAGGTCTGGATCAGAAGGGGTTAGTTTAAATCCCCCCTTCCCATCTGGCTTCTACTGATGCGGGAGACATCTGTGGCTAACCGCTGGTAACAGAAACATGGTGTCATATCCACGACTTACCCTTCCTAACCACTAATTAGCAGAAACTATGTAAATGTTCAGTTATATATTAATGAATTGTAATCACGTTTTCTATTGTTATCTGGAATTGAAGGTGATTCATTCCCACGTTGTTTAGTTGTGCGGTTTATTTTACACAAAATAATATGATAGAAAGTGTGAACATAGCGTGTTAACACTAGGACCGGCGAGTATGGTCTACGGAGAAGGACCAACCCGTCATTTTGACGGATGCAGTCTTATTTGCCGTTTTTAAAATGGTAAACAAATTTGAATGCATACCATTTTATTTAATATTATTAATAATAACTAAACACTAGTAACACAACTTCACTTATCTTATTTAAATCCTGGGACAGGTTTCAAAGCAAACATCTGCTTTATCCTCAGCCACTCAGCTTGACACTCACCCACTACCTGACTGACCTTGACCACTACCGGAGTTTGAAGGATAGCTCCTTATCTAACTGCCATCTACCGGGGACAACACAAACTTATTGATGATGTCTATAGGAGGGATATCAAAATTCATTACGCGATCCTTATTTTTCAAAATAAATATCTTCTCCCAAACCATTAAATCTATCGGTTCCTTCAATTGTTTCAATAATTTAACTTCTGGATTTACTTCATGATTATATGACCAAAAATGATCAGCCACTGCCGATTTCTCGGTCTGTCTATATTTAATATTTCTAAAATGTTCTTTCGCTCTGGTTTCTAAATTGCGCTTGGTTCTGCCAATATAGATCTTATCGCATTCTAAACAGTTAACTTGATAAATACCAGATTTTTTGTTGTCTGAAATTTTGTCTTTTTTAGAAAACTGTAGCAAATTCTTTATACTGTAATTATTATGAGGTGCTAGCATTATACCCACTTCTTTGAAAATTTTTTGAAACTTTTTATTTGCCCATGGATGATAAGTAAATTTTTTGAAAATATAATCCTTTTTTACTTTTTTAAGAGTGGAAACATCATTAACATTTTTTTGATATTTAAATTTTTCCATTCTTCTGATTATAAAATCTTTATTAAAGCCGTTAATTAAAGCAGTGTTTACAATATGTTTATATTCCGCATTAAATTCTTCTTCATTTAGAGGTATTTTTATCAATCTGTAAATCTAATTATTAAAAACAGCAAATTTGTGTGACATAGGGTTAAAACTTTTATTTTTGATATAATTATCCGTGTGAGTTGACTTTCTATAGATGCCAAAACTTAATTTATTGTTATTTTTCATTATTTTTAGATCTAGAAAGGGGATGTAGCCATTGTTTTCAATTTCTATTGTGAACTTGATAGCTTTATCCTGTGAATTTAGAATATTTAAAGCCTCATCTATATATCTTTCAGGAACTATGGCAAAAATGTCTTTACTTTCAATGGGAATGTTTTTCAACAAATTTCAGGAGTAGCTATGGGTAGTCCCCTTTCACCCTTTCTTGCTGATCTATTTATGAGTTTTTTTTAAATAGAAGTCACTAAAGCTTCTCCTTCAATTTTTAAAATATGGTATAGATACGTAGATCCTCCCCATCCTCCCCGCTCACAGTTCGTAGCCAATGACTACCAATCCATTCTTTCCTTACATCCTAATGTCATTATGGCCGGGGACTTCAATGCCAAACATCAGCGTTGGCATCATGGTCCCCGAGCGGATAGGAGAGGCAGTGACATTATCCGCATGGTAGATGCGGACCCTCACCTTCGAGTTGAGGGCCCATGGCAACCCACTCATTACCCGCGTGGTCGGGGTCGCCCATCTCACATCGACTTCGCTGTCATCAAACGCTTTCCATTTCATTTCTCACTCACTTCGCTTAACGCATTACATTCAGATCACAACCCAGTACTTGCTGAGGTTAATACACGGATTGCTAATCATGACGTCTCGGTTCAAAACCGGGATGTGGACTGGGATTGCGTCAAAGTCTGCCTGAATGACTCCATTGCCCCCAACCCCAACATAACCGACATTCCCTCCCTTGAGGCTGCGGTCTCGTCCTTCACCTCAGTCGTGAAGCGAACGGTCCGCAACCTTACAGTTATCACCCCAGCCCCTCTTCATCCGGATGTTCTTCCCCTAGACATCCTACTTCTCATTCGCCGTTCTTGGGCAGCAAGGCGGCTCTACCAGAGACACCGCACGCCTCATAATCGAGGGCTTCATCGGCGACTGTGCCGAGAGGTTCGTGCCCGCCTCCGTGAGCACAGAGTGCGCGCGTGGGAGGACACGATGTCTCGTATGAACCTCGAGGTCGGAGAAGTGTGGAGGGTCATTAAAAGACTTCGGAACCGCCAAGGGACACCAAACTCCCCACTCCAGGGTACCCAAGGCCTGTCCTACGAACCACAGGCCAAGGCTACGGTGTTCGCCGACTACCTAGAGAGGACCATGAGGCCTAGAGAAGACCCCCAGGACCCTGCCTTCTCTGACCGCGTTAGGCAGGAGGTTCGTCGATACTTTCGGCGACCCCCGGCTGAGGCGGACAGACTCCCAGTAATAAGGCCCAGTGAGCTTCAGGGCGTACTCCGGCGCCTCAAACCAAAAAAGGCAGCGGGACCTGATGGCATAACGCCACTCATGCTCCGCCACCTTCCTTTCAGGGCCGTGTTATTTCTTACCAGAGTCTTCAATATGTGTCTCTCTCTGAGTCACTTTCCACGTAGTTGGAAAGAGGCTCGGGTGATATGCATCTTGAAGCCAGGGAAAGACCCGGTTAATCCTGCCAACTACCGCTCCATCAGCCTCCTTTCTGTTCTCTCGAAGGTTTTCGAGAGACTTTTCTTAGCCCGCATGTCCCCCCTTCTGGGTGACATACAAGCCATCCCTCCTCACCAGTTTGGCTTTCGTCCTGGGCATTCTACGTCACAGCAGTTGCTGCGCGTGGTGGAGGCTGCAGCCCTGGGTTTCCAGGACAAGGCATTCACCTCGGCGGTTTCTCTGGACGTGGAAAAGGCTTTCTCTACGACCTGGCACGCGGGTCTTCTGTACAAATTCATCCAACTGGAGCTACCCACTCAAGTCACACACCTTCTTCACTCTTTCCTAAAACATAGATTCTTCACTGTCACAGTGGTGGGAAAAACATCTACATGAAGGTCTATCCGCGGAGGAGTCCCCGAAGGTTCTGTGTTATCCCCGACGCTGTACAGCGTCTATGTGGCTGACCTTCCCACTGAACAGCACGTCAACATAGCACAATATGCTGACGACGTGCTGCTATTCTCAACAAATAGACACCCACGCAGAACCTTCAACCCCATCCAACGTTATCTAATCCTCCTCCAGGATTGGTGCACGCTTTGGCGATTGTCCATTAATACGGAGAAAAGCCAAGCGATATTGTTCACCAAGCGCCGCTTTCCCGCCAATTTCCCCCAATTTACCTACTTCGGGCAAGGGATCAGGTGGGAGAATTCAATCAAGTACTTGGGAGTCAAGCTGGACAAGGGCCTAACTTTTCGAGAGCACATCCAGGAGCAAGCTCATAGGTCGTGTGGTGCCGTGGCATCACTATACCCTGTGCTTCGGTCTGCGATGTCTGTTCCCCTAAAGTTGCGCCTCTTTATGGCTCTGGTCCTCCCCATCATGCTCTATGCGTGCGAAGTCTGGGGTATGGCCGCAGGCTCACATCTAGTTCTGCTCCAACGTGCACAGAATAAATGTCTTCGGATTATTTATTCTGTCTGTACAAGGTTCCCCGTGAGATTACTTCACGAGGCTTCATCCCTCCGATATGTGGAGGATGAAATTAGGCGCCGGGCGACAAAATTCTTCGAGGGTTTGCCCCAACATCAGAGCGCCCTCGTCCGATCCCTTGGGGATTATGTTCCTCGTGAACGTCGCTTAAAGCGATACCGGTTACCCCGCATGTCTTGCGGTCACTACCGGTAACCACATGATCTCCATTCCAGCCTAAATTAAATTTCAGCTAATCTAAAATTGTTATTATGGAATATTCAAAATTATACATACCTTCTTCCTAGTTTATTAACTAACCCACCAGCGGTGCTCGCTGTCCGTAGCACCCGGTTCATCATTCCCTGAGGAGCAAAAAGCTACCTCCCTACACTAACCCCACTTAAAATACACCCGTCATTCTGCAACATCCACATCCCGCCACTACGTGGTTAAGCTCTTCCCAGAGCAGGTACACGATTTGACCACCCTTCGGGCTGTTCCAAACAGCCCGCCAGCATCGAGTTGAGTTGAGTTGTTCGTCAGCCTGACCCTTGCTAAATCAATAAAGGATATCAAATTCATTAATAGCCACCGACTAGTCATACTACTTCCGTATATCAGCAAATTTCTTGAAAAGGTATTGCAGTGCCGTTTCCAGAAACTACTTTATCAACATTACCTTTGTGGAGGAAGTGAAAGGTGGGTTCAATAACCGACGTTACAGCCCTCTTCCTAGATATAACCCGTGTATTTTACTCTGTGCGGTTTAATGGCCTCCTGCATCACCTTATCCAGTATAACATCCCAGCATATCTAATACAAATCAAGAACCGTTCCTTCGTAGTTTCCAGGGACGACATACTATCCCAGGCCTATATCAACGCAGGGGTGCCACTAGGCAGAGTCCTTGGTCTCCTAATCGCTCTTACTTATATTAACACCGTTCCTACCCTAATAAGCTGTAACTTGTACCTATTTGCTGATGATACGGCCCTCACATCATCAAAGCACCATGGCAACGCAGTTCAGAAAGCTTAGCGCAATGCAGATATGCAAACTGTGTGGTTCAATACCTGGTGCCTGAAGAAAACTACCACCAAATATCAGGCTGTCACATTTACCAATGCAAGATGTACCCAATGTTCGCCTGGCTGGAGCAGAAGTACATTGGTGTACGGAGGCTACATATCTAGGAGTAGCTCTGGATTGGCGTTTAACCTGGAAACACCATATCAACACAGTGGCTAACAGAGTCTCCAGAAGAATGGCTATGCTATACCCTCTCTACAATATAAAATCACCAATGACCCTCAGCAACAAACTACTCATCTACAAGCAAATTCTCCGACCTGCACTGACATATGCATGCGTAATTTGGGGAGCTGCAGCAAAATCCCCTCTCCACAAACTACAAGTCCTACAGAACCGTTACCTGCCGTGCTGCCGATTCATCCCAAACGACAACATACATTCCAACCTTTCCTTCCCAAGGATCACTGACTACATCCTTAATTTATCCCACAGTTTCTATACCAAACTCTCTACCAACTTCAACAACCTCATCCGAGACCTCGGGAAATATGATCTTAACTCAGGGCAAACGTATAAACGACCCAGGCTAGTACTACCAGCAACATAACGCTCCAAAAATTTATCTGATCTACTGAACTTACTCCTAACAAATCCTAACCTAAGCAATAAATTTAAAAAAGGTCACCATTTCACACCACTATGCCAGCAAGCACGATGTCCCTGAATGGCAAAAGGTCGGAGGCCCCTCCTTTCAGGAGAAGTGTTATCCTTCAACAACACCGGTACTGCTTGACTTTGACCTCAGCCTGCCAACTGTGACGGATGGAGGACGTAAAAACCCTCCAAAATCAATCTCTACCGTTATTTCCCCTACCTCACAAAACATGCTACTGCAAGTAGAGAGCTTAGCCCTGATCTGACCAGAGACTTAAAGTCTGGCTTCCGGACTTTTAAGTACCCACTCGCAAGGAAACTAAATTCAAATTTATATGAGGTAACTAAGATTCTAATGACCACAGTGTTGTATATTTAAGTCTCAGACTTCATAGTTAAACAAACTATAAACCAGTGGAAATTAATTGTTCCTCCGCCATTACTCGTGGTAAGACAAATCTTTACACAAGTAGAATCTGACTGGAAAATTCAATGCAGATTTGAACCACAGTTCTTCATTCAACATCGAGTTGCTTTAAGCACTTAATTTAATGTCAAGTTGCCAGGTAGTTCAATAGTTGCAACTATCGGATAAGGACTACAAGATCCCTGACTTAAATCCCGGCTATGTCATTGACCTTTCTAGTGCAACTCTGCCCTTCCAAACTTCGTCCTAACACGACTATGTCTGAAAGAACAATCAGTTGCTAAGGAATATTGTTTCAATGAATGTATACATCAATTTGAGACTCGTTTGAGATTATCCACGAGTTGGATGCAAAATGAAATGCAATCTTAACATTATAATGTGACGTAAATCGTTATCCATAGTTGACCTAAGTGAGCGTCCGTTTACATAAGTTCGAGGTTTTAGTTTTACTCCTTTTTAACTAACGTCCTCCAATGTTAGCCATATTGGATCTCAATACATTGGGTAAAGTAATGCTCAAATAATCACAGGGTCCATAGAGGTTAGTGTTACTGTATGCCCACGACAAGAAGGCTAGAGAGTTATGAAGGGCAGAGCAGCTTGAACTGCTTATCTGCTCCGGTAGTGGATCTGTTTACTAGGAAATGAGTGAATGAGGGTGCATATGAGTCACCCATGCTGCCAGATCTACTGCTTGTTGAGGCGATATTTATTATGTATGGGTGAGTTATATGACAACACTTGTGTATTTTAAACTAACCTCCTATCTTTGTCATACTGGGAAGTCGAGCATAAACACCGTTGGAACAGCAAAAGTGATTACGTTGCACATTCCTCTAGCTTGCGTACCTGACACTTATATCTAAGGATAAGTGAAGCTCTTAGAAAAACCTTGTCCAGATAACTCACCCTGACCCTGACGTCACTTCGAATGTCCTGTGTGTCTATGTTACCTTTGAAGGTATGATCAACTCGTCCCAGTAGCTTAGATTTTGGCGTTTCTGCCTCCTGTTCAAAAGGTCCCGAGGATCAGGGCTACCTTAATAAGGTTTTTCTCGAGCTTTTCCCTTAAACTGAAGTATGAATGTCGGTTAATTCTAAGTTTTGTGGACCCTGGGCACATTTGAGCATCACTTTACCCTGCAGACTCAAGTCACCTGGCTATAAGCCTTTGGTATCATTTCTTCTTAACCTTCGCTTCTTTTATCCTAATCCACTTTTCCCTTATCCTATATAAGTATTCTCCTACACATCTACTTTTCTTTTCTCCCATTCCCGTTTGCATGCGTACCGCCAATATCTCTTTACTTACACTGTTCCATTTCTTATCTCATACTTTTCTCCTGCAATTTGTTAACTACTTACATTCTATCAGGTAATGAACAGCGCTCTCTTCATCTCCACAGAATACAAATATCCCTACCTCATTACTTCTCAACTCTTTTAAGTACAATATTCCCACTCTCATCCATGCTATGCCTTCTCCTCCAGTTTTGCCACATTGATCTATATATTTTCCCTACTCCATTCTGTCTTTAATTGCTTATAGAACATCAAAGATTTCTTTACTTCTATACTTCCCCATATCTCCTGTCTATCTATGTCTTGTAGTCTAGTTCTCACTTCCTTCCAAAAACCGCTATAATTTGTCTCCTCTGCTCTCCATAGATTTCCCATGCCTATCTTTAATATGATTCTTTCCAATTCCGACCACCAACTATTTGTGTTCTTAATACTTTTCTGCTGCTCATGCACAGATTCAATAATTCCCCTTTCTGCCCTTTAACACACTTATACCAGAATTTAAATATTCTTTCTATTACTATTCCCCTCCTTTTTGTATTACCCAACTCCAGTAATGCCACTTCTCTTGATGCCGATTTTGGCAGCCCTAGTAGTTCTTTACAAAACAGTCCATATATCTGGTCTAATTGTGTTCCTATCTCTGATGTACCCCATACATTGTTCTGGCTTTAACGATCGCTTCATACATTCTTTCTAACCATCTAACTGACATCTCCAGTTTATGTTTACATATTCTTACCCCTGTCATTGCCGCTCTGCCATTAGCTATTACTTCTCTTGCTTGTGCGGCCCATCCTCCACTGCTACACATCCTTACACCTAAATAGTCATACTCGTTTACCACTTCTACCTTTTGATTTCCTAGGAACCGATATGACTTAATGTTGGAGGATTTTTCTTTAGTATGGTCATATGGGGACTGTTCAATAAAGAAAAATCTTTTTGTGTGTGTGTCTGTGTGTGTGTGTGTGTGTGTGTGTGTGTGTGTGTGTTTGTGTGTGTGTGTGTGTGTGACAACGTACCTTTACTCGTCCTCATAATTTTGATGGTCCTTCTCAAAATAGTCTCTCCTGAATGCGATGCACTTGTCCCAGTGTTTCTGCCAGTCTTCAAAGACATGCTAGAAACCATTTTTGAAAGATCCTTCAAAATCGCCTCCGCAACCCTCACCACTGCTTCTGATGAAGGATAATGCCTCCCACGAATGCGTTTCTTCAAGTTAGCTAATAGAAAAAAACACATATGGGGCTAAATCCGGACTATAGGGAGGGTGAGGGATGTACTTCACGTTGATTTTTGCAAGATATTCAGCAACAACGTTAGCAATATGCGGCCGCGCATTATCATGGTGCAGCATCCAGCCTGCTTCACGGAAATGTGGTCTTTTGCGCCTGATATGGACTTGCAATGTTTTCAGGACATCCTTGCAGTATTCTCCAGTTACTGATTTGTGTGCAGGTACAACATGCTGATAAACCATTCCATGAATATCGAATAATGAGATGACCATAACTTTCCCAGCAGAAGCAACCACTTTTGATTTTTGGGGGTTGGTGATGAAGGAGATTTCCACACTGAGCTTTGCTGTTTGCTCCCAGGATCAAAATGATATAGCCAAGTTTCATCAGCAGTGATTCCGTTTGAAAGAAACTCCGCATCTTCCTCTAACATTAACTTTAACTGCATGCAGACCTGCATGTGAATGTGCTTTGTTCGGAAATCAACAGCCTTTGAACCCAACGCACACAAACACAAATGATGTGCAATGTCCAGTGTTTCAGAAAGTGATCTTAAGGTAATTCGTCGATCCTCTTTTACAATATCAGCAGCAGTGTTTATGTTTTTTTCTGTATGAGCAGTAACTGGAGCACCGGGTCCACCTTCCTTTGAAATTCATTGTCTCCCCTCTTTAAACATTTTAAACCACCTTCGAACTGTGCTGTAGGGAAGAACAGACTCCCTATAGGCCTCCTGTAACATTGTATAGGCCTCAACCGAGATTTGTTGAGACGAAAGCAGAATTTCAAAGCCGCATATTGTTCCTCGCGTGTTACCTCCATTGCAGCGGTAGGCGATACTGAACATGTCTGAACTTGCCTTGTTCTCACAGGCGGGAACCAGGAGTACCAACAATGAAACTACTACGGCGTGTTTGTTGCACATTAAGCTAACAGAATATAATAAGGCTGAATTTTATTGCGAAAATTATGTCCGTAAAAAATTAGGACCATTCTTTATTGAACAGCCCTCATATTTTGGGGAGGTGAAGTATCCTGTCAATACAATGGTTAGACCTATGCTCGAGTAATGGATGATGTCACCCTGAGAGAGGCTGGGTTGTATTTCTCAGTAACAGTACGTCAGTGTACCTGTATGTACGCTCCTGATCCCTCTTTTTAATAATAACTGGATAGTGGTTCTTGTATTTTAGGATTTCCAATGAATGTATTAACTAACCAACTGTTTTGATACGTGTAGTATTCAACATCTGCTAGTAAGAGATAAAAAATATTTAACACGTACTTCCTTCACATTTCAGGAGTGCGTCTGTTATCTTGGGTTGATAGTGCCGGAAGCTTGCACTAGCCGGAAGCTGGACGGTGCATTCGACATGTAGTGGCGGTAGAGCAAAGATGCGGAAACTTCTTGTTCTGCTTAGAGCAGGGAGATGGACGCCGAGACTCGTCTGCAATGTGTAATGTTGAGAACATGAAACCATGTGGTGAAATGTTTGTATCCAAACGCTAAATCATGGACGGCTCCGACACCATGATCGCCGTCGACCCCACCGGTGCTCCAGACTCTGATGTGGTGTTGGATGAAGATGATGCAGAAAGAAGCACTCGAGGTAAGAAGATGAATCATGTCCGATTTCACCAGTAGATGTTAGGACTTAACACGAGTTTATCAAAAGTTAAAGAAAATTGTATTTCGCCAACAAGTGTTAGCTTAACACTCGTGTTAAATCTCTTGTTAAAGTAAAAAGCCATATTTCTGCTGTTAAGTCCTTAACAATTGTAAATAGTCAACATGGTGGGCGTGAACTCAGCTGTTGTTGTCGATTTGCTATATTTAAGACCGTCCAAATGGCATTCGTAATAGAGTACAGTCTATGAGGAGAAATTATTTTTAGCAGCTATCAGAAGAAACATTTTACAGAGGTATAGACTGTCGAAACAAGTTGTTATGAAGGTTACTGTGGAAGTACAAGAGAGGTTAGAACATGCATTGAAAGGAATATGGCGATTTCGCCTTTGCTTCAAGTATTAACTTTGCGATTTTATAATTAACTGAATGATGTGGATAATACGCTGTCCACCTCCCGTCTTGAAACGTTCAAGTCACTTGTCACTTGTACTTCGCTCCTTGTTTTAAATTTACGGTAATACTGAGTTAGAACATGTATCGAAAGGAATTTGCCGATCTTGCCTTTGCTTCAACTATTAACTTTGCGATTTTATAATTCACTGAATGATGTGGATAATACACTGTCCACCTCCCGTCTTAAAACGTTCAAGTCACTTGTCCTTCTTCGCTCCTCCTTTTAAATTTACGGTAAAACTGAGTTAGAACATGTATCGAAAGGAATATGCCGATCTTGCCTTTGCGTCAAGTATTAATAACTTTGCTATTTTATAATTCACTGAATTATGTGGATAATACACTGTCCACCTGCCGTCTTGAAACGTTCAAGTCACTTGTCCTTCTTCGCTCCTCCTTTTAAATGTACGGTAATACTGAGTTAGAACATGTATCGAAAGGAATATGCCGATCTCGCCTTTGCGTCAAGTATTAATATCTTTGCTATTTTATAATTCACTGAATTATGTGGATAATACACTGTCCATCTCCCGTCTTGAAACGTTCAAGTCACTTGTCTTTCATCGCTCCTCCTTTTAAATTTACGGTAAAACTGAGTTAGAACATGCATCGAAAGGAATTTGCCGATCTTGCCTTTGCTTCAAGTATTAATAACTTTGCTATTTTATAATTCACTGAATTATGTGGATAATACACTGTCCATCTCTCATCTTGAAACGTTCAAGTCACTCGTCACTTGTCCTTCGCTCCTCGTTTTAAATTTACGTAATACTGAGTTAGAACATGCATCGAAAGCAATATGTCGGTCTCGCCTTTGCTTCAAGTATTAATAACTTTGCTATTTTATAATTCACTGAGTTATGTGGATAATACACTGTCCATCTCCCATCTTGAAACGTTCAAGTCACTCGTCACTTGTCCTTCGCTCCTCGTTTTAAATTTACGTAATACTGAGTTAGAACATGTATCGAAAGCAATATGCCGATCTTGCCTTTGCTTCAAGTATTAATAACTTTTCTGCTTTATAATTCACTGAATTATGTGGATAATACACTGTCCACCTGCCGTCTTGAAACCTTCAAGTCACTCGTCACTTGTCCTTCGCTCCTAGTTTTAAATTTACGTAATACTGAGTTAGAACATGCATCGAAAGCAATATGTCGGTCTCGCCTTTGCTTCAAGTATTAATAACTTTGCTGTTTTATAATTCACTGAATTATGTGGATAATACACTGTCCATCTCCCATCTTGAAACGTTCAAGTCACTCGTCACTTGTCCTTCGCTCCTCGTTTTAAATTTACGTAATACTGAGTTAGAACATGCATCGAAAGCAATATGTCGATCTCGCCTTTGTTTCAAGTATTAATAACTTTGCTATTTTATAATTCACTGAATTATGTGGATAATATATTGTCCACCTCCCGTCTTGAAACGTTCAAGTCACTTGTCCTTCGCTCCTCGTTTTAAATTTACGTAATACTGAATTAGAACATGCATCGAAAGGAATTTGCCGATCTTGCCTTTGCTTCAAGTATTAATAAATTTTCTATTTTATAATTCACTGAATTATGTGGATAATACACTGTCCATCTCCCGTCTTGAAACGTTCAAGTCACTTGTTCTTCGCTCCTCCTTTTAAATTTACGTAATACTGAATTAGAACATGTATCGAAAGGAATTTGCCGATTTTCTCTTTGCTTCAAGTAATAACTTTGCAGTGAACTCACTGAATTATGTGGATAATACACTGTTCACCTCCCGTCTTGAAACGTTCAAGTCACTCGTCACTTGTCCTTCGCTCCTCGTTTTAAATTTACGTATTACAGAGTTAGAACATGCATCGAAAGGAATATGCTGATCTCGCCTTTGCTTAAAGTATTATTAATTTTGCTATTGTGTAATTCACTGAATAATATGGATAACACATTGTCCACCTCCCGTCTTGAATCGTTCAAGTCACTTGTGCTTGGCACCTCGTTTTAAATTTACGTAGTACTGACGAAGTAGTTTGGTGCTTCAAGTAGTGACATATGCATTTGAATTAAATTTGTTTGCAGTATTTTGCGACGCAACATATTTCTCTTTTACATTCACCGCATCTGTCCTCTTTATTTTCCACGATATCCTTACAATTCGTCACCAATTCAATTAACAATGCATTCTCCATCAATGAGAAATTTGTCTCTCGGCTTTTGTTTACGATTTTGTTTATCCGACATTTTTTGAGCTCTGTGAAGACGAAAATGAAAACAAAAAACGAATCGCAGTACATTGAGAAAATAATACGACTCATCCATAGCCTTCTATAACTGAAATGTTTACAAGTCTTTTTGCGTTAACACTTGTTTGTTAACATTTTAAGAAAACAGGTTGGTGATATGCAAGAAATTTAACAGCTTTGTTAGCGCTGTGATAATGTCGATTTTAACATCTGTTGGTGGAATCGGACATAAGTGTATTGTCGCTGTTTGATGGAATCTAGCGCCATCCAATCCGCATACACTAACTCGTACTCTGTATTACAGGTTACATAAGCAATTATGTTATTGTAGTCATAAAAGCTCCATGTGTCACATTCATATAACTTACACTATCCATAGTAATTATTTCCTTTATGTACATACATACCGTAAATAAAACATTTGCTGTATTCCACTCAAACATTTAATGTCAAGATAGTATCATGATTTATTGAAATCATTGAATAAAATAAGTATATTAAAAATACTTTTAGAAACATGCCTGACAGTGACAGAATAATTTAAAATCGAATATTCGGTTAAAACCAAACTTGATGCAACACAGATTTTTGTAAAGAAGTACACCATTACAATATTTCACTTAAAAATCAATCCAAAACTTTGATTTTCTCAAACATGATACTAATTTTACTAAGCTGCTATATTTTAAGATATTTTTATGATAAATGTAAATCGTATCTTGATTTTTGTAGAAAATTTCTCTGAAGTCCTCTTGATTCTAAGGCCGCGCCGTGGCTCAGTGGTTAGACCGCTTGGCTCTCACCAAGGCGGCCCGGTTTCGATCCCAGGCGACCGCAAAGTGAAATTTGTGATGGACAACATGGCGCTGGGGCGGGTTTTCTCCGGGATCTCCAGTTTCCCCCGCCATCTCATTCCACCGGTGCACCATCTTCATCTCATGTATCATCAGTGTCATCGCCTGCGGTGCCGTATGTAGTAAAAGCGGGCGTTAAACACTACACATTTCATTTAACATTTCTTGATTCTAAATAGCTTGTTTAACTTGCAAACCGTGATTTTTAGACGAAACCTTTCATATATTGTGGAGTTAGCTATTCCCGAGATATTCTTGTTATTAATCTGAATTTTCAATTACTTATAATTTTCTAAAACTGGAATTCGCTATTATTTTTTATTTTCCCTATTACACAAAAAGTAGGGAAACTATTAGCTGTATTCTACTCATAAATATTGAGATTACAGCGGATAATTTTGAGACTTTCTAAGTAATAAAGACAATATTATAAAAAAGGTGTGTCTGTGGACATTATAACTAAAAAATTATACCAAGCTTGGTGTTTATTACATCTTCCAAGGAAGCGAAGCAAAGATTTTATAAAAAAGTCCCCCCACCCTATAACATAAATTATATAAAAATTATTTAAATATTTTATTTTCTCAAATAAATGCTCAAACGATATTAATCAAAATATGGTTCTTTAACGCATTTTCATGATAAATAAATTACACGTCACACAAATTACATTTGTGGAATTACATTTTGGCAAACAAAGGAATGTCAATTTGACGTTACCTGGACACCTTTGACATCACGCTCAGAGGAACTTGTCTGAATGCTGGATAGCTTACATAAACTCCTCTATGCAGCGGTTTAATAGATTTAATATTGTCGCGGCGCTGGGCATAAACGTTTCGTCACAAATAGATAATAGACGTTGGATAATGTTTCACGAGCTGGCTTAAGCAGTCAACGATAACGCGGCGAGTGATCACAAAGCCGGCAAATAATGTTATCTGAGGCAAAGGCCTCGCCGGTGTAGATTAAGTTACGTTTCTCGAAAGTGATAGAATGTTCGAATTATGTAATTAGATGCCTTATTTTCCAGAAACCTGTAGTGATTGACAGAACAGTCTGGTAATCATGAATGGAGATATAAAAGGGATTGTGACACGCCAGCAGGACAGTTGTTGTGAAACAGCTGTTGTGTAACAAGAGTGTTGTTGTTATGAAAGCTAATGTAATCAGCTGTCACGGTTTTTTACTGTCATCGATCTTGGTAGACTGATGGTGTACGTAACGTAATGCTGCTGTAATCTATAAGAGCATTTCTACGAAAATAAAGGAGATTTTTAATTTCTGCAACTCTACCTTTTAATTCTGCGAACCCACAAAGTCACAATAGTATGTAATAACTCTCTCCCTTCCTCCATCTCTCTCTCTTTATATATATATATATTCTTGAATTTTCTGGTAGTCTCAGAACTCCTCTTTATTATGGGTGACTATTTTGCTTTCGTTAAGAAATAGATTAAACCCTACTAAGCGTTAAATCAGATATTGTTAAAACATACAAGATAAACGTGGAGATAACTATTTTCAACATATTCATCGATATTTATTTCCATTTTTCTCACATAGAGAGTCATTCTTCTAGGCCCTGTTGCATAAAAATCGCTAACTGCAGCTCATTTATAATCGAAGATCAAAATTGAACTAAGTTTACGAACCCGCTTGGGTTTTAAAATGCTTATCCTAGATCATATGAACGCCGTTCAGTACTGATCTGAGATAACAAAAACAAAAACATCGCCAAACATGTTGCAACTTTCGTGTTGTATCGAAAAGATTCGAGAATTATCGGAACTATTCGACACTTTCATTCAAGTGCACAGAGTAGCCAAACTATACATAACAAAAACTAAATAAATCTTTCGCTTTATGGCTATTTGTCCTAGAAGTAAAGTTATTTTAAATAAAGAGTATAAGAATTTACTCCATATTGAAATAGTACTTATCAAAAGTTAATTATTTGGCTTACTTTATCTCCATTATATGAACAATGTACATCTTTTTCATTTTCATCTGCTTACAGTACTGTGAGTTGGAAAACATAAACAAAAAATTGAAGTTCAAGCAAAAAAGAAGATGCGTTCAGCTAACTTTAAATCTCCCATAACCCTTCTTATTTCAGCCTCTTCCATAGATATCCTGATGAAATGAGGTGTTAAACCTGCAGTCTCCCTTGTAACTTTGTGTATTGTTCTAAACGTAGTCCCTTTATTTATATTAAATATATCCCCAGTCACCGTTTGGAAGATTTCAGTTGCATAGAACCGTAATGTTAGCAGGATCATAAATATTAGATTGAGTACATAGTTCCTCAGAGTTTGTGTTCTTAATTGTGCATGTAGCCTATGCTCCAGTTTTTCTACTACATGCTTTGATAGTCGAAATCTCATTTTGAATTCTGTGTCGTTTAGTTCTTAGATGAGATTTCCTCTATGTTGGAAAACACGAGGAGACCATTCATATTGAATATTCAAATCATCGCAGATATCAGAGTAATCTGAATTCTGAAAATAGTAAAACTGTATAGGTTATGAACACAAACAGTGCATCTTTAACATATATTTGTGAAATAAAGAGGTCAATTATTTATACAAGTAACCATAAAAAATGCTTTATCTACTATTTATTTAAATCTGCACTACTTATTTCTTCTCAGAAATTATTGTGTAAATTCTGCAGTTCTACTGATCTCAGTTCAATCAAGTCAACTGGAGAAAATTCACCAGTTAGGTTTGATCTTAGATCAAGAGGCCATGAACTTAGATCAATGTTTATACAACAAAATTCTAACTTCAGCTTGGCTGAAGTTCATTTTCATATGCTTCAACTTAGATTATCCTTTATGCAACCAGGCCTTAGAGAATTAAATTTGCAAGCTGGTTCTTCAAAGCTGCACCATCGCTTACAAGTTACAGTATTAAAGTATCACAAAGAAACGTGTGATGTAACGATTTCTGTAACACTTTATTTTGATAACCAGAAGTAGAAGAAAGTATTTGTAGGAATACGAGTAGTTTGTACAACAATAAAGTCACGTGAGCTGTTATCAGGTATGATACATCGGCCACAAGTTCGTCAAAGCGCCCCTCGATAAGTTACGAAAGCCTCCAAGTACATGACCCAGATTTCTCACACTTGACTTTGTACTTCCCGGAAATTTCGGGCTTATCTCGAAGTAGTGTTGAAATCCTGACAGATGGTTCCAGCATTTCAGAACTTTATGTCCAGGATTCGCCAACAAGTGAAGTTTGTTAGACATTGCTTATCGTGGAATAACGTACCGAGACGAGTAACTGCAGAATCCTTTTGAGTTCAAACAATAGACTTCCTCTCAGCAGTTCACTTGTCACTTTCAATCTGTTACTCTGTATCCAAAAATCATAACTTACTACTTGCTCTGGTAACTGAACAGGTTAGCTCAGGTGGGAGATTTTGGGTTGGATTTCAATGACCAACCACAATGACTTAGGTTTTCCCGTGAAATGTTTAGTGTTTAACGCCCGCTTTTACTACATACGGCACCGCAGGCGGTGACACTGATGATACACGAGATGAAGATGGAACACCGGTGGAATAAGATGGCGGGGGAAACTGGAGGTCCCGGAGAAAACCCGTCCCTCCACAAATCTCACTTTACGGTCGCCTGGGATCGAACCCGGGCCGCCTTGGTGAGAGCCAAGCGGTCTAACCACTGAGCCACGGCGCGGCCGGTTTTCCCGTGGTTTCACTTATCGAAAGACCATTGTAGGGACGATTAGTCTAATCCACGGATATCTCTCCTTCCTTTGTTACCTCAATTAGTTCCATTTACATTTAGGTTTACGCAGAGAGTACAAATACATGCATTGTGTAAACCTTCTTACCCTCCTCCAATGTGTGGCTGCGGCCAAGGTAGCTGCAAAATAGGAATGAACATAAGACGGGGTTAGGCGTGGCTGTTCTATCGCTACTAGCCAATGCGGTGCGTGCCACGTTGTACGGTTAAGCACGCATACTGACTCGCTTTGCCAAAGCATGCAGCTAATTTCTTTGTGCCCTCTAAATTTACTAATTACAAATTTATTTTGTTTTCCCATGTTACAGAGCTATTTTTTCTGAGGATTACGGTCCAAACCCCATGTTTGTAGCACATCTGGTATCGGAGATATAGAAAGATAATGCGCCTGACTAGAAAGAAAAGAATTATTAACTATCAGTGAAGAAAAGCACACACGTGCTATGCTACAGTTGCTTTTTGTACCTTACATTCAGTAAAGTGGGGATCTTTTAAGAGCGCAGACGTACCTTTAAAAAGTTAGTAAATATATCGCTTAGCAAGTCTAGTGCTGGTGCGTCTAGTCGTAATTGTGAAAAAAACCATAAGATTTTATATAAGCAGGTTACAAAAAAAATATCAATTAAACACATTTTCGAAAGTATAAACTTCGCTCAGAGTCGAGAATTAATGTTACAAACTTGTCACGTGACTGCTCATTCGGTGACGAACATTGTTAAAGAAGACAAACAGTTTACCAAATTAGGAGGAATTTCCATATTTAGATCTCCAGGGAAACATCGGGCAGCTAAAAAACGTACTACCAACTTAGACAATTTTCAAAAGTGTGTTTCACGTAGAACAATTTATGATTTATATGCCAAAAGGCTGACTAATTTAATGAGGAGGAAAATAGAATATACGGATTCTGTATCTTCTATACATAATATTCTAAAATCTCTTGGGTTCAAATATAGGAGAACCAATGATGGTCGCAAATTTCCGCTTAAAAGAAGCGATATTCTTGCTGCAAGACTAAAATTTCTGCGCACAATGCATAACATTAGTACACGAGATTCATTATGTAAAATTGCTTCATAAATACACATTAATATCTTCGTACTTATTAAGTATTTTAATGAAAAAAATTGATTTAGGGTCCATTACAGACAGCATACAAATATGACATCATTAAAATAGAAACTATATTCACAAATCGTTGAAATGTCACTATTTTGTTTCACTGTAGCAAACACCTTATTTCGTAGAACGCATCTAATTTGAATCATTTTGTTTTTTGTACATATGGACAATAGCTACGTAAGCCAACTGCTCTCCAGTTCAAGATTTTAAGGTTCAGATTATGTGATAATCATTGTGTTTGTTCTCACACACATGCTGAAATATTAAGTGAACTTCTCTGTCAGCATCTGCATCACTGTACATCTCAGCATCTGTATGATACTTGCTAGGTTGAGACAAAGACAGTTATATCTTCCATCTCTGTCGGCCCATAGCTGTGGAACTGGCAACATCAATTCAGTACGATAACCGTATTGGCTCAACCGCTGTTCATGCTTATTTTGTAGCTAGTCTAGAGGGAGTTCAACTCGTAAGTGTTTCTCTTCTGTCGTCGACCTCTGCAAGCCTGTGACCATCCTTCGCTCATATATTGGTTTCAGGGAGAGAGTGTTAGCCCAAATAGAATTGTGCCGGGTCGCAGTAAGCGAGGTTTTCCCCTCCGTAACACTCATTACATTACTTTCTCTAATCTGAACATATTTGCAGTAAACAGGAAAAAAGTATTTTATTTAGTTCAAAAATTCGATATAGAAATTTCTCCGAATTAGAGTTTTGAATCCCTCTGAATACATAAAAGGTAATTTTTTAAAAATTCGGCTGTCTGTCTATATGTATTCTAATGCTCGCTATGCAATATGCACATAACATATGCATAAAACAATCTTAAAAATCTTAAACTTTCATCAACTTATACTTCTTCACTATGCATCAAAACCGAAATTGACCTTTTATGATTTTGGTATAAGACACACGTGCATTTTGTGATGACAGGTATGTTATTGTAACCGTTTTAAAGTTATTAGTTTAAAAAAAATTAGAATTCATATCTAGATAGAGTCAACATGAAAAAGTCAATGCAATGGCCGGGATTTGAACCACGAATCTCCTAGTTTCCGTCCAGTCGCTGTTACCCATTGAGCTACCATGGCGAACTTGCCGTCATGACATTAAATTCTCCACTTGACTGTTATGTTTTCCCAGTAAACCACTAGGGGCTCTCGTATTCGAGATACGCCGTTTGTGGCAACTTACTATTGTAAGTACTTGAGTCCCACGCTTCATCATTTAACTGTGTTCATGTGGACTCCATCAAAGACCTTAGCCTATATACGGTTAGTGTGAAGAAATGATTAATTTCCATCAATTAAGTAAAATAAAGTAGGGTGAAATTCAGAATAAGATGTGGGTTGAACGTATTATCAGAAGAAGCCGAACAGAAGTTAGGCTCAAGACAGGGGTGCAAATTGAGTCCTGTTCTATTCAATTTATTTATAGATTACATAATAGAGAGGGTTAAGGAAAGTAATGCACATTGCCCAATAATAATGAACAAAGGGATCCCTGGTTTATTGTACGCGGAAGATTTAACGGTAGGAGTAAATTCCCTAATAGGTCTACAAAAATCAATAGAGGCAATCCATAGGTATTGCGATGACTGGGGACTAAGAATAAACAGCAAAAAATAAAAAATAAAGGTATTTAAAAGAGGATCGATACTGATGAAAGGGCTGGAGTGGTTTATAGGATGTCAAAAGGTAGTAAGTGGTAAAGGTGTAAGAATGTGTAGCAGTGGAGGATGGGCTGCACAAGCCAGAAAAGTGATAGCTAATGACAGGGCGGCAATGACAGGGGTAAGAATATGTAAACATAAACTGGATATGTCAGTTAGATGGTTTGAAGGAATGTATGAAGCGGTCGTTGAAGCCAGAACAATGTATGGGACACATCAGAGATAGAAACACAATTAGACCAGATGTATGGATTGTTTTGTAAAGAACTACTAGGTCTGTCAAAATCGGCAACAAGAGAAGTGGCATTACTAGTGTTGGGTAATACAAAAAGGAGGGGAATAATAATGGAGAGAATATTGAAATTCTGGTAAAAGTGTATTAAAGGGCAGAAAGGGGAATTATTGAATCTGTGAATGAAGCAACAGAGAAACATTAACACACAAATATTTGGCGGTCGGAATTGGAAAGAATGATATTGAAGATAGACATGGGAGATCTATGGAGAGCAGAGGAGTTAAATTATAGCGGTTTATGTAAGGAAGTGAGAACTAGACTACAAGACCCCACTACAACTCCCGTTAAATACCTTGGAGTGCTTTTGGACTCTCGACTGACCTGGTGTGCTCATATCGATCGTCTTATATCACTGGCCTCTGGGCGACTTTCAAAACCCTCACCTCTGTTGCATCGCCGTTCCAGCCTCGGCCTACAGTCTTCATTGTTACTCTACAAATCACTCGTTCGTCCGCTTATTACATATGCCTGCCAAGTGTAAGGGGGCCGCACACACGTCACCTGCGTCGTCTTCAGGTTATACCGAATCACTTCCTGCGCATCGCTACCAACGCTCCATGGTTCATACGTAATCAACAGCTCCATCACGAACTGGAACTGTCACATCTTCACGACTACATTCGCAGAATCGCTCGTCGTTTCTTTTCCACGCTGCAAGAAGTTCCAGGAGCTGTGCATTATAACATCGGCGTCCGCACGCGCCAGCCCTCACGCTTGAAGGGGAGACTACCACAGGACCTGCTTCTAAGTGATACATCTGATTCCAGTGATTCTGGTGCTTGATGTCTGTCTTACATCTTCAATATTGACTTAATTCCTCAGAGTGTATTATTGGAGTTCTAACTTAATGTAGTTAGCGGGCGGCCTGTTAGCCTACCCCTGAGTGTTATTGTTCTTATTGTACAGTTACCTTCTTTTCACTCTGATCTGTAAAGCATTGTACTGCTGATCGATCAATAAAAAATTAGAAAAAAAGACTACAAGACATAGATACGCAGGAGATATGGGAAAGTATAAAAGAAAAGAAATCTTTGAAATTTTATAAGCAATTAAAGGCAGAATGGAATAGGAAAAAATATATAGATAAATGTGACAAAACTGGAAGAGAAGCCATAGCATGGATGAGAGTACGAATATTATACTTAAAAGAGTTGAGAAGTAACGAGGTAGGGATATGTGAATTTGGTGGAGATGAAGAGAGCACTGTTCATTATCTGATAGAATGTAAGGAGTTAACAAATTACAGGAGAAAAATATGAGATAAGAAATGGGACAGTGTAAGCAAAGAGGTATTTGTGTTTCGCATGCTAACGGAGATGGGAGAAAAGAAAAATAGATGTATAGGAGAATTCTTATATAGGACAAGATAAAAGTAGATTAGGATTAAAGAAGAAAAGGCCAAGAAGAAATGGCACCAAGCTGTTTAGGAAAACCAAAAGCTTATAGCCAGGGGACCTGAGTCAGCGAATAAAACTTTAGGTCAGCAATTTCATGTATTTGTACAGGAGGTATAATACAGTATGTTCTATGTTAAATTTTATTGTACTGAATTTGTAATGGATACTGTACAAATAAATAAATATCAAATATCAAACTAAAATAATAAAAGTTCAATGATGAAGCCTGGGACTCAAGTACTTACGATAGTAAGTCGCCACAAACGCTGTATCTCGAATGCGAAAGCCCCTAATGCGGAAACATGTGATTCAAATGCAGAATTTAATGTTATGACGGCAAGTTGGCAATGGTAGCTCGATGGGTTAGAGCGATTGTACGGAAACCAGGAAATCCGTGGTACATATCCCGTCCATGGCATTTAATTGACTCTATCTATCAACAGCCTTAGCCTATATACAGCTAGTGTGAAGACATGATTAATTTCCATGAATTAACTAAAATAATTAGAGTTAAATAATGAAGCCTGGGACTCAAGCACTTGCGATAGTAAGGCGCCACAAACGGTGTATCTGGGATATGAGAGACCCTAGTGGTCTACCGCGGAAACATGTGAGTCACATGGAGAATTTAATGTAATGACGGCACGTGAGCCATGGTAGCTCGATGGGTTAGAGCAAATGGACGGAAACCAGGAGATCCGTGGTTCAATCTCGGCTATGGCATTGAAATTTTCATGTTCACTATATCAGAAACCTTAGCCTATATACGGCTAATGTGAATAAATGATTAATTTCCATCAATTAACTTATATAGAGCTCATATCCTTTCTATAAGACTAACCCACCCGAGACTCATTGGGTCAGCATATCAGTACCGAATGATAAACACGTAGAAAAATGTAGATTGCGTTTAAGTTTATTGAATTTGATTTCAAGTTGTCCATACTGACAATCGTGGTTCATTTTGTGACCTGTTTTTTGAAAAGACTGTTAGAAAAATTGAAAGTAACATTAACAATCATAAAATTATCTGCATTTCGAAACGGTAGATTTGAAGTCAGTGCAATAGCCTTGATCATTATTTTTACTTCATCTGATTGATTTACGAACAAAACTCTATTAAGTACTTTCTAAGACTTGCTAGGGTCTTGGCTGTGCTTTTATTTAAAATGACTTCCAGGTCCTTGCGTCACTACAATAATTATTTGAATAAGCTCTAGCTGAATGGAGAAACGCAGCGACTCGGAAGATTTTAATGAGGATGGCAAAAACATCATTTGTAAGAGACTTGCTGCATAAAGTGAGATTTAGTGAAATCTCCTAACCAAAGTAATTAAGCGATGAGTGTGGGGCAAGACAAGGACAAAAACAGCCAAAACAAATCTGTCTTCTGCTAGAACGAGACGTTAAAGCGACATTCAGCTGCAGCATACATGAATACCGGATTATTTGCTTTAATACTGTAGCTACAGGTCATTCAGTTACATGCTTTCAGCTTGTTCTTTACTCTTAATTCTCGGAAAGTAGCATTGGCAAAGAATTAGCTCAGATAGTTCCTCTTAATTGCTCTATTACTTATCTATAACAAATAGACAAAGTACTAAATTCTACACAACATTTGCGATATTAGATTATAACTAGAAATACTCGTTTTAAGGTCCTCTGAAGTCAAAAAATATTTGTACAGAAATATGCATGTGCTTTCCTTTCTTTTTTTTAATATACGTACTTCACTGAAGAATGAAATGGATGGAATGATGCTCAAATGAGTACAGGATACATAGAAATTAAGTTACCCGCATTCATCTTTAAGCACAAGGAAAAATATTATGCAAATAACTCAACCTGATGGAGTTTCGAACTCCGAACCCCTTGATTGTGAGGCAGATATATTGTACGTGTACGCGTGCGCACAAGTGAAAATCAAAATATAAAAGTTGGTTAATACCAAACTTGGAATTTTATCTATCTACCTATCTCTCTATCTAGCTACCTACCTATCCAGCTACCTACCAATCCACCTACCCATCTATCTATCTACCTATCCACCTACCCATCTATCTATCCACCTACCCAACCATCTATCCGCCTACCCTCCCACTCACCCACACACCTACCTATTTATCTACCTATCTATCTATTTATTTATTCATTCATTCATTTGTTTGTCTGTTTGTTTATTTATTCATTTATTAATTCATTCATTCGTCATTCATTTGTTCATTCATTCAATCATTCCGTTATTCACTCATTCATTCTTTTATCTATTCATTTATAGATGTTCTCTATTGCTGTGGTTTTCACCATTCCCGTCTGCATTGGGCGTGAAAGCCCACTTAATTTTACCACGAGGCTTATCAGGCTTAAAGACTTTTTACGTTTATAAATCCATGACACAGAATCAGGGGCTTTATTTACTTCACTTCCGAAGGAAGACATGCCAGGGATAGCCTAACCCTTAAGCTTGGGAACCAGAGACCAGCAAGTTACTCCTGACCATGGAGGGCAACAGTCAGCATTTAATGAGTAGAATCACACTGAAAAATTAAATGCCATAGCCGGGATTTGAACCACGGATCTCTCGTTCTCTGTGCAGTTGCTCTAAACCAGTGAGCTACTATGGCCAACATGCGGACATGACATTAAATTCTCCAACTGACTCGTATGTTTCCCGGTAGACCACTAGGAGTTCTCATATGCTATGAGACACGCAACTTTTGTGTCGACTTACTATGTTGTAAGTGCTTAAGTCCCAAGCTTCATAGTTAAACCACTGAGCTACTATAGCCAACATGTCGACATGATATTAAATTCTCCAACTAACTCGTTTGTTTCCCAGTAGGCCACTAGGAGTTCTCATATACTATGAGACACGCACCTTTTGTAACAATTTACTATTCTGTAAGTATTTAAGTCCCAGGCTTCATAGTTAAACCACTGAGATACTATGGCCAATATGCCGACATAACATTAAATTCTCCAACTGAGTCGTATGTTTCTCGGTACGCCACTAGGAGTTCTCATATGCTATAAGACACGCGCCTTTTGTGACAATTTACTATGCTGTAAGTACTTAAGTCCCAGGCTTCTTAGTTAAACCACTATCTTATTTAGGTAAACTGATGGAAATATTCATTTCTTCCACACTTGCCGTCTGTAGGCTAAGTGAATGAGTAGAGCTACAAAAAGATGTTTAGTAAGGTCTACGCCAAAGTCCGAAGACTCGGGGGACTTTCCTCTGAAAAGACCCCATCGACAACAACGTCAAGACGGGTGGAAGTCAACCCCACAGGCAAGACTACCGATTTGACCTCGGTGGGGCCGCATGGTGATTTAGCACGCCTTCTAATAGCTATGGAGCCTAGTACCCGGGACCTTTTAGGCAACCCTCCGCCCCCTCCGAGCGGCCGAAGCCTCGCCCGAGGTACCCGATCTCCCGCACATAACGAGTCCAACCCAATTTGAACAACTCCCATCCAGGGAGGGGCTCGAATGTTCGGCTCGACGTTCCTCTGGTAACGTCAGAGGTACCACGAGTGCTAAGGGTCAGCAGCGCTCGCACCACAGCAGCATATTGTGCCATAGTCGGGACTTGAACCACGGATCTCCCGCTGTAGGTGCAGTTGCTCTAACCAACTGAGCTACTATGTGAAATGAAATGTGTAGTGTTTAACGCTCGCTTTTACTACATGCGGCACCGGAGGTGGTGACACTGATGATACATGAGATGAAGATGGAGCACTGGTGGAATGAGATGGCGGGGGAAACCGGAGGTCCCGGAGAAAACCCGCCCCAACGCCATGTTGTCCACCACAAATCTCACTTTGAGGTCGCCTGGGATCGAACCCGGGCCGCCTTGGTGAGAGCCAAGCGGTCTAACCACTGAGCCACGGCGTGGCCATGAGCTACTATGGCCAACCTGCCGCCATGACAATAAACATACGAGTCAGTTGGAGAATTTAATGTCATGTCAGCATGTTGGCCATAGTAGCTCAGTTGGTTAGAGCAACCGCGGGAGATCCGTGGTTCAAATCCCGGCTACGACAATTAATCTTTCAGTCTGGCTAAACTCATTAAAACCTTAGCCTATACACGACTAGTTGGGAAGAAATAATTATTTCTATCAATTTAGCTAAATAACATAGGTAGCACTTAATTTAATAAGCATCCAAGAATATGACACAAATATTTCCAAATCCCTTAACTCAAACCCTTTGAATGAATAAGTTTTCTTCGACCACTATTCCACAAAATGACTGAAATAGTTCTGAACAAAATACCGTGAATTTGTGACATTTCCGTGACAAAATATCTGTCTTAAATTTTCTAAGAATATTCTCTAAGTTTCTCTTCATTCTTTCATTCTTCTGAATGAAAAATGAATTTTACTTAACAAATTAATTGTAAGACATAAACAATTTGACTGCTTAAGAGATGAAGATCTCTCTCAAGCACACAGTCGTGTCAAATAAAATTTATGAGGGACTTATTAATTGAATTTTCAAATACCTACAGTCTTACAGATTTAAGTCGCTATTCATTTTTTCTTGTGGTCTTACAAACAACATGGATATAGAACTCATCACATAGTGATTCATTTTAAAAATATATTTAGTGCTTCACTCTAATGAATATGCAAATATGTAGGTAAATTTATCTCTAAAATAGAACGTAATTCTTCTAGAATATTCCCATCGTTGTGAAGTCAGCTATCCACCGTCATTGACAAGTTTATTCACTAAATCATACTGTGCCTCGTCTTTTTTTTCCTGACTTTTAATCGTGAACATCGTTATTCAAATAAGCTTGTCATTTGTTTGTGTGGTGTAGTATAGGTGTTTATAAAGCTTACTAGCCATTTTGCTGCAATAGGCTTCAAATAATCTACAGAGAATAATAATAGCAATAACCAGAAATGGGTGAAGAACAGTTTATAGAAAACTGAGCTTAGGAACTGAGCTCGTGTTCAGTACAAGACATCAGATTTTTCTTTTCTGTTAAGCTTTGGAGGTTTATCACTATACTGTTGCCATGATAACCTTTCATCTACGAGGCGTGTCCGTAAAATTCGATGTCCAATGCGCTGGAGCCGTGAGGAACGCTATTACGCGAGATCCGGCAACACTGGCGTGTAGCTTGATTCCACCCCTTCAAATCCCCACCACAAGACCCCGTTACAAACATTAGTCTTGGCTGGGCAGCCGTTTGCGTTGGAGCTTCCTATCACTTCCGGCGCCAAGTGCGAGTTGCGTGCAGTGATCCGCTTTTTTGAGTGCCTGAGCACTACCCCCACTTTTCAGCTGCCAAAGTACGGACGCTGCGGACCCCTAGCACTCGTGGTACCTCTGACGTTACTAGAGGAACCTCGGGCCGAACATTCGAGCCCCTCCCTCTGGGAGCTGTTCGGATTGGGTTGGACTCGAGGGGCATTGTGTTCCCGCCGTTTGGGAAATTGGGTACCTTCGACCAGGCTTTGGCCGCCCGGAGGGGGTAGAGGGTTGCCTCATAAGTCCCGGGTGCCAGCCTGCAGAGCTAGTAGTTGGTGTGCTAGATCACCGGTGGCCCTACCAAGGTTATTTGGTAGCTGGTTCATTAAGGACCGGCGCGTAAGTGGCGTATCCACTTCCATCCTGTCTGCCGTGTGCAGGCGGGGGGTGGCAGTTTATAAAATAGGTACTGTCCTACGGTAAATATACCCGAGAGGCCCGGGTTCAGGTCCTACGGGGCTAGGACTAATGGGAGTAGATCCTCACATTTATTTTACTACCCCACTGAAATTCATCGTCGGTTATACCAAGTCTATGGGCCACAGTTTATGGACGTCAAAAACGTGCGAAAGTAGGTCAGAGAGTTCAAAGGCGGACGTACAGACGTCCATGACAAACAGCGTTCTGGTCGGCCTTCGGTTTCAGCCGAAACAATTGCAGAAGTGGAGCAAGAAATGCTTAAAGATCGGCGTGTGACAGTTCGCGAGCTGTGCGAACTTATCCCTGAAGTCAGTAAGACTACGATTGACAAGATTTTGGCCGAACATTTGCAATATCTCAAGGTGTGTGCGAGGTGGGTCCCCAAAATGCTCACCGAAGACCATAAACGGCAACGTGTTGAAGTGGCCCACAGAACAGGGCGAGGAATTGTTGGATTCAACTGTCACTGGCGATGAAACCTGGGTGCACTACACAACACCAGAAACTAAAGAACGTTCTCGTCAATGGCAGCATTGGAATTCGCTAAAGCCGAGAAAGTTCAAACAGACATTTTCTGCCGGCAAAGTGATGGCCAGTGTGTTCTAGGACAGAAAATGTGTATTATTGTGCGAGTTTACCTACCGGCACAACAATAAACGCCAATATCTACTGTGAGACTTGAAAAAAAAATTGTGACGTGCCATTCAAAATCGAAGGAGGGGAATGCTGACGAAGGGAGTGATTTTTCATCACGACAACGCTCGTCCCCATACGGCTGATCTCCTGGCCCAGTTCGGATGGGACATCCTCACCCATCCTCTCTACAGTCCAGACTTATCACCTAGTGATTATCATATGTTTCCTGAGTTGAAGTCACACCTGGGTGGAACACATTTCCAGACCGACGATGATTTGAAAAACGCCCAACTTGGCGGGAGAGTGCTATGACAAGGGTATACAAAAACTGCCACAGCGCACGCAAAAGTACATCGATCACAATGGTGATTACGTTGAAAAATAGCTGTAAGTTCCGCCTTTCCTTCAATGTAACATGCATTGACGATAAACATGGTTTATATATTAAATAAAATTGGAGACCTTATTTTACGGACGTAGATATTACAACATTCGTTCTTTAGCAAAACTTTATGAAAATGGTTAGGAATTGCAGGATATATTTCTCAAATACAAGTAGCTTTAAATGTTTTTAACTTTTAAAATGAAATAGCTTTGAACTTTTTTCATGGAAAGCGTAGTTTGGAGTTGGGAATTTTGTTGAAAGCGTATTGCATATTTGAAAGTCACAGGTCTAGAACTATACCTCCTTCACTGTCACCTACACAGATCTATTGCGCTCACTACCTCTCCAGGAGCAAAAGGTGAAGATAAAGAACGCAGGAGGCTATTAGCTTAAAGCAGACAATATCTAGATGGGCCCGGAAGTTCCCAAACGTTCCAGGCTCGAGGACGTTTCCTATTATACACACGTATGCATACACACATATGAAACCTTTTATGGTATGCAAGACTATTATGTGTTTCAAATGGGAAGAATTGTCGCCTGTAGCCAATCAGATGCGTTAGAGCGTTCAGCGTTGCCACCTCGTTATCCCCACTCCTTTTATCTTTCCCTCGCAGACTTGCGGGTGTTCGTAGTGCTAGACATAAGGGAACTTAAACTGAATTTTCCAATGTTTTTATAATAATGCAGCTATAATCACAATTGAAACATAAATATTCTTATATTACACGAATGTTTTAAATATTTAGTTAATTATAGTTCATGAATTACTTATTTTTCTAATCCAACGGAAGTACCAGCTTGTAGTTTATCTTATGTCTCACGCAGTTTTCCCAGTCTTCTTGTGTTCCTTGTTTATTTGTGAATAAGTCGTTCAACGTCAGTCAGTTTAAAAATATTATTTCTGTTTGCAACATACTTTGAGCCCGCATTAGCTCTATTGGATTGTTCTAGCAGTAGTAAGGATGAGGGAAGTGGATCGCCTCTCAGTGGTCCAGCTGATATACTTTTCATGGAAGAGTAACTGAATAATACTGCTTTGAACTCTCTAGAGTAAACAGAGATTACGAACCATTCATAAACAAAGATATAATGTGACCAGACACGTTCTGTCAGAATAGCAAGAAGTGTATTGTTTCCTCTCATCGAATTTAACAAACACCTTGGCTTATTCAAAGTACATATTTCTTTTATCACGTCATGTCAAATGTTTACGTTTCAGTTCTGAGTAATTTCAAATATACGTTCACACATACATGCCAACCAATAATGATATTCATTACAGCGCTTACGTCGCAATGTATTGTTATAATATAATGGTATCTACTTTATTTATTTGTATTAGGAAAACTATTTGAGCTAAAAATATGGGGGTTTAGGGTTATATTATACACATTACTCTCTCCTTCCTCATGGATCAGTTTTTGCAAAATCTGAATTTTTGTCTTAGCTCGAATATTATTTATTAGAGATTGATTAGTTTAGCGCTCGTCATACATCACTTAGTGGGAATGCAATACAACACCGCAGGACTCCGATTGCTTGCTCACCTAGCAGCGTTCAAGGACAAAGATCTTCCCATTTGAAACACATAATAGAGTGGAATGGAATTCTTATTTTATATAAAAAGCAGAACGAATGATTAATCAAAATAAACAATATGACATTGGTAATGTAGATTAGCAACGACTGGTGTAATGGGAATACACTAGCAAGGGCGTCTCGACGAACGCTGCACCAAATCTGTGGTGAGAATGTATGCCCTACGGTAAACCAGCGCTCCCTCTAGCAAACAATCCTCGGGGACAAACAAAGCCCCGGAGCTTTAACAATTAAAGCTCTGTTGTGTGTAGGTGCTCCTACAAGTTGCGGATATTTACTGATGCCCTGAGGAATGTTTGCATTGCTGGGCTGTACCGGATACATCAAGTGGCGGTGTCTAATCAGAAACCCGCCTTCATTAATATATATTTACTTTTATGTCGTCCTTTTTAACTCTTTGTAGAAATATATTAACCGACACTAAGCCATTATTAAAACAAGCAAGAGACGCTATAGTGAAATTACATGCAGAAGCACAATCTGTGCAGAAGAGTTTTGGACGAAATCAAAGAAAGAATACTTGTTTTCAAAACAAAGTTGTTTGAAGACGGCGAAGCACCTGTTCTCTGGAATTATTAATAAGTGAAAAATTATAATCTAAATGAAAAACGCATAGAGATACAGCCTCCACTTTGAAGAGTATCTGTGCTATTATTTCTTCTAGCTGTAAATTTAATTTGGTTAGCTACAAATATCAGAATAACTAGAAGTAATTCAGACAAACTCTATACAAATATCATGAAGCTATGTCCGGAAGGAGAAGAAGAGCTCAACAATATCAAAACCAATACTAAAATCCCAAACATAAAATATTCCTGCAGGTTTTTATTGATCATAAAATATGAATAAGAAAAAAATACGTAATTGTAACAAGTTTATGAAGTGAAAATATTTAACTGTACAAAAAACTTAAATTCACAAAAGAGAGTCTTGCTGCCATTGAGCAATTCTAACTTCTGTATTCCGAAAATGTTACAAATTGCCTCTGGGTTAAGGAGTTGTCAGTACGAGGGCTGTTCAATAAATAATGATCATAATTTTTACGGTCATAATTTTTCGCACTAAAATTCAATCATGTGAAACAAACACGCCGTAGTAGTTTCATTGTTGGTACTCCTGGTTCCCGCCTTTGAGAACCAGGCAAATTCAGACATGTTCAGTATCGCCTACTGCTGCAATGGAGGCAACATAATGTTAAAGTTGATGTTAGAGGAAGATCCGGAGTTTCTTTCAAACGTAATCACTGCTGATGAAACTTGACTAAATAATTTTGATCCTGAGAGCAAACAGCAAAGCTCAGTGTGGAAATCCCTTTCTTCACCAACCCCCCAAAAAAGGAAAAGTGGTTTCTTCCGCTGGGAAAGTTACAGAAATCTCATTATTTGATATTCATGGAATAGTTTCTCAGCAGATTTTACCTGCACACACATCAGTAACTGGACAATACTACAGGGATATCCTGAAAACATTGCAAGTCCATATCAGGCGTAAAAGAACACATTTTCATGAAACAAGCTGGATGCTGCATCTCGATAATGCGCGGCCGCATATTGCCAATGTTGTTGCTGAATATCTTGCAAAAGTAAATGTGAAATGCATCCCTCACCCTCCCTATAGTCCGGATTTAGCCCCATGTGACTTTTTTCTATTCGCTAACTTGAAGAAACGCCTTCGTGGGAGGCATCCATCATCAAAAGCAGTGGTGAACACTGCGGAGGTGATTGTGAAGGATCTCTCAAGGAATGGTTTCCAGCATGTCTTTGAAGACTGGCAGAAATACTGGGAAATGAAATGTGTAGTGTTTAACGCCCGCTTTTGCTACATATGGCACCGCAAGATGAAGATGGAGCACCGGTGGAATGATTTGGCGGGGGAAACCGGAGGTCCCTGAGAAAACCCGCCCCAGCGCTGTGTTGTCCACAACAAATCTCACTTTGCGGTCACCTAGGTTCGAACCCGGGCCGCCTTGCTGAGAACCAAGCGGTCTAACCACTGAGCCACGGCGTGGCCAAACGCTGGGACAAGTGCATCACATTCAGGGAGAAGGGCCATCAAAAGTTTGAGGATGAGTAAAGGTACGTTGTCAAGAAAAATTGATAATTCTTTAATTAACGGCCCTTTCATATAGACATATGTGATAGATATGAGAGGAGGGTTTAGCTTGGTTAAGGACAGGAACCATATTGAGAAGGGGTTCACCAAAGGAGTGCACTCTATGTGGAAAAAAATAAGCTTATAACATTATGTAGTGGAGTGTAAAGAAATTGAAAACTTAAGGAAATTAATATAGGAGAAGAATTGGGATAATATAGGAGCTTACGTAGTTACAATAAACGGAGATGGGGAAATTTGCTGACAAAATCAAAGAGAAATGGTTGAGAAGGGTAAGGAAGTAAGAGGTAGAGAAATGGCAGACAATCAGAACATTAGGTCAAGGCCATATAAGGGCTAGGATAGAGGTAAATGCCCGCCTCGGTATCGTAGTGTCTGCCTCACGTTCAAGAGGTCCCGAGTTCGAATCTCGGTTAGGGTGAGTTATCTGGATAAGGTTTTTACGGGGTTTTTCCTTATCCTGAAAGACGAATGTCGGGTAACTCTAAGCTCCATGGACCCAGGACTCATTTGAGCATCATTTCACCAATTTAATTCATCGTCCGATATGACTTAACGTTGGAGGACTTAAATTACACACACAAAAGAGTAAACGACCAGGGCGCCAACACCACTCTCAGCCGTAATATAAGCAGCTGACAAATTTGTACCTAGATCAAAATTGTAAAACTTGTAATTGTGACTGTAAGATATGGAACTACAAATAAACTTTTATTACAAATTGTCTAATTACAGACATTTAATGCCGCATGCTGAAGGAAATTTTAAGTGCTAGAGTACATAATCAGCTTAAATAACCTAAAAAAACTATTGTTTGTAAAAAAGGATTTTTGTCTTTTGTAGAATAAAAGCTGGTTTCATGGTGCTTCTCGAACCCTTGTAAAACTAAACCTTGTTGACATTTCTCTATCTACTACATCACTCCAAACAGCGACAGAATCCGATCAAATGAGGGAAACTGCAGAAGGAAACAAAAAAGGAACTATCCGGAGACGTGAAAACGAGATACATCATGCGTGAAACCATACACGAGTATAAGGAAAAAGTTTTAATGCTCTGGAAACGAAATCTTATCGTAAAGTGGGGAGGCTCCCGTTAAAAAAAAAAAAAAAAAAAAAAAAAAAAAAAAAAAAAAAAAAAAAAAAAAAAACTGTACCAACTTCTAAAGAAGTTCTGGATGAGGTAAAGTAGAGTTTAAAGTAACGAAAATTAAATTTTAAGCTTGTATGAGAAAAGAAATTCAAAACACTAAACTATACAAGAATAAAATTTTAAAGGTATTTTATTCAAATACAGTACGGTGTGTTTAAAGCAACTACATAATGTAACAGAAGCTCAAAAATGTATTAGGCAGCAGAGAAAAAACTGTCATGTATCTCTGGTTCGATTCCGATAATGCCGACCATATTTGGCATGTGTTTTTCCTGCTTTACCCGGTCGATAGGTAGTTCCCGTTGGACGAGAGCTGTCAACAAATACTCAGACTGATTTTTTTTCACAGATGTTTATTACTGCAATTCAATATACACATGATCTTTTTCAAAGCAGTCCCCTCCTACTTCAATGCACTTTTTACAGCATCTCTGACAGTCCTTGAACATGTGCTGTAGACCATTCTTTGTCAGGTCCTTGAGAATTGCCTCACTTTCCTTGAGCAGTGCTTCAGGTGTGTGGATTGGCACCATGTTGGAATTATTACAGATCCACATCGC